>JBBPEA010000021.1:0-1200000 GCA_039096215.1 Blastocystis sp. NMH | reverse complement strand
ACCCGATGAAGGTCACCAGGAGGGAAAGCAACGACCGGTCTACGTGAAAGCTCGTATGAAAGACCACGATGCTCTGGAAGCGAGGCTGCCAGCGCCTGACGCGCAGTTTCCGTTGCCAGGAGCTTCACGAAGGCGCAGTCGTTTGCAGCGAGCGTCTTCAGGACCATCTCCCTCGCCTCTCTGTCCCTCACCTACAGCGACTACGCCTACGGGAAGCGACGCATCAGCAGGTTCAACAGCGCGACGACGTGGCGGAACACCATGCAGTCTGGGACGTTCGCGTGGACGTAGGTCTCCAGGACCGTCGTCACCGTGCTCTCCAGGACGTCCAGCACCTGCTTCCGATTCTCCTCGTAGAACCCGTGCAGCAGGTTCACCTGTTCCTCGATGCCTCGCTTCTGCACGTCCGTCAGCGTCTCTGCGAAGTGCGGCGCCAGCCATCGGTCGAAGACAGCCGGGGAGACGGCGACCAGCTGCTTCAGGATCGCAGGGAGCTCCTTCGTCACCTCCGGCGAGGGCCGCTGGAGGAACGTCGGCAGAATGGTCGCCAGCGCGTCTGCGACCGACGCGTCCTCGGAATCTTTCAGCAGCGCGCGCACCAGACAGCCGTACACGTGGAGCAGCGAGTCGGTGAGAGAGGGCGTTCGCGCCGCCTCCGCAACGCTCGCGTAGAAGGAAAGCGCCCAGTCGACCAGCGAGTATCCTTGCGGCTGCAGCAGCGCCGAGTCGATGACGCGCAGCACCAGCTCGAAGTTGCGGCAGAGAACGCGCTGCGCGTCGTCCGACCTACGTCGCCAGTCCTCGCCAGCCCCACTTCTTCAGCTTTCCCAGCAGCTCCTGCGTGAAGCGCGCGACGTCTGCGCCGCGGTAGATCTCGGGGTACCTCGTTGGGAGAGAGCACAGAGCCCTACTTGACCGCCAGCGTCATCCACAGCGCGAGGATGTTGCTAAGGTGCTCCGCGGTGGCGTTCGTCGGCGCGCTCTCGAAGAGGAGGCGGCGACAGCGCTTCGTAAACTTGCCCAGCTGCGCGTTGTCGCACGCGACGTCGCTCCAGGGAAGCTGGTTGGCGATCTCCATCACCAGCGCCAGCGCGGCGGGACGGCCGCTAGCGACCACCTCCGGCACCGTGGACTGCAGCGCCGAACGGAAGAGCTCCACCGCCACGGGTGTCAGCGGGAGGCGGCGACGCAGCAGGGAGACGTAGACGGTATAGCAGGTGGTGCGAAGACGGTCCAGGGACTCGTCGATGGAGTCTGCGGGTGAGGGGGCGGAAAGGCGACGACCGATCTCCTCGTGGTGCTGGCTGAAGAAGGCGGCGTCCACGAGAAGAAGGGAGTGCGCAGCCGTGAGCGTCTCGTCGTAGTACTTTGTCAACACCTTCTCACGACGCGCTTCGGGGATGATCTCCTACGATGGAGCTGGAAAACGAGAGTCACGTTGAAGAGGGTGCAGCAAAACTGCTGCACGGAGGCGTTCACGTCCCCCATGTAAATTTGGAGCGATACGATGAACTGCTTGACGTACTTGCCAATATCGAGTCCGAGAACACGATTGAAGCACTCCAACACTAGAAATAACCGCATGCAACAGATACATACATCGGTTCGCTTCCAGACGAACTTGGAAGCTCTGGCAATACACCATTTCATTGTAATAGTAGCAGAAAGAGGGCATCATCTCAACGACATCGTTTTTGGAGCACGCGCTGACGATGTCGCACATGTCTTTCAACGCCTACACGTGATCCGAACATCCCACACCCACTTTAGTTCTTGTTACTGTGCTCTTCTTGGAGAGCAGCTTCAGCAGCGTTCGGTAAGCATCATTGTTTCCGAAGTAAGTGACACATTGGGTAGTCGAAAGAGTCGTTGACGACGAGGAAACCGTATCGAAGGTGATTCCGTTCAATAGATCCATGTTGACGGCCCCAGAAGCGCTCAACGCCGCCATGAAATCGCCCGACATACTGCTTTTCGCAGGACCCTTATCTCCTTTCGCCCTTCGGTTTCCTTTAGAGCTCATTTTTATATTATGAATTAGTAATCCTTCAGGGAAAACAACAATCCTAAAAGGGAGAGACGGCACCCGCGGTTATTCGCCCCACCCCACGGGTCCGCATCATCAATGTGATATTCCATCATCTCTCCTCCTCAACACTGGATTACTCGTTTAGTGGTATCTGTCTGATCGTTTGTCGATCATAGTGGAGATTTTTATCCTTCGTTGTTATAACTGGACAATCCAATGAGCGCAAAAGTGAGGCGATTGTTGCACTGGATGACGCGTAGCCTACTGGCCAGAAGCGTGCCCCCCGATACTCCGTAATAAAGGCGGTTGGGAAAGGAACGTTTGGGGTCGTTTACGAAGCTGAAGAGTATGGTACTGGAAGAATTGTTGCCGTGAAGAAGGTTTTTCAAGACAAGAATTACAAAGTGAGTTTAGTTTCGAACGATGAGGTGGTAGAATAGGGAGCTTTCGATTATGAAGATGCTGAACCACCCCAATATCGTGACGCTCCACAACTCCTTTTTCAGTGAGACTGAAAACGTACGTTGGAGAGTTGAATTCTCATTGCGAGGGAGGTGAATATCTACACTTGGTGATGGAGTACATTCCAGAGAATCTATACAGGTACAACCGTCGATTTGTAAAAGCACACACTCTGCTACCATTGATCTATGTTAAAGTGGTTCTCTCCAAATCCCCTCACCCGCAGCTATATACCTATCAAATGTTCAAGGGCCTCGCATATATCCACAGTCTTGGCGTGTGCCACCGCGACATCAAGCCCCAGAACGTCCTCATCAACCCCAAGACGCACGTGGTGAAGATCTGCGACTTTGGAAGCGCGAAGCGCCTCTCTCCCAGCGAGCCGAACGTGTCGTACATCTGTTCGCGCTACTACCGTGCTCCGGAGCTAATCTTCGGCGCGACGAACTATACGGTGGCGGTGGACATCTGGAGCATGGCGTGCGTGGTGGCGGAGATGCTGACGGGCCTCTCGCTGTTCCCCGGCGAGAACAACGTGGACCAGATGGTGGAGATCATCAAGGTGCTGGGCACGCCCACCGCGGAGGAGATCCACGAGATGAATCCGAACTACCACAGCTTCAAGTTCCCGAACATCCCCAAGAAGGAGCTGGGCACCGTAGGCGTGGGGGAGACGTGCGATGAAGGTGTTCGCAGCCTGTCACGACGCGCGGGCGATCGACCTGATGAGCAAGTTGCTGGTCTACGTGCCGAGGAAGCGACTGACCGGTAGGAGTGGCGAACGGGGTGGAGCGTAGCGGCGGAGGTGCTGCATCATCCCTTCTTCGATGAGCTGCACACGATTGACGTGCTTCCCGACGGGACGCCGCTCCCAGAGGGGCTGTTTGCGGCGTGAATGTTGTATGATAGCAATGAGCTGTGGGTGTTATAGGATATCGATTATTGATGTGTTTGTTGGAGTGGGGAGTGAGGGTGTGGATCATCGGTGATCATGTTGTTTATGTCATTGTCACTCATGGTATTGTTATCTATATCGTTATCATTCATGGTATTGTTATCTGTATCGTTACCATTCATGGCTGTAATGTCCATGTTATGTCATTTTCAATCATGACAAACCATCATGCAATCCAAAACAAACAGAACAGTGCTTCGGAAGATTCTTAACGCTAAAGAAGTTGAGCATCTCCAACTCCAGCTCGTGGAGCTCGGGACTGCAAATAATCAGACTGTGGAGCGGAGCACCAAAATCCACGTCGCGCAGCTCCTTCAAGGTTCCGAAACAAATAAACTGGTCATCGCGACCCACGCGCGCCAAGCCCACAGCGAGCGTCTCCGGTGTGCACACTACTTCACACAACCGCTCACACGGCTACCACCCTTTCCCTTCTTCTCCTCCACCTCCAGAAGCTCGTCGATCGCCTGGTTGCACGTCATGAAACGAGGAGGAAGATACACCGTGCGTCCCTTCACCAGCTCCTTGAAGTCCGGCTCCTTCACCTTGATGTCTACGAGATGAGCACGCACATGCGAACGGACCCAGAAGACAAAGCGTGTGCAGCTTCATGTCGCGGTTCTGCTCAATGCGCTCGTAGAAACTGTCGGGTCTCCAGGTCTCCGTAAAGAAGCACAGCGAAACGGTCTGGCCGAAGCGGTACAGCTGCAGACCGCAGCAGCCGCAAGCGTTCATAATGGACGCGTTGTGAATCACCTTCACGTCAATATTTCGCTCGCGCGCGCGAATCCATAGGTCGGAGTGCGTCGTAGCACTACGCTTCACGAAAAAGGAACCAATGGAAACCCGAACACATCGCCAACAACGAGGAACGCCGTATTTCCGGCAGCCGCACTGTCAAGAATCACCTCGGCGTTCGACTCTACAAGGTCGCGGTCAGCGATAATGACTTTCTTGCCGAAGAATTCCTCCTTCCCATTATGTGGACAGCATATCGCCTACCAGTTTACTTGGCTCTACTCCGAGAACAGAAGTGTAGTGCTCGAGAAAAATCTTGTCGCAGCTCTTCACAGCTTCCAGTCCTCTGACAGTAATGTCCTTCTCGTTTCCAAGTCCCAGACCAATGAAATACAGCATCGCCGTTGTTTTGAACTGAAGAAAGGGAACCCCCGATTTCTGTCACATCCCCAAAATCGGACTATTTTCCAAGTGATCATCGCGATCTTGGAGGTCATGTGTCTATTCAAGAGGATTCTCTGTGCCGGTTCCATTGGACAAGTTTTGGCTGGTTCCAAGATGCATCTTTATCCCTCTATCCGTAGCCCTTGAGGATATACTCATTATTCTTTTTTCTTATGGACAAGTTTCTGAAGACACTGAAAACCTCCAAGCGGCGAATCAGACAGCAATTGAAGGTCGCTACGGGACAGTCGGAGACCACAACCGACGCAACGTACGACCTTGCGTATCGCCGCTTTTCTGACGTGGAAACGAATCTGCGTGTACTGAGCTCGCAGTGCGTGTCTCTTATTCATAATGTGGACACCTGGTGCGATACGAATCGCAAGTTGGCGGACGAGCTGATGCGATTCACACAGAAGTCCAATCTGCAGACGGAGAACATGGAGACGTACAAGGAAGTCATCAACAACCTCCACGTTGCGCTCCAGTCGGAGTACGACTATACGCGGCGTTCCATCATCTGTGTTCTCCGTGCTCACATCATTTCCCGCATTGAGAGATTACTGAAGGAGGACTTTGCAGATGTGGAGAAGATTGTGAAGAACCGCAAGAACATTGTGACCGACTATGACTCCCATCGAACTCGCTGCAGCAGCTACGAGCGCAAAGGCGACTCGAGCAACGCGGAGCGTTTCCGCATGAAGATGGACCACGACTACCAGATGCTCCAGGAGCACACGCAGTACCTTGAAACCCGTTTCGAGGAGCTTATCCAAGTGGGCGCCTCCATCCTCGCCAACGAAACAGCGACGTTGGTCGCGTGCGAGATGTACCTCGTGAAGCGCCAGCACGAAGCAATGGAGACAATCGCCGCCTCCTTCCCTCAGGACGACATCCAGAGCGTCACTTCGGACATCGACAGTCTCGTCGATCGCGTGAAGGAAGGAGAAATCATCGAATCGACGTACGCGGCACCGGAGATTCCTCTGCCGTCGTTCCCGCCCCACGAGGTTCCCGTGATTACAGATTACAAAGCGGCGATGATGCGCGAACCGGCGTACGAAGAGACGTCGGCGCCTGCCTATTCGCAGCCACTGCCTGTGCCGCCGGTGGCAACTCGCACAGTTCGAGCACTGTATCCGCTGAACACGGGGATGACGGGAGAACTCGCGTTTAAGGAAGGCGATATGATCGAGGTGATTCGCGAAGACCCGAGCGGGTGGTGGGAGGGGAAGCTGGACGGACAGGTGGGTCGCTTCCCCAGCAACTACACGACAGCTTCGTTCCTTGTTTGTTAACAAACAGAAGAGAGATGAGTGGGGTTAATGTTCCAGAGTACAATGCTGCGATCGAGTCCAGCTGTGAGGATTCCGTTGGCGTTCCAGTCGCACGTCCATATCATTTTGCTGTGTCCGTTTCCCATTCCCGAGAGAATCGTCAGCGGATCGCCCTGCGAAGAATAGATTCTACGTGACACGTTCTCTCCATCCCTACTCGGCCGAGGCGTTGCGCGACGGCAGACAGAGCATCTCGTACTCCGGACTCTGGCAGAAGTGGTTCATCACGTAGGACGTGTGAATGGTCGTCAGACACTGCCGTGTGCGCAGGTCCCAAATCTCACGTTCATTCGCTCCTCCTCTCCTACTTTCACCGTACAGTCGTCGCTGCCGCTAATCAACGTCGAGGGATTCTGACGGTCGAACACGACATACGAAACGCCTCGCTCGTGTCCATGCAGCACGTTCAGCTGTCTGTGAGTCTCTCTATTCTCTCTTACCATGAACGAAGACGTTCGCGTGTCCCAGAGACGAATCGTATGATCTTGCGATGCTACCACTCAGTATCAAAACCGGAGACTACAGGAACAGAACACGTTGCTATTGTTCGGCTGGTGAGCGATGCTCGTGATGGTGCTGTCGTGGCCGGTGAGCGTCAGAAGAGGCTTCGCCCAGTTGTTGACTTCCCAGATCTTGATCGTCGCGTCCTGACTTCCTGAAAGCACCTGACTGCCGTCGGCATTCCACTCCGCCACCATCACGGGACCCTGATGAGAGATGAGCGTTGCAAGGGGCTTCGACAGGGAGAGAATGTCAACGGAGTGATGATGGGATGGAGAGCGATGGACGCTTCTTTCCATGTCATCTCTAACGATAAGATATCGCCACTAGAGGAACAGCGAGGGAGGAGTCACCTCAACTGGCTTCCAAATGTGACAACTGCGATCTCCCGATGCTGTGCAAAGAATTCCCTGGGACGGATGGAAACGGATTGTATTTACGGATCCCGTATGACCGACATAGGTCATTTGGGTCGTCACCGTTTTCGATTCACTGTCATACAACCACAATTTCGCAGTGCAGTCGGCGGATGCAGAAACAAACTGGTTCGCTTTGCTTTCATGCGGACACCATTTGATGTCCCAGATGATGTCCCTACCTCTGAATCCATTCATCCACCTTCACTTATGTGCAACTCTTTTTGACAGGATTGGATCGTTTTCCGTATTCCGAAACAGAAACCGATTCGCCTAGGATGAACTCTTCCCTCTTCGCCTACCGTCGCCTTCAGTTTTCCTGTGCTGATCCACGGCTGATTGCGTGCCGCTTTCGTCTGGCTTTCGGATGACACACTCACATCGCGATTGTCTTGGATCATGAGAGAATCTTGCCGAACTATATCTCGGACCGTCCGCTAATGGATACGCTTCACGTTTTCATCGGTAAGGTTTTGGATGCGTTTGGCCAATTCTTCCTGTACCGCTGAATTCAGTTCGAGGAGTTCTTTCAAAGAGAGCTTGCTCAACTGATCCATGCTCTCTTCTCCATAATCCAATGATCATTCAGTTCTGGGTGGATGCACAGATAAACGATGGAAACAACCTCCATTCTTCGTTTTGGCTTCCATTTGACCATCTTCCCATCAATTGCTCTTTTGTCCTCTAGGTGTTTCTGTGATGGATATCTGTTTCTTTCAAAGTAGATACTGTATTGTTTTTACCAACATGATACTAAAATTGGGTCTTTGGAATACTCGAAATCGCTTTATTTTGTGGAATCGCACAATATCTGGGACACTCCCATCCCAAACTCCAAACCACCGCTTCAGAGATTTCGTTTGTCCTTCCATTTAAGCATAGAATGGTATGATCTGTTTGAATTCGTGACTTGTTTCTTTCTGTGAGAAGCACCGACAACCCTTTTCGGGGCGTGGTCGCATGATGTTGGCATCCAAAGCTAACGGGACTTGTAGGTGTTCACTCGTTTCGTTGAGGTTGGCCGTATCGCGTTCATCAACTATGGAGTTGATTTCGGAAAGCTGTGCACGATTGTCGATATTGTTGACGGAAAGAGAGTTTGTTTAGGTGATTCGAGTTACGAATAGGTCCTCATTGACGGACCTGTGACTGGCGTCAAGAGACAGCAGATTTCTGTAGATGAAGGACGAAGGAGTTTAGGAATAGGTGGATCGTCTGTACCTGACGGACTTCGTGACTCCCCTGGAGCGTGGTGCCAAAACTCCCGCTGTGGAGGAGGCGTTCAAGGCTGGTAAGGAGCAGTTTGGAGGAATGAGGGACAGGTGAGGTCGAGAACAAGTGGAACGAGACTGCCTGGGCTAAGAAGCTGGCTGCTCGTGCTAAGAAGGCTGCTTCCTGCGATTTCTGCCGCTTCAAGGCCAGATTCGCTAAGAAGCACTAAATGCTGTCAGAGAACAAACGAACCATGACATGTTTGTTAACAAAGAAGCAACGGATCATACTCTAATAACCGCAGCATCGTGTGCTATATAGAACATAAACTAAAGAAGAGTCGAGATATTCTCAGGAAGCTCTTCGATCGTAGTATGGTAGAACTGCTCGATATCAGCCATCATTTCCTTGTCCGAATCCAGAATGAAGTTGATAGCTGTTCCCTTTCTTCCGTAACGTCCCGAACGACCAATACGATGAATGTAATTCTCACGGTCCGTGGGGAAATCATAGTTGATGACCAGAGACACCTGCTGCACATCAATTCCACGAGCCAACAGATCCGTCGTAATCAGCACACGCGTAGCACCCGCACGGAACTCCTTCAGAATGCTGTTGCGCGTAGCCTGCTCCATATCTCCGTGAATGGACGACACCGTGAAGTCCTTGTCCTTCATCGCGTGCGTCAGCCAGTCCACCTTTCTGCGGGTGTTGCAGTAGATGATGGCCTGGGCAATCGTGAACGACTCGTACAGATCGCACAGCGTATCGAACTTCCAGCTCTCCTTGTCCAGCTGCACGTAGAACTGCTTGATACCCTCCAGGGTCAGCTCGTCCTTCTTCACCAGAATACGCACGGGGTCGCGCATGAACTTCTTTGAGATCTCCAGAATATCGTAAGGCATCGTAGCGGAGAACAGAGCCACCTGTACGTTCTCGTTCAGAGCACGGAACGCATCATAGATCTGCTCCTTGAAACCACGGCTCAGCATCTCATCAGCCTCATCCAAGCAGAACAGCTTGCAGTGCTTCAGATCCAAATATCCACGCTGCACCAAATCGTTCACACGACCAGGGGTTCCCACAACAACCTGAACTCCATTCTTCAGCTTCTCGTTATCCTCCTGGACAGCCGTTCCTCCCACGCAGCAGTGCATCGACACCGTCATGAACTTGGCCAGATTCTGAAGGACCGAGAAGATCTGAAGAGCCAGCTCACGCGTAGGCGCCATGATCAGCACCTGACAGTCTCTCTCCTCCGCATTCAGAAGCTGAAGAGCAGAGATGCAGAACGTAGCGGTCTTTCCCGTTCCTATGAATCGCTCTCTACTTATTCAACCCACCAGACTGGGCCTGAGCGATCGTATCGTGACCCTCCAGCACAGGCAGAATAGCCTTCTGCTGAATCACGGAAGGCTTCTCAAAACCATAAGCATAGATACCTCTCAGGAGGTTCGTGTTCAGGTTGAGATCGTCGAACGACTCCACCTCCTTATCCCAGTTGGACTCAATGTCGACGTTGTTGTCGACAGCGTTGTTGTCTACACAGAGTCAGCTTTTGCGAACGAGAGGATCCAACACAATTCAACATACTGTAATCAGCCATCAGAAAAATGAATGGTAGAAACAGTCTGCAAAATCAGGGATGATTTGCGTTCATTGACACGGCGGAATATGATTCTGCCATTTGATCCATTTCAATGACTGTCTCATTCTTCAATTCCTCAACAAACAGTTTGACTAAAAGCGCTATGAGATTGACTCATTCGGAAAACCCGCACACGTACAAGGTCCTTTCGACGTCTGGAAAGGAATGTCCTTGAAACAGCAGATGCAGTTAGGACCTGTTTTTAGGTACTATCCATGAGAAATGCTAATAAAACCTACTGGCAACACGCTTTCCACCAATTTCTTCTTGTGAACCTGATTCGGAGTGAAGGGCTCTCCCGTGATTCCGGAAAACTGGATACGCTCTCCAACAAGAGATCCTTCTGGAGGCGAAATCAAAGCGCCTTTAGAGTGATCTGGGGTCGAGGCACACAATAGCATTCCCTTGGAAGAATAGCCAGCGAGCTTCCGCTCCTTCATGTTGCTCATCACGCACACGAGTTTTCCAACGATCGCATCGGCATCGTGGAACATGCGGATACCTGATCCGATACTCCGTGGCGACGCCTCTCCGACATCGACCTCCTCGCAAATCAGTCTACAACAAAGAGGGACTCCATTTCCCACTTCTCACTATCGGGATGGTTCCATGCCTTCACAATACGACCAACGCGAATATCCAAATGACTCAAACACTCTTCGGGAGTGAGAACTACGGACGATGGAACTGCAGGCTCTGTTCTTGGAATAGGATAGGAATGAGTACTTGGCTTCTTCTGCTTCAGTATAATCACGGGAGGTGACAAGGGACAGGAACGGACCTTGCTATCACTCTGGACACGCATGTAATAGGATGCAAGCTCCTTGGGAGACTGACTGCTCTTCTATCAGTCACTTGCAGGTGGAACAAGCACCATCACTGGAGAAAGCAGGTAATAGGCACAGTAATCCGCGACAGACAAAACACGCTTCGAGGGTACGAGGAATGCTGCAAGCGTGGGACTCGATGTGATGGATGAGAACAATTCCTGGTCGTCCTTGGAAGCATCTTCACACTTTCTGAACTCTTCCAACACAGTTTTCAGCTACAATTGAAAGCCCTTGTAAAGGATACGGTGGTTTGCTCATCCTCAGCCGCCAGCTTTGCGTCCTTGATCTGGCTCAGAAATGAATCGATTGCTTGATTCTCATTCGGCATGGATCTACCCATCAAAGAAATCGATCCATGTCCACGGGTGAGAGGCCGATCTCTCCTTTCCATTCAGAGCACAAACGAAATTCAGAAGCGTTCCATTCGTTAGCGAACTCTTCACCGCCGTGCTCATGCACAGGGACAGGCACCACAGCCGAGTTGAGAGAACACGTGGAAGCGATTTGGTTAGTACAAACATGAAAAACTAAGAAGACATATGCTACACTACTTGCTTTTCCGCCGCCAGACGCAGCTTCTCCATCGTTCGCTCTCCGTAATCAGAAGGCTATGCGTGATGCAATCACTCCATCCCTACCCGATCGAAATTGATGTTGATATCGAGCGGATGCACTACATATCAAAAAGAACAATGGCATTTACGCTCCGTATACTGGCTTCCATCCTTTTCTTTCAGTAACATGTCGATCAGCTTGTCGTTCTCCATGCGAATTTGTGAAATCCGCAAGACACGTCTCTCTTCCTCGCTCCATTCTCCTTGCCTCCGCTTTTTCGCTTCATTTCAACTGAAATCTATACACATACCTGCTTCCTCTCGAGCGAACAAACTTTCCGTCAAATCCCGCTGGCGCTTGTCCATCTTCTCCTTCCCCGCTTTCTTCATTAGCATCGCCTTGTGCTTGCGGTCATACGCAGCTCGTTTGGTAGGGTCTAAGAGGACTTCCTTTGCTTCCTTGATGAGCTTGAACAACTCCGCTAATCGTTATTCCCTTCCACCGAAATGGATACTTGCCTTGGCATTTCCCTTGTTTTTATCTGGATGGTACTTTTTCGCCAGAAGACGGTATGCCTTGTTAATTGTGCGCTCATCACTCTCCACTTCAATTTCAAGGAGAGCGTAGTAGTCCCTGTACTCACTCTTCGACATCCGCTCTTCGATTAATGACGCAACAAACAAGTCACTTTGTTTTAGAATGTACAGGCTTGACAGAAAGGTTAACCATTTCAATGTTGAATGTGTTTCTAGGCAGCGTCTTGAGGGAGCGGTACAGTATCATACGGACGAAAACCAAGAGAGCACAAACGGCGATAACAATTCCCATAATACAACATAAAGCAACAGCCAGTTCAACACAAAAATCACGCCAATAGTTCGCTCTGAGGATGCACTGCTCCTCCATGACCCACTCCCCTTTCCCTTCCACCTCCTTGCAGGTGAACACCATCTCTCCATACCCCTTCGTCCGCTCGCACGGAACCGACCGCGTCGTTCCAATCGACGCCATCTTCAGTCCCTGCATCGCGTCGCAGTGAAGACCCTCCACAGAGATCACCAGCGTCGTCTCTAACCGACCCATTTCGTTGAAGGCAGCGACTGTGATCGTGCGCAGCGGACACTCCACTTGCGGAACACCGTACAACACACCCGTCTCCTTATCAAACAGCACTCCGCGAGGAAGCGAACCTGTCATTGCAAACGATACATTCGTCGGCAACACGCGGGGATATGCAAGACGGAAGGGTCGACCGACCACCAGCTCGATTCGACTCTTCTCGTAGAAGAACTGCGTCGGCGCCGGGTCACGACACGTCGCTTCTCGCTGAATCAACTGACCCGACAAACAGACGAAGGTCACGTAGCCGGCCTGTCCGTTGGGACAAGCCGATCGCACGGCGCCTCCTTCCAGCGTGTCGCCGCAGTCTCTCGGGAGGAGTGTGATCGATGTCGTGGCGGTCGCAGAGACCGTGCCGATCGTGGCGGACACTTCCAGCGCGATGGAGTGAGTGATCACGCCCGACAGCACGCCTGTGTTGGAAAGCGACAGCGAGGAGGGCAGGTTGTTCCGCAGAGTGAACTTCGTTGCTTGGAGAGGCGACGACTTCAGCTTCAGCTGAATGATGTCGCCGTAGTGTCCCGTCACCGAGGTGGGAGAGAAGACAAGCGAGGGGCGGACGACCAAGCAGTGGTCCTCCAACGCCTCCCACTGGCCCGAGTAGCATCTTCGCGACAGATAGCCCTCCGTGTTGTTGGGACACGTGAACAGCTTCGCGACCTCGCCATGCGCGGTGTCGTTGAACCCGTCCACGCCTCTGCAGGGAGACGCGTCCACTCGGAGCTCCAACACCTGCTGCGACGAGAAGTGGTGACGATAGAGGGCTGTTACTGTGAATCGCGTCGTCGTGAGGTTGTTGTAGGAGCCAGAGAGATGGATCTCTTGCAGCACGATGGAGGAAGGCAGTGGAGGCGAGAAGGTGTATAGGAGCGAGTCGAAGAAGGGAACAATGGGCGTGGCGGCGAAGGGACGCCTGTACGGCACCACCAGCACCGGCGTCGCCAGCTGGAACAGGTTGGTGGCTCTGCAGTGGTCCTCGACGGTCAGAACGGAGTCGTGACAAGACGTCTTGATGTACCCTGACAAGCCAGACTCGCACTCCACGACGCGCGTCTCTCCGTTTCTCAGCCGAACGGACGAATCGTAGTACGTCGGACACGTTCCTGCCGGAGTGGAGAAGAGATAGAGCTCGGCGAGCTCGAAACCCGTGTTGACGAACGCCTGGAGAGGCAGCGGCTGGTTGTTGCACTGTGTGAACTGAACGCGATACCGACGGAATGGGTGCACACTCACGAAACCGAACGATCTCGATTCATAGTCCCTGGAGTACGCCTGATCGGCCTGCATGTCCAGTGGAGTCCAGTCAACGCCGTTGATGGATCCAGAGAAAACCCATCCGGAGGGGTGGTAGGCGTTGTTCTCTCCACCGACGACAAACTTGTACTCGTTCACGAAGATGCGGGTGAAGGGACCGAAATCGAACGAGATGGTCACATCCTGGCAGTGGTTCGGAATGAACACGGAGCTATGGATCTCGCCGTCCAAAATCCGGTCGACCGTCGACTGGGCCAGCTCGGGAGAGATCGTTGTCTCGCTCAGCGTGTCCAGACGCCATCCATTATTCACGTAGTCTCCACGAGCTTCCAAGTCACAAGGCGATTCGTCGCCAAAGCGGTGCAGCTCGAAAGAGAAAACGTTGACTCCGCGAACGAGGTGCTGCAGGTACAGCAGACCCAGCAGCGCCTTCTGCGGCTCCGTATAGACGTTCGTCGCGTGAGTCTCCGCCGTGATGGGTCCTGAAGGCATGTTGAACCGGATGTACTCTTCTCCATTCACGTAGAGAACGACGCCTGCGTTCAAGTAGAACGACAATAGGAACTGCGGATACAACTCCACGTACAGCAGATTAAGTCGCGTGACCACGTAGGTCGTCACTCTGCTCGACGAGGGAATCGTTCCATTCATTGCCACCTGCCAGTGTGTGTTGTCTGCCAGTGTACGCCATGATGGCGTCATTGGGTCCCTCGAATAGTACGGCACAGCGGGTAGAAGGTGGAGAATGTTATAGACGAACTCGAGATGGTACAGAAGAACCGGTTGCTTATACACCAAGAACACGAAGTCCTTCATCGCCCGAGAAGGAATGCGATTAGCTTCTCTCACATAGTTATTTCTCGCAATGTCGATGATGATCGTTATCTTCTCCTCCTGGGAGTACGCAGACTTGGTGGTCAGCTTGAAGGAAGCGTCGTTTATCGGCTTCATATGCACTCGGATCGAATTGTAGCTAACTCCAAGGGAGTTCGCGGCAGACCACTTGGAAAGACTATACTCCTTCACAAGCGCCGAACCCCAAAACGGCCTCGAGAACATCCAGTAGATCGAATCTGGGTGAGCATACTCCAGAGAATAGAGAAGTGGAGACGTAACACCATTGAATGCGTTCGCCATGATGCGAATGCGGGGACTTCCCGAATAGCCCTGAGGACGCACGAAGAGGAAGGTGAGGTTGTTGTGGCCCTCGACGACAAGCGTCTCCGCAAGAATGATGGAGAACAGCGATGTCGTGCGTGACGAATCGGTTGTGCCCGAGCACGACATGCAAGCCAGCGGCTCCTGATTCAGATAGGCAGCGAACCCTCCGATATGGTCCACTTGGATGGAGATCACGGAAAAGGAACTCAAAGGAGAGAGGAAGAGGTCTCTCTGCAGGAAAAGGTAGGCATGGGTGTAAACGCCCAGTTGGTTAACCTGAGAAGTTTCATCGGACAGCGCCTGATTCATGTCCGAAGAGTCGGTGAAGAGAACGTGCCAAGAGGTGCTGGGAGGAAACATCGGATCCACATGGAACGAGAGCTGATGGTCCTCGTTCGTTAACACCTTACCAGCTAAAACAATCACGGTGTTCTGTAACGTGATTGCCGCATACGTTGGAATGCTTATAGTCTCATACGAGGCGATGTAATCGCCTCGAGGGACGCAAAGGGAAGTAGACAGCTCCGTCACGCCTTCAAGGAGATCCGCCTCATAGAAGAACGACCCATCCACGCTCTTCATCACAAAATGGGACGATAACAAGGAGAACGAAACAACAGTAGTCTCTCCCTCACAAGGTCGAACCACCATTCGGAACACCGCGGTGGCATTGCACGAACCTGCACGAGCGACCACCGTGTACTCTTGTTCCACCTCCTCCTTCGGCAGACCCCAGATCACGCCGCTACGTGGATCCAGCGAGAGACCCGACGGAAGCGCCGGGCTGACGGAAAACTCCGAGAAGAACACGGAGGAGGGCGTCAGCATCAGCGGCTGGTAGGTCATCTGGTCCACGTCCTCGTACGCCAGCGAGTGACAGGAAAGAGGCGCGTCCATCAACAGAGCCATCCGATTCACCGTCAGGACCGGCGAGATGGACGAGGAGAGACGGAAGTCGGTGACTCGGAACTGACTCCACCACGCAGTGGTGTTCAGCGGGACCCAGTAGAGCGTGGTCGGCTTCCACGACGAGCGGTAGGTTGCCAGCGACACCCAGGGATCCAGGACGCCGCGTCGTGCCTGCACGGAGAACTCGAACTGTGCGTTCGTTCTCGCGAACTGAAGGTCCAGGAGAATCGATGACACCCACTCGTGTCGCTCTTCGGGGAAGCTCACTCCGATGGTCAGGTTACTCACAGCCGCAGTGAGAGGCGAAAGAGAGGTCATGACATCCACGTCCGACCCTTTGACGGAGTAGCCGTAGTCTCCCAGTCGCATCACGTGGTCGCCTCGAAGCGTCATCACGACACAGTCGAGAGGAGTGACCGAGTGAGCAGTCAAGGCGATTGCGAGCCAACTGGTCTCCTGGAGGAAAGGAGATTTGCCCACGCCCATCATGGGAAAGGAGTACTGCTTAAAGGACTGGGTTGAAGACGTCGACTCTCCCTGGCTGATCTCTGAAAGGCTGTCGTCCAAGAGAAGATGACCGTTGAGATAGAGCAAACAGCCAGATCCATGAGGGATACTGATCACAAGAGAGGAAATGGCCTCAATATCCTTAAGAGCGAAAGGCTTCTTGAAATAGAGGGCAGTACCAGGGTTGGGAGAGATAGTATGAATTGACTGATACTCCCACTCCATGATGCTGGGAGAATACCAATCATCTGGCGCTGGAGAAGACCAGACATACCATTCTTCATTCTCTGCGATGGGGATTGTAAGATCAAGAGAAACAGAAGTAACTTCCTGATCCAAACTAGGGTAGACTGTCTGAAGAAGAAGGAGATCCTCCGATGTGGAAAGAGCGATATACACATCAATAGAGGGTGGACTCCATTCTTTCGAGTAGTTATATATCCTTGCAGAATAGAGACCACGTGTGACCGTGGTCTCATTCACAAACTGGCTTCCAACTGTCACAGTTGAAACAAGAGAGTATATGACGTTGCCACCCGCTTCCAGCAAATCAAAAGACAAGCCAGGGGTGAGATTTGAACTTCTAAATACAATTACTAGCGATTTGTTCTGATTAGGCTCTCCCTCGTTAACTCCATTGCTTGAAGCAGCAACGAGGATAACAAGCATAAGAGCCCACATCATAATGAGTGGCATGCTCGGAATGCTTTTTTCTCTCTTTTATCTTAGGCCGCGGGAATTTGGCAAAATGGTACTAACACTAGCCATGGGCTTGTTGAGGAAAGAAGGGATAAGAACAAACAGGAGTAATCCCACAATGTACTATTCTTTGGAAACTACTCTTCTTGCTGGAGCATTTCCTTTCCTTCGGCTTCCAGTTCCGGAATTCCCAGGTCCAGAACGTCTCGAGAAATTTCATGCGAAAGAAGATACTAATTGCATAAGAAAGCACTACCAATGAGTACATTCATTTCTTCGGCAACATCGTACAAAACGGCATAATCCAGTGTCTAGGTGGCAGAATTGGTAAAAACGTACCTGAATCCAGAGGATGTACTTGTCAATGTACAGGGTGTTCAAAATGTACTTCCTTTCCGAGTACTTCATGATACGCTTGATCTACCAATCACGAGTATCCGAAACAGCGACGTCCAACAGACATTTCAGGATACGTCTGGTTCCCAGCTTGAGAATGACGATGCAGTCCTTGATGCAAAGCCGAGCGAGGTCGTATCTCCGCAGGTACGGGTAGATTAAGACCCGTCGAATGAATGCGATGAGCGTGTTTCGCAACGAGGACGACGGAATCAGCCACGACAGCGTTGGCGACAGGATGGAGATTGTCCACGCGGACTCTGGAGTCGCGTCATGCTGTGTCATTCGGACGTCGTAGCAATATGCGCAGAGGATGTCGACGAGCGAGAAGAGAGCCTGATTCAGCCGTTCTTTCGCCACCGTAACGTTCACATTCTTGACGGAGAGAAGCAGCTCGCGCTCATCTGCGGAGAGTGTGCATTGTGACTCGGTTTCCTCGTGGCTGACTCGCTGGGTGAGGCAACAGCAGAACGACTACGAGCGACTGCAGCTGGCGACGGAGCGTGGCGGCAAGCGGAACCTGTTGGCGCGACAGCGTCGGAATGGCCGCTTCGGAGGAGGGAGAGGGTGCAGACTGCTTCTTGGTATCGTTCTCGGGTTTCTCTGAGTGAGATGTGTGGGAAGTGCCTGCGATGGTTCGTCTCCTGAGGGACGATGAGGAGAAGGGAGGGGATTCCCGAGCCTCCCTCCAGCCGCTCGTGAGGAGTTTCCGGCTCCTCGGCGATCTCCTCGACGAGACGATGCGATGGTTTGTCGCTGGATCCCAGGGGATGAATGAGGGATGGGGATGGGGATGATGATATTGTTTGGGATGGGGATTGGGATATTGCTATTGTTTGGGATATTGATGAGGATATTGCTATTGTTTGGGATATTGATGAGGATATACTTGACAGCGATGCAGGTTGAGCAGACTTGATGGATGGGAGAGGGTCGAAGGAGGAGAAGGGAACGAGGGGAGGCGAGGAGACTTCTTTGAGGTGCTTGCGGATGATGCGGTCCGCTTTGACCCAGTCGGGGAGGAAATGTGGGTGAAGGAAGAAAGAGGACGGGAAATGGGATATCAATGAACTCCGTGTAGAGATAGTCCTCTTTGCCGTAGAAATAGTCGCTCAGGTAGTGGTCCGCGTCGAACTTGGACTCCTCCATTTGCTTCATCAGCTCTGAGTGAAAATCAATCCGATCGCCCACCAATGGGATCCACGGAATTGTCGTCGGGAACGGGGTTCTCGATGATCTCGCTGCAATCCTCGAAGCTCTTAAACACGTTCTGGAACAGCTCGTCAAACCCATATTTGCGATACGACTTGGTTGCTATGGATTATAGGGCTGGTGTGCGATGACGCTCTTCCAACTCCAAGAGATCCTTCGATGTCTCTTCTGAACTCTGAGCTGGTTCTTCCTTCTTTGGAGCGTCTCCTGAAGGAGTAATCTCTTGAACCAAAGGACTAGTCATAAGGAGAGGACACAATCTTCCACCCCCGGGGCATTTCCGGCAACGGCTCTGACTTTTTCAAAATGGTTGACAGCAAATCCATGTTCGGGAAGAACTGACCCTTTTCCTCCTTGGGAATGTGAACATACACGGTTCCGTTATTCTTCCAATAAACTGAAACGATAAACGCTACCTTGTCCACATCATACACCGCCTTTGCTCGCTCATCGTCAACACAAGGATACGGAAACTGCAGCTTCAAAAGGTACGGGTTACAGAAGAAGGAGAAGTCGCACCCATCGACAACAAACTCCATATCACCGACACGGACCTACTATTTACGGCGTATACATATCATTCATACCCACGGAACATTAATCTCAATGACAACAAACTCGTCATTCTACATGTGACTCTGCTTCTCCCGAAACTGTCTACCTGAGAGATGGAAAACTTGGGAGTGAGTGGCATTGATAGAACAATCACACGAAAAGTGATCTAAAATGGCACACAACTACAATTCGTATGAAAAGGTACGGTTGGCGGAAGGAGTCGATTGCAGATTCCGGGATGGACCTACATCAAGAAGTACAAGACCGATCGTATTCTCGAAGATTTGCAGGTGTATCGGATCGCAACAGGGCAGGTCAATTCAAAGGACTATGCAGCTGTACTGGAGAAGTATGGATGGGATGTCTCGAAGCTCCGTACGATGGTATTTGGCTAGAATGGAGCGAAGTGATTGTGTAGACAGAGGACGAGCGGATGGGTGAATTGGCTCGCATTCTAAACGTTTCCCCAGAAGAGCCTGTTTACTACAAATCGAAGGGAACAAGTAAGCGCATATCCGTGTATCGATTCTAGAATCCAAGAAGCGACCACAACCAGAACCATATCGTGAGGATTCAGCCAAAGTGCAACGGGAAAAGGAAAAACGGAAAGAGGCAAAAGAAAGACGAAAGGAGGGAGTTGCCCTAGCGCAAACTGCTGATTCGCGTCCTCGTAGGCATGAAAAAAGTGTATCCCTCTAGTTCAACTCGAATTTCCGCTTCCAGGACAAGAGTCTGTGACCGAACAAGTCATTGCTGATAGTACAGCTTCTGTATTTTACCGTCCGGTTATGACTCCCGCTCCTGGTGTATCTGGAACCGTACCAAAGAATACACTGGGTATTGTGAATTACGGCATGGAAGATGAATCAGGGGACGATGAAGAGATGAAGAGCGTTGAATTGTTGCCAGAGAATTCTCCTATGCATGACGAGGCTCCTATGGACACATCTCCTGATGATCCAATCTTCCCGAAGGACCTCCCGAACGACTCTGTCGACACCTCTATCATCCGTTTCTCGAAAGACGCTCCCCCTGCGCCTATCACCGGCCCCGTGTGTGTCATCTGCGGTCGTCTCGGTCAGTACATCTGCGACGCCACCGACGAAGACGTCTGTTCCATCGAGTGCAAGCGGAAGGCGGAGGTCCGCCATCATCACACAGCGAGCTCTCCTCCACTGCAGGATCCATTGAATGACTCACAGGAGTCATTCCTTGCTTCGGATGACTCGGATGATATTCAAGATATGGATGACTTGAATAATCAACACGATTCACATCATCAACATGATTCACATCATCAACATGATTCATCACACAATCCCATCCACATCTCCACCGACCCCCACTATATTCCAGGGAAGCGCCGGTTCCGAGACGCCGTGTCATCATTGGACTCGCACCGCTGTCCCCTCTGCGGGAAAACGGGACATCTCCCGCAGGACTGCGGTCTCGCTGCGGGAAGAGGGTTCGTGGTAGAGGAGTTCGCGAGGGATGGTGGGAAGAAGCAGGTGATTCGGTGCGACGAGATGAGCGAGGAGGAGCGCGAACGGCTGAGAAAGGTGTATCGGCGGTGCAAGCAGGTCCGGATGAATCCGGAGAGCTGCTGCAACAAGTGCAAGGCGAGGAACAACTTGGTGTTTTGCGTGGCGTGCAATTGCTGCTACTGCGACAAGGACCACTTGCTGGAGCATTTGAGAGATAATCCTTCCCATCACCAGCTGTACTCGTTCAAATTGCGGAAACTGATCAAGTGTTCCAACCCGCGGTGTTCCCAGACCAACGTGTATAAGCTGTTCATGTGCCATCGGTGCAGCTCGGTTCTGTATGACAAATACTACAACATGAAGACGGCTCTTTGGTAGATCGGAGAGGAGAGAATGAGATGTAGGAAACCTGAAGCCATTCAGCAGTATCCGAGTCTGATATGCTGCGAGGACCACATGATGTGGCACGTGATGAACTGTGATGGAGTGAATGGGATGACTCCGATAGTTGATCGCAAGTGCATTGAGAATGGGTACTATCAACGAGACGGAATTGTAAACGACATGCTTTTCTGAGTTGTTTTCTTGAACAAACGAGTACCCCCCCTTCATTATTCATTGTCTGTGACAAATCTTCTCTGCTTACTTCCCTGAAATAGTGATGCAGAGTCAAGAGAAGTTATTCTACACATCCGCAGGCCGGTCTACCTCCATCGTGGACGATCTGATTTCCCATGATCCGGAAACGCGAAACCAAGCTGCGATTCGGTACAGACAGTGGATAGAACGGAAATACCAGAACGCGGATGCTCAGGAGTATTCCAAGATCAACGATGAAGTGTTTCAGTTGCTAACGAGACTTAGTCGGGATACAATGGAGTCGATGCACCTGGGTTTCCTGGCAGTTGTGGATCAGCTTGTGGATCTCGGATATCAGGAGGAAGACCGCAACATCCGCATTTCACAGAACCTGGACATGATGATCCACGGTAGCTACTCAGATTCCATGCTGGAACCGTTGGCGACGGTAGGATTGTCTTGTGGGATTGATGGGCGAAGACGTTGGGGCATCTTCTTCGGGTAGGCAACTCCTATCTTTCGGATTTCATCGAATCGGCCATTGCGGATTCGTTTCGGATTCTTGAGTCCTCGAAGGATGAATACAAGCGCATTTTGGCTCTCCTCATTCTCAAAGAAGTGGCTGACAACTCTCCGACGCACTTCTATCAACATATCCAAGCCTTCAGGAACATGATCTTGTCCCCGCTGAAGGATTCGCACATTCGCATTCGCGAAGCGGCTGCGACTGCGCTCTCCGCTTGCTTACTCGTAATGCAGCAGCGAGAAAACCAGAAGAAGAACGACTTCTATTTCGACTTTCTCGAAAGCATCGAAGAGCTTCCGAAGGACAATCGGAACGAATCCATTCACGGCTACCTTCTAGCGATCAACTCATTTCTGAACAACTCCCTCGAGTTCTGCGACTCGCGAATCGAGGCCATTTACACCAAAATCAAGACCTACTTCAACACGAAGGAGAGTTACATCAAGCTCACGATCATCCGTACTTCCCCGCGACCGCTCTCACCCGCAGGTCTGATTCCCGTCATCGCTCGCTTCATGAACACCTACGCGCACTCCTTCCTCACGCAGGACTTCAAAAACGACGTGTATTCATTCCTCTCCCCTCCCATCGCAGCTTCAACTACCTTCTCTCCTGTCTGCAGAAGGACACGTACCGCGGCGAGGCGCTGAAGGCCATCGGGGCGCTGGCGCTGGTGGTCCCCGACGACGCGTACAGTCGTCTGGACATCATCTGCGGCGCGATCAAGGAGTCGCTGAACAGCTTCAGGTGGGCGATGGGGGAGGAGGAGACGTAGGAGGCCCAATAACACAGTGAGAGAGGCGCTGAGCTGCTTCACGTCCATGTCCTGCGCGCTGAAGGAGCGTTTCACCGACAAGATCGCGAAGCTGTGCAACGATGTGAGTCTGCGGGGGAAGGTCCAGCGTAGCTCTTCGCGGCGGGAATCTCGGAGGACCTGATCGAGACGCTGAAGGAGGTCTCGAAGCACTCGCAGGAGAGCTTCGTGCTGGTGCAGGAGCGGCTGCTGACGGAGCTCTCGCTGGTCATGAAGGGCACTCCCGAGTACACCGACGACGTGCCGGCGCCGTTCGTGCCGAAAAAGTCCAAGTGGGCGAGGAAGAGGCGAGTGAGCGACAGAGAGGCAGCGTGGCAAGCGGACCCTGCGAGCGTGAGTCTGGCGCTGCACACACTGATGGTGTTCGACCTGCCCATCGGGACGCTGTTCAACTTCGTGAAGCGCTGCGTCATGATCTACGTGGACGACTCCGACGAGACCATCCGAGGAATGGCCGTGCAGGTGGCCTGCAAGGTGGGATCCAGAGGCGAGTCCTCACGTAGCTGCTGCTGCCACAGAACGCGTCTGCGAAGCACAGCGCGTCTTTCCAGCAGGAGTACCACGAGGTGCAGAAGCTCATCTCGGTGGGTCTCTCGGACCGCGAGGCGAGCGTGCGCTCCTGTCTGCTGAACTCGCTGGACGAGCGCTACGATCCCTACTTGATTCAGGTGGCGCTGGCGATGGATGGTGAGAAATAGTCTGAAAACGTGTCCTTTCTGCTGATGGCGCTCCACGACGAGAAGTACGAGATCCAGAAGGCCGTTCTCACCATCATCGGGCGTCTCTCTAGCTCCATTCCGGGTATCGTCACGAACGCCGTGCGACAGCTGATTCTCGACCTGCTGCGGTCGCTGGAGTACTCGCAGGAGCCGACGACGATCATCGACTCGGTGAAGCTCCTCGGCCTTGCCATCCATTCGACCTCCAGTCTGATCGAAGCGTACGTGAACCCGATCTTCGAGCTGCTCGTCAAACACCTCACCAACATTCAGCAGGGTCGCGCTCTCTTGTCTCTCTCACTCGCAGAGTCTGTGAAGATTGCCTTCTTCGACACGCTGTCGCTGCTGGCGGAAGTGGGGACTCCGGAGCTGTTCAAGCACAACGACGTGCTGATGCCGGTGCTGCTGGAGTCGCTGCGCCAGAACAGCGAGCTGCGAGAGGCGGCGCTGGGACTGTTGGAGACCTACTGCTACTGCACGGGCTACGTGATCACGCCCTACCTGCAGTACACGTCGCTCATGGACGTCCTTGTGGCGCAGCACAACAAGAGCGGCAACGGCAGCTACACGCTGAATGACCGTGTGATGCGGTGTATCGGCGTGCTGGGCGCGATCGACCCCTTCGTGTACAACCAGACGGTGTAGGAGTCGGAGCGTCGCGTCACGCGTAGGAAGCAGATCACGGACTCCGAGACGCCGTCCGTCTCGTACGACGACCTGCAGCAGGACCAGCGTCCCATTTTGTGCAGAAACAGCGAGCGCAATCTGATTGTTGCGTCATCGGTGTCGGGTGAGTCGTAGATCACGCTGGAGGCGCTGATGGCCGTATTCGAGGACCCCAGTTACATTTCCTACCACCAGATGGTGATCGATGCCCTAGGACGTATGCTCGTCGGCCGCGCAAACATGACGTCCTTCCCTTACCTGTCGCTGGTCGTTCCTCCCTTCATTCGGACGATGGAGACGCGCCAGTGCGACTCGCAGCACATCGCCCGCATTCTGTTCTTCCTGATGGACCTGGTGCAGACGGTGAAGGAGCACATCCGCACCTACCTTCCCGACATTCTGAAGGCGATGGAGCCCTACTGGGAGACCAACCAGTTCGAGATCCTGCGCTTTATCCGCACCTGCAGCATGTGCTTCTACAGCGCGTTCAAACTGTACCTGGTGTACGTGCTCCCGCGCATGCTGTCGCTGGTGGCGGCAGACCCTCCCGATAAAAAGTCGAGCACCACCGAGATCATTCACTGCCTTCTGTGCATCGTCCCCTCGCTGGACAACCATCTGAACGTGGTTCTCCCGGTGCTGCTCCGCTTCATCGAGAACAACCACGACTCGCCGATGTACCAGCGCGAGGGAGTGCGCTGTCTGCAGCGCATCGTCCACGAGCTGGATGTCTCTCTGTACACGTCGCAGATCATCATGCCGCTGCTGCGACTGCTCTCGCGCGACGGCTGCGAGGTGGTTCAGGACATCATGGACATTCTCTGCGCCGTGATCTCACAGAAGCAGCAGGAGATGTACATCTACCTCAACGCGATCAACAAGGTGGTGGCGGAGCGGAAGATCGTCCACCCCAAGTTCACCGATATATCGAACGCTCTGTATCGCGGCGGCGTGCTGCCGACGCTGGAGTACAAGTTCGACACGGAGCTGGACAGCTTGGACCAGCAGGAGGAGAACCGACCCACACGCGCGAGCCACGGAGACACGACCGCCCTGCAGCAGCTCTGGAGACAGGCGATGACGCTGACGATGAAGGACGACTGGATCGACTGGAACCGCCGCTTCACGCTGTATCTGATCAAGGAGTCACCCGACCCGTGCATCAGCTCCTGCTACACGCTCGCGCAGGCGATCCAGCCGTTTGCGGGCGAGCTATTCAACGCGGCCTTCACCTGCATGTGGAACGAGCTGAGTCCACAGTACCGCGCCGACCTGGCGTCGTCCTTCGAGACGGCGTTCAAGACGCCGCAAGTGCCTCCGGAGATCGTGATGGAGATTCTGTCGCTGGCGGAGTTCATGGAGCACGACGAGGACGTGGTGCTGCAGATGAATAAGGACATCGTGCTGCCGCTCAGTATCTCGCTGCTGGGAAACCTCGCGTTCTCCTCGAACGCCTACGCGAAGGCACTCCACTACAAGGAGATCGAGTACGAGACGACTCCGGACACGTGCGTGGAGCAGCTCATCCAGATCAAGAACCAGCTCCATCTCTCCGACGCCGCCGTTGGTGTTCTCCACTACTCGCAGAAGTATCACAGCGACGTGACGCAGGTGAAGGACGAGATGTACGAGAAGCTGGGACGCTGGGAGGAGGCGCTGGAGGCGTACGAGCGGAAGCAGCAGAACCTGCCGTTGCAGACGGAGCTAACGATGGGTCGCATCCGCTGTCTGAACGCTCTGAACGAAAGCGAAGTGGTTCTCCGCGTGATCAAGCATGCGGAGGAGAAGTTGGAGGAGAGCGGTCAGCGCGAGACGGTTTCCGTGTACGCTGCGTGTGCCGCCTTTGACCTGGGCGACTGGAAGCTTCTCGACGAGTATCTGAAGAGCGCGAACTCGAGCAGTCCCGGCGTTCCCTTTTACCAGGCCGCCTGTCTCATTCACAAGGGCGACTACGACCGCGCCGAAGCCCTCATCGGCGAGGCGCGCGCATCCATCGGTCGCTCACTCGCTCCGATCATCGGAGAGGGCTACTCGCGCACGTACAACTACTTCATCCAGCTGGAGAAGCTAGAGGAGCTCTCCGAGATCTGCAATCTGCGCAAGCGGTACGCGCTGGACGATCCAGGCTACACGGGCGCGATGGAGCATCTGCTCTCGATTCTTGACAAGCGTCTCGACGGTGTGCAGCACGACGTCAGCGTCTGGCACGACCTATTATCGCTGCGGAAGCTCTTCGTGAAGCTGGGAGATGGTCCCGCGAACGGCGTCCCCTACTCGCGAGACCACTGGCTGGACTTCATCTCGCTCGCCAGCAAGTCGAACCGTCCGGCGCTGGCGCTGCGCACACTGTCGTCGCTGGGCATCAATCTGAAGAACACGCACCAGCTGGGCGAGGACATGAACGACGAGATCGGCGCCTCAGTGGAGGTCCGCTACTCCTACCACAAGTTCCTCTACGGCCAGGGCCTCACGGAGAACGCCATCACGCGTCTGCGCAAGCTGGTGGACGAGACGCGGGCAAAACAGACGGGAGCCGTCCACGGCCTGCTTTCTCGGAGCGAGTCGGAGCTTTCGGGAAGCCTAGTGAACCCGCACGTAAAGGTGCGGATGCGACTGCGGCTGGCGGAGTGGGAGCTGGACGGAAACCGGAAGAATCTGAGCGAGGAAGTGGTGTCGGACATCACGTCGATCATCAAGGAGTGTTCGGAGCTCAACCAGGAAGACCACAAGGCGTTCCACGACATTGCAATGCTGCACATGACGTGTGCGGAGTACTACAACCACGTGGCGACGGAGGAAGCGAGCGCGAAGGTGACGGAGCACCTGACGGACGCCATCGGCAACTTTTTCGATGCCATCTCGCTGTCGACGGACAAGAACAGCTCCCTGGTGCTGCAGGACGTTCTGCGTCTGATCACACTGTGGTTCTCGTACGGCAACCGCGACGAGGTGATCAACGCGATCAACCGTGGCTTCAACATCATCAGTCTGGACACGTGGCTGTACGTGATTCCGCAGCTGGTCGCTCGCATCCACTTCAAGGAGGGCCGTGCGAAGCGACTGCTCATCAGTCTCTTGGTGCAGCTGTCGAAGGCGCACCCGCAGGCGCTCGTGTATCCGCTGACGCGCAGTACGCGCTCGGCGACGGTGTCGCGGCAGAAGGCGGCGCAGGAGGTGCTCAACCACCTGCGTCGCGACAACGCGATTCTGGTGAAGGAGGCGGACCTTGTGAGTTCGGAGATGATCCGCGTGGCGGTGCTGTGGACGGAGAAGTGGATGCACGGCATCGAGGAGGCGTCCTGTCAGTACTACGATATGAAGAACATCAAGAAGGTGGGGAAGGACGAGGGGTGCCACGTAGATGCTGGCGATCTTCGACGACCTCTACAAGACGATCGGCGGTCCCTCGGAGGTGGCGATGGTTCGGGAGAGTGATGGTTAGACGCGAAACGAGGACAATTTCCACCGGATGTACGAGCGGCAGATCGAGAACACGCGCGAGTACCTTCTGCGCTACATCGCGACGTACAACGTGAACGAGATCGAGAGCGCGTGGAAGAACTTCACGGAAGTGGGTGTTTGGTCTCGCCGAGACGTAGATGCACAAGCGCATGGTGAAGTCGGTGAAGGTGGTGTCGGAGCTGGAGCTGGACAGCGTGTCGCCGAAGCTGCTAAACGTGAAGAACCTGTCGATCGCGGTGCCAGGAACGTATTCCCCCGAGAAGCGTTTCGACGTGGTAGAATCGGAGAGAGAGGGTGAGGCGTAGGTGCGAATCAAGCAGTTCTACCGCATTCTGACGGTGCTGCAGAGCAAGCAGCGGCCGCGCAAGGTGGTGATCGTGGGCAGCGACAACAACCGCTACGAGTTTTTGCTGAAGGGCAACGAGGACCTGCGTCAGGACGAGCGTGTGATGCAGTTCTTCACGATGGTGAACCGGCTATTGGTGGCGAACGCGGACACGTACAAGCAGGAGCTGTTCGTGCGGACGTACAGCGTGACGCCGCTCAGTGACAACTGCGGCGTGGTGAGCTGGGTGGACCGTCACGACACGCTGCACGCGCTGATCAAGATGTATCGCGAGTGCAAGCACGCGGACGCGACGGCGGAGCTGGGTCTGATTCGGAAGATCGCTCCGATGTACGAGGAGATGTCGCCGGTGCGGCGCGTGGAAGTGTTCAACACGGTGATGAATGAGACGGTGGGCGACGACCTGAAGTCGGTTCTGTGGCTGCGCAGCAAGAACAGCGAGAAGTGGCTGCACCGCCGCATCAACTACACGCGGTCGCTGGCGGTGATGTCGATGGTGGGCTATATCCTGGGTCTGGGCGACCGTCACCCGAGCAACATCATGATCGACCGCATCTCAGGATCCATCTGCCACATCGACTTCGGCGACTGCTTCGAGGTGACGATGCAGCGCGAGAAGTTCCCGGAGAAGGTTCCCTTCCGCCTGACGCGCATGCTGGTGAAGGCGATGGAGGTGGGCGGCGTGGAGGGTTCGTTCCAGAGCACGTGCGAGAGCGTGATGAACGTGATGCGTGCGAACGAGGACTCGCTGATGGCCATTCTGGAGGCGTTCGTGCACGACCCGCTGATGAACTGGAAGCTGCTGGAGAAGACGAGTCTGGACTCGAGTCGCGAGAACGTGGCGTCAGAGCTGCTGGCGGTGGAGTCGGCGGTGGAGCTGGAGGAGGAGAAGGAGGAGGGCGAGCAGTCGATGCAGACGAGCGCGAAGGCAGCGGCGGTGATCAAGCGCGTACGCGACAAGCTGACGGGAAACGACTTCTACGAGGACGAGAAGATCTCGGTGGCGGAGCAGGTACGGCAGCTCATTTCCCAGGCGACCTCCAAGTACAATCTGTGTCAGAGCTACATCGGCTGGTGGGTGATGGGTGGCAGGCTCATGTCTAGGTGTCCCTTCTACTAATGTATTTTGCTTTTCTTCTTGTTTGTTGGACATTTTGAATGTGATAATGATTGTATGTTGTGTATGATAATGCGTTTGGAATGATATTCAACGATGCATTCAATAGAAAGCCCAACTTCGCATTCAATACACAACAAACAAACCACTACCGAGAAACACTTAATGATGGTTGATACTGGAGAAAAACTCGCTGCGCGTTTGCGGGTCGCGGCGGAACGTCCCAAGGACTGCGCTGGTGACCGTCCGTGAACCCACCTTCTGCACGCCTCGCATGCACATACACATATGTCTAGGGGAAAGGACGACGACCACACTCACTCTGCCTCCACCACGACTCCCACGCCCTCGCAGTCCACCGCCTTCATGATGTTGTCGGCGATCTCGCGCGTTATCCTCTCCTGTAGCTGTAACCGACGACACGAAATCTCCGCAATCCGCGCCAGCTTACTCAAACCAAGAACCTTCCCCTTGGGAATGTAGCCAATGTGGATCTTTCCATAGAACGGAAGCAGGTGGTGTTCACACATGGAGAACATGGGAATATCCTTGACGATGATCATATCATCAAACGCGTCCTCAAAGACGGCCTTGTTAATCACATCCTACGCATTCGTCAACATCGGAGATAACCATACTTCCAGCTTCTGCGTGTAACCTTGGCAGCAGAACAACATCGCCTGGGCAGCGCGCATAGGAGTCTTTTGCAAACCTTCCCTGTTGGGGTCCTCTCCGACGCACTACATCAATCACACGAAATAGCAGTAGTCTACCTTCAGAATGGTCCGGAACGCTTCTGTCATCATTCGGAGCTTCTCCTCGTTATCTGCATAGTCGACTCCGGCGGTTGGCGTCAGTGTCTCTACCACCATCAATCCTCATTTCCACAACCAACCGATGGTATTCATCTCGTCATCCGAGCACTCCGCTACCGATTCGGCAGAAGCGATCGTAGGGTTCATTACACCAGTTACAGACAATTGGAACCGTGGAAACGGAAGCGACCCTATTTCAAATGGGCCCTATCGTGTAGACCGCTATGTTTGTGTTCTTGTTCGCTCGCTATGCCGTTGTCCCGTCGCTGCTGCGTCTGTCTGACAAGGGAGATCACGTGAGTGTCACTTCTATCAATACTACCGCCCACCCATTCCCAAGAAAGAGTGGCAATGGTATCCTATCAATCGTATCTATTCACCCCCGAGAGTTCGCACTGATTGCTATCTCAAAACGCAACGCAGATCGATGGTAAACTAACGCGACGATTGCAATCGCCACTACGAGGTATTTCGACGATTGACCTCGCAATTTGGATGTAAATCAGTATTCTCTTTGTTTTCCACAATGGCATTCAACAAGCCTACGTATGTGTCTCATGTCCTATAATCACCCATAGTGAAGATGATGTCCGCAAGATGCTGGTCGCTCGTATCCACTACGGAACCAAGAACCTGAACTTCATGATGAAGGACTACGTGTTCCGCCGCAATAAGGAGGGAGTCCATATCATCAACCTCGCCAAGACCTGGGAGAAGCTGGTGCTGGCTGCCCGTATCATTGCCGCCATCGAGAACCCTCAGGATATTATCGTTATTGGTGCCCGTGAGAACTCGCAGCGCGCTGTCCTGAAGTTCTGCAAGTACACTGGCTGCCAGACCATCTCCGGCCGCTACACTGCTGGAACCTTCACCAACCAGATCACCAAGCAGTTCCGTGAGCCTCGTCTGCTGATCGTCACCGATCCCAGCTTCGACAAGCAGGCTATCCGCGAGGCTGCTTGCGTGAACATTCCCACGATCGCTTTCTGCGATACGGACTCTCCTCTGGAGTACGTGGACTGCGCCATTCCTTGCAACACCAAGGCGAAGCTGTCCATTGGTCTGATGATGTGGTTCCTCGCTCGTGAGGTGCTCCGCATCCGCGGCATCGTTGCCCGCGACGCCGAGTGGGAGGCTTGTGTGGATCTGTTCTTCGCTCGCGACCCCAAGGAGATTGAGGAGTCCCAGAAGGCTGCTGAGGTTGCTGCCGCCGCCGAGGCTGGTGCTGGTGCTGAGGCTGAGGCCCCCGCTCCTACTGAGGAGGGATGGGAGCAGCCTGCCGCTGAGACCCAGTGGTAAGCAGTTGTATCATTAGTATAGTGGGTTTTATGTGTTGGTGTGTTTGTTGGAGCCATTGTTTTGTTCATGTTGCTCGTGTTGAATGCACGGTACTACGAGACGGAGTTTAAGGAGATTGAGATTCCGATTCGGAGGTCCAATCCATTGCAGTCCGTGTATGATTTCCTTTGGGTGGAAGTGGGGTGAATCCCTGATTCGTAGATGAACTATGAACTACCGAAAGGAGACATACGCATATACTATGATAACGAGGACATTAGTGTGAATGAGGACCGTTTGTTGGAGGTGATCGTGAAGGAGGATTTCGTTGATATTGTGACATCGGAAAGCATGTTCTTTGTGTCGGTGACTTGCTCGGACAATGTGGTAACGCTCTATGTTCCTGGAACGATTACTCTTGGCGAAATCAAAGATGCAGGTGTTTGCTTCCCATTTGACAATAGAAAATCCTTGAGGTACTCAATGTGAGCGAGGACGAGATTATATTCCCCGAAGGACGTCTCATCGATATGGACGAATCGAGATCAGTGTTTTCCTACAGGATCGGGTCTGTGACTTGTCCCGACGACATGCCCTTTGATCTGTACTCTTCTGTAGTGTTTCTCTTTTCTCTCAACAGCAGGAAGAGGATTGCATCAACGCGTACATGCATCCCTGTCGCTATTCCTACCCCGGAGGATGCGCATTGGGTCGCTACACCCTGATCTCGACACAACATAGTCTTCATCTCTACCAACCGATCCAGCTCCCCGTCGACTATCTCACGGGGGAAACCATTCCGCTCAAAGACGCGCCGATCAACCGGAATTGGAAGGATCATTTGAAACTGATGCCAACCGCGGGACTGGTCGCTTATTCTGCGGCGGAGCAAAAGAACGTTCCGGAGTATCGACGTGCGTCCTTAGCGCAGGGAGATTCGTTGCAATCGTTTCCGAGCACACATTCTGAAGATGGAGCAATTCCTCAAGCGATGCAAGCAGGTGCCGATTTTTTACAATCTAGAGCATCTATGTTGGACCCTGTTCTCCCTTCCGAACTAATGGAGTCGAAACTACCGGCATCAACCGCAGCTCGCTATGGACGCGAGTCGTTTATCCGAAACGGTTTGGAAGAGGTCGCTCTTAGCATTTCGGGTCCTCGGATGTCGCATCTTCATGCGATGGAGATGAATGCCACAGCAGAGCATCACAATGCAGATGCAAGTGGTCTAACGACTCCGCAGAGCGATGCGACAAGTTCCGCCTACTGCTATTCCATGATGTCAGGAAAGACCCGTATGAGCATACGGAAGTTGGCGAACGAGTACCATTCACCGGTCCGTGAAACGATGGAGGGAGGACAATCCGATCGAGATGATGTGGTGTCTGTGAAATCGTTTATGCAGTACAAGCGGGAAAACAAGGTGGAAGCGTTCGACGAGTTATTTGGAGCCTTCATGAATGGCAATTACGAAGGTACTGAGGAAGAGGAGCTGCGGCTACTGCTTTTGAATCTTCATCGTGATATGAAGCGGAACAAAGGTAGGATTTGGGGAAGGATGCGATGTAGTTGCATTCACAAACTATCTGAAAGGGGAGGATCGTTTACATTTCCTAGTGAATACTGCGTTCCGCTTTGTGAATTCCCCCGTATTTGATGACATCATGGGAGTTGTCATGGAGGTGATCGCGGGAGGTTTCTCTGTATTTTCACATTCACATGTAGATTCTGTTTTCATTCAGTTGGTGGCGCGCTGGATCGGGATAGGGACTCTGATCAATTACCTGAAACTAACGGAGTCGAACTCAGTCGATCGTATCGTCCTCCTTCTGAAGTTTCTGAATGTGCTGGTTCAGGATGGTTAGAACGGAAAGAGTGGGTGATTTCAAGATTACGTCGCCAAAGACTTCTGTGAGATGAAGGGTTTGGAAGCACTGATCGAGGTCAATCTGAACAGCGGGAGTATCAACGTTCGGAACAACACGATGGCGATTCTAAACACGACCGCTCAGAGCTGTAGGTTTTGTTGCTGTCGCTGAGTTGCAGCGGACGAGCGGATTGTAAATTCTTCCTATCACGTGGCGCTTCAGATATTCCAGAAGGACCCGACCTTTCTGGTTGCCTTGCTGTCCGATCTGAACGGACGAATGAAGGAGTCTCGTGAGGGGCGGTGAGAGCAAGTGAGTTATAGAGGGAAAGGCGTTTTCAGAGATTCTTCGGAATGATGTGTTGAGCATCCGCATGTTTTACCCCAATGTACAAACTATTCAATCGTTGTGTAATACGTATCTGTCCTACTCGGAGCGATCCTGTCGCTGTGTGTTTGCCTCATGGTTTTGTTGAACAAACAAACGAACTACATTGTCGGCGGCACTGCCGCAGGTTGTACGGGCATGTTGCCTTGCATGGGCATACCTTGCATGGGCATTCCTCCCTGCATAGGCATACCTTGCATGGGCATACCTCCTTGCATGGGTATAGCACCTTGCATGGGCATACCTCCTTGCATGGGTATAGCACCTTGCATGGGCATACCTCCCTGCATGGGCATCATTCCCGCGGCCATAGGCTGAATTGGCATTGCCGAGATCATGGCAGCAATGCGAGCACGATCCGGATTGCTTCCAGCGAGAAGTCGCTCCGCCGCCGATCCGTGTCTCTCCCCGCGGGTTTCCTTCTTAAAGGCATACTGGACAACGATCGGACGGTTGTAAAAGTACTAAGGGAAAGAAAGCAATCATCCCTACCTGACCGTTCATACTCTCGATGGCATAATCGGATGCCTCGAAGGATGTGTAGTTTACGAAACCGTAACCCTTGCTGATGTTCGTCTCGGGATCGCGTGCGATCTAGCGTAAAGGAAAACTAGAGAACGTACTTTGGGCTCACAGGCGAACTGACCAAACGCCATGAAGGTGGTTTTAAGCGCGTCCTCATCGACTTCAGGAGCCAAGTTGCTGATGAACAAGTTGGCACCCACATCGAGCGTCTTTTTGTCCATATTTGATTTATTCACTCGGATTTTCTTTCCATATAGCGACACATTTCCACAGACGCGGACGGCATATTCTGCGTCGATCTCGTTTTGAAACTCGACGAAGCCAAATCCCTATTGGATCACCGAAACGAAAAGCCACCCACTTGGTGTGTGTTTGTCACTTTATCTTTGGGCATGGAAACGGAGACAACGGGTCCAAACTAGAACTCAGCGAAAACAGCGCAGACCTACTTGCAAAAAAAGCTCCCACAAGAGCTCCTCATCCACTTGCTCATCCAAGTTACCAACATACACTGTTGCATCCTAGACATGAATTCGACAGCGCATACCCACTTGATTGTGATGGTCAAATGCTCCAGACATGGTTTAGCGTTCAATTCCTCAATAATGAATGCGTATTCGGGTTTCAAATCGAGGCGAGGGTTGCGGTTATTCGGCCAATCGCCCGGGAACGTCCATTCCTTTTTTCTCAAGTCATGTCTGCGAGAGCTTTTGCTGGAATCCCTAGACAATTTGCAAAAGCGATGCGCTTCCAGCGGTAGCGATTGTTGCGGACGGTGACGAGTAGCATGAATGTCCCCAAGATGGCACCGAAGATGTGGAAGAACGAGGAAACCATATACCAGTGCTTCAGGGAGTTGGACCGAACAAGTGAATTCTCGTCGCGCAACATGCGCAACTTGGTGAATCGGATGCGGAGCGTGGAGGTAGCGTGAGTGCGTTGCAACACGAACGTATAGATGAAGCGGATCCAAATCGGTGCTCTGTACACCTTCTCTTATGTCTCCAAGGAGTTCCTCGAGCTCCTGATGCACTTCGAGGACATGCTTGACGACGAGAAGGTCGACGAGGAGGATCACATCACGTAGCGGCGCATTCGGGAGTTGATTCGCTAGAACCTTGACAGGTCGCCAGTCGGTAACCACGCTCATTTACTTCTGTTTGTAACAAACAAACCACTTTCTCGCATTCAGACACACCAGTCCGACGGTCTCCAATCCCACCTGCGCCATGCCGCAGACGGAGCAAAGCATTCCCTTCTCTCCCGCCGCGTACAAGGCGCCGCAGAACGGACACTTGGCAGTACCGGCAGCCTTGTCCATCGGCTCCAGCGTGGCGGCGTTCAGCGTGAGCGGACTATTGGGGTCGTAGTGCGTCTCCACGGCGTTGCGGCCCTCGCGCTCGCTGCGCTGGAGGACCTTTCGCGCCTTCTGCTCCAGCGGGGCGTTGCGTGGCGTCTTGATCTCGGGGTTGGCGAGGATGCGGTTGGCGAAGCCGGCAGCGTCGATGAAGTTCTCGGCCTTGAAGGCGGCCACCATCGCGCTGTTGAGCGCCAGCAGCACGTGCGCGTTCTGCAGCTGGCAGTGGGTCATGAAGGCGGCGAGCTCCAGACTGCGCGCGTCGCCGGCGGGGATGTCGCGGCGGAGCAGCTCGATGCGGACGGCGAGGAGATACTCGCGCGCCATGTCCACCAGCTGGCGCAGCTCGGCCTCCTCCTCCTTGGAGTCCGCCACCACCACCGGCACGATCACCAACAGCGAGCGGAACGCGTTCAATGCGTCCTCGAAGCGACCCGCCTGGAAGCATTTCATGCCCATCTTCGCGATCTGCAGCGCGTGCTGCAGCCGATACACCGCCAGCGGCAGCGCGGGCGCCGCAGATCGCTGCAGCGGCGTCGCCAGCGGCGGCAGCGAGGGGAAGCCGGCGGTCTCCGCCTGCACGCTCAGGAAGCAGCTGCGCAGCGCCGGCGCCAGCGGCTTCACCGCCCGCAGACCGATCTGCCGACTCAGCAGGCGACAGGCCGCCGCCACGTCGCCCGCCGCCGCGTGGTCGTACGCCAGCGAGGAGTTCGCACACCACTGCACGCTGGCGCTGGCGCCCGCCGCAGGCACTTCGCGCTCCTCTGTGGGCACGGGAGCAGACTCCTCGTCGCTGAGCTCGAGATCGTCGCCCCAGCCGACCTCTTCCTCCTCCGAGAGGTCCAAATCGCGCACCCACTCGTTCGTCTCTCCCTGCGAACTCGGTGAGTCCTGTGCGTCTTGCGAAGCAGCATCCTCGTCCACGCTCGCAAACTCCTCCTCCAGCCGCTCCGCAGCCTCCGCAGGTCCCGCAGGCTCCGCGTGCGCCTCCTCCTCCATCACGCGGTCGAACAGCGAGCGTGGCATCTCCAGCAGCGGACTCGCACTCGCCGTCTCCAGCGGCGCAGGCGGCTCCAGCGGCTGCTCGACAGGCGCCACCTCCGGCACCGGCAGCCCCTGCTCCTCCAGCAGCGCGCGCGCGGCCGCCGCGGCCTCCTCGAGCCCGTAGGTGACGGCGGTGATGTAGGCGAGCGTGGTCTGGCCGACGTCCCGCAGCAGCTGCACGCGCGCGGACGCGTCGCCGAGGTACATGGCGTTGAAGAAGCGACTCATGGCGTCCTGGCGGCGGTCGGCGATCTCCAGCATCTTCTGGAGCTTCGCGCGGTTGCCGGTGACCAGGTAGAGGAAGGAGAGCTTCTCGAAGCTCTTGGTCTGCTGGTAGCAGACCTCCACGATGGCGTGGTTGCCCTGGCGCAGCGCCTCGGCCGCCAGCTCGTTCCAGATGGCCGGCTCGTTCAGCTGCGTCGCGCACTCGTTGGCGATGTCCAGGTTGCCGCAGCGGATGGCGAGGTTGAAGCGGGCGCGCGGCTCCGTGACGAAGTAGAGCGCGATGTCCTCGAAGCCATTGCGCTCCAGGTAGCCGATGATGGCTTGCGAGTCCACCTTGCTGGAGCGGATGACGCGGATGGCTTCGCGGTAGTGCTTCTGCTCCAGCGCCATCTGCTGTGAACACCCGCTCACTCACCTACCTTGAAGAGATACTCCGTCGGGTCGATCTGCAGCTTCACCAGCGCGTTCTCGCGACTGAAGGCAAAGAGCGTCGTGCCGCGCGTGCAGGCGAGGTAGACGGGATCCTCGAGCGAGCGGACGATGCCGCTCTCGCCGGAGGGCAGGAGATACTTCACCTGGGAGAGCGTGGAGTAGAGCAACACGCCGTGCTCCTCCCACAGCACGTCCTTCACACGCATCTTCTCCTTCGCGGAGCACAGCAGCGACAGCTCCTTCGACAGCAGGAACACGTTGTGCGCCGTCATCACCGCCAGCTGTGCGCCGTCGGGACTCCACTGCACGCGCTTGACGCCGCTGAGGACCAGCGAGCCCAGCACTTGCAGCGAGGCGGTGTCGAAGAGCGCCAGCTGGTCGGGCGCCGCCAGCAGCACGCGGCCCGCGCAGCCGCCGGGGAAGAGACGCGTACAGCCGGCGATGGGCAGCGGAATGCGCTTGGTGACGATGTTGTCGGTGTTGCGCAGGAAGAGCATGTCCTTCGACTCCAGCGTCGCGAACTTGGTCCGCGAGACGAAACAGACGGAGAGAGCGGCGCCGCTCTTCACCGTCGGCGTCACCTTCTCCGCGTCGAGACGCTGGGAACAGGTGATCAGCTCGTAGTTGCCACCTTCCTCCGCGTTGTGCATCAGCAGCATGAACTCGTTCGGACAGAAGCCGTTGAACTGCAGCGAGCGAGCGGCGTTGTTGGAGGCCGCGGGGCCGCGCGCGATCGGCATCATCACGATGTCGCGGCCGGCGCCGTCGATCTCGCGCACACGGTAGTAGCGGTCCTTCACGTAGAAGCAGTAGCTCTTGAACACCGCGAAAGGTGTGCGCTCGCGACGCAGCTTGAAGACCACGGTGCCCGAGTCGTGGCCCGCGGCGATCAGATTCTGCTTCTTATGCACCGTGATGATCCAGAAGCGGTCGTGCGCCCGCACGAACGACTGGATGCCGATGCGCTTCGTGCTGTCCCACACGCGGATGCTGTGGTCCTCGCTGTTCGACAGAATCAGGTCCTCGCGTGGGTGGAAGATGACGCAGCTCACGTTGTTCGTGTGCCCGCGCAGCGTGTCCACCTCCCACGCCTTCGTCTCGTTCGTGCGCCAGATCTTGATCATGCGGTCGTCGGAGCCCGATACGATGAGCGGAAGCTCCGGGTGGAAGCTCGCCCAGTTCACACCACGCTCGTGACCCTCCAGAACGTACTTGACGGTGCCCACGATGTCTGTGGCGAGATGGCCCAGGACACTGCGACCGCCCTTCGACGCTGCGCCCATCTTGCTGCCCTTCTGCTTCAGCCCCGAAATGTCCCACACGCGGATCGTCTGGTCCAGCGAGGCGCTGACGACCAAGTCCTCCTTGGGATGGAATTGCGCACTCATCACGTAATGGTTGTGGCCCGTGAGCACGGCGATGCACTCTCTGCTCTGCCAATTCCAGATGCGGATGTTCTGGTCATCCGAACAGCTGACAATCCACGGATTCTCTGGATGGAACTGAACGGTGCGAATATAGTCGAGGTGTCCCATCAGCGTGAAAAGCGAACGCTTGTTGTTGTAGTTCCACACGCGTATCTTGTAGTCATCTCCTCCAGAGACGAAGAGAGGCTGCGACGGGTGGAAATCAACGCTTCGAACAGGTCCGTCATGCTCGTCAAACGTTTCCAGCAACGTCCCTAGACGGTAATCCCACAGCTGGATTTGTCCATCATGGAGAGAGCAAAGCAACCAAGGCCGTGTAGGATGGAACGAGATTCCCTTCACACGACTGCTTTTGGTCTCGAATTTGGCAAGCATGTTATTGTATGCGAGATTTCGACTCCGATGACTCTGGCTTGATCATCATAGAATCGAACCACTGCACGCGGATTCATATCAATCATACTACGAGAGGAAACAAAGAATTGATTTCAGGAAAACGAAACAGATACATAGTTCGAGAGTTTTGTCGGTTGATTGGATCGGATGGATCCAATCTCTTTGGATGTGTATTGAATTGTTCCATTTAGTAGTCTAGAAGGAGAACATGCAAATCTCACTATCCTATTATCGTTTGTAGAGATGATGTTGGAGACTGCAAATTCAATCCATATTCCACTTTCTCATCCCTTTTTATTAGGTGCAATTCAGTATCCACAAAAGCACGCATTCCATTGAAAACAAATGCGAGAATAACGGGAATCATGCATTTTCCGCAACATGGATAATGGATGGTGAAAGGGACTTGTACACACAGAATAATACTTCTTTGAATCAGTGAAATCATGGTACGTAGCTGGCGTGTGCGAAGATCGCGGTTGTGGATTTGGAAGGATCGTTGTGGAACATTGGCTCATTCCCGGTTTTTAGGCTCAGAACGCTACTGGTCCCGAGTTCAAGTGCGTGCTCGTTGGAGACGGAGGTGTGGGCAAGACCACCTACGTCAAGAGACACGAGACTGGAGATTTTGAGAAGGTCTACGTCCGTAGGATCTGAGAGTGGATCGATGAGCTTGCTAGCCACCCGTGGAGCTGAGGTGCACAGACTTACCTTCAGTACTTCTTGCGGACCGATCACCTTCAACTGCTGGGATACCGCCGGTCAGGAGAAGTTCGGAGGACTGAGAGACGGATACTAGTAGGAAAGGTCGTACATGGTGATGGGTAGCGTGGATGCCGATTGCGCCATTCTGATGTTCGATGTGACTTCCCGCTCGTCGTACGATTCTCTTGCTAACTGGCACCGCGATCTGACCCGTGTGTGCGGCAACATTCCCATTGTGATGGTGGGCAACAAGTGCGATATGAAGGAGCGCCGTGTGAAGACCAAGATGATCAACTTCCACCAGCGCAAGAACATGCCCTATTTCGATATTTCCGCCAAGAGCAACTACAACTTCGAGAAGCCCTTCCGCTGGCTGGCTCGTAAGCTGACCCAGACTCCCGATCTCCAGTTCTCTGAGGCTCTCGCCATCAAGCCTCCAGAAGTGGCTTTCGACGAGAACGTGTACAAGGCTGCCAATGATATGCCTGCCAACGTTCCTCTTCCTGAAGATGATGGTGATCTGTAAGCCGTTCTATTCCTTTAATGCTCTCTTTGTTTGAAACCTCACTCCATGTTATCGTTTCTCCAGAGAAGTGTCCGAGCTGCATCCGCGCTGCGGCTTGTGCGTTGTTCTGTCGCTCTGTCGTGTTCGCATCGTTCGTTTGGCAATCGAAGAGAGAATGGAGTGGAAGGTCGGTCTCGTCTCGAAGCGCTCGGAGACACTGCGTCGTATGTGTTTGCATCGCCTCTCATCCCTAGGTACCCGCCATTCCGTGTTTCCTGTGATTTGGAGTCGTTTCGCAAGAAGTGGGACTATCTAAAGAACGGAGAGCGGTGTGCGGATGAGGAAGTGACCGTAGCGGGTGATTCCAATGGTCGTGGCTCATTCGTAGGAAGAATTATCAACAAGCGGAGTGCGGGTTCCAAACTGTACTTTTATGATATCCGTTCCGGAGAAACCATGTTGCAGGTGATGGCGTCACTGGGAACTTATTGTCCCGAGGAGAAGGACTCCGAGAAGGTGCTCTATTGTGGTCGCATATTATGCAGGTGAAAACGCTCTTCAAGGACATCAACAAGAAACTCCGAACGGGAGACGTCGTTGGCATTCGCGGCATTCCTGGCCGCACAGACCTGGGAGAACTCAGCATTCTCCCGCGAGAGCTCACATTGCTGGCTCCCTCGCTGTGGAAGATTCCGCGCGAGTGGTACGAAATCAAGGATCCGGACATTAAGTATCGCAAGGTCCCCTTTTTCTTCCCTCGCGATGTAGAGGTACCTCGACCTAATCGTCAGCAGAAGCACGCGGGAAGTCTTTTACAAGCGAAGCAAAGTGATTTTTCATGTGTTTTTGTTAAGCGTCAGATCATCCAGACGATTCGTCAGTTTATGAGTGAAGAGGGTTTTATGGACGTGGAGACGTCCATCCTTAGCGCTCAGGCGGGAGGCGCGGTGGCGACTCCGTTCATCACGCATAGCAACACACAGAATCAAGATCTTGCGCTGCGCATCAGTCCTGAACTTTACCTGAAAGAGTTGGTCGTTGGTGGTTTTGACCGTGTTTACGATATGGGAAAAGTGTTCCGAAATGAGGGACTCGATAACAAACACAATTTTGAATTCACATCCATTGAGGCATACATGGCGTATCATGATTACACCGATTGGATGACCCTTTCGGAGAAGCTTCTTAACCGTATCCTCTATTGATTATTGTCACAATCAGGTGTTTGCGAGCAGATCAATGGATCCTCCATCGCCACTGCTGGGGAAACGAAGATCAATTTCGCGCCACCGTATCGTCGCATTGACGTAACGGAGGAGTTGACCAAGCACTTGGGTGAATTGCCGGATCTGAATGATGGTTTTATTTTTGTAACGGAATGTGATTCTAGAGGCGAGCATTCCTGCGTTGATGGAGCTGTGCAAGAAGAATCATGTGGAGGTGAGCAATCCGATCACGCTTCCTCGTGTCCTGGATGCGTTGATCGGACACTACATTGAGCCGCAGTGCGTCCAGCCGACCTTCATCATCAATCATCCCAAGGTGATGTCGCCGCTGGCGAAGGAACACGAGCACTCTGGAAAGTCAGAGCGTTTCGAGCTGTTTGCGAATGGAGTGGAACTCATCAATGCATACACAGAACAAAACAATCCCGTAGTAGGCCCTTATTCAATTTTTTCCCCTAGGTGCAGGAAGCGTGTTTTGAAGCACAAGCAAGACAACGCGCTCATGGCGACAAGGAGATTCCTCCTTCGGATCTGACGTTCATAAACGTATGCTTGTTGTTCAACTCGCACGATGTAGGCGTTGGAGTATGGACTTCCTCCGACAACGGGATGGGGCATGGGTGTCGATCGGTTGGTCATGATGATGACGAACCAGTCGAGTATTCGCGACGTGGTTCTCTTCCCTGTTTTGAAATCACTGGATGAGAAAAAGACCGATTGTTCTGTTTGTTCTTCAGTGAGTAAACCATTAGCACAAATCTAACGAACATCTAATACCATCGTGGCGAATTCAAACTACTATTGTATACGTCTCGTACTATAGATTATCACTTGCGAATTAGTAAAGGACATGGATGACACCATTATTCGTATATGACAAGTCTCCAAAACAGGGTAATAGTGTTTGGCAAATCTGATTGGCTGCCCAGTTCATTGAAGGCACGGTATCACTTATTTGTTTGGAGGTAGATTCCTTATTGCTTGGATGTATCCTCAGTTTTTCAATAATCAAGTGCCTTCGGGCGACCAAATGCAGTCAACACCTATGCAAAGGTCCGATCCTCGGTTTAGACAAGAGGGAACGCGTGCACCGCAACTCCAAAACCCATACTCTGCAGTAAGTATGGGTGCGAACGTCCCTGGACAACAAATGGATCCTCGCTTTCTTGGAGCAATGAATCCAGGGATTTCTGCAAATCCTTCTATTTCGTATAGTATGGTGCCGAACGCATATGCAGATAGTTTAAAATCGATGCAGATGCCGTATGATCGGGGATTGTTTCACTATTCCATGCCAATGCAAATGGTGGATATGCAGGCAAATGGTTATGCCGCTATTAACCCCTATTATTCATATTACGGTATGAGACCGGGAATGCCGTTGGCTCCTATGGACAGAACAATGGTTTCAGGCTATCCCGCCGAGTATCCGATGGTTTCAAATCAAAATCGAGCCATTCAACCTCCTCTCCCCACACCGGCTCCCAAGACGCAATTGTCCCCCGCATCTGCCGCAAAAGGAGGCGATCTTGCTTCCAAGCAACCTGAAGCGGAGCCGCAGGCAGAGAAGGCTGTCATGGAGCCCGCGAAGGAATCAGAGTCGGTTCATGCCGACATGTCCGCTGATGCTTCCAAGGATGTATCGAACGACGCTACCAAGGACGCTTCGAAAGTGCCTAAAGAGTCCGTCAAATCCACACCTTGTTTTGCTTCTTTTCGGTTATCACATGTAGCATCTGATGTCTCCCTCGAAATGCAAGTGGCCAACATGCTTCTTCAGATGAAAGGAAAATCGCGCGATGCGTTTTCACAGCCAAAGCCACCTCTGTTATACACTGATGACAAACGTCCCCGTATGGACGCCTTCCAGCCACCCAAAAGCATGTATTCTCTTCCGTACACGTCATCGCAACATCCTCCACCCATTCCTCCTCCATCATTGCAATCGAAACCGACTGCCCCCATAGGCGACTGTTTCGTGTATTGCACCGTTTGCAGACACGGAACTCCAATTAGTTTGAACAAACCAATCCCTGACACCTTTGAATGCAGCAATTGCGGTTTCACTTGCGTGCTGGACAAGCATTTCCTCTCCTATTACGTAAGGAATCTGTTTCCCTTCACATTCAGAACTTCAGCGTCCCGCAACCCGTGAAAGAGGAGCCGCGCGAAGAAAAGAAGGATCCCGCGGTTCTCGATAATATGGTTCTTCCGGCTCTGGAGGGAGGAAGAACGGAGGCAGAACTGACGACGTTGGCGGCGAGAGATGATTTGTCCGGAGACGATGCGAAGGAGTTGGTGAAGCAATGTCGTGCTGCATCACGCGATTGGTGGGTGGGGAAGTTCGTGAAGGTGGAGGTCCCTGAGAAGTGGATGCTGCGGAATGATGTGCTGGGAGTAAAGAAGGAGGAGAAGGAAGAAGGAGAGGCGATGAAGCTGGTCGTTGCGGAAGTGGTGGGAATGAGCGAGACTGGATTTACGTTGCGAGTTGTCGGAGAGAAAGAACAGAATACCCTTAGTATTGACAGTCTGGTCAATGGGGAGTATAAGTGTTGGCTGCTTCTAAAAGAGGGCTATCTCAATTTGCCTCTGTTATAATGTCTTATGCTTTATTTGGTGTGTCGGTGTTTGTTAGAATCTCCTTGTGCGATTGAAATCCATTGACATGGAAAAGGAGGAGTCGTCGAGTAAAAACGATTCTGATAGCGGAAGCGACTCCAGTACCTCCGTGCTCGATTTCATGGCGGGCTTCTCCGAAGAGCAAAAGGTAGTTGCGTTATATGTGGATGAATGGGTAGGCTCTCTTGCAGGCGCGTCTGAAGGAGTTCCAGAGTGAATGCTCTGTTTTCAATACAAATCAGCGGGATCAGAAGGTGAGAAAAGGGAGTCGTTGTTTACGCAAAGATCCGGGATGTTCAGAATCAGTATCCAGATCTATCGGATGAAGCCGTTATTCTTGGTCTGGAATCCACAAACAATAACGAGGTATGTCTGTGGAGTCGTTCTAAGCCGAGTTGCTACTGATGCGGCGTTTCCGGCAAGAAGAAGGGTTCCTGGACCGACTGAAGCGGATGGCATCTGGAGAGGAGCGCGTGAACCGCGAGCTCATTCAGTATGTGGATCCTCGCAAGTTCCGCATCAAGAAAGTGGAGGAGGTGTCAACAGACAGTGACAGCGATGACTGGGTGTCACCTACCAAGGGGTCGCAATCGAAGCACTCCCGAATGGACGATTCAGATGACGAAATACCCTCAAAGCGTGTAGCGTAGGACAGATCATGGATTCTGAGAATAGGACACGTCATGCACGCAATCACGCAGCCCAGTCCTCCCGAGTACGCAGTTGATTCTCCTTACCATCCTAGAGTGACAAATCTCGCGCAAAATCGAAAGGCTCGAAGACATCGAAACCAAAGCGGAAGCGATCGCATCTCACGGGGTCGAATGACGACGACGGCTCCTTCGGCTACGGGACGGAAATCGCCATGCGAAGCACTTCCAAAGGTTTCCATCCCCTCCCCTCGCAACGTAGACTACAGTTACGTGGAGTCGGTCCAGTACTTCCAACGCGTGAACGTGTCGACGCGGCAGCTGCAGGACATGGGCTGGAGTGAGGAGCGTATCAAGGCGTGGGCGATGCTTGGGATCCCCAGCCGTAGGTTTCGCGAGCGTTCGACGAACCCGGATCAGTACTATTACCGTTTCAATGACCCGGGGGAGAAGCAAGAGATGGGAAAGTGGTCTCCGAGGGATCGTTATTTGTTTTTGAAACAATTGATCGAGAGTGGCGTGGACTACTCCGTAAGCGATGGGGAGACGATGGACCGTAGTGGGGACTGTTTTCGCGGACGATTCCGGGCCGCGTGGGGTATCAGTGCAGCAACTACTACCGACATCTCATTCGCGAGGGCGTGATCATCGACGATAATTACTACGTGGATGAGAATAACCAGCTGGTGTTCCGACTGCGACAGAAGAAGGAGAGGAGGGCGAGGCCGAAGCGGCGGGACTCGTTCGACGGCGAGGAGATGATGGTGGAGACGGAGACACTGTTCGATGGGATGAATGAGGATGAGAATTGTCTTCCTGTAGGAAAGGGAGAGAGGTGAGATGAAGGGGTTTATCGACGTGATGACCATGAAGGAGGTAGTGAAGCCGACCATCTCTCCGTATGGACATGTGTTAGGATACGACACGTGGATGCATGTATTGAACGGACAGCCGAAGAACACATGTCCTTTTACGAAACAAGTGGGTTTGGGAGGCGAGTATGATATAGAAACTGACGCGAAGACAACTTGTCAAATTGACAGCGATGAACATTGACGAGTATCGTGACAAGATTGTCGACATGAATGGATTCGATCATTGCGTTGTTTGTTAAGATGGTGTCATATCATTATTCAAACTGACTGAACTTAACAACAACAAACAACTCAAAGAGAAGACACTTCCGCATACAGAAGCGTGTGAATCGTGTCAATGAGACTTGATACCGTCGTCGCATCGTCCGCTTTCGCTTTCTACCCCTCAGAATCCACTCTCGTTCGCACTGAAAGAAGCGCATCGATCGAAGCCAGCTTCTTGTTGTAGAAATCGCGTTCGCTCGCCAGGTCGCTCATCTACATGACACCTCATCATCGTCGCCACCTCCAACTTCTGCTTCTCAATCACTCCGTAGGCCTCCTCGAGACGCTTCTTCACATTCTCTTCCATCAATTGCATCAAAGGATGGTACGCAACTCCGAAGATGCGTCCGAGGACGGTTGGGGAGAATTGCTTCCCGTCGGCCTCGTCCGTTTCGCTACGGTTGGGGTCGGCACATACTGCTACGGATGGAGGATGCTCTGGGACTGGTGGACTGGCATCGTTTTGTGGATGCGGGAATGGATGACTTGGGGCTCGATAGGGCGTTCGCGGCTTTGGGACTGGAAAAGGCATTGGACGCTTTGGAACTGGAAAAGGCGCTGGATGACCCCTCTGTGTCAACAAAACCACTCGAATCCACCTCTTCCTCCACGCGCACCCGCACGTCGCTCCTCCGGATTGTAATCATCTCCATGGTTGTGTTGGTCATAAAATATCTTCAACCACTGCATGAACTCCAGATTGTCCTGCGGACGACCCTTGATCAGCCGCTCCACATCGATGTTCTGCAAGTCAACTGATATATATGCACGCTGCCTTCGATATGTTGCACTTTAAAAATGCACTCTGAAGGATCTTGTAGTTCTTGGTGTATTCATAGGGCTCCTTCGCTGCAAAATTCACTTTCTGCATGGGAACCATGTCTCCACTTCAGATCTCAAAACACAGCTGTACCTGGAAACAGTTTGTCTATGATCTGGCACGCGACGGCACCTAATCGTTGTCCTAAGCAGCCACTCCTACCCGACGCAGTCTCCTCGATCTTGGTCAGATTCAAGTGGAGAGTTGAGTTAATCCACTCTAGCAACTCTCCACGCGACGCTCCCGTCGTCATCTCCATTTGGAAACAGTGACCGAATAAACGGGTTTTGTGAGGAAATGGGCCCTATTGTTTTCGAGCCTCGTTTGTCCCATTTTTGAGCGACATGAGCGACAAATCGATTATCCAATATTACATTCCTGAAGACGGAGATGAGTTCGATCATCCCAATGTGTATACTATCGAAAAGAAGATGAGCACGGTGACGTTGGCGGACGTACGAGAGGTGATTTCTTCTCAGGGATCTTCACGGGTAGTCGTTCCCCATTCCAGGAACCTATTATCTCCGCTTCAAACGCGCCTTCAAGAAGACATGGAGTTGCAGCGGTTTCCTTTCATGACCTGTAGTCTGGTACGACGTGACAAATCCGACAGAAGTCGTTCCCTCGTTCGAGGGAAGTATCGTGATCAAGGCAACCCGTCTTCCGGCGTCTGCAGCAAGCAAACTGAATCCATCCACAAAGAAACAAGGATCTAAGGTGACTCCGAAGCGGACAGCGACGCCTCCTCCGGCTGTCGACACAGCTTCCGTAAAGACCGCCAAGAGTGAGCCCGCGCCCGCTCCTGAGGACTTTTTCAGCTCCATCGTATATTTCCCCTTCATGTCCATTCCCTAGAGTCCGACGACTCCAGCCTCCGTCCCTCCGAAGCAATCGTCCTCCGGAGGTACTCCTTTGGGCCATTTGAACACTAGACGCCTTCGATCCGTTTGCCTCGTTTTCCACGCCCAAGCCGTCGGACCCTTGGGCGAGTCTGGGCATTTCCGTTGTTTGTAACAAACACGAACAAACCACTTTCCACTTCTCCCTCTCTCCATTCTACATTTCATCTCATCGCCACCGCCCACCCGCAGCACCTCGAACTGTTTTCGCGTGACAATCGACCACGCGATGCCATAGAAGAAGGTGGGCCACGCGAGCAGGTAGAAGCTGTCTGTGACTCCTCCCCTTCGCCTACCCGTCGCGCAGCGTCTCGCAGCGACCTCCCGCCGCCGCACACTGTCGATAGAGCTCCCGACTGACGCAGGAGCCGGTCACCCGTCCCTGCCTACCCTGAGAGTCCTCTCCCACACCCACTGCACGCACTGCCGCCGCGAGAGCAAGTCGATGAGCGAGAGGACCGGCGACACGTACATGTTATGTCCGAGGTTGGAGATGGTGTTAAACAGCGACATGTAGCTGCCTCCGAAGCGGGGGTCGGAGATCTGCGCGAAGTAGGTCATCTGCATCCTCACCCGCTCCTTCGTCTACAGCGCTCACGTTCATGGCCTGGCCGGCGACGCTGCTGAGGACCACCAGGAGGAAGGCGGGCGGATAGAAGCGACGCGCCATCTGTCCCTGCTCCGCATCTACGTGCCAGAAGACACGAGAGGCCACCTGGCAGCGCGTGGATGAAGAGCGCGGTCAGTAGCGCCATCGTCACACGCAGGAGGTAGAAGCGCTGCACCAGTCGCAGGGGGTGGACGCGCGTCAGCAGACGGCCCAGCGCCACAGTAACGAGCATCTCCAGCGGGAAGTAGGCCATGCGCAGCGAGGTGAGGCGCACGCTCTCCATGCCCTTGTCGAGGAGTCGCAGCGTGGCGGCGGCCTCGGCGGGGAAGACGCCAATGCGGTTGGTGAGGAGGATGGCGGCGAGTCGCAGGAACTAGGTGGGAGGGGGAGGGGGAACCAACGTAGGGGTTGTGTAGAATGAGGGAGTAGAGATGGTAGCTCTCGGTGAGGGAGAGGTTTGATTCGTCAGGTGATGATGATGATGATGGTTGGGGTGATGAGTTTGATGCATGCAATGATGCACGTGATAATGTATGTGAGGAATATGACGATAAATGCGATGATGCGTGTGATGATGGTGATGATGTCGATGATGGTTGGAAAACCTGTGACAACATCTGCGATGACTCTAACGATCGCTCTGGCTGCGGAGAGCGGCGCTGACTCACCAGCGGAGCCTCCTCGGTCTCCGCAACCTCAGCAACTTCAGCAACAGCCTCAGCAACCTCCTCCGTCTCAACAGCCTCTCGCTCGGGGACGAAGAAGAGGACGAAGAGCGTGTAGCCAACGAAGATACAGCCCCACAGCCGGCAGAACTGGCAGACCGTCAGCAGCGGACCCGTCGACCGCCGGTACGACGCCAGAAATGTCGGCTCGTGCAGCGCCAGGAAGACGGTGTTGCTACGGGGAAGCAGGGAAAGAAGCGAGACGCGAGGTGGATGCCAAGGGTCTGCCCCACCGTGTTGCAGGTGCTCTGCCAGCCGCTGTTTTTCTTGGAAAGCATCGTCAGCGCCCAGCCGTCCACGGCAATGTCTTGTGTCGCCGCCAGAAGATAGAATGTGAAAAAGACGACGGTGAGAAAGAGCACGTTCGGACTCTCCGAGTACAGCGTGCTCTCAATCACCGACGAGAGAGCGATCAGCAGAATGCCAATCAACAACTGGAGCGGAACCACCCACGACTTCCTCCGTCCGATCTTTTTGCACCAACTAAACATAACAGAAGAGGAGAATGACCCACATGGAATCCACAATGGGGGCCCAGAGCATTTTTAGCGAATAGGGAAAACTGCTGTAGGAAAAGAGAGCCTGATCACGGTAAGACACATGTTGTTGCTGAAGAAGAATGGAGATGGTACTCGATAATCCAATGGGAACTCCCTGTATGAAATAGAGAGAGTACGAGCTACCTGAAGAATATAGAGGATTGTCAGGAAGATGATGGCCTTTCGATCTCCATCTAACTGATTGGAAAACTATCTGTCAACCGAACTACACACAAGTACAATAGAAAAGGACATAACAGATTCCTGGATCGTACGTATCGGAATGCTGAAGAGTGAGCGTCCAGTGGTCCGTTGATAAGAAAGGTCTCCCTGTTTCATCGCATTCATTCTAAACGATGCTATCACTATTCTCTCGCTCGCTGACGAGACGCATCGCGCATGACACTCCGAAGGCATTGTCGGCGTACTTTTCGGAATCTTCTGCAGCGGTGGGTGAAACCGAGAAGTGGCCTCCATACAATGTCTGCTCTCTACCCTTCAACATCAAGCCGAATCCGGACCACATCAAGCTGAAAGAGCCTCACAAGCGGTCGTTTGTAGAGAAAGGTGCTGAGATTTAGTGCAAACTCGCTCATCAAGCAGCTTTCCATGGAGGCGGCGGAGTCTGCTCGAGAGAAAATGGACTTTGAGAGTTTCCGGCCTGGAGATGCTATTGAAGTGACTGTAGATGCGAAAAATGGTTCTAACGTGCAGATGAAAGCGAGAGGAGAGAGCAAGGTGGAGGAGGTGTTCCGAGGCGTCTGCATTGCGAAGCACAACGATTATTATAATTCTACGTTCACAATCCGATGCGTAGGCAAGGGTGCGATGCGGTCAGCGGTAGAACGTGGCGGGTGAAGCTATCACAGTCCTGTTTTCCACCTATCAGCCAGATATCAAATCTGTTCATGTAGAGTGTTTCGGATATGAGCGATACGTAGCTGATTCAGGAGTCTTTCTTGAAGAAGGCAGAGAAGAGAACGCACAAGGCCAAGCTGTACTACTTGAAGGACCGACCGATTCTGGACATCAAGATTCCGTCGAACTGGACTCCCGACCGCAAGTTCGTCAACAAGAAGAAGAACAACGAGTGGCTTGTGAGCAGAGGCAAAAAACCAGAGGAGTAGTTTATGTGTTCTGTTTAGTGCCGTGTTTGTTTATTCATCATGTGTGTGTTTCCATGGTTTGTACTCTGTCTGTGCTCAATCGCCTTTGGATACAATCCCGACAAGGATTTGCAGGGCGTCTACTCCCAGAAGGACTACAATCGGTTTCTGAATGTATATGTGTTTGTCTTCTCGATTCATCCTCCTAGGGCCAAATTATACTGAACAACAAGGTAAATATCGGTCTTCTCGGGTTCAGTGGCGATTTCTCTCGCAAACAGTATCAGGACCTCCTCTCCAGACACTTCGCATCCATCCAACCGCATATTCGAAATGGAATGGAGTACTTGGATTCGCGTGTTCTGTATGGCATGGAGTACAACGTCGATTTGGGATGGCAGTATGATACGTAGGTCGTGAAGCTTGACAACGAATTGCTGTTGCGATACCAAACCGTTCTGAATGAAACGATGAGTATCCTTTCTGTTGGTTTTGGATGTAGCGCGTCAGTTTCTATCGCAGGAGGACGTGCTGATCGTTCCGAAGGCCTATTCGAATTATGTCATCAACATCGGTTCGCTTGAACTCCAAGATGTGTTGAATCGAATGAACGACAATTGTAGAATGGAATCGTATCTTTTCAGCTCCTAGTGGTGGAATTGACGAGTAGTCGCTACTGGAGTGATCCGTCCGAGTCTCTCTCGGTATGCACTGTACATTCCTCTAATAAACAGATCATTTTCGTGAAGCCATCCAAATCGGACATGCTTCCAACCGTGGACAAGAACGCCGATATGTACTATTATCGCTACTATTTCCGCTATAACAACGAAAACATGATCGGAACGGTACGACTTGGAATGGCGTTTCACTCCGTATTTCATTTCCTCCAATCGGTTTATCTTTGTGGACGTGACGGCAGGTCCGATTGTCACCAGCACAGATTTAGAAAACCACAACATCCACAATTCACTTCCCTATGATTACGCTTTTGGTCGCATCATCTAATCGCATTCACTTTCAGACAAAAGTCTCAAATTGGACATGGTGGCTGTCACTACTCGACACCTCCTCGAAAACATCCTCTTTCCAAACATCGTGAACAACATCCATCTCCATTCTCGCCATATGCTGACCATTCCTATCGTGTTCTTCATCACAAGCGATTCCTACACGCCGCGAGGGATGGCGCTTCAGCAGGAAATGGAGGAAGTACGCGCATCGATTCGATCTCTGTTCAAAACGCATTTCCGAAGCAAACGAGTGACTCTCCTTACAGAATTCGTGTATCTCCAGAATAACATCACATTGGTGAATGCCATTCGCTCCACCTTCATTGAATCTGTCGTTCTTTTCAACCAGAACAACTCGGTTGCTTACAAAACAATTAAGCACATCGTAGGTGAGGCATTGCAGAATTACCTTTAGGATGGAGAACAGCTTTCTCTTGTTTTACAGACAGCCTTGCAATCCAGGAGGCAACTCTTTGGAAAGCAGAAATATGTGGGTCAGGGAGATGCGAACTACATGTATCCCATTTTCGTTCTGGATGTGACAGACGAATCGGTGACGTTTGAGGATCAACGGCCCTACTTCAGCAACCAGGAAGACATCATCGTGATTCGCTCCGATGCTACATTCCATCGAAGCTTCGCCACGGACCCCAATTTCTACTCCGCATACACAAACGGAAACAACACGCTCAACCGAGTGACCAGTTCCATCTTCGAAGCCATCGTGGGGCTCGGAACTCCCAATCACATCTAGGCTGGAATGGAGAACTTCAACACAGTGTCATCGCATCAGAATAACCGGTTTATGATGGCTCTCGGAAACCATCCCTTCCAAAACAACAACGAAGCGCGCGTGAGCAAGCTGTTCGTTGATGTCTATCAGCGGAACAGTCTCATTTTGCTGATTCACACGATCATCGAGGAGATGCGACGAACCTACACGGAATTGAACAACGATTTGTTTTCCGTCATGTAGTTGTGTCAATTAGGTTTCATTGTAGTGGCGATCCGGTCACTGGAAGCGAAATCGTGATCACGAAGGAGTATCTGCTTCAGTATTACCATCTGAGCTACTCACGGCAGCCGGTTCAGTACCAGAAGTTGTTTGCGGAGCTGGTGAATCTCTGTAACCAATTCAGTTTCTACATTGACTCCTTTTTGGACATCGACTTCCAGAACATCCGTCTGGACAGCGAGTCGGATGTGCAGGAGCTACAAAAACTGCTGAATGACATCCGACAGTTCCAGAAGACGTCGCGGGCCATTCTGCGCGACTTTATGTTTACGGCGCAATGTAGCGAGCTCAAGCACCAGGTGCTCTATTCCTCGGAGATCTCGGTGGAGACAATGGTGGGGATCATTCTCGTTCTGGGAACGGTCCTCTTTGTGATATCTAGAGTTTTCTTTAGTTTGCTTGTTTGTTGGTGATTGTGTTTGGCGCTGGTTTTCCTTTGATCCGAAATCGTACGAATGCCATTGCAAATATACGAGCACATATTTCTACCAACCAAAGGGTGACGAAGCATCATTCTCCTTCACAACGTGTTTTGAATGCCCTTTCTATTCCTTGTACACTAAAATCCAATCCACTTATCCTCTTCACGAGAACCCTCGTTCCGTTTGAATTCGAATACGTTCAAGTTCATTTCCACCACCATCCAATCACGGAAACGATGGAAGAATCTGCTGTCGTGGAAACACCATTTCATCGACCATAATCTGTATCATTTTTCTCTCAGTCGGCGTATAGACTGTAGATAGTAGAATGGAAGAGTACAACCACATCCAGTACTTGCTTTATTGAAAGAGGACTAACGTTTCTAGGATTACGGAACTGACTGAAGATACACTCAAATTCACGCTTCGGGGTGTGGACTCCAGCATTGCAAATGGACTCCGAAGAATTATGATCGCAGAAGTATGCGTGGTTGGTGAGTTTGACGCACAAGGTACCTTCCGTGGCCATTCGAACGGTAACTATCTTTGAAAATACATCTGTCCTCGTTGACGAATATATCGCACACAGACTCGGTCTCATTCCGATTCGTCGCATCAGTGATGACCCCACAACTGGACTGAAAGACTACTTCGAGTGCGCAGAAGAATGCGAGCGGTGTACGGTTACGTTTAACATCGATGTCACTTGTATCGTTCCTTTCCGTTTCTTACGTGCAGGTCGGGGAGACAAGCCGATCAACGTCACCAGCAAGGACTTAAAGACGACGCATCCCAATTACGCTCCCGCCCATGCAGCGAGTTCGGAGGAGGCGCGCGCGAATCTGGACAACGGCATTCGAATCGTCACACTGGCCCCGGGCCAGACACTTCGGGCGGAGTGCAAGGCCATTCTCGTCGGTTTGTTCGTTTTCTCTCATAAACAGGGCGTCGGAAAGGAACACACGAAGTGGTCTCCCGTGGGCACTGTCGCCATGAAGTACGTCCCCATCGTCACAATCAATCGCGGTACTCCCTGTGGATTGGCGTAATTGCAGAACTAATGGACACGAAGGACTCGGAATTCAAGCAGAAGTTCGTGGACAGCTGCTGTCGCAATGTCTTCGCCATCGACCCCATCACGCAACGCGTACCTTTTTTTCGCGCCTTTCACGCAGGTGACCGTCCGTGACGCCCACGAGTGCATGTTCTGCGGCGACTGCGAGCAGTTCAACACGAGCTACGCGGACAAGGTGGTAACGATCTCGCAGGTGCCGAACGAGTACGAGTTCACGGTGGAGTCGACGGGCTCCGTGCGACCGCTGGAGATCCTGAAGGAGAGTATTCGCGTGCTGGAGGGGAAGATGGTGGAGATCCAGCGCTGTGTGCGAGACACGATGCTAGTTGATGGTCACTGGTGTGTTTGTTGGAGAGAGAGTATTATGTGAGAGAAGAAGAGGCTTTCAAAGGAGGTATTCTTGTGTATTGAGTGACTATGGAATCTCTTTCCAACCTAAATACTTCTTGTCAACCCCATCAAAACACTTGTTGTAAGAAACAGATCAATCATCTCTCGAATTAATCATCTCGAACCACTGCGTCAGCGTGTCGGACAGAATCTCGGGCAATGTCTGAATCGACCGAATCACCAAGTAGTAAGGGAACGGATAATGATCGAGATAGTTCGCAAACAGGTGTCCCTTCTTCCCCGTATACACCTTCGTCTTCAAAATCGAATCCTGCGGATTCTCTACGCCTCACAGCCCCTCCACTCACTCACCCGTGTCATCCACGATCAGCAACACCACCAATATGTTATTCTCCTCCGCGTCGCGAACCAGCTTCGCGATCCGCTCGCGACCGCCCTGAATGCGACCGTCGCTCACCACAAACGCCAGCTGCACCGCCCGCTTCGCTGCCCCGCTCAGCCGCTGCCGCGCCTGCGCCAGCACCGCGATCACCGTCTGCAGACACGTCTCGAAGTCCGTGTGCTTCTGCGCGAAGCCGAAGTGCGTCAGCGCCTGCGCGCCCGACTGCGCGGTGAACGGCGTCGTCAGGGGATGAACGTACTGCACGGACTCGCCGAAGGACACCACGCCGATCTGGCCAACCTCCAGCTGCATCAGCGCGTTTCCCAGCAGCGCAAGCGTCTTAAACGTCACCGTGCCCGCGTCGTTCTGCCGCATGCTCTCGCTGTCGTCGATCGCAAGCAGGATTTGATACTCGCGCGCCGACGGACGGCTGCGACGCAGCCAGATTTTGTCCTTCCGGTAGTTCGACGCGATGAACGGAATCACCTTCCGCATGTTGATGCGCTTGCCTGTTTTGAAGTCTCCGGAGAGCTTGCTCGCCTTCGTCGGCTCCATCAGCAGACGCAGCTGCTCCGTCAGACGACCCGACAAATCCGCCGTCTGTGATAAAAACTCTTTCCACGCCGCCGACGCGCTCGCCAGCGCCGCCGCGTCGCTCGTCGGAGACGCCAGCAGACTTTGCACGTCCATGTTCAGATAACTGTCCTCCTCCACGAACGGCAGACGCACCGGCGCCTCGGCTTCCTCCGCCAACACGTCCGACGGAGTCACGATTCCCTGCAGCTGCTCGCGCTGCTGCGACTCGCCGGCGCCCTCCTTCATCACGCGCTCCAGCTGCTCCGACGCGAAGGCCGACGCGTCGCCGCCCGCAGCTTCCTCCGTCTCGCTCTCGCTCTCAGGGAAGGGCGGCTGCGCGGGATTCTCCTCCTCCATCTCCTTCTCGTACTCCACGTCCTTCCTCTCCTCCTCTTCCTCCGCCTCCGAGGCCGCCGAATCCAGCTCCACGCGGTTCGTCTCCTCCGTCTCCGGTTTGAAGTCCACATCCTGCAGCGACGGCGCCAACACCTCCTGTCCGCTCGTCTCCTGCTTCACCTGCTCGCTCAGCGGCTGCCGCTCGCGCTGCAGCTCCTCCTGCGGGGAGGATTCTTCCTCCTCCTCCTCCTGCGGAACCATCTGCAGTCGCTCGTACTGCTGCTCCCACTGCTTCTTCGTCTGCTCGGGGTTCTTGTAGGGGTTCACCTCCTCTTCCTCCTCCGGCTTCTCGCCGCCCTCTCCCTCCTTCTCCTCCTCCTTCTCCTGAGCGCCCTCCTCCGGCGTCTCCTCCTTCTCCTCGCCCGGATTGTTCTCCTCTTCTTCTTCCTCCTTCTTCTCCTCCTCACGAACACCTTCCTCCTTCTCCTTCGGAGCGTCCAACACCTGATCTTCTCCGTTGGTGTCCGCAACTCCCTCCGTCGGAGGCATCGACTGCCTCTCCTTCTCCAGCTTCTCCGCTTCCTCCTCCTTCTCCTCCTCGCGAGGCTCCTCTGGGTTCTCATCCACCTCGCGATCGTCTTCCTCATCTTCCTCCTTCTCCTCTTCCTCGGCGTCACCTGCCATGTCGATGCTTTCTCCTTCGCTTTCTCCTTCTTCCTCTTCTTCCTCCCGAGCCACATCTTCATCCGCTTCCTCTACCTCCTCCGCGTCTTCCTCCTCCATCTCCTGCTCCTCCTGCTCCTCGCCCTCTTCGTCCTCAATCTCCATGTTGTCGGGAATCTCCGCTTCCTCCTCCTCCTCTTCCTGCTGGTTCTTGAAGTGATCGTCCTCGTACTCCTGCTCGTTCAGATCGTTGATCTCGTCCTTCTCCTGCTCCTCCGCCTGCTCCATCTCCTCCTCCTCCTTCTTCTCTCCCTCCTCCTCCTTCTTCTCAAGCTCCTGGTCATCCTCCTTCGTCGTCATCTCGTCCGTGTTCTTCTCGTTCTGCTGCTTCGTGTCCTGCTCAATCTTCTCGTCCTCCGCAGGCGGCTCCTCCTCCTCCTCCGGGTCCCACAACTTCTCATCCAACACCTCCTGATCGTCCTGATCGTCCAGGTCGCCCATCTCGCGATCCCGATCATCCTCTTCTTCCTCATCCTCTTCTTCTTCCTCATCCTCTTTCACGTTCTGTAACTCACCGTCGAAGTCGTCATCCACGTCCATTCCCGTGTTCTCTTCCTTCTCCTCCTTCTGCTCCTCCTTCTCTCCCTTCAGACCATCCAGCTGCTCCTTGCTCTCCAGCTGGTCCGTCACGTCCTCCTCGCCCTCACCGTCTCCCATGCCCGTTCCCTCCTGCAGTCCCTCCTCCTGTTTCTTCTTCTCCTCTTCCTCCTTTGGTGGGAGACAGAAACCCTTCTTCAAAATCTCGCGGAACAGACGCAGCAACACGTACTCCAGCTTACCCATTCCCTTGTTCACCACGACACCACGCACCAGCACCTCCGCCGCCTCCACGAGGACCTGCTTCACCAGACGAATCACGTGGGGAAGCAGAGACACCGCCACCGCCAGCTCCGCTGCCGGAAGCGATAGCACTTCCTCCAGCAGCGAATTCAGCTGCGACTGCACGGCGCCCAGCGACAGCGCGTTCCACGCCGTCAGCAGCGCGTCGTGGGTCTGCTGGAACGTGAACGCGGACGATTCGGACGCCGCGCTCTTCTCCTGGTTCGCCAGACTCTGCTTCCGCAGCAATTGCACGATCCGCTGCAGTCGCGCAACTAGACAGTTCCTCGTCCTCAGCACCTCCTTCATGCTCGCGGAGACAGCCACGGTCGCCTGATCCACCTGAAGCAGCGACTCCTCCACGCGCCGCTTCATCGCCTCGACACGCACCAGCGTCTCCCGCCATTGACTCACCGAGACCTGCAGCTGCTCTCCAGAGAGCACGCCCTCCTCCTGACTCTCCACCGCCTGCAGCAGCGATCCAACCACGTCCTGCAGACAGCGCAGCGTCGACAGGAACAGGTCCGGATTCGTGATGGCGTAGAGACGATACGCCGACGACGCGTCGCGCACCGTCAGACGCTCCAGCTCCGCCTCCAGGGTCCGCTTGGCCTCTTCGCACGTCTCCAGCACCGACGATGCGATCTTCACGTCGCCTCCCACGCGCTGTCCGAAGAAGAGCAGCTCCGAGACCACCTCGATCGTCGACGTGAGCAGCGTCTCCAGCTCCGGCGCCACGTCCTGCAGCGCAGGCGCCACACGCACGGACTGAAGGTCACGGAAGTCGTTGGCGATGTGGTCCGCGTGCTTCAGAAGGTCGTTTACGGCGAGAATGCCCGCGCTGAGGGAGAGCAACGCCTCTCGCTCCTGGAGAATGAAGAGCATCAGGTTCTCCGTATAGCCGACGCAGCGCCGCACGTCCGCGGCCGTCAACTGGTCGCTTACCTGCTGACTGACCTGCATGCGGAGGGCGCTCAGCAGCAGATGATCCTTGTAGAAGTACTGGTCCGCCTTCGTCCACAGCTGCGTGAAGATCCCGAGGTCCTGCTGCGTGCTGGCGGTGAGCGCCGCCAGACTCTTCACGACGGCGGGGATGGAGCGCATCTCCGGAATGGAGAGACGCATGATGTAGTGGTACTGCTGCTGGAAGGCGGAAAGCGTACTCTTCAGCGGCGACACGCCTTCCTCCTTCAGATGCGAGAGCAGCGACGCGAACGCCTTTTGCTTGCGCGCCGTGAACTTCTTCTCTTCGCGCAGCTCCGCCGCCGTCACGATGATAGTGGTCGCCAGGTCTTCCAGCGAGGCCGCTGGCTGCGCCGTGCCCAACACGAACGCCATCGAGGGCGCCGCGAGGAGCTGGCGCATGGAGCGATCCACCTGGTCGCGGTGACGCAGCGAGGCGAGCTCCTGCAGTGACGCATCCTCCTGCAGCAGCACGTCCTCCAAGCTCTCCAACTCGGGACGCAGCGTCGTCGCATCCGCTGGAGCATCCTTCGGACACAGCTGCTTCACCTCCTTTTCCGGCTCGGCCTCCTTGTCCTTCTCCTTCAGCTCCGCAAACTCCTCGTCCAAGACCTTGTCGAGCACCACGCTCACCTTCAGGTTGTTGGCGTCGCGGTACTCGTACACCAGCTTGAACAGCTGGCGATGGATCTTGTTCACCGTCTCGCGCAGCGAGAAGTAGCTCTGGTCGTCCCACTTGCCCAGCTTCACCTGGTCCTTCAGCTGCTTCTCGATGGGACCGCGAATTGTCTGGATGTACGCCTGCACCGAGGGAAGGAACACGGAGTACATGCGCGTGGTGTGGTACAGCACGTTCATGTTCAGCTCCAGCACCGAGTTCTGCACGCGGTGCTGCTCCAGCTGCAGCTTCAGGAATCGCGACAGCAGCAGGAGCAGTTGCAGCCGCGACGAGAACTCGAGCAACTGACTGCCTCGCATGTACGCGTCCAGAATGTCGATCAGCGTCTGCGTGTAGTCGATCGCCTTCTCCGACAACACCGCTCCGGCCTTCAGCGCCAGCTCCGCCTCCGAGTCCTCCTCGCGTCTCTTCAGACCGATAATGTGGCTCAGTGGACTCGAGGGAGACACCAGTACCCACAGGTCCTGCGGACGCACGCCTACGCGGGCGCTGAAGGAGGCCAGCAGCGACAGCGTTCCTGAGGGGTCTTCCGACACCAGCAGCGAGTTCTGCAGGGCGTCTTGCGGAAGGAGCAGCGAGTAGAGCTGGCAGAAGTAGTCGGTCGTCTTCTGCGCAGCCTTCTCGTCCTCGTCGTCCAGGAACGAGCTCCAGCTCTGCAGCTCCAGACGACGCCAGCGGATGATCAGCTGGTTGATCTGGCGAATGTGCTCCGCCAGCGATACTGCCTGCGCAGCACTCACCTCCCAGTCGTGCATGCGGTGCGACAGCACCTCCACTCCCGAGAGCATCACTGACAGAGGCGTCACGATCGGCATCTCCAACATCCGGTCCACCAGACGGCAGAGGTACTGTAACACGACGTGCGTGGGGTAGAGGCGCAGGAGATCGAAGACACGTCGCTTCAGGGAGATGAGTACCGTCGCACAGTGCTCCGCCTCCACGATGTTGCTGTGGTTGTGGAACGAGTAGCCGCGTGACGGTCGCAGGATCGCGGCGAGGTCGCGTCCCTCGGTCACCTCCTTTGCCAGCTTCATCTCCAGTAGGAGGAAGAGGGTCGTGTTCGTTTCGTAGTCGCTGAGGGTCAGCGAGCCGATTTCGCGCTCCAAACTCGAAGCGATCGACCCGTCGAAGAAGAGCAGCTGCTCCCGAACCGATGCCGTCGCCGACTCCGGATTCGGAGCCACCAGCACGTTCATCACGTCCCGCACGTACGCGATGTCTCCGCTTCCGATCACCCACTCCGAGCCGCGACCCGACTCCTCGCCCTTCGCGGCCTTCTCCAGCGCTGCAAGGTCCAGCGAGTCGCCCTGCGCAATCGCCTGCGCCTGCGCCTCCTCGTCGAAGAGCAGCTGGTAGTCGGGGAACTGCTCCTTAAAGGCCGCCTCCATCGCCTCCTCGTTGCTGCTGATGTTCTCGATGTCGATCGTGCGCGTGCGGAACTCCACTGCCTTCTCCTCCTCCGCCTTTCGCTTCGCCTCCTCCTCCTTCTGCGCGTTGAACAGGTCGGTGAAGCTGGATATGAAATCGCTAATCGCACTGTCCGCCGTCGTTCGGCGCAGCACCGTCAGGTTGAAGAGCAGCAACTGCGTGAGCAGCGAGCGGAACACCAGCGACTTCACGCGCGCCGTCCGCAGCGGCTCCATGTTCATCAGCGCCGTCATCTCCGCACCCACCTTGCGGTAGTCCGCCGACAGTACATGGAAGGGGTACTGCGTGAACGCCTGCAGGAAGCGGTAGTGGAGGCTGCTGTTTCCCAGAGACACGCTCAGCTGTGTCGACACTGTGCTTGCGACGAACAGAAGCACCGCCAGTCCGTGCTGCATCTGCGCCGTCGCCCCCTTCACCGGGGCGATCACGTCGCGATAGCCGCCGTAGCTCCGCTGCAGCGACTGCTTGAAGCTGTGCACGTTGCTCTGGAAGATGTGTCCCTCCTTCAGGAGACGCTCCACGTCCACCGCCTCCGCACTCTCCTGAATCGGAGCGTCCGAGATCGCGAACGGACTCGTCTGGAGCTGGTGGAAGAGCGTGGACACAACGTCTCGGACGCGCTCCAGCAGCTCAGGCACTTCGGGGGAGCAGGCGAGCACGCCATTGCGCACACAGCCGAGCAGGTGAGACAGCGCGCGCTGCTGCAGACCGTACAGACGCGTCAGCGAGAGGATGCTGGAACCGAACGAGTACAGCGTAGCATACAGCTGGTCGAACGAGTTGGCTCCCTCGCGCTCAAAGACGCCCTGCTGCAGCTCCGCCACCGCCTTCTTGTTCCGCGAGAGGACGGTCTCGTAGAGCGTCTGCAGCTCCGAGGGCGCCGACACACCGACCTTGTGGAGGTCGCCACCCAGAAGAGAGCCCTGGTAGCTCAGGATGAAGAGCATGTCGGCCAGGTTGCCGTTCATCAGCTGGCGCAGATGGCCCTCCACGTAGTCCTGGAGAAGCGGATCCAGAATGCTGCTGGGAAGAAGCAGGTAGAACTGCAGCAAACCCAGGCCCAGCCAGCACTCGCTCACCACCACCGCCAGCAGCAGACTGTCGGATGACGACTGTAGGAGGCCGAGCAGGTGCAACACGCAGGGAAGGACGCTCAGACAGAGCGACTCGAAACGCATACACGTGACATCTGCCGCCTGCGTGAGTTCGTTCCGCAACGTCTCCTCGACGAGCGAAATGTCCTCGACGCGCAGCTGCTTCAGGCCGCGCGCATGGATCGACTGGAGAGTGTCTGCGACAGCTGGCGCCGTGTGGAGCAGCAGGAAGAAGACCATCTCCCAGATCGTCTCCGCCTCCGCCTGCAGCACGTCGGCTCCGCGAGGTCGCGCACCCAGGTCCTGCGAGAGGTCGCGCAGGAGCGACTTGAACACGCCGAGGAACTCCACGCGGTCGCTCGAGCTCTTCACTGTCTGCCCACGCACGTTGAAGAGGGGAGAGAGAAGACGGTGGACGTTCACCGCCGTGTGCGGCGTGAGCGCCAGTCCAGGTCCGGTTCCTTCCTCTCTCGCCTGCTCCGCGTTCTTCTGGAGAAGCTCGTCCTCCTGAGTGATGCGCGCGCCCAGTGCGTAGTCGGACCAGTAGTTCTCCAGATACAGACGAAGGTACTCCATCTGGGACGCGGGGAGGGACAGCTTCACCCGCTCGGCTCGCGGAGAGTCCAGCAGCCAGCGCGCCTGCTGCAGCGCCAGCAACTGCTCCGGAGACGACGTCACTCTCTGCAGCTGGTGACTGTACGCGTCTCCCAGCGAGGACACGCATCCGCGGAAGAGGAGCGGCAGCAGACGCACCTGCTCCAGCTGCGACTCCTTCAGTACCGCCACGTCGTGCATCACGCGCTCGTACGTTCCGTACGCCGCGTCGTTGACCAACACCACCTCGCTGGCTCCCTCCTCGCCGAGCTCGACGGAGCCCTGGAAGGTGGTGTCCACGACGCTCACGCTCTCCTCCAGTCGCTTCGCACTCTTCTCCAGGACGGCAGCGAGCACCTCTCTCAGCTGGCTCACCGAGACGACTCCGAGTCCGTCCGCGGCAAGCTCCTTGGCGTCCGTGTGGGACAGCCAGTTCAGCGTCGCCAGCGCCTCGACCACCGCCTTCTTCTCCTCGGCCGTCATCAGCTCCAGCCCGTTCATCGTTGCACGGAGCGTGCTTGGAGTCACAGGAGTCGTGTAAACGTAGCGGAAGGTGAGCACCTGACCGAGCGTCTGCATGAAGAGGGAGAAGGCGTCCGATTTGAACGCCATGAGCGGACGTCCCGCCACCAGCCACAGCTTGTTGTCCATCGAGATGTTGCTGCGGATGCGGAGCTCCTCCAGAATCGTCGCCACGAGCGAGCGGTAGGTCGCCTCCTCCGGACAGCCCGCAGGCGACTGCGCGCGGAAGTGCGCGAAGGCGCTGTTGAAGATGTGGAGGAAGGCCACCAGCTGCGTGTTGTACTGCTGCGCGCTCGCCGAGCTGAGCACCTTCGCGTAGCGCGTCTCGCGGAAGAGCTGCAGCAGACTGGAAACGTACTCCACCGCTAGCAGCACGTCCTCCGGAGCTATGTCACCCTCGATGAAGGTGGCGAGAGCCTGCACCAGCGTCGCGATCAGCGGAACCGCCGACGCCACGGTTTTGTTCTGCACCTGCGTGACGTCCAGCATTCCCTGCGAGAGGAGGAGACTCACCTCCAGCACGCTGCGCTCGCCCAGGGTCTGCGTGTTCAGCGTCAGTCCCCGGCAGTTCTGTGCGACACTCTGCGCCTCCAGCGACATCGCCGTCAGTAGCGGCACCAGCGTCGCGAACACGCTCATGTGGCGCACCGCCGCGTCCATCTGCTGGAGAACCGCTCGATAGCCGCCATCGCCGCTCAGGAGCCCCACGTTCGCCACCGTCTTGCGCAGCTGCACCAGCACGGGGTCGGTGAGCGACACGAACAGGGGGAACTGGGAGAAGAGCTCCTCCGGAGAGCAGAGCTGCGCGGCGTCGAAGTTGTTGCTGAACAGGGAGATGTGGTCGCGCGAGACGACGGCGGCGCCTCGTCGCAGATAGTCGTGGACGCTCTGCTGCGCCTCCTTCAGCCGCTGGTAGGGACGCGCGTTCCGAATCGCGTTCAGCGCCTCCCGCACCATCGTCAGAACGACGTTCGCGGCGTCGGCCGTGGCTGGGTCGTGGACCGAGGGCGTGAGGATCACTTCGATGTGGTGGAGATTCGGCTTGCTCCGCATGAATAACAGACAGACCGCCACGAAGTAGAGTCCCGCATTCTGTCGCTGCGCCAGTCGCGCCACGAGCACGTACTGCTGCCCCATGAGTCGCTGCAGGTCGCAGTTCTCAGGGAAGAGCCGGAGCCACTCCTGGAAGTCCTCCTCGCCCAGACGCTGCGCCGACGCCGTGCGAATGAGGTAGTTGAGGAGAACGCTCTCGCGCAGGACCTGGACGTCCGACGCCTCGTTGCAGATCTGCTCCAGCGAGGCCGCGCGGTGAGAGAGGAAGAGGTTGTCGGGAATGCCTCGCTTCTCGCAGAAGGCAGCGCTCGCCTGGTAGCTCTGGAGATGCTGGTACCATTGTGCGCTCTGGAGGTACTCAGAAACGAGGGGACTGTTGAAGACGCTGGCTCCCGACGTCTGGAGACTCTTCTCCACGGAGCAGCCGCGCTCCAGCTGCTCCACCACCAGCGCTGCGAAGCGCTGCAGGTAGCGCGCGTTCAGACGAAGGAGCGAGGAGGCGAAAAGCTTGCGGATGTCGCTGTACGTCTGTAGGACGAGAACGATCAGATTGAAGTCGTCCACGCGACACGCGTTCACGATGTCGAACTCGTCCCACAGTTCCGCCGGAATGACCTGCTCGACAGGCGACGTGATTGCACCATTCGACGAGGCGACCTTCGAACCAACAGAGGGAACGAGAGGGTGGGGGAAGAAGATCTCCACACAGCGGTTGCGCATGGCTCGCGAAATCTCGCCGAAGGAGGGGTTCATCACAAAGAAGATGCGGAAGTCGTTGTGCGGGTGAATGACACGCTCCTTGCCGTTCACCAGACCGCACTCGTTGATGAGCAGACTGCCGTTGTTCTCCAGCAGACTGTTCAGACGGTCCAGCACCGATGCGCTGCAGAAGTTGGCGTTGTCGAACACCACCCAGTACCCGCGCACGATGGCCTCGATGAGAGAGCCATCAATCCACTCGAAGCTCACGTGGCTCGACACGTGGCGGATGGCGGCGATCGTCTTCAGAATTTCCTCCGCCGGTTGCAGCAGTGACTGCAACTCTCCCACGTAGGACTCGTCGATCTGCTGCTCGAGAGACTGCAGGTCGTTGCGGCAGCGAGAGACTACTCCCTCGATCTCCTCGTTGGCGTCTCCCTCGCGTCCCCCATCCAGAAGTCGCGCTACCTCCTTCTGCAGGTAAGAAATGAGTGTATAGAGGAGCGACACGCCGCCCACTTCTAACATGGCTCCACTGCGAGGACTCACCTCAAACGAGCGCTTTCCTGTCTGTTCTGTCACCACCTCCACAGAAGCGATCTTGGAGTCGTCGACGACGTGCGTGTCTCCCATGCTATTCACTCGCAGACGCTTGTCCGTCCGGTCCTCCGCAGGACAGGACGCACTGCAGTTGCTGACCAGCACGCGCCACAGGAATCCCTGCAGCAACGAGACCAGCTCGCCCAGGAGTCGCGAGTAGTGGCGACTCGCCTCCACCTGCTCGAAGCAGCCGAGGATCTCCGTCGCGTCCGTCGTTGTATTCATGTTGTACTCGTAGAGACGCACATTCAGCAGACCCGACAGCGTGTGCAGCGCATAGCTCTTTCCGCTTCCGCTGTCGCCGATGAGAAGGCACGGCAACTTGTTCTGGACAGCGAAGAGCAAACTCTCCAAGAACGGAAGCGACTGGCGGAGAAGCGGCTGGTCCCACGTGGCTTGCGAGCGGTTGATGCGGCGACTGATCGCGTTTCCAATCTGGACGGTCGAGTCCGTGATGTGGAACGGGGGGAACAGCGGAGGGACGTACTGGAGCCCAAACACGCTGTTGAAGAGGGCGAGCGCGCGCTCCCGCTGCGAGGAGTCGCGCATTCGCTGGAGGAAGAGCATCGGCAGGAAGACCTCCGGATGCCAGTCGTTCACGTTCTGATTCGCGAGCATCAGGTCGCACCAGCGGAAGATGTCGCGCAGGTTGAACTCGAAGGAGTTCACGTTCTTGGCTCGACCTCGGTTCTGCACCGCGTCTAGCTGCACGATGAACGCGACCATTTTCTGGAGGACTGTGCTGTATACGGACTCGTCCACGCAGGGGCTTTCGCCGTAGTAGCCGCAAATCTTCTTCTGCAGCAGCTGCTGACCAATCATCATCATGTCTGTTTCCTTCAGCGTATCCACATACACGCGCGCGAAACGGTTGATGAAGGACCGAGGCAGACCCTTTCGACCGCCTCCCTCTTCCAGCGGATTCTATAATGAAGGATACACTCAACACTTACCTGACACGCGAAGATCTGGAAGGTGCTCGGACACTGGAACTCCTTATCGATCTCGGGGATGTAGACAGTGGCTCGATGGTCCAGACAGCTGTTCAGACCCTCCAGCACCTGCTGCGATGCCAGATTCAGCTCGTCCAGCAGCACCCACGCTCCGCTCTTGATGGCGCTGAGAAGCACGCCGTCCGACCAGCGGAACTGCACGCTGTTGCCCGCCTCGTCGGTCGCCTGCTCTCCTGCGGGCACGGGAAGATCGCTTCCGAGGAGATCCGCCATGTCCGTTTGTTCGCTGAGGTTTACACGCACGATCGGCTGCCCGATGACCTGCGCCACCGCCATGATCAGCGAGGTTTTTCCCACTCCGGGAGATCCTTCCAGAAGAATCGGCTTGTGAAGCTGCAGCGCGCGCAGCACTCGCTTCAGATTGGAGCACGTCGTGGGAGCGGCGAAGTGGTAGTCCGACAGATCCGCTGAGCCTCCCTGACGCATCACCGCGAGCGTGTACGGCTCCACGCCGAATCGCTGTCCATCGTAGAGAACGGAATTGCGACTGTCGTAGAAGGCGCGGAGCGTCATCTGTTCCTCTTCGGGAATCAGCTCCATCATCCTCTCAAAGCAGCGCATTTTGTACTCGTTGGCCTGCGCGCTGTTTAGGTTGGTTCCGATGCCCAGACCATCCAGCAGAATCATCTGGAGAGCCTCGGCGAACGCCAGATAGGGTGTCATGCCGAGGTGGGCGACCGCCAGCTTCATAAAGTCGATAATTGAAAGAATGTCACGACAGGTGGCCTCTGTGCGGTTCTGACTGCTAGTCGTGTTGGCGTTCATCGTGGCGTTGAAGAAGTCGACGAACGCGAGGATCCTATCCACGAAGGGGAGGAGGGCTTCCACCAGACGCTGCTGGACTTCTTCCGACACGGCGGGGAACCGGGGGTTGCTTCGCTCGTGCATGCGCACGCGGTCGTTCATAATTTGCTTGAGATCCTCCAGGCCGTTCAGCGGAGACACCCAGATCTCCGTGAAGCGGTTGCGCAGTGCGGCGCTCAGCTCCTTCTTTCCGAAGTCGCCTCCGGGATTCATCGTCGCCAGGAGACGGAACGCGGGAGCGGCGGTGATGCTCTCGATGCAGTCTCCTCCCTTCTCGGGGACGGTAATCTGGCGCTCGTTCTCCAGAACCGAGTTCATGCGCTCCAGCACGGCGTCTTCCGCCAGCGAAATCTCGTCCAGCAGGAAGATGTCTCCGTTTTTCATCGTCGACAGCAGCGGTCCGTCCTGCCAGCTGAAGATGGTCTGGTAGCGAGCGTACACCTCGCGCAGCTCGGCAACCAACTTGGCGCTTTCCTCGTCCCTTCCCGCCACCTCCGGCAGAAGAGACGAGATCCACATCATCAATGCAGAGGGCGACTCCTGTAGCACCCAGTCGCGGAGAGCCTCCAGCGAGGGACGCGGCTCCGCAGGGAACATGTCCGGAATGGAACAGCGGTCCGCCACCGACGGGAGCAGACGCAGGAGAACTTGTTTGAAGAGCGTGGCGTCGGTTTCGTGAGAGCGCGACGGACGCTGTCCTCCGATGATGTCGCTCGTCTCGGTGTGCGCGTGACTACAGTTAACCGAATCCACCATCCTTACCAGTTCAGAATCACCAGACGCTGACGCAGCGCCTGCGCCACCAACTGGACAGCTGTCGTCTTGCCACAGCCGGTTCCTCCCACGAGCAACACGGGCTCGTCATAGTGCAGACACAGACCGATCATCTTGAACATCTTCTGGAGCGTTCCCGTGATGGCGATGCTCTTCAGTCCGCTCGGAATGGCTCGGTCGCTGGCGTACGTCTCCTGAATCTCCGCGCGGAGTCTCTTCAACGTCTCTAGGTTCCACAGCTGCGTCTTCTCGTTCTCCGAAGAGTCCATCATTCGATCGATGATGGCGTCGCGCAGATAGAACTCCTCCAGATCGATCTTCACCTTGCACACCTCCTCGATCACGCTCTTCACCTTCGCGCGCTCGTCCTCTCGTCGCAGACGCTCCGCCAGCAACAGGTAGCCGTGGTATGCCAGTTCCTCGCTCGAGTTGGGACAGCGACTGCCCCAGCGCAGCAGGTCACGAGGTGTGATGAAGCCGTCCTTTCCCGCAAACACATTGCTGTTCATGCGCTCGATCTGCAGGCGCTGCATCACCTGGATCATCTCGCGCGCAAAACGCTCGCAGACGCGCGACCGCTTCTGGATGATCACCTGCAGCTCCTCCGCAGGGAGATCCTCCACGTGCATCTCCAGGAATCGGTTGCGGAAGGCGCGACTCAGGACCTTGCGGCCTCCGTACTTGCCGGGAGGATTCTGTGTGGCGAAGAGCATAAAGTTGGGGTGCGGACGTACCACCGTGTTGGTCTCGGGAATGTACAGCTCGCGGTTATCGTCCAGCAGGCGGTTCAACGCCTCTAGGACCTCGGACGGAGCCAGGTTCAGCTCGTCCAGAATCACCCAGTACCCGTTCCGCAGGGCCTCGACGAGCAGACCCTCGTGGAAGACGAGTTGGCCCGTCGGCGACGACACGTAGATGCCCGTGTAGTCCTGAAGGTCGGTGTACTCGTGGTTGTTGATTCGTACGCACCGATGTCCGGTCAGCGCCGCGAGATACGTGATCATCGACGTCTTTCCCGATGACGTGGGACCCTGAAGAAGCACGGGACACGTGTGCATGAGAACGGCGCGACAGAGGTCGTCCAGTCGGTTCTTCACGGACTCGGTGAGGATGAAGCGGGGCGGCTGTCCGTTCCGCTCCTGCGACAGATCCACACACTCGCTCTCGCCCCTCGGTAGCCAGTACCGGTTGACGAGCACGAAGTCGTCCTTGTGCGTGTTGGAGCCTCCGGGGTTGCGCGACGGGTACATCGACACCACCTCGCCTCCGAAGAACACGGTCTCCTGAATCAGCTTCCGCATGATCTGCTGCGAGGGAATATCCAGCATCGTCAGGAATGACATGCATAGACCCTCGAACAGCGCCACGCGGAACGTCAGCTTCATGTCGCCCGCGTGGTTCACGAAGTCCAACGCGCGACAGAGCGTTCGCAGTGAGTAGCGCGGACTCTTGTTGCCTCCGTCCACCAGCTGGGTCTCCGCCTTCGCGCGCGCCAGCAGATAGAACTCGACGATGCGCGACGCCACCGCGACGTCGTTCTGCGGCGAGCTCTCCAAGGCGCTGCGCACGATCAGCTCCAGATCCGTCTTGTCTGTCAGCTCGTCCACGTAGAACTCGCTGAAGCGGTTCCGTACCGACGGCGCCAACGCCTTCTTGCCCACATCCGTCGCCGGATTCATCGCCGCGAAGATGCGGAAGTTGGGGTGGCGGCGAATCGGCGTCACGTCGCCGCGCTCGCTCAGCACCAGACTGCTCGACACACCTTCCAGCAGACCGCTGAGACGCTGGAGCACCTCGCCGGGAGCCAGGTTCAGCTCGTCCAGCAGCACCCACTTGCCCTTCTCGATCGCGTCCACAAGCGCTCCCGGGACGAAGGAGAAGGCGAAGCTGTCCTCCACCTGCTGCACCTTCTTCTCGAAGATGAGCACCGACGCCAGATACTCTTCCAGCACCACGCTCCAGCGCTCATACTTGTCCGTGGCGCGTCCCGCCTGCTGGCTCTGCTCCTTCGCCTTCGTGATCTTACTGGAGGCGAACGCGACGAAATTGCGGAAACGTGCGACCAGCTTCTTGTAATTCTCCGAGTCCAGCGCGTTCTTCAGCGACGGCTTGAAGGTGGGGTGCTTGTTGTCCATGAAGAGCGCGTTGAAGAGCTCGCAACACCGGTTGTACAGCGGAATCGCCAGCTGCCGCAGGTCCACCGGCTTGAAGCCTCCCACGAGGTCGCTGCACTGCGTCTGCTCGTTCATGTTCAGGACCACCAGCTCCTGTCCCATCAGCTCTGCCACGTACTGGATCACCGTCGTCTTGCCGCAGCCCGTCTCTCCCACCAGCAGCATGGGCTCGCGGTTCTTGATGCACACGCAGATCTGCTCCATCAGACGCAGACTCTGCTTCGTCCGGTAGAACCGGCGCGACCGCTTCCCGTCCGCCGCCAGCGGCATTTGCACACGGCCGATGGTCAGCGTGTCGCGACTTAGCTCGAACGCGGGAGCCGTCTGCACGTAGCCCTCGACGGCTGCCGCCGACAGGTTCCACACGGCCGCCATCACGCGCGCCAGCGCCATGCGTCCGCGTCCGGCGGGCAAGCAGCCCGCAAACACATCGAGCGCCTCGTCCAGAACGAGCTTTCGCGTCTTCTCCGCCAGATGCTCCGTTGTCAGTGACGTCAGGACGGAGTTGGACGCCATGCGCGTGCACCACTTCAGAATGTCGCGACTGGTCACCGGCTTGCCGTTCCTACGCTCAACATCCTCTTCCTCCCCTACCGGAGCAGCTCCGCCTTCATTGCCAGCAGGTCCTCGCCGGTGATGGTTACGGCGGTGGCGCTCAGCTCCTGCAGCAGCGCTAGCTGCCGATCGTTCGCCTCTGCATCCTCGTGCGTGGAGGGGACGCAGAGGAGCTGGAAGGTGGCGAGCACGCGCTGATGAATGCTCTCGGTGAGCGAGGGGAAGCGCTCGCGCATCACCTGTCGCAGATCGTCGACGGAGAGACTCTGCACATCAACGACGTGCCAGTGGTTGCTAAGGAAGCTGTTGATGGGACTATTGTTAGCCGCGCAGTTGTGGCAGCTGGTGCCGAAGAGGCGGAAGTTGGGGTGCACGGGCACCGTGATTCCGCGACTGGCGATCGCCAGCTCGCCTTTCTCGATGATGGGCAGCAGCGTCGAGACGATGTCGAAGGGGACCTTGTCGATGTCTTCAATGATGATCCACTTGCCCTGTGCGATCGACTGCGTCAGCGTGCCCGGCTGGAACACGAACTCGCCGGGGACATCCGTGCACACGTAGTTGCCGATAAGCGTCTTGCTGTCGGTCTGGTCGTCCAGGTACAGCTGCACGTAGTCGTCGTTGTGCGTCAGATGAGCGAGCTCCTGGAAGAGACGCGTCTTTCCACAGCCGGAGGGACCCTGCAGGAGGACGGGCGTGGAGTCCTGCATCTGGAGACAGATGTGCTGCAGGTTGCGACGCGAGGTCTCCGTGAGAACAAACGGCTCCAGCTCGTTCGTTGGCGGGCTGGTGACGCGCTCGCGACTGTTGCAGGGGAGAATGAACCCGCACACTTCGACGTACTGCACGCTGTGGATGGGCGTGTGAGACGACTCCTGAACGCCATCGGGATTGGAGTTGGTTTGGAGGTAGGTTCTGCGGGCACTCGCCACCGTTTCCTGGTAGTACTTCTCCGCTTTCTGGAGATCCATGAGTGCTGTGGACTGGTATACGGACGAGGGATCGACTCCTAGCAACGATTCCATCTGCCGTCGTTCCTTCTCCGTCTTGTCGAGCAGAATACAGACGATCTGCGTCGCGTAGAAGCGAACCTTCACGTTATTGCAAGAAAGAAACGCCACCTTCACGTTATCGCAGGAAAGGAAGCGGAAGAGTGACTCCCAGTTCCATATTCCACGGACTCTGTCCACCACGTAAGGCAAAAGTCGATACAGAACCACCCACGGTTTCAGATCGCTCTGGGAGAGCCATTGCTCGAAGGGATTCTCTATGGCTGATAAAAAGACGGCGACCGGCTGGCTCAGAGCTGGAACAACGGGAAGGAGAAGGGTCAGACTCTCCAGAATGGGTTGGATTTCTCCCCCTCGAATGCTACCTTCCTTGACAACATTTTGAAGATACTCATTCACAACCTGAATCAGATTTGACTGAAATGAGTGCACATTGCCCAAACACTCACTATGGAATTACCTTCGAGGACACGTCACTCCCTACTTCGGAACAAACAACTTGTTGACTGAGGTATCCATCCAATAACGTTGTTTCTGATTCAAACACCCGACAAAACGTCTCGTTTTGCAAACAAACATGGACAACGGAGAAACACATACGAGCACATCTAGTTTTTGCCTCCATAGATACACTTCATCTGTTGCATCACTTCGGGTGAGAACGGGTTGCCTGTCTATCAGTCTCCCCACAACGCTACCTTCAAAGAGGATGCTCTTAATGGAGCAGCTGCTGTTTGAAGTCACAAAAACCTCAAGTAACGCCTGGGAAAAATGGTCGCTCAGTTGGTTATCTACGATCACACTTCCCGCTCGCAACGACAAGACAAGTCCACCACCTCCAGCGTTCGGATCTGCTTCTGGACCAACGTCTGGATGAACGGGATCGCACCCTTCTCTGTCAGCAAGTTGTCTACGTCCGAGTCATTGCTCTCTCCTACGTGACAAGTCGATAATTCGCAGCTGCGGAAGCTCGTTCGCCTGCAGGAAGCGAATAAACAACTCCATGTGCGCGTCGTCGAAGTTGCAATCTGCCTCGCAGCCAGTCCCGACGCCTACCTGGGAAGCTCACGTCATCGATCGTGTCCACGTTGAACGTCTCCGGCGATGCGATCATCTGTTGCAGCACGTCCGTCAGCGGACTCGCGAAGTCCTCCTCCATCGGATATGCATCCTGCGGAGCGTAATCTGCGTTGGAGGCGTCGTCCATGGGATTCATGGGAGTTGCTGCATTCATGGGAGTCATTGTATTGGGAGAGGTCATTGTATTGGAAGAATTCATACCATTCGATGAACCCGTTGTATTGGAAGAATTCATACCATTCGATGAACCCATTGTATTGGAAGAATTCATACCATTCGATGAACCCATTCCACTCGATGAACCCACACCATTCAATGAACCCATACCATTCGATGAACCCATTCTACTCCCCCCATTCACCGCACTCCCATACACACTTCCCTGCAACTCCGTCAGACTCCGAACACCTCCCAAGGAATCCATCCGGTTCGACTTCTCCTTCTCCCCCAACACGCTGCGAATCTGTCCCACGTCCTCCCCGCACCCCGTCGCCAGCTCCGCAGGCAGCGCCGGCACCGGCGGCCGCACTTCCTCCAGCTCCCGGTGACACTCCTCCAGCTCCCGCTCCAGCGCCATCACCGTCCCTCGCAGCGCCGCCACCTCCTTCTCCAGACTCTTCTCCCGCTGCGACGGAGACGGAGACACGCTTGGCTTCCCCGCAGCCACCTGGCGCTGCAGCGCCGCCTTCTCCTTCTCCAGCGCCGCTTTCGCCTTCTCCGCCGCCGCGCTGCGCTTCGCCAGCTCGTTCACGTTGCGTTCCAGCGTCGCCACACGCTGCGAGAGCTCCAACACCTTCCGCTCCGCTGCACTCGCTCGCTTCGATTGCTCCTCTGATGATCGCTCCGCATCCTCCACGCGGCGACGCAGCGTGGGAGACTCCGAGGGGCTCGGTTGCGATACCGCCGCAGACAGGTCGCTCGCGCTCACGCGCAGCTTCGCTACCGTGGAGATTAGGTTGGTGATGGACGGGTTGTCGTCCGCAGACACCGACGCCAGCAGAGACGTCACCTGCTGCGAGAGTGTGCTCAAGTGTCGCTGCACATCGGAGAGCGACTGCGAGGGCGTCGGAACGCTCGCCGCGTGGCCTCGCAGCGACTGCAGCACATTCGTCAACTCGTTGATCTGACCGCGAAGCGAGGCGATCAGTCGAGCGTCTGTGGAGGAGGAGGAAGTTGTTGCGGGAGCGGGATCCGACTTCTCAGGCTCCAGCGATGACGACTCCATGGCCTGGCGCAACTCGCTGAGTTCCGTCATCAAGGTGGCCATGTCGCTGCGGTTGTCCTCCAGCTCCTTCGCAACCGACTGGTACATCTGTCTGGAACGCTCCAAATCACTTCGTAAGTCATCGTTCTCCGTGCGAAGGGCGCGCGCCTCGTTGCACGTTCCTTCCGACTGCGCCTTGGCCGCATCGTAGCAGTCCACCAGTTCGTTGTACTTTTCGATCGTCTCTCGCAACTCTCTGCGCGCCTCCCCAAGAGCGTCCTTCAGTTTCTTCGATCCACTTCCTGGCACATAGGTCGACTCGTATTCCTCGAGCTGCTCAAGCAGGGACATGTTTTCGCTTTTCACCTTACTCACCTCGCGAACCATTTGGCCAAGCTCCTCCTTTAGGGAATCCATCTCCTCCTTCTGTTTCTGCTTCTCCTGACTAAGCTGCAGCCGCATCTCCTTCAGCTCGTTTGCCTGCTGTTCCATCTTGTCCTTGTAGAACGAGGCATCCTTCTTCAGCGACTGCATATAGATGTCCATAATGGAATTTTTCTTCTGGGATCGTTCCATTATCGCCAACTCAACGTGTGCAAACGATTATGCGTTGAGAACTGAAACGTCCCTTTGAAATCGAAACGGATTTGGGTTCACAAACAAGAAGGCTTTCCATTAGAATACATTAATTGGGGTTCGCAGGTGGATGCACGATTCCTCCTCAACCCCCATCGGACAAACTGGACACGACTCCTCCCGCAGCTTATTATACAGGTCGACAATTCTCTGAGGAGAAGGCGACTTCACACGGTGCAAGCACGTTCGGAAAAACACTACGGTTCAACGGAAGCAGAAAGGGAACGCTTCATTTTGGGCCCCAGACGCTTCCAGTCACATCGCCGCATGCACACATGTTTCAAGAAGCCACTCCGATCGGATGATCGCAGATACATATAGTAGGGATTAGTGCCGAACAATGCAAAATGCGCGACAATTCCGAGCGACCACATTTCCGTCTCGATCGAGTGTTCTCGGACACCTTCAAAGACATCGGGATGAGTGTAATCTAGTGAATAGCAAATACGGCAACTTACACTTCGTCCCACACTTGTCATGGTTTTTCCCGCTGAACCCGAAATCTACGCTCCATCGAATGCAACAGCATCTACCACACAGTTTGAAGTTGAGCGAATTCTCCTGAGCAATCGCATTGTAGAACCGTTCCGTAAATGATTTCGAGGAGTAGGGCGTTCGGAATATGAGAATGTTCTCGGGCTTGATGTCGCGATGGAGAATGCCAAAGTCGTTGTAGAGATAGAGAATTGCGTCTAGCATCTGTGTGATCATCCGGAGTACGAGCAACTCGCTGAGGGGACCATGATCACGAACATAGCCGTACACCTATGTCATAAATCCCCCTGACACGTACAGAACCGTCTTTTGATAGTTCCAGATCTAGTTGGCTGTAGAACAGCGTCGATTCACTTCCCAAGAGCGAAACAATGTTGGGATGCATCAGCACCGACAAGATGCGTCGTTCCGTATCAAACGCCTTCGATTCCAAGGCATAGACGTTCAGTTTGCTGATAACTTTGAGAGCCACAATCACACCGTCGCTCTTTCTCTGCGCCTTGTAGATGGTTGACGTTTTCCCGCTAATCGTCAACTGAAATGAGGACACCCACTCTCCGATCTTTTCCAGTACTTCGTACTGCTTTCCAATGTCCTGTACGATCAGCCATTCGACTCCGCTCTGAAACGCATCGCCCAGCTCATCTGCCACAACTAGCGTCAGCTGATATGCGGAAAAGGCTGCCACTCCGGCGAGTGCAACCTTGCACGCATCTCTCAACATGGTTGAGTACGCACAAACAGATTCTAAAAGGAAAATAAGGGAACCATCTTCTTCTTCGACTTCTTCGAACTTGTCGCAGCAGGCTGCGACGACACCACGTTGCCCCACTGCAATGTCGGTCTTGCCTGAGGCTGCTGCACCGGATTCGTTCCTCCGAGCGCGGGGAAGCGTCCTTCCTCCATTTCCCGTCGCAGCGTCGTCTACTCCTCACCCCCACCGCTGATGACCACATTCACTCCGATTACCCCGGTTTCATGATCTCTCCACGCATTCTGCTGTTTCCATGTCTCTCTAGCAGGTTCCGCTCCGCTGGTAGGCAGCATGGGGAAACTCATGCAGTCCATGGTGTCTGGCGCCTCCTCCACTGCCGTCTCCTCCGCAAACTGCGCCCAGAACGACGCCTCCTCTCTCCGCACGTGTCTCTACACGACACCCCTCCCGCTCCCCTACATCGATCCTCCGCTCCTCCCGCCTGCTGGCCCTCTCCGCGCGTCGTCGTGCCGCCGCACGCTGCTTCACCTCGCTCCAGAGCGTTTCAGGGAGGCGTCCACGCAGCAGCGGCCGCACGTCCAGCTCCACCGCATGCATGCTGCTGCGTGGCGGCAGATGCTCCAGCGCGGCTCCCTGCGTCGTCTCCCCCAGCAACGCGTCCTCCACGTGGAGGACCGTCGATGCGATCTCCGCGGGGTACTCGAACCGACTGCGATACTGCGCGCGTAGACACTTCTGCGTGAAGGGGTGAAGATAGTAGCTCAGACGCGTGGGGACGCCGTAGTAGAAGAGCAGCTCCGACTCCGGCACCGGCGGCGTCTCCGGCGGCGGCAGCGGCGGGCGACGGGCGACGGAGCGAACCACCTGCAGACGACGCTGGAGATCTTCGCGGATCACCTGGGAGGCTCCCAGCAGCAACACCTCGCCCGCCTCGTTCATTCCGGTCACAGAGCGGTCGAGCTCCGCGATGGCCTGCTCCAGACAGGCTTGCTCGTACGACGGCGAGTAGCCCAGCAAGTGGCAGAAGGCGGTCACTGCGGGGGGAGAGTCTGCAGGGGGGAAGGGGTGGCGCAGGTGCGCTTCGGCGTCGGGGAGCTTCGCGGAGAAACCGTTCACCACGTGGCGCTGTCGAAGAACGAGCTCCATGGTGCATTGACCGTTCAGCTCGATGGGCGGAGTCGATAAAAGCAAACGAACAGGACGGAGGGACTGCAGGTCGAGGAACTCTCCGCACATCGGACACTTGGTCCAGTCATCTTCGTGTTGATGAATATGGTACATGATGCAGGAAAAGCAGAAAATGTGTCCACACTTCGCTGCGCGCGGAACACAGTAGGGCATTAAACAAATGGGACAACAGTCCTGCTTTTCCACGAAGCACTCCAGCGAGAACACGTCGTCCCAATCCACCGGCCGTTCACGGTCACGCAAGTACTTCTCCGCTTCGCAGTCGATTTTCAGAACAAGGCGATAGCTACACATGACGCATCTTGTCATTTTTCCACTTGGTTAGGGCGAATTCGATGTCTCGGCGATGGTGCTGCTTCGATTTGGATATTCGACGGACGGGGCGAAGATCAGTGTTCACGGGACTGTAAAAGAAACCAAGGAGCTCTGACGCGTTGCCTTGGCGCGGACTGCCCTGTCTTTCTTGCATTCGAGAAAAAGAATGACGCGAGTGGAAGATATGGAGGTAGTAAAATGATGAATGGTTGCTATAGAGAGTGTAGGGACAATAGAGATAGAACAGTCCCTTCATTGATTGATTCCGTTTTTGTGTTAGGAACATGATGGAAGGTGTTCTTGGAATCTATGTGACGATTGATGAAATGAGCGGGTTTATGGGAGGAATCTACGAGTTAACCGTAATCACCGTGTCGTTGGATTAATTCTGTAGGTGTCTTATTTGGACAGCATTGTACAACTTGAACGGATATCCAAACCCAACAAGAAGGTTCATCGCGGGTGTTATCTGCCTGTTGACCCCTCCAAACTCTACTCGCTCCCTATCCATTCACTCATCATTCAATTAAGAAGAAAGAGCTGTATCCTTTCAAGTTTGTCGGTGTATACTTTCTTTTTTATCCTAGTGCTTCCTTTGGTAAATTGGTTGTCTCCGGAGACGATATTCTTTCAAATCGATTTAGCACATCACAAGTACAAACCCTCGTGTCTCTCCCGGAGAAGAGTGACGATGCATATTCGCTTTCTATTCGTATCCAACGCGTTTTCCCCGATACTGTCTTTTCCATTCCACAACCAATTCTAGCGCACTCTCCCTGTTTTCTGATCCTTACGATTGTGCAAGCGGAAATCGAGTTGGAAGACACCCATTGTCAATACAGCTGTCGACTTGTTTTTCCCGACGATGCGTGTTTTTCAACTTCACCAGCATATGGAAGGACACCGATATGGAACAACACGCTGTATCTGAGCAATCGCGACTATCTGAAGGGAGCGCGGTTAGGCGTTGAGCTGTACAAACACACGAGTTCGTTGGACATGTTGATGGGAAAGGGGCGCTTTGAGATTCGGCAACGCGATCTCTCTCCGAATAGGCAGGGAGGTATCTCCAATGTGTGGTTTGCTAGTTTGTTTAAGCGATAGATTATGCAGTTTGACCAGCTTGTTGCGAAGGTTGTGTTTGGCTTTTCGACTGTCTACTGTTGTTCCAATTGCACACGGGAAGAGCAGAGGGATAAGCCGAAAAAGGAAACCATCTCCGAGGGATCGTCATCAGACTCGGAAGAACGATCCGCCGACTCGTTAAGGTAGTGGAATGGTTGCATCTTCATGGATAGTCCGATGGCAGATGAACTACCGGAGTGGCTGAAATGAAGTGTTTGTTGATGAGTAATGATGAAATGAGTGTAGAAATCCTTCATTCCAAGAGAATGACAATAGTAAAAATGCTCAAACTGGGGATCGAACCCAAGACCTTCGCGTTATTAGCACGACGCTCTAACCAGCTGAGCTATTCGAGCACTGGTCTTCGATTCCTCCCTACTCCATTTGTACGACTCACTATCCATTATTGTAGCATTGTTACTCACTCGAAACGCATGCTCCTTGGAACCGACTCCTCCTTTGACGACGACGACGACAAGTACCAGAAGACATGGATTCGCAATACGCGCATGAAGGTGGTAGTTGGTCTTGTTGTGATTTGTCTCTTCGTTTTCGCGATTCGCTATTTCCCGAGCGTTACGTATCTGTTCTCTTTCCATGTGTTATCTAGCTCGCAGTCGACGAATGCCGAGCCTCACTTGCGGACGAAGGTTACTACTATTGATAATCACTCTGGGTAATGGATTTATACATATCATTCACTCGTTAGCACCGTGGAGAAGTCTGACACCAATACCAAAGCCGATTTACCGATACCAGCAGCAGTGGAGAAGCCTGCAGAGAAGGTGCAACCGCCGAGACAGAACCCCGCAACCAACGTGAATGCGCAACCCGTGAAGGTGAGCGCGAGTGCGAACGATTTGATGAAACGCTACTTGCAGCGTCCTGCGGTTTTTCAAGTTTCGCCGTCAGCCACTACGTCCTACCCGAAGCCCGCTCCCGAGGCTGACGAGATGTGCAAGGCGCAGTATCCCGAACCGATTCCAGCTCTCTCTCCCTCTCTGAAGAACATGGTAGATAAGCTTCTGAACGAGGACGTCTCTCTCCTCACCTCCGGACGCTTTTCGTTTGCAGTTCCCGAGGAGCTCGCCGCCGATTACCACAATCTGAATGAGTTCCGCGCCTCTCACATCCGCGATGCCACGTGCTTTACGTGGGCGAACTACCGCCAGTACGCGTGGGGTCACGACGAGCTGTTTCCCATGCGAGCGGCCTACCAGGACAACTGGGGCGGCGTGGCGATGACCGCCATCGACTCGCTGGACACGCTCTACCTGATGGGACTGAAGAAGGAGGTCAAGAGCGCCGACGAGATCGTAAAGAAGCTCAACTTCGATCTGAACCGTGGCAGCTCGCTCTTCGAGCTGAACATCCGCATCGTCGGCGGTCTCCTCGCTATGTACGACCTGACGCACGAGAAGCTCTATCTCGAGAAGGCGGAGGATCTTGCGACTCGCATGCTCCCCGCCTTCCAGACGCCCTCCGGATATCCGCTGAACAACGTCAACCTGCGAACGGGAGAATCCTCGGCGCCCAACTGGACGGGCGGCAACGTTCTCCTCGCCGAGGTGGGAACGGTCTCGGTTGAGTTTTTGGCGCTGGCAGAGCGCACGGGCAAGGCCAAGTACAGGAAGGTGATCGACAAGGTGTACGACTCGCTGAAGAAGGCTCCCACGTACGAGGGAATGCTGCCGATGCGCATGAGTCCCACCTCGGGCAAGCCGATGGGCGGACCGTACTCGCTGAGCGGCGGCGCAGACTCGTACTACGAGTATCTCGTGAAGATGTGGATTCTGGAGGGAAAGAAGGACGAGGTGGGGGTTGGAGTGGTAGGTGATGGCTAGAAGATTCGCTCCATGTACAACGAGGCCGTCGAGGGCATCACGAAGCATCTGCTCCATCGAAGTCCCGGCGGTCTTCTCTACACGGGAGAGTTGGAGGGCGGCAGCACGCAGGCGAACATGGGTCATCTGGCGTGTTTTGCCGGCGGCATGCTAGCGCTTGGCGTGTTCCATGACATCAACCCGGCAACACGCGAGCGAGATCTGGCGAATGCGAAGTCGCTGGCGTACACGTGCTACCGCATGTACATCAGTACTCCGTCTGGTGTGTCGGGAGAGTCCATGTCGATGAACGCGGAGCATCCTCAGGTGAATGCCTTCGCGCCGTACTACATTCTGAGACCGGAGGCGCTGGAGACCATGTACTACTTGAACCAGATTACGGGAGATCCGATCTATCGTGAATGGGGATGGAAGATGTGGGAGGGAATTGAAAAGTCGACGAAGGTGGAGTACGGCTTCAGCCACATTCGGAACGTGAACAACCCGTCATCGAAGGATGATAAGATGGAGAGCTTCTTCCTGGGTGAAACGATGAAGTACTTGTACCTTCTCTTTAAGGATGACAAGATCGTTGATGTATCAAAGCAGGTATTCAATACCGAAGCGCATCCCGTGTCTGCTAAGTAATGTGATGGTAGTTGGTTTGTTTGGAGTACAAGAGGAATTGGAATGAAGATGCGTTTTCATAGGAGCATGCGTTTCGAGTGAGTAACAATGCTACAATAATGGATAGTGAGTCGTACAAATGGAGTGGGGAGGAATCGAAGACCAGTGCTCGAATAGCTCAGCTGGTTAGAGCGTCGTGCTAATAACGCGAAGGTCTTGGGTTCGATCCCCAGTTTGAGCATTTTTACTTTTCACTGACACTTCATGATTCATCAACAAACGCCTCATCACTCATTTTATCAATATCGATGTATTTTTAATTTCACCTCTTTGCAAATACATCGCATTCAGCGGCTCCATTTGCATGCCCATGGTCCATCCGAACGAGCTTCCTTTGGTCAGAATGAGGAACTCGCATTCTCGCAACAGAGCAATATCCACTAACGCAGTATAGTACCCATCGAACCGTTGCTTCGATTGAACAAAGGACGTGTGCACAATCGTATGTTTGGGAGGCACAAACACACTTCCAGGAAAAGCCTTCTGCATCTTTCGCAACGCCTTGTCATTATCCGTGGAGACGTGGATGGTCACAGTAGATGGGTGATAGCGATGGTCCTTGATATACTGACTGATCGTATTGATACACAACTTGATGTCGTTGGAAGAAAGATAGGCAGCGGCCTCCTTCGAGTTGGCCTCTCTTCCGCCGAAACGCAATTGAGCGCCAATTCGGTGAGGCTTGAACTGAGGGCGCCAGGTGTCCAGCGTATGCATAAAGGATTTCTTGTTACTGAACAGGATTCGGTAAGCGTAATGAAGCATCTCGTAATGCTGTGTGTTATAATCGTTGGAATGGACAATGCCGAGTTGACGCATCACTCGCATGTGATCAGGATTATCGAGAATAAGATGACTCATGTCTGTGATCGTATTGAATACAACAACATCTTGTTTCCAGTAATCGACGAGATTCTTCCCCGTAAACGATTTGTCAAGGTAATAATCACCAATAGTGTGGTCATACCAAATGTAGGAATTATCCGAACTGTAAGCTAGATGATCAGCCTGATGACAAAAGTACTGTCCTCATTGATATTCAAAACAACGGGAATCTTTGGTTGGAAATAGACAAAATAGAGGGAGTAATCCGCTAATCATGAGTATTCACTCACACATATACCAAAGAGAGTTCTGTTCGTCACAATTGCTAGCAAGAAGACAGATGCAAAGGATCGGTACACATTTCCAATACCAAAGGCCTCATTCTCCTTAAAAACAATAAAGCCATATGTCTTTGGATTTGACCGACTCAGAGCTGAGAGAATATACTGTTCTTCTTTTGAGTAGACGGAAGATGACAAGGAGGCATCTGAATGGGAACTAATGCTACAATCATCTGACAATGAATCATCCACCGAAATAGTCAACTTCTCAACTTCACTGTACTTGAAATGACATGGAAAGGTGGTGCCAGCTTTTGGGAAAAGCCGATATAGCAAATGCGTAGCGCCACCAAAAGCAGGATAAGAACGAGTAGGTAACAGGTTCTCATACGATGGATAGAATCATTATGATGAACTGCTATATATTCGTGAGAAAAAGATGCCCCTATGGAACAGTCCGAATAAAGAGTTGCTCAAGTGTGAATGAACGGTAGGTGTGAAAAACTACATGTATCAGAAAGCCTTGCTATGAAAAATAGAATAAGAGTATCAAAAAGTCGGAAAGCACTCAGTCAGACAATGATGATCACGAAGCAATAGGAACGATTCACATTTGAGAAAGGGAGGCAAGTGGAGTGCAAATCATGAGTAAAGGTGGAAAACGAACTGTTTCAAGAGTTACTGAATACTCTCATATTCGTAGGTTGCAACAACATCGTCAAAACAACAATAGGTAGAATTGAGAGAATCAAAGATCACAGTGATCTTCTATGTGTTGAATGAAGTGCTAGTATCATATTTGGATCATATATACAACACACAAAAGAGATTCATGGTGAATAGCATAGATTGTTTGTATTGTTTGTTACAGGAACGAATGATTATTAGTTGAAGATAGATGTAATAGAGTGATTACCAACACATCCTCGTTTTCATTTCATCCCCATCTCATTGTTTTCCTATTATCCTTTCATTTGGTGTTTATGATTACAGATGACGCTTTCCATTTCGATCCTATTCATCAGCAGTTCGTTGGGAGTACGCAATGTCCATCATGTCATAGATTTCACCAAATATTATCATATCGGATTCTGAAGATCATTTTCAACAGATTCCAAATACCATTTTCAACAAGGTAAAGAAGTATGAACGAATCGATTCTTCCCCAACCGTAATTCCTATCTCTTATGCAGAAAGTTATCGTATTCTCTGTGGAGATTTCTCTTCCAATCATACTCCTGTCAATGCTATTTCTGTTGATTCGGTTACGCAACCAACTCCATCGCCATCCATTTCGTATGTTGGTTCTATATACTCTGATATGGTTTCATCCATTTCTTCAAGCGATACCAATTGGCTTCCTTCATGGTGCGAACCATCTCCTGAGTATGGTAAAACTATGGATATTGATGCGTTTATCCATTTCTGGAAGCAGTATATCGCTTCGCTTTCTCCTGGCTTGGGTTTGTCAATCCAGGAGTCTTTCATTCCTCTTCCCCAGAGCGAATCTTCGAAGACTCTCCTCCGGTTTCTCCTTTCCTCAATCCCTCTTCTTCCTACGGAAGTCTCCGAATCGACCGTCCAGCTGATTCTGCGTTCCTTCGACATAACGGAGCTTACCGAGAACAGAGAGAGCATCGTTTCTTCTTTGCTTTTCCCTCACTTCCAGCCAATCAAACGTCACTGGAGCAGCCTCTACCTTCCCTCTCTCTTTTTCTCTCACTTTCTCACGCATCCCTCTTCGTCCTCTTCCTATCTCGCTCAGCAGTTCGCACACATCCTCACCCGTTTCCTCTGCTACCTCGTTTCCACGCATTCGCTGACGCATCCTCTCATTCTTCCCGCCTGCGTCACCTCCCTCTCACTCTTCTTCCACGCCTGCGAAACTGTCGCGTATCCTCTCTTCTCTCTCGCCACTAGTCTCAACCCGGGAGTCCTCCTGCAGCCGCTCGGCGACTCGTCGCTCGCACTGCCCCTCGCCGCCTTCCTTCTCACCGTCTTTCGCAGCATCCGCGGCGACGATGGCGATTTGCCCGTTTTCAACGTGATTTCGACTGTTTCTTCTCAGGTAGAGTCTTCAGCCGCTGGTGACGCGTGTCGTGCGGGGCGTTTCGCAGAGCGGTCACGTGCCTGCGGGAGAGTTATGGGGGTTTTGGTGTGAGATGTTGCGCCAGGGGCGCTATGGCGCAACGGCGGATGATTGGAGCGGATTGCTGCTGTTTTTCGACGGAGTGATTGCGGCGGAGAGAAATGAGGGGTTTTCTGGCAGTCGTGGTTTAGGAGTGGAGAAATGGGGAAGTGATAATGAAACGAACAACCATGGATTTACACTGAACATGTAACAATTTGTAATCCAATTAACAGAATAGTTATCCGAAGGATATGCGATGGGAGAAAAGCGAGACGGAAAACGGTTTCATCGTGAGTGGATTCGGTCCGCTGACGCAATCTCTCCACGCGATGCTTCTCTTCAACTCCTCCGTTTCCCCTCATTGTGGCGTCGAGTGGTGGTTTGTGTCGCTTGAGAAGGCGTTCGAGCGAAGCAGACGCCTCGTATGGCGAAAGGCGACGATGAATCTTCTCTTCTCGCTGGCTTCACAGCCGCTCTCGCCAGCGGTCTTTGTCGGGTATTTGTTTCTTCTGAAGGAGAAAGAACGCGAAGATGGGCGACTCGCTCGCTCCCTGTGGAAAGAGTTGCGAAAACGGTTCAGTAAACCGAATCCTTTAATGACGCTGCTCGTATATGCGATGACGCTCTCTGTCGCCTACTCGCGAGGTTTTGATTGGTTGATGAAATGAACGGTAGAGGAAATGGAGGGAATTGTGGAATTGTGGCGGATTATTCTGGGAAAGGAAACGCCCTTCTCGCTCGTTCAGAATCTTCTTCTCTTTCATATTCGTCAAAACTCCCCGTTTGTTTCGCTTCTTCTCTCTTTTTTCCTCCCTTTTCTGTCTTCTCAGATTTCCCTCCTTCGTACTCTTCTTTCCGCACTCGTTGAAACTGTCATTGAAACTCCCTCTTTGATTCTTGGCTGTAACGCCTTCGCTTCTCTTCTTTCCCCGCCTTTTTCACTCACTTCCCTTCTCGGTGATCTCTTTTTCCTCCGAATTCTGGCAAGCCAATCCAGTGGCGTCATCAACCAGCCAATCACTATTGAAGAAATGCTCTCTCTCGGAGAATCCTCCATTCCCGCGGGAGAAATTTGTTTCGACCATCTACAGCGATTCGATGAACGACAGAATGCGTCTCTCTATTTGTCACCCGAATCGTTTCTTCGCATGATGCTTTCGTATTCCGTGTTTTGCGCCAATTGCGCCACACTGATTGATGTCGCATTTAGCGTAACGCAACCCCAAGCGGATCTTTCATCGTTTCGTCACATTATTCAACCACTTACACTTCCTCGGTTTTCTTGCGCCATGGCGCAACTGCCGCAATCTCTTCGTCTCCAGTTCAGAGAAACTCTCTTCAACGAGCGAGTGTCCATTGGACTCTTGTTCGGTGAAACTCCCGGTCGACGTGAAATGAATACCGAAAGGAGGCACTGTTTTGTGATAGACGTTGTAACGCTTCTGACACAGAATTCGGACCTATTTTTGGACGCACGCTACTTCAAGGAGTTTCTGGAGCCATTGCTTCCCTCTTTATTCATCCCGAAATCCACCGGAATTGGGGATTTGGAGGTATTCTTGTTCTAGGAATGACAGAAATAGGCAGTATTCGTCACACCCCTGATTGACAAGAATCCGGTTTTTTTCGATCATTGTTTCCATTCGGTGATTACGAATTCTCGAATTGCCTTTTATTCGTCTCTTTTCCGTGACGAAGAAATCCCCACTCTTTTGTTCTTCCACATGATCGTTTCCTCTTGGAGCCGTTTTGACCTCCATGTGTTTGTGTTTCTGTGTTCCCTCTCTCGTCCAGTGGAGATGTTGCGCTACTGGCGCTGCTACCTATTGGACGAGGAGAAAGGAAGAGGAACGGTGCGCAGACACAGTGAGGAGAGTTTGGGATGGCTGGGGGGTGATGGAGGGTTGATGGAAGGCGAAACGGAGCTGGTCTGCAAGATGGTGTGTTCGACTGTGGTGGCGGCGAAGGTGTTGACTGGTTTGCAAGAGACTTCGGTGAGAGAGGAGGCGGAAGAAACACTGGGCGAGTTGCAGGGGCTGCTAGAAGTGTCGCGGATGAGTGAGGATGTGGGTGAGTCGATGGAGGAGAGTATTTGTGGAGCGTGTTTGAAATGGCTGCGGAAGGAGAGTGTAGAGGATCGGTAGGAGAAGTAATGAGGAATGAACTGTAGAGAGAAGCATGTGATGAGTGATTTCTTGCAGAATCATTCGCTGCGGGTGGGAGATCGTGGAGTGATTGAGTTTGACGGAGTGGTTTGCAGTGTGACGTTGAATTATCTTCCTTCTGGCCTCTATGGGCTGGTGAACGAGTACCTAATGAAGCGAAATGGGGCGTGGAGAGAAATATGAAATAGTGATTGTTTTGGAAATTCACTCCTGAAGATTTGTAATGTTAGTATTCTGTAATTTTCACCCTATTTGTTTGAATGTCCAATTACTGACACATCATTATCAAGATGGATCGTAGGTCCTAGAAACACAGTTGTCTAGCTACCAAACGATAATTAGAGCTGCTAGCTATTGGATTGCAGTGTTTGATTCAATAGGATGTGAGATGATGTGTTCAGATAGGCATGAATGATCATATTTCATTTCAATTGAATGGTTGGTAACATATACAAGATACTATTCCGTGATACCGAGTAATTGCAATCACAATTGCCTGAAGGATAGTGATGATATTACGCTTATGTTATGTAGTATTCCGAATACTCTCAGAAAGAGATAATACAAACACAAGAGTCAATTGTTCAAAGACGATTTCGCTATCAGGAAATGGTTTTTGAGTAACTGATAACCACAAATATACAAACCAAAATTAATCCAACACATTTCCATGTCATCATTTGCATTCACTCAATTATTATTCCCTTACTACATGCATGTGCATGTAAATGATCGAATACATTGGTAAACAAGGAAAAGAGAGTCATGAACAATATCATTCCTCACTGACAAGCGCACAACCTATATATGCTTTTCCATTTTATTTGGTGGAGTGATGCTGAAAAACACAATAGCAAAACTGGATCAACACGACTAGTGATGGAGCAATCAATAATTATTAAGCAGTATGATTACGGTTGAGTTCCAATGGAATTCCATGAAAAGAATGGTGAGTGTAGTATTTCTCTCACGCGGTGATTATGTGTTTTTTCGTAATTGTTCCTCTTGTCTGTACTCTGTGTTCTTGGTATTTCAAGTGTAGTGGGCATCGCCTTCGCTCTGGAGTGCCCTTCAGACAAGGTGTATGCAAGGGTCATTAAAAAGACTACAAAATGGGCGAGCGAGGAGTCTTTTACAATCTCGGCTGGTAACAATGTTGAGTTCACTTCGCCCAAACTAAGTGACAACTCTGAGAGATTATTTGAGATTTGTTTTCCTATTACGAGCAACCACCTCTACACCCTCACCATGAAGGATTCATCGAAGGATTCTTGGTCAAGTGGTGCATGGATTGCGATTAAGGATGCTAACGACTACACGGTCTTCAAGGGAATCATGGCTTTTACTGATATCGAGATGTACGATTTCGCTTTGTATTCGCCCATTATGAAGAATGCGGAGTGGAAATTCACGAGTACTTTCGAGGGAGGTTGGAATCAGTACAACCATGCTGACAGTGTTTGGACGAGTGTAACGCTTGGATCGACGACCCAGGAAGTTGTTGGAACGCAGTATTTCCGCAAGACATTCGCTGGAGTGTCTGGAATGGCTGCTGTGATTACTCAGTTCCAGTATGGTCATGGAATTGTTGCGTACATCAATGGAGTTGAGATCTTCCGTGACAACATGCCTGTTGGTGAGGTGAGTCAAGGAACGATGGCATCTGGTTCGTATGCGAGTTCAGAGTATCATGGAATGATTCGTCCAGCGGGTGTTGCAGAGTCTGCACAATCGGTGTTGGCTGTGGAGCTTCACTTTACTGAAGTGACTTCGCGTGTGATTGATTTCAACGCATTCATTTCATATGGGGCTGGAATCAGCAGTGACAACAACTGTTTCGTTTCGCCTGTTTCAGTGACAGCAACGAGTACAGCAACAACACCGAATGCTGCATTTAATTTCACTCGCGGCGATACTTCAACTAGCAACACATTACCTGTTGATTATGTTGTCTCTTTCAATGGAACAGAGATACCGATGATCAATGGCATCCGTATCTGGCCATATTCACTGACTGGAAAAGCTCCTACATCGTTTCTTCTTGCTGGAGCCTCGAGTACGTCGAGCAGCTCGTGGACTACCATTGTCAATCCCTCGAATCAACAATACGTGTCTATGAATTGGTTGCAGATCAATACTATTGCCGACCCTGCCTACTACAAGGCATTGAAAATGACTGTAACGAGAACGAAATCGGGTAGTTTGACATTTTACGAGGCCCAGTTCTTGGTGTGCAATCGTATACCCGTACAACTAGAGTATCATCAGTCTTCCCACTCCTTCTATGCAAGACGTGATGTGGTCAGTATTTCTTCTGGTGTATTTGGTATTACTTCGTGTCAGTCCAATCCTCCTCTTCCCAATGGTATCTCTGTGGATTCACAGTGTAACATCATGGGAACAGCAACAGCTGCTACGAGTGCGACTACGTACACGATAACGGGTAGTGCTGGATCGAATACGGTGACTGGAACCATTACCCTTACGTTCACCGAGTGTCAGGGAACTCTGCTTCGTATTCTTCGTACCTACAAGTCGATTCCTGGTGATGAAGCCTTCCGTATTCGCGACTCCGTTACGGATGAGTTGTTGATGGAGGTTGCGATTGGTAACACGTACTCGTCGTATACAGATCATGTTGACTATCTGTGTATGACTGTGGATCGATTCGATGTGACTGTGGATGGTTCTTCGTCTTTCTGGTGTGCGAACTCGTACATCTATGTGTATGCTGTTCTGGCTGACAACGAGGAGGATTTGATTCTGAAGGCTCGTTTTGATAATTATCAACACAACGACAACACTTATTGGTTGCGTCGTGAATCCATCACCATTAGCGAGCAGTGGTACTATAAGATGGGAGACGTGCCTGCGAATTGGTATGATGACAACACGTCTGGCTGGACTCAGGGCAACAAGGGATCGTTCCCTGCTTCGACGAATCAGATTCAGTTGTACAAGAAGACATTCAGTGTGAGTGATTTGAGTGTGGTGTCTGGACTGATTCTGAACATTCGTTACAAGTATGGTTGTGTGGTGTATGTGAATGGAAACGAGGCATTCCGTAATCACATTGGAGATGGAGCAATCAGTGCGACGACGACGGCGACTGAATCGTATTCGGAAGTGAAGTATCATACCTTGACTCTTCCTGGTCGCTTTGTGAATGAGGATGGATCGAATCCGATTGCTCTGTTGAAGCAGGGTTCCAACATGATCGCGATTGGTCTGTTTGCGTTCTCTGGTCAGATGGCGGCAGACTTTGATGCGACTGTTCGTTTGATGACGAATGAACCGGAAGCTCACATATGGGAAATTGATGCTACTCTTTCTGGTATGATGGGTGATCCTCTCTCTGTATTTGATGGTTACCATTACAGCATGATACGAAGTATGACATGCAAGAATGAGTTGACGATTACTCTTCCAAACGATCGTCGTGAATGGGTGAACATGGTTCAGGTTCAGAACTTCTATGATGGATCTGCTTCGGGAGTGGCTCGTTTCAACCTGTATGGTCGTAACTCGAGAAACGGAGAATGGACTCTTCTCTCTGCGGTGAGTGGATTGACGTATTCGATGGGAGCTCAGAAGCGAAGTGTTTACTTCCTGAACAGAGTTCCTTACAACCAGTTCAAGTTCGAGAATCTCTCTCCTTCTCCTGATGCCAATTGCTTCTGGGGTCTTCAATCGTTGAATCTATATGCTACCAACATTATGACGGATGTTGCTCCTCTCACCTATCCTTCAAATACTGTCATCTTCAAGAACATTGAGATGTCTGAGTTGATTCCTGAGGGTGATGGTTACTACGACTTCTCCATCTCTCCTGCTCTTCCTGAAGGACTGTCGATTGATTCCTCCACTGGATGGGTCTCTGGAACGTACAACAATATCATGAATCCCACTCAATACACTGTAACTGCTCACAAGAAGACAGGAGGCATTTCCACTGCTTCTTTCACTCTGAGTAGTGAAGTGTGTACTGGAGGACGCAGCCTGATGACAATTCGTATTCGCGCTGATAGTGCGAATCGAGAGAATAGTTGGAAGTTGTATGAAGGTCGTGGAACGAGTGGAACTGTATTGAGAAGTGTTGACATGTTCCCTGTGAGAGAGAACTACTACTATCTGGATTTCTGTCTGAACGATGGATTGTACACATTCATGGGTCAAGATTCCTTTGGAGATGGCTGGTCTCTGAATACTGGTTACACATTAATAGCTGATATGGGTGAAATGGAATTGGATATTGAAGAATTGTGGGGACAGGGCGATTCTATCCCTAAGATGGTTTCCACTGTGTTCTCAACGTTCTTCCCGTTCCAGGTTGAATACACAGAGTGGAAGGTGTATCAGAGTGGAGAGGCTCCTGCTGGATGGAACACGGCTTCGTTCAACGATGGAGCGTGGGAGACGAAGAAGGCAGCTGATATTCCGAATCCCACTAGGGTGACGACGTACATCCGCAAGAGCTTCCAGCTGACCAACATTGATGACTATCAAGTGTTGAATGTGCGTATGAAGTATGCAGGAGGAGTGGTGGTGTATTTCAACGGTAACAAGGTGGCTCGCTTCAACCTGGCTGATGAGTTCGATTCCGATACGGAGTCTCTTGAAGTCCACGATTCGACTGTGTTCTCGAAGTTCCACATTATTCTGGTGACAGCTGGAATTCAAGAGGGAACGAATGTGATCGCGTTTGAGGTGCATCGTCCTGTGGGTACTTCGTCCTCCACTCCGTTCGTGTTTGACGCGACTGGTGTGTTTGGTGTCGAGACGTGTTCGACAGTTGTGGATTCATATGCTTCCGTGACTTCAACAAAGGTCACATCAGGTTCGCTGGCTGGAATCATGGATTTGAATCCGTTTACAGTAGGAACATTGCCTGCTGATCCCGAGACATTTGTGGAGTGGAGAGTAGAGAATCTGGAGGGAAGCAAGTGGAATTCGTTCAACGTGGTTGGTGGAAGTGATGTGTTGTTGTGGAACTTCGATCTGTATGGTTACATGAATTCTGGAGATGTGAATGGTGTGAAGCTGGCGAGTGTGAGTGAGAGTTTGAGAAGTCGTACGAAGCCTCAGATTTCTGTCCCTGTTGCTCTCGCTAGTTTCCGCAAGGTGCGTTACGAGATTCTTCAGGCAAGTACCGGCAACACAATAGGAGCGATGTTCACAGCGTACTGTAAGGCATTGGGAGAAGTGTGTGCTGGAGTGGATTCGTTCCCTGCGGTTGCGGAGGGTCAGATATCTCCTGGTCCTTGTCCCGATGGATATGAGGGTTATTCGTATCGTAACTGCAGCAATGGTGCGTTTGGAGAGATTCAGACGGATCATTGTACATACAAGGCTCCCGCGATGGTTCGTTACAGAAGTGGTCGTTTGACGTTGGTAAAGGGAACGATGGTGTCTGAGAAGCCGAGTTATGTGAACATTGTGACGAAGTGGTCGATGGATGATAGTACGAAGTTGCCTGATGGTTTGAGTCTGAATGAGGAAACAGGAGAGATAAGTGGAGTTCCTGTGGAGACACAGGATTACACGACGTACACAATCTATGCTGAGAATCCCGTAGCTGCAGCAACCGTAACTGTTAGCATAATGATCCGAAAGGGTCATTGCAATGCGGAGGGCGTGTTCCCATTGACGGAAGTGGATGAAGTTGCGGTGTATCAGTGTTCAAAGCAAGGATACTATGTAGGTAGCCAGAAGCGTGGTTGTGTGTTGGGAGCGACAGATGGAGAGTGGGAAAAAGCGAATGGATTCTGTATGTCGATAGCAAGTATAGTGATTTTGGTAATTGTTACTATTATTATTGTTGCTGTGATCGTGTTACTGTTGATGAGAGCAGGAAGGAAGACGAAGGCTGTTGGTGGAGTGAAGGGCAAGAAGGTTGTGAAGAATCTGAAGAAGAATGGTACAGTTTAGATTGTGTTTGTTTGTGAACTATTACAGTATATCATCATGATGCCCCATTTCCTTCACTACTTGACGCAACCATCATTCCCGATTGTAATATCGCTATCGGATGGAGCTTCGTTGGAAGGCACCATTCGGAAAAACAAATAGACTGGACGAGCGTGTTCCATAATTGGGTCATTCTCAATAAAAACAAACAAATAGGATGAGTAACCTTACATAGCGTTCAGGATGTCAGCGTCGTTGCCGTTGTACATCGAGCACATGTTAGCGAGCGTGCGAGCATACTTCAGAGAGTAGTCGTTGAATCCATAGGTAGACTCGTACTTCTCCAGAACAGCGTTGTAGCAGTTCCAGTTCTTATCGGCGATGTGGACGTCCAGCATCAGATCGTCGTTACCCATCACCTTCTTCACCAGGTTGTTGAAGTATCTGTCAACGTTCAGATTTCTCTGAGTAATCTCCATGTACTTCTCAAAGGCCTCCTTGTTGTTCGTATCAAGAGCCTGATACTTCCAGAACAGGAGCTCGTTGTCACGAGAGTTCCAGTTGGAAGGACGTCTGTTCTCGCTGCGCAGGAACTTTCTGCGAGAAACGTCTCCAGAGATGTAGTTCACCAGAACATCCTTGGCAATCTCCATGTCTCCGAACTGAAGAGGATGGGAAGTGGTCGTGAACGCCTTGGCGTCATCGAACTGCTTCTGCAGAGTCAGGGTCTTCAGATCAGCGGTGTCATCCTGCTCCAGCCAGAAGCAAGACCAGACCTCTCCCAGGCAAGAACCAATGTGCTTTCCGTCGACAATATCATCAGGAGGGCAGTAAGTACCCCAAGAAGACTCATCAGGATAGGTGGAAGACAGGGCATAAGCGTTGATGTCCTTGGGGAGCTTCTGCCACATGGATCCGGACTCGCAAGCCTCCAGGTAGTAGACCAGTCTGTTGTACATCTTGTTGTCGTGCATCTTCTGAATCAGACCGATCAGAGTCTCCGAGGTCAGGTAACCTCCGGAAGGCATGGCGACGATGTTATCACCACCGTGGTCAATGTAGTACAGGAACACGTTATCCTCAGCAGTGGACTTCAGGACCTTGGGGTTCTTGATTCCAGTGAGCTTAGTCACCTTCTCGGCGTCTCCGAGCAGAATAGCCGAGTACAGCTCCACGTTGATCTCGACAGACTTGTCGTAGTCGACGACCAGTCCATCGTGGTAGTTGCGCTGATTGTCACCGGGATGGTTGAAAATGGTTCCGGGGAAAGGATTCTGCATGTTGTCAGGGAGATCATCGACCATCAGAGTGATGATGTGCTCGGGATCGTACTTGTGGTCCGTCAGGACTCCGTACATGTGAGCCACATCAGACTGGTGTCTGTAGTTTCCGTAGCCTAAGCATAACAACGATCAACAACACAAACCCTCAGATCCGGCGAGCAGAATAGCCCACTCGGAGGCAGTCGCCAGAGCGAGAATCAAAGCAAAAGAGAAGTACTTCATCGTATACACAAATAAAAGTATGATCGTTCTAGAGAGATTGCATGTGGGATTGACGCATGTTGTATATGGTGAGTATGCAAATAGGAACTACGACATACAGTTATCATGCGGATTGTTTGGTTTCGTATTCTAGTTGTATATAACCAGTTTCAAGTGATCATGACTGTATAGTTTAGTACAATGAAGTTGAATCATAAACCGCCATGATCGTACCGTGATAGAACAACGCTAACTCTTTTCCATAACCATTGTAAGGAGATTAGCTGAAAGAGGACCATTGTTTTTACTATAGCAACACACAATTAACAAAATGGGGGATCCCACGAATCAACTTATCACACGGAGAAGCTAATTGAATTCGTTCCAATCCACGTGCTTGTTCACAACTTTAGCGGGTCAAGAACTAGGATGCTTTTCTTTCTCCTATTCGTACTGCTTGCGTGTATTGGCGATTCGCAAAGCCTATTGTCAAATCAACAATACAATAGAGGGAAAGCTTCTACGTGTTCAAATGGAACTGCACTCACTTTCGTGAGTTATGGTGTATTCGAAAGTGTATCTGTTCGTTACCAGATGGTGCCATTCCCTGAACAGGCACATTCTGTTCATAAGTGGAGGATGCTTTCGATTACTCATCCAACATCTTCGATTCCTGTGTGCGTGGAAACGAGTCCTGACGATGCGTACACTCTTCGAATGGAGCCGTAGGGATTTTCCGTTGTTCGTTACATAGTCCCGTTCCTAATCGTCCACTCTGGTTGGCAGTGTACCAGGGAGAGCACGTGATGGACTCGCGTCTTTTGATTGAATTTGAGTTGTCTCAGAAGTCTGTGGAGATGGTTCTGCGAATCGCTCCAAGATTGTGTGATTCGCGTCTTTTTCATTTTGTTCATCATTATGTTGATACGAGTAATTGGGTATTGATCATTTGCCGTATTCACACATAGGAGTCTATTACTCTTTCTGGAGTCGATACTACCACAGGTGACGTGAGCCAACTTCTTTTTGTGAACGAGACGACTCCTGGCGTTCGTTCCTACTATGTATGTGTTCCTTCTGCGTTAGACGGTCTCCAACTCTTTTATGAAACATCTCCCGCATTGTCTGTCTACCGTTCTTTTATTCAGCAGTTCTATCACGATTATGTACTTCCTACCTTTCGGAAAGACACACCATCTTCCCTCTTCTCCATTTTCACCGCTTTTGAAGCTTACGAAGACCGGGAAGTAGGCCTCTTTCCGCTTCTTCTGTCCCTTGCCGGCCCGAGTTGCTCTCCCTCCGTTGTTTCATTTCACATTACTCCAGCAGTATATTCCATGCGTCTCCTATCCCAGGAGGTCGTTTCGGTCGCCTTGCCTATACCTTCCTCCTCGTCCATTTCAGTTCAAGTGGATTTGCTTCACTGGGTTGATGGAAGTGAAGAGGTGTCGATGAGTGGATATGACGAGGAATTGTTGGATAACCACAACAAACACTCTTGCACTCTCACCATCACGTCCATGAACTCCACCACCTCCATCCCCATCACGGATCCACACACCACATCCTCCCATGCCACTCCTTTTCTCTCCTGCGATCCGGAGATCTTTCACGGTCTCCTCTTTTATCGCCATCTCGTGAATGAAACGCAGACTGTTCGCTCCAAAACGGGGCAGGTCCTTCTTCAACGACGCTGTGCCACCAATCAGACATGGGTTTCCGTGGCGCAGATGGGTTGCAACTGTCCTTCTGTCATCGATGTGTGGGGAATCGAGTGGCCTCAGTCGCATCCAAACGCCATGGTCACGAAGCCCTGTCCCGAGGGATTTACTGGAACCGTCATCCACTGGTGCTCTGCGCGCTGCGCGTGGATCACATTGGAGGGCTCGTGCGTTTTGAACCAGTGTCCCGAAGAGCTGGCGGAAAATGTGTTGTGGGACCAGGAGGCGGCTGACGGAGTTCAGATCAAGTACTGTTTGAATGAAAAAGATATCGCCTTCACACGACATTGTGCGATGAACGGCGTGTGGGACCCCATCGAGTTTCACAACTGCGTCTGTCCGGAGGAAGACGATAGTGATGGAAATCACTGGCCCAAGGGACAGAGCAACCAGTACACGTATCTTCCCTGTCCCGCTGGCTACAACGGACACATTCTCCGTCGCTGTGACCGCTTCGGACGATGGATGCCTCCCGTCTTTGAGTGCTCGGTCCATTACTGTCCAGCCATCACGATCGCTGGTCACGAGGTGAAGGAGTCGCTTGAGGGAACGCATTATACGTGGCCGTGCTCGCTGCCTCTCTCGGGATACGTCCGCGTCCACTGTCTCCCTGGCGGTAATTGGTCTGTTGTTGAAGACCACTGCATGCCGGTAAACTGCGACGTGTTTCTCAGCAGCGACATTTCAATCGACACCACCCACTTTGTGTACAACGGCGGGGACAACGTGACGCGAATGACGGTGGAGTTGTTCCCACAGTCCAACGAGGAGCTCTGGAATGGAGAGAGAGAGGCTCGGATCAGCCACTACAACCCGCTGCGGTTTTATGACGTGATTCTGAAGACGTACTCTATGAACGACATCGAGTTCGTTTCCAATCTCTGCATCGTTCGGTCGATGCAGCTCACAAACATCTGCCAGACCATGGCCGCTCCCTTCCTGGAAAAGATCAAACAGGACAAGAAGGGCGGAATGATCGTGTTCATTGGATTCGTTTATCCGCCCTGCCGAACGGAAACTCTTCCCGACTTCAACATCCATGTGACATCGATGGAAGAATGTCCCTCGCACACCGAGTTTTCGCTCCGATTCTCCTGTATGACCTTGGTGAACGAGTGCAGAGCAAACACTGTCGGACACTACACGATTCGCAGCGGACTCCGAATCGACTGCTCCTATTCCGTCTCCGTTGAACTACTGACTAAGGGAGAGACCGGAGCCTTCCACCATTGGTCGCCTCCGCTCTTCATCAAGTCATCCACTCCCTGCATCCCCTGGAAGCCGGTTCTCTCTGTGACAGCCGTCTCCACCAAGTCCATCCGGCTCTCTTGGTTCATCCAGACCTCGGACCCTTTCTTCTTCCTGCAGACGGTTCTTGTTCGCAAGCGACACAAGTCGTCTCTCGCCGAGCTGCGCTCTTCGCCCTGGAGGAGTTCGGCACTCTCCGAGGTCTGCAGTGGCGAGCAGTCGTGTCTGCACATGAACTCGGTTCTGGTTCCCATCGATACAATGAACACGTATCACGAGATCGAGATGAAATTCGAGGCCGGTTTCACCATGTGCGACCGTGTCCTCTCTGCGTCGACGGTCTATTATTCGCAGCCGCGTCCCCAGGTGAGCCTCCACTACGACGTGTTCGACACCTACATCGTCGTCATCGCGGAGAATGTCACCATGGTCAGTCAGCTCACCTGCATTCTCCGCAACACGCTGGGAGAGGTGGTTTCCTCGGGCATTCTGGAACTGCAGCCCCACCAGCCGCCCACCAAGTACTACGTGAACCGTCTCAACCCCAACTCGCGCTACATGCTGCAGTGGAGTCTATCGGATATCATCAGCAGCACGCTATCCAATTCGCTGATCCTCTCCACGACCGCTCTGCGAGCCAACAAGCTTGTGTTCAGCGTGATTGCAACGGCTGGAAACCTCGCCACGTTCGAGTTCAAGCCGTTCAGCGAAGGCATGCTGGTGTGTCTTCCGGGAAAGAAGGCGCTCTCGGAGAAGGATGGCAAGCTCGTGCAAACTAAGGGACTCCACATGGGCGTGATTCGTCCGGACACGCTCATTCTGAAGACAATCCAGCTGGGAAGCGACGACACGGTCGTGAGCTGTCTCCTGATGGATCGCACCGAGTCATTCTCCATCTCGACGCTTGAGAGCATCACAGTCACTCGAAACGACGGTAACTGTCTTTCCTATGTCTAACGAGTAGAAGTGCCCGTTTCGGAGCAGTTCTTCGTGACTCCGCTCGTCGATTCGATTCTCCAGTTCGGAGAGCGTGTTCACATCACCTTCACCTTCCCCATCGTTGTCCACCAGCCCGCCTACCCCGTGTTCATCCTCCCCTTCGTCCCCTACATCTACGTGGACTACGCAGCCACCATCCAGCAGACCGCTCCTAACACCATCGAGTTCCTCACCGCCGCGCTCCTCCCCGACACCGTCACCTACGTCGCAGTGACGCATCCTGAGAGCATCACGAGCGCGGAGTCCGGCAAACCCATCAAGTATCTGGGCGTCTCGTACCTTTTTCCCGTCCTCTATCGCTACTTCACGCGACCAGGTACCTTTCGGTCACTTCTTCCTCTCCAGACGTCTTCTCGCTGTACACGACCATCCAGAACAACCACCACCGCTCGGTGGTGATGAGTCTCGAGGACTCCATCACGCACGTCATTCCCTACGCGGACGTCGCGCTCACCAACACCGTCCTCTTCCTCTCCAACTTCATCACGCACGAGCTCCAAAACGTCACGCTCCCACACCCCTGCGTGACCCTGTTCCCCGAACAGTCCAAGACAGAGCTCGTGATCCACCTGCGCGACTGCTTCCCTCGCATCCAACTCTTCTCCACCTACGTCCTCTACTCCATGGCGCCGCTCTTCCACATCGGCGCCCGCACCTACATCGACGACTTCGCCACCTATGTGCGGATCCAGGGAAGTCGGTGTGTCGCTCGTTCTTCCCTCTAGGCGTGAAGCCGCTGGCGCTGGTCGCTGTGGAGCCGGAGCCGCTCGTGGTTCATCCGCGACGCGCGCTGCTGCGGTTCCGCTTCAGCGAGCCTGTCGTGCTGAACCGAGGGGGCATCGAGTTCAAGCAGTTCATCGAGGGGAATGAAACGATTGTCGTGAAGACCCTCGTTGCGGATGCGGCGCTGTTGAGACCCGTGGAGGGGAGAAACGAGATAGTGTTGGATGTAGCGGCGGTCGGATTGGAGCCGAACGCGCAGTATGCGGTGCGAGTGGCGGGATGGACTGACGAGTAGATGACTGTGTCACCGTTGATCGTGAGGAACGACGCATGGAGGTCGGTTCAAGTCCTTAACGAGTTGTATCTGCTCAGGACGACCGATGATGGATGTATCACGCCCTCGGTTTCTGCGGACGAGGAACGCTACCCCAAGCTGTGTCGATACGACGACTCGCAAAAGAAGGGGTTCTGTATTTGTACTTTCGTTTTTGGGTGTACGTCTTTGTTATGACGAAGAAGTCAAAGAAACACACGGAGGAAAAAGTTCCCCTGAAGGAGAAAGAGAAGGCCGCTGCGACATCGCATCCGCCATCAAAGGAACGAACCACCAAATGTAGTGGTTGTGTTGATTGCTAACAGCTAGTGCGAGATAACCTCGACGCCATGTTTAAGGAGGCGAAGGAAAAGAAGGTTAAAAACGACGAGAAACGGGAAAAGGAGGCGGAGAAGGCGGCGAAGCGCGAGGAAAAAAGGAAGAAGATGGAGTTCGACGCCATCAACTCCATGAAGATGGCGAGTGGAGGTAGCTACGCTGCAGGGGCATTAGATCTAGATCCTATTGGATATGATGCGGAAAGTGGCATGAAGGTGTATCGTGTCGACCAGCTGAACATCGGGAAGGGTGGAAACACGCCTCTGTGTCCGTTTGACTGTGACTGTTGCTTTTTCTCTGTTTGTTGGATCATGCGCCTTTGGGAGGGAAAGCGCCCTGCTGTTCTCCTCCATCAAGGGAGTCTCTTCGTGAATTCGCTGATACCGCTCACCGAATGCCAACAATTCGGGGAACTTTCACCATTCCACTTTTCGGTATCCGCGCTTTTGGTTTCAGAATAGGACAATCCAATGTGGAGCAGATACCTTTCCAATGCCGCTAGACAGTCGGCCCGCTTTTCTAGAAGAACGAACTCTTTCTTGACCTCGAGAATGGCTCAGGCGAGACAGCAGTCCACCGGCGCGAACGCGTCCGCCTGGACCAAGGGAATGCTGTTTGGAGCGGGCGCTCTGGGTGTCACCTGCGCCTATCTGACAACCAAGGCGTTTGCATTGAACAAGGACTCGGTTCGTCAGCGGAGAGTACATGAACGCATAGAACAATCCTCATTGGAAGACGACGGTCGGAAACTATGTCTTCAAGGGTGAGAGAGGAGAGTACCACAACAAGGAGCTTCTGTAGTTGTCGTACGCACGTCTCATGTATAGTATTTTCTCCGGAAGTGGGAACCGTGAGCTTGCGGAGTCGATCTGCCAGTATCTGGGTGTTCCTCTCCAGAACGCCACTGTACGTTTTTCTATCGACGTCTATCCCCTAGGTCGGTCGCTTCAATGACAACGAGATCAACATCCAGATCAACCGCAACGTGCGTGGCAGAAAGATCTTCATCGTCCAATCGACGTGTCCTCCCGTGCCACTCCCTCCGTTTCCTCACATCTAGGTGAACGACAATCTGATGGAGCTGCTTCTGTTCGTGAGCGCGGCGCGCCGAGCGTCCGCCTCGAGCATCTGCGCAGTGATTCCCTACTATGGGTACGGGCGCATCACGGAGGTGGGCACGATGCACAACTGCCTGACGGGCGCGGACGTGGCGGAGATGCTGCAGGCGGCGGGCGTGAACAGCGTGATCTCAATCGACCTGTACAAGGAGCAGCTGCAGGGCTTCTACATGCCGGAGGTGACGGTGGACAGCATTCCGGTGATGCACCTGCTGGCTGCGTACATGATGGAGACGGAGCACCTGGACACTCCTGTGGTGGTGGCTGCGAACGCACACAACGTGTATCGTGCGAAGGCGTTCCGCGAGGCGCTGGACATGCTGAAGTGTCCAAACACGTATATGGGGATGGCGATCGAGGTGGACCGCAGCCACGTGACGAACGTGGACAAGAACAACAGCAACGTGATCGACAGCAGCGAGCGCGAGGCGGACTCTTCAGCGCTGCACACGGAGTACGCGACCATGGAGAACACGCACGAGATCGTGGGCGACATCGCAGGCAAGGACGCGATCATCGTGGACAATTACTCGCTGACGGGCGATACCATCTGTCGCGTCGCCAAGATTCTGAAGGAACACGGCGCCAAGAAGATCAGCGTCGTGCTCTCTCATGCGCTCTTCACCGAGGAGGCCGTCCAGCAGATTGACCGTGCGCCCATCGCTCGTGTCATCTCCACCAATACTGTCCCTGCCTGCGAGATGGAAATGGTGGGGATTGGGGGAGTTTGTGACGATAGGAGAATCCCAAGTTCGAGAGACTGAATATTGCGCCGCTCCTGGCGGAGATCATTCGCGGAGTGTATCTGAACCAGAGCGTCTCTCCGCTGTATAAGCTCCAGAGTCCGGAGATGATGAAGAAGAGAGAGGAGGAGATTGCGAAGATCAATGCTGAGAAGCCCTCGCAGACCGCCTAGTTTCTTTGTGTTGTTTGTTGTGATGAATGGAATCATGTGTGCTGGAGGGTTTGGACGATTGCTGGAATCATTGACGACTTGCTTATCATTGTAGCATCAAATTGTTTAGCGTAAACTACGATGTCCATACAATCAACAAACACGCCATCAATTCGCAAAGTAGTCAATCTCACTTGCCAGCTGCCAGGGATTCGTCGCCTCCTCCTTCACCGGCTCGTCCGCGTCGAAATCTGCATCGAAATCCGCGCCCGTGAAATGATCCTCCTTCTTCTCCTGCACCTGGCGAATCAGCGGATCCGACACAAAACAGCCCTGCTTGTGAGACCGCTACGCAGCGAATACGTTTTCTTGCCACTCAATCATCTGAGCTGTGTTGTAAGGGCCGTAGATCGCAGATTCGCCCGGAGAACCGTCTTCCTTCATGCACCACTTGTATTCCCACTGCTTCTGGCTCGCACTGTAGTTCATCTGACATCGAGAGACGCGATCACGCCTACCACCACCAGTCGCACCAGATCCTCCTTCCGCATGTCGTAGATTCCAGGGAACTCGTCGATGAGTGACGAACAGCACTCGGTGATACGCTCGATCATCTTCTTGTCAAATGCGATTTCCTCGGGGGAGGGAATGCGATCGTCTTCTATGCTGGTTCTCGTCACAGATTCCTACCAATCTCAAAGGCCATGCGATGACGCTTCGATTGGGTCTTCTTCGGATTTGCCTTCTCGATCTCTTTTCCAAAACGACGAATCGCGCTACCAGGAACCTCCTCCGGATTCAAGTAGCTGCACAGGCGGACCAGCTGCATGTTCTGGGAAACTGACTTCACGGAAGGCGTTGGTTCTGGAGCCGTAGAGACCGTCGCCAGACCCTCCTTGTACAGATCGCGAGCGAACACATCCTTCTCGATGTCCTCCTCGTCCTTGTTCTTCTTGGCGTGGTAATCACCGTTCGCGTCGAACCGACCCTCCTCGTTCTCCTCCTTCAGATTGAAGGGAGTGATTCCATCCACATCAGTCATCAAATCGTTCTTCTATGCATCACTTGCGTGAACGTATTGTCACGGTTAAGAACACACTCTTGTCCTTTTCCGTATCGTAGTTTGCCTCCGCGCCAATGTGTTTGAGCGTCTTCTCGCTTCGTTTCATCTACCACGATCAGTCCATCAACGGAAACCTCACTTCCTCGTAATCCTCGTCATCTCCAGAAAAGTCGTCCTCCATTTCCTTTATCTCTTTCTGCTTCTGCTTCTCCTGCATGTCGTCCCCGTCGTCCTCCGATCCATACTCCACCTTTTCATCAGTGTCAGAGTCTTCAAATCTTGGTGCTCAACACAATCATCCGTGCATACGTTAACGAGTTCTCCGTCTTCCGGCGTTTCTGCAGAACGGCGTCCTTCTCGTCCGAATCCTATGCTGGATGGAAAGAAACGGAGTTACTCTCTTCATTGTTCCGATTGTCGACGAATGAAGAGCGATTTGATGGCATCGCTGATATCATTCTTTTCTATCTCCCCTCTTTCCGTTTCATCATTTGACTATGTTTGCATTTCTTTTTGTGTAATGATGCTGTAGTTGTGATGGATCGAACGAGTGACTTTCTTGGATTCGTGCGAAAGTCCAAGCACCTGAGGGATGAGCCCATCAAGACGCCGGATCTGATTCGTCCCACTCTCTCGGTGGACCCGTTTTTGGTGAAATCAATGCATATTGTGTGTAACAATGAGAGAAACTCATGTGTAGTATAAAGAAATCAGCCTCGCGCAGCGATATGCGATTACATTCGCGGAGAAATGGAAATCCATGTAGGAGACTGCTTTCCTTTATTCCTTATAGATCGGTATCGGGAAAGGGAGAGAAGGAAGACACATTCCGGCAATTCGAAGAAGTGGGGTTTGTTCGGCTGTATAACATAGGAAATGGCAGGCCTGATGGAGACACTTGCAACCAGCATCCATTCAATCCCGTTCAACGATTCGCACTTGCCTTCCTTGCTTCGTGATGAAGTCATTCTGGACTTGGAAGACGTACGACAGTTTTGGATAATCAAACAAAGCATCTGAAACAGTTAAAGTCATTCGTTTCCTCCATGATTCATTCGTATGCATCCTACAAGGAGATGCTTTCCATGTCCTATTCGCTCTAATTCATCATACCTAGATTACAGCCGACGCAGAGCGTTGCTTTTCCTCCATGAATGAACCGTAGTTCGTGGACGTGTCGCGGACAGATTCCATTTCCAGCAAGATGGCTTACGACCGTTTGCTGTCTTCGGTTCCAGAGCAGGAGCGCGAGAAGATGTTGAGCGAGAGCGTGTTGATAGAGGTACGGATGGAATTCCCGTTCCACGTAGAAAAAGCTGGAGACGGAGTTGAGCAAGGTGAGGTGAGTGCGTTTGAGGGAAATGAGGGAAAGGCAGATGGAGAGGAACGCGCAGGAGCTGAGCGAGCTGGTGTCAACATTCAACGAGCACGTGTCGGAGCAGCATGAGAAGGTAGAGTCGATCGAGGAGACGACGCGACAGGCGAAGGACGAGGTGGATGAGGGCTACAAGCATTTGGTGAAGGCGGAGTCCAACAGCAAGGGCTCGACGATGACGTTTGCCTTGTTGATCATTCTGTTGTCGATTGTGTTGTTGCTGTTTAATTACTTGAAGTGGTTTGTTTGTTAGAGAGAATGTTATAGTGTGAAAGCCATTCTCATTATTCGTATGAAATGATCCTCATTATTCTCACTCTCATTATTCACACTTCCAAGTTGGTACTAGAATCCCAAAGGTCACCCAAACGAAAATGGGTCAATTTAGTACCATACTCCCAACAAACACTCGCACGAATACACACACGACTGACAATATTCCATAAACTGCCGCACCTTCTGGATGTAGAGGTCCTTGTTCTGCTCAAATAGATTACAATGCTTCCCGTCTCGGATCCACCACGGCGAGTAGGGCGTTTTCGACACCTCATACAGCTGCTCCCCACGGATAAACGGAACCACCTCGTCTTCCATCCCGTGGATGTGAAAGATGGGACACTACGAGTGAGGAGAGTCGATCATACAAACGGAGATGGAGGGGATTTCGGCCGCGTTGTTGTAGGGATCGTGGCGGCGGAGAAAACAGCCTCCGATGAGGGCTGTCGCGCCCGAGTAGATGGCGGACTGAAGAATGACACCGCCGATGGGAATGGACGTCTTTTTGTCAATGGAGACTTTGAACTTGTGTTCCCTCCACAGATGGGAGGCGACCAGACATGTCGGGACGCTCCCCACTAGGTGCCAAAGAAAGAAAGAAATTCACACAGCTATCGCCAAACAGGAAGATGTTCCGTCCGTCGTAGTACTGGTGAGCGTAGATGTACACGTTCATCAGATCGCGGAAGAACACGTCATTCTTGGTCAGTCCGTCGCTGCACCCATATCCTTCGTAGTCGTAGACGATCACGTTGGTATTCAGTGCTCGTCCGATGGTCTGGATGAAGTCGACGTAACAGCCATTATCGGTGGCATTTCCGTGACTGTATATGATGACATTTCTACGGATTCACGGAGAGAGGTCTGACACACGGTGAGTTGAGGACACGATAGTGGAAGAGACAAATGGAGTACTTGTCGTTCACGGTGACATAGTTAATTTGGATAGAGGACGGGATCTCCTTCTCTGTGACGTCCATTCCATATCTTCCCGAGTATCCGTTATCGGCGCAATCCACTCTGTCTAGAGGTAACGGAATTCAGAGAAGGGGACAGAATTGGGGGTAGGGTGGGAAGAGAGACAGGCAGTCGACCACCTCGGAGATGTTGCAGTCCTTCACGTACAAAAGGCCGACAATCGACATTAACTGTCCCATTCTTCAACGTGATTGTGAACAAAAAGGCAGTAAAGAGACACGACTACTTCATTCCACTCTGGATCCAGTCGATGAACCGGACCGCATTGCTAAGAATCTCGTCCAGGTACTCCGCACAATCAGGATCCACCTCCACCTTCCCAATCCGACTCTGCAACGCGCTCGTCGCATCGTACACATACTTCGTAACCTGCATCTCCCTAAACAGAACCCCGTACCGCTCATCACCAAATCTACCATCAACCCCTCTCCTCACCCCCACATCGTCATCATAAAATCCAACACCGCCGCAAGCACCTCCACATCCTCCGCATTCTCCCTCCTGTCCAGCACCTGCACCACACTCTCACACACCCCGCGCAAAATACCCCCGTTTTCCGCACTCGGCGAAAGCAGCCCCAATAACGTACGCACCACATTCACCGCCGCCACCACCAGCTCCCCGCGGGACTCCGCCAACACGCTCCGTACCGGCTCCCACTGCTCCGGAAAACACGCCGGATTCTGCCCTTCCCCCAGCGCCAATTCTTGCGCCCGTTGCGCCCAGCCCCAACAAGCGCGCATTCCCGCGAGAGCCGTCTCCTCGCTCTCCGTCACCCCCTGGGTCAGTTGCGGCCACAGCGCCACTGCCGCATCGGGCGCAAGATGGCGCAAAAGTGGCGCAAAAGTCTCCAGTGTGGCCGCCAGCAGCTTCTGTCGCAGCGACTCCACGCGGGGATTCCCCGCGGGACCCAGCGACTTCAGCTGCGTCATCGTCCCCGTCAGTGCTGTCTGCACGCGGGAAAGAACCGCGGGGGGAACCGCGGGGATGCGAGAATCTTCGGGCGAAAGAAGACGCGTCATCACGTCCAACACGTTCAAAATCGCCTCGATTTTTTGCGTCTGCGTCATCGCCTCCGCGACCATGGCGGCAGCGGGGTCTGAAACGCCCGCGTCGAGGGCTTCGGTCTCCATGCGACGCGATGCATCGGCATCATCGATGGTCTCCTCGGGAGTGTTGCCGACGATCTGGTCCAAGACGGCGAATCGGTCGTAACAGCTTTGCAGCGCGGCGAACTGCGAGGGGAGGTCGGCCGATTCCAGATGATCGCAGGACTCCTCCAGGAGGTGCAGCTGGTCGTCGGAAGAGCTGCCGGGAAGGAAGATACCCACCAGCTTGAAGCGCAGCGGCCAGGGCAGCGATGCGCATCGGCGATGGAGCTCTTGGAGGAAGGCGAGGTTGCTGGAGAAGGCGTCGCCCATGACGCAGATGAACTCCGCAACCGCCGCTTGCATTTGCTGCGCGATGGAGGCGAGACGGGCACTTGACGAGGGGGAGAAGGAGAGCAGGTATAGCATCACCGAAAAGATGCTCTGGTCGCCCTCCGACTCGATCTCGAAGAGACCGCTCGGATCATAATCACTACTGGTGAGGAATCCATCCAAAACAAACAAAATGATCGTCAGCAGGGAGAACAGCTGCAGGTAGATGTTGCAGCCGATCAGCTGGTCCGTCTCCTTTGAACTCTGCATGTTGGCGACGTTCTTGTAGAGAAGATTCTTCAGTGGCAGCATGACGTTGCACTCGCACGCCACCTTGATGAACTCGTCTCCGCCCACGATGCACATGTTTCTGCCATTGGAACACCTAAAGAACCCTACCTCAGGGCGCCCAGGATGTTCATGCATACCAAGTACTCGCTATCCGTCGCTCTCCCGATGATCTTCTTCAACAGCGGCGACTCCACCACCATTTTCAAATTCTCTTTGTACTGGTTATTTAGGTCTTCCGAAAACTTCATATCCGACTGAACATCGCCAAAGAGAGCACTGATGGCTCCGCTCGTACTGATTCGCGTTTGCGGATCGGCACTGTCCAACTGTCCGTTACTCTTTCCGAAAATACTTACGCCATAGAGGATTTCCTTTGAAACGCTGTTCTCCTCCTCCCGCACATTGGGATTTTTGTAGAACTGCTTCTTTTTGTTCCGACTATTGCGCGCAGCCTTCCCCATCGATGGATCTGCACGCAAAACCAGAAACGAGAAGGGCCTATTTCTGGAGTGTCCTCAAATCGGACCCATTTTGTGCTACAGAATCTTAAGATTCCTTTTCGTCTAGGTAATCTGCAACGCAATCAACAGAACGGCTACGAGAATCCAACAGCATTGATAGTATAGAACGCGTTGATGCTGAATGAATTTGTTTACCTGATGATCATTCCGGTCATTCGAGTAGATTTCAGCCAGGCTTCTCCATTTTTCATCCACGAGTCCGTTTGGATACAAAGTGAATCCCTATGTCATCTCGGAGACTTCCAACCGGCAGAACGTTTGCTCTCCCCGTGCCCATTATATCCATCAATTCTTTCACATTCGTTAATTCTCTGTAATGACTCTCTTAATAGACAGAAACACCCTTTCTGTTCAAATTGTGTTTGTGATACAAAAGCGCCCACGAATCCCATCTGCAACTGACTGTGTTTGTGGTCTATTTTACCGCGGTTCTGTCGTTCAACAATCTGCCGCCCAATCATTTTCGACTGTATGGATTCGGGTCAATTATGGTGTGGCAGGCGGTCCACGTGGTGCAGATTCTCTTTTGTTGTCCTTTTTTGTTGATAATTCATTTCACTGCTATTCAAAGTATGGATAAGGTGGAGAATGATCAACTACTGTACTTGTGAAAAAAGTTGGTTCATTGTAGTTGCCACAAATGTCTCTGCAAATGTCCCGTTTCGGAGTTTTCCGAAGAGAGCATAAAGGGGTGGGGGTTCGTGACCTTTCGTAAGTCTATAGAGACATGCCCATCTGCAACACATGCCTCTCGGAGTTGGACGGTGGGAAACCACTCGACCCCAGCATTCGCGCCATGACGTATGGATTGGATTGCTTTGTACAGACTAGTAAGATCAAGTGTTCTCGCTGCCGATGCTGGAAATACGAGAGAGAGTTTTCAAACCCCGCAGAGTACGGTCCCATTCGTCCGTTTCCTGTAGCACTTCTCGCATCATGCGCACCTGCAATTCCTGTCGACGGAGGAACAAGCCTTCCTTTAGTAGATCTACGAACCACTCCCGTGTAACTGTAAAACGAGAAGTGCCGTCGAGTTGCTTTGGGTCCTTTCCATGATGATTAGGTCCCGAATCTCCTTGCAAGACCGATGCTCCCGTGAAAACGGAGCCGGATCCCAAGATCGCCGCTTCTGCATCGCTCGTCCGACTGTTTTCCCTTGCTTACGACTAGAAGAAAGCACTTCCTGCAAGACCCTTGGTGTACCCGTCCCAGTTTTACCCTTCTTCATCGACCATCAAGCCCTACCCTCCCTACTCGGTTCTCTATCAGGACATGCATGCACCCCTTTACCCATACCCACAATTCATGAAGCCGTTTCCGACAACTGCGGAATCCACCTATCCTTCGATGGCGTCTCCCTTTGTCTCACGCTCGCTACCCACTGGAGTTTGCGGAATTCCTTTTCCCTACCCCGCTTTCCCTCGACCGTACCCATCCTCCACGAAAGAGGTCTGCGCCATCCCCGTAGTGAATAGGAGGTCTCTCGAGAGTCGACTGCCGTCGCGGCAGTTCGTGGAGGCGGGAGATGTGACCGAGTTGACGTATCCGACTGCGGAGATACATCAAAGACCAAGTGGGGCCTCCAAGGTACAGTCGCAGCTGGATATACTGGCGGCGCTGTCGATGCGGGAATTGTCTTCCATCAACGAAGTCAAGCCAAAATCCACGGTGTCTGCAACGACGGTCGGTTCGTCGGGCACTGAGAAACAAGTTGACTCGGTTGCGTGAACGGAGGTTGTTGTTCGTGTTATTGATGTTATGCGTTTTCGGTATTCTGGCCGTCGCTTTTCCAATTGCCTTCTTTCCTTTAGGATGTGTCTGTTTGTTCCCATTCATCTCCGGAAATGAGACCCTTCTGGTTTTCTCTCCCTTAGCCATGTACCTTCTTTCCATAGAATACCTTGTTCTATTCGATGCGAGTTGTCTGTATCACCTGATTAAGGCCCTTCTTTTGAAAAACGCCCCGAACACAGATTTGTATTTGTGTTTTCCTACTGCAGTCTCATACTTTCTTTATTGCAGCATTAAAATGAGAAGCTATCTGTTTATCCTTTTTAGCGTTGCGGTTGCTACCGAGATCCAGTTCCTGCGTGCTGATGCAAAGATCCCTCTTCAACGACGTCTCGCTGAGGAGGAAGTCCCCATCAACAGTAGCTTTTTCTGAGCGATTGTGATCGTAGTGTGTGGAACCTATGAGTCGGAGTGTATTTCTGTGGGCGACTATTCCTACATCCTGTCGACGAAGCACAATGGAAAGAAGAACCAGGTTGCTGGAGCGTACACCGCTGTATCCAAAGTGTATTCTGGAAAGGCGTGTTCTGGAAGCGTTGTAATGGAGGAGGACGTGACCTACAAGTGGACGGACTATTCGGTTGTGACACAGTATCCATGTGGGGTTTGATTCTCCCCTTCATTTGCAGATAAGGTTATTGGAAAGCGAGCTATTGACTCGTACTCTCTGAAGCTGAACGAGTGGGTTTACTACGGTCTGCCCATCACATGTGAAGGAATGCAGTTGGGAAAGACCTACGGACTGAAGTAGTTTTGATATGGGTCAGTAATGCACAGCGACATCAAATGCACGAAGGAGGACGGAGACAATCCCCTGCTGATCGTCACGGACGCCCCCAACACGGAGTGTCGGTTTATCTGGAAGGATGGTAGGCGTGGAGGCGGAGGCTGAGGAGTAGAGGAGATCACCGACTGCGAGGGAGTGCCGAGCACGCGCGCGAGCGATTCCGGCTGCAGTTCGGGCAGTGCGGCTGTGTGGGTGGTGATCGTGGTGGTGGTGGTTGTGATCATCGTGGTGGTGGTGATTCTGCTGCTGCAGAAGAAGAAGAAGACGGGTAGGAGTTGGCGGGGGGAGTGACGGGTAGAGTTGAAGGTGAAGGAGGAGAAGGACATCGAGATGAGCGAGCCCAAGAAGGCGAGCGAGCCGGCTGCGGCTGCCAGCGGACCGGCTGCGGAGCCTGTCGTGGAGGCTGTTGTGGAGCCTGTGGTTGCTGAGTCTGCTCCTGCTCCTGCTGAGTCTGCTCCTGCTCCTGCTGAGTCTGCTCCTGCTCCTGCTGAGTCTGCTCCTGCTGCTCCTGCTGCTGCTGAACCTGCTGCTGCTGAACCTGCCGAGCCTACTCAGCCGATCACCGAGTCTGCTCCCACTGCTGATCCTGTTGTTGAACCCGCTCAGCCTGCTGCTGCTACTGAACCCACTACTACTCCTGCTGAAGCTGCCGCTTCCGCTGCTCCCACCCAACCCAGTGAAGCTTCTGCGACTGTCCCAGCTGAGCCTCACGATTCTGTTACCATGTACTCTGTTTGTAACAAACACACCACAAGTCAAAGTCAAAGTCCTCCATCGCCACGTCCTCCACCATCCGCTCCACCACCGACGGCTTGTACCACCCGTTGTGCGTCTTGATCTGCTTCTCCAGCAGCTCCTTCGCCATCGGCTCCAGCGTCATCACCGAGCTCGGCGACTCCTTCGTCGACAGGGTTCCCAGACTCGTGTAGTACACGGACCCGAACGGAAGCACCAGCTGGCTCTCTTGGATCGTGTTGATCGCCGTCGTCATCGCGGACAGCAGAACCGAGCAGTCGCACTGCTTCGTCTCGCTTCTCTCGGCGTACGCACAGTCACTGACTAGTCCATCGCTCTCATCGCAGTACTACACATGAAACGGAAGGACGAATCCCACCGTTCGACCACACATCAAACAGACCACTGGATTCTCCACCTTCTTCACACAGTTGGTACACGACACGCACTGCTCGCATTCGTTCACCTCTTCGTCCGAGGAGTGCTACACGTTACGTCCCTCTCTCACCACTACGAAACTGTGACACAGGTAACTCAGCGGGAAGAAGGTCTCCGGAAGCGGAATGAGGAGTCGGTTCTCCATGAGGTCCACTCCCGGCTCCACATTCAGCGCCGACCTCTTCTGGAGCGTCATCGACACGCGGAGACTACGTCCCAGACACACTCCATGCCTACTCATAACAGTTGCTGCGGAAGAGCGCCAGCGTCCTCTCGCTGAACACCTTCACGGCGGGGAACGGATCAAATAGGTCTGTGTACTGCGTCGGAGGAGGCAGCTCCAACACGCGTAGGAGCTCGGGAACCGTCGACGGCACTGTGAACGGACCCGAGTCCTCTCCGCGATAGCCCACCGCGTACATGAGAATCACTAGGATGAAGGGGAGAAAGAGCACGAACCGCACTTGCGCAGGTACACCTTGATCAGCTCATTCACTGCCTCTTCAATCTACGGACAAGGAGGAGACAGTCTCATACGCCTCGGCTAACGAGGATGGTGTGGATTGTCTTAATATACTGCTCGGACGGGTTCAGGTGAAACGGAGCAGTCGTTTCATCCAACTGCATCAACAGATCGAACAGGGGCGAGTGGGAGTCTCGGAGATGCCCGTAGTCGGAATACTGATCAAGATCTACATGAAAACAAGAGATGACGAGTACGCATTTTGTGGAAATGGGAGTTCATGAGAATCACAAGACAGGCCTGCTGGATGGCGAACGTGTAGAACAAGCGGATTCCAGACAGCGTCGTGAGGAAGTAGCGGTCCAGAAGGGTCACACCGTCAACCGATGGAGGAACCACGTAGTGGAGGTAGAGCGCCAGCTGCGAGAAGGCATCATGCATGACGCCGCAGACTCTCTCCGCGTCAAATATGTCCTTCGTTGTCTTGATGACGTTGCGACTTGCCTCCGCGATCTTCTCCACCAACTGCGTTTTCAGCATCTCCAGTTCCAGACGAAGGGGCTCTTTCTCAGCTGCCGTTTTCGACTTGTTCCACTGCTCCACCTTTTGGCAGAACAGTGCATGGAGATGAAGCGCCTCCTTGTACAACGGATCCACATCACCCGAAATGCGCAGTCTCTTGGCTTTGCTCGACGCGTTTTCCTTCTCTCGCTTCTCCTTCAGAGACAGCAAGGCTGCTTCCGCTTGTTTGGCGAAAGAGGTGAAGCCAAGCAGATCGTCGGGGAGAGAGAGAACACCATGTCCTCTTCCCGTGAAGGTGATGAAGAAGGACGAAAAGAGCGAGATGAAGGGAGTAATGGGATTCTCCCGAGCATCCACTCGTCGGATAAACAGATCGCCGATCTCGTCACGCTCCTTAGAGTCCTCTTGCTCCGCTTGCTGTAGGTGCATCAAGAGAGTTTTGGAACCTGCATCGATAAAGGATAATAGATCCCTGTTCTGCTCCAAACCGGCACCGTCCTTCTTTAGCTTGTCGTAGTTGCATTTACTGCAAAACACAATAAATGCCTTGCCCATCAACTGGAGAGGGTAGTACGTGCTTGGATCCGGTGTGACCTTTACTAGAGAGTTGTAGTGACGGGTGATGGTCAGCAGATTCAGCCAGCGTATGATTTGATGCACCTTACACCCGTAAAGGACCCACGAATGAGCAAAGAAGTCATCATCTCCAGAAGAAGGAATCACTGTGTCATCACTAACGAAGCTGTTGATCAAGGGATTCAGCTTCGAATTGAGATCGTTCGGGAATTGCACGAAGGACATAAGCTGCTGCGAAAGAAGCACGGGAGACGCCTCCATATCGGAGTAGTTCTACGTCGCAGAGAACAAAGAGGGGTACGGAAATGTAGAAGTTGCTGAGGAAGATGTTGGTGAGGAACAGCTGCTGGAGCGTTTTCACGTAGTGCGCTTCCAGCTGAGCGCCTCCCGACTCCGCACGCTGCGCAAACGGTTCCGCTCCCGCATCTACGTTACAGCAAGAGGGAACAAGAACAGTTGAAGGATTCGTCGGGGCGTGAGCACAACTCCGCCTGGATGATCGACGCGTTGAGGATGCCGAAGAACTTGTAAAAGAGAGGCCCACTTGTTTTGTCCAGGTCCGTTAGAACCGCACAGACATGTGCGATTTGGTTCTTTACAACCGGATCGGAGGCAATCAGATCGAAGGTGAACTAGGAATTGCACTCCAACTTCAATGATACCATGCTGGTATAATCGCCCAAACTCGAAATGCTCTGTCAATGATTCGCAACAGCCAGCCTTACGTTCAAAACACTGTCTTGAACAGCAGAGGAGTACTTGCGAAGCAGGCCGTCCAGCGAGTCGAAGTAGCGGAAGGGGCGATTCACCGTCGGGGAGAAGAGAAGCGGATAGATGTGGTCGATCAGTCGCCTGCAAACGGGACACGAGAAGTCGTTCGTAACGAGAGAAAACTGACGCACATTCGAGGACCCAATCATCTTCTTCAGACAGCGGTAGTGGACCACGTGGTTGCAGCTGGATACCGAGTAGTTCCTGCGACACTCCATTGTCGGAGACGAGAGGTGCTGCAGGACGTGGTTCGTGTCCGTCAATGCATGACGCTTCTTAAGGGTCTGAAGCATCGTTGCGTCTAGGGTGAAGCAACACCGCCGTTCCTACAGTTGGACGGATCCAGCTCCTCCGTTTCAAAGGAGTTCTCCCAGTTCGCGGCTACCCATCAATCACGTATATGATACCCACCGCTTGCTGCGTTCGTGTCGAAGTGGCAGAGCAAGCAGGGGAACATGTCCGGATCCTTGCTCACACCTTGACGACAGAGAGCGCACTCGAACTCCTCCACAAGAGAAACGACCTCGTTTTCATTCACCTCCGTTTCCGATTCGTTCTCGCTACCATACATGCCGAGGAACTTGTCCAGATTGGAGGATAGCGAAGAAAGCGCCTGGTTCGCCTGGTTCTGCGCTGCGCTGTTGACGTGCGTATCCTCCTCCTGTACCGACAGACACTCCTTGTCCTCCGGATGGTCGTCGCGCAGCATCCACTGCATCGTCGCTTCCACCAGTGAGTGCATCTCCTTCGACACTCCCGGATCCTTCAAGATGTGGACGAGGAGTCCGCAGACACTGCGTTCCGGACACTGCGAAGGACACTCCGTCACCTGAACCTCTTGCCAGAGAGCGTCGCGGAGCCATCCGCTCACTTCCTTCGAGGGCGTGTGTTTTGCCAAATCAATTTCTCTCGTTTCCAGCCAGTTCCGGAAAGAATCCACGTCTACAGGTGATTCCGATTCGTAACGCCAACGAATCTCCGCGCAATAGGAGGTCTTTCCATAGGTGCGATCGAAACGCGCAATTGCCTGAACAAGATAGACCAGCATCTCAATCAGTTTCGGATCCGCATAGTTCTGAGCGATCTGCTTTTGCAGCATGTGGAACAGGAACTCAACGGTCGTGCCGGACGCCAGAAGGGTGTGCATGTATGGAGAGTTATCTTGGAGGAACGGAGGCACTTCGTAGTGGTTTCGCTTCAATCGATCGTTGATGTACTACGGGTGAATGGATGAACGAAGGGGCACGTTGATGCGTTCGTTCTGCTCCATTAGTGAATAGACACCGTTGAAAATGCTCACCTCCTCGAGGTATTCGTCCTTCAGCTGGTACGTCGTCTCCATTTTGTCAACGTCAAAGGAGCTAGTGGCAATGATCTGAAGACAGTCGTAGACGATGGGGGTCTTATCCGCAAACGACTCCAGACTCTCTTCGATTTCCGTGAGCGTTCTGTTTTCGGGGAAACACATATACTCGATGAGGCGCAGAACGAGACCACTCTAGAGGTGAGATTTCCGATCAACTGAAACCTGTTTGTCACAACAGAGAATGTTGTGCGAGTACAGCACGGAGAGGATGGTGAACACGCAGTAACTGAGCATCCACTCCTTTCCAACGGATTTGTCCTCATTCTTCTCCCCCAAACCCAGACGAAGATCGTTCGCGTGGAAGGCGATGATGTCGCGAATGACTTGGTCTGGATCCAGAACGCAAAGAGCCACTTGGATGGAGTAGATATAGTAGTCGACGATCGTAAAGCGGGAAGTGAGCACCACATCGTAGTAGATGATGCTCTCGTGCCACTTTTTGTACCGGTCAAAGCCCAGCGCCTGACACGCGTGGATGCAACAGAGACAGCGAATACTGTTGTTCAGCAGTGTTGTGAAGACGGAAGGATACTTCTTACACACCTCGATGCACTGCGCTTCCTGTTGCGTGTGCAGGAAGACAGCGAGGATGTTGAGAAGGAAGTAGTCATGGGAGTGAACGTAAGAGCGACCCTCCATGTAATCCGTGTAGGACTGTTTGGACTCCATGAGATGCGCATCGTCGTAAATGCATTCCTTCTGCTTCCTGTCGTAGTCCAAAAGCGATCTCTCCAAGAAGGCGAGCGTCTGCTCGCTGCTCCATTTCTTGGATTCATTGGCAATCCACTTCACGATGATGTCCTCGGTCTGCTGCTGGAACATCATGACGAAGGACTGCATGGGAAAGGAATCCTTCGTGCTCGACTGCTCCGTGTGCCACGACAGGAACGTGTTGCACTACATAAGAGGACGAGGAAGGAACGACCTGGAAGAAGGAGATGAAATCGAGGTACTCCGGAATGAGAGTAGGCACCTCCACTCCATTCACGGTTTCCATCACAAAGAAGGAGCGCACCGGCTCGATTGTCTCATCGATGATCGTTTGAATCGAGGTAATCATGGAGCCGATGAATCGAGCGAAGGGCGCCGGCATCCGGTAGAAGAAACTCTCTAGGTTGAAACTACTATGGGAATGGGACTCTTGGGGAACGCATCGGTCATTGCGTACAGGATGTGACTGAACGCACCCAGTGTGTTGCGGAGGAACAGGGGGAACAGAGGGTGCTGAGGAATGGTCGACGCTACTGTCCAGAGGGAGAGAAAGCGCTACCGGCATGGAACAACTGGCAATGAAGCGAATTGATGTACGTGTCGTAGACAAACGGTCGCTTCGCCTCCGTGTACCAGTCGATGAGAGCTACGAATGGATGAAGGAAGGGACAACCTACCCATCTGTTCGGTCGTTTCTTCAAAGTGAACTTCATCCGGCATGGCAAAGCCCAGCTTCAGAAGCGTCTCTCGAAGCAGCTCATTCTCCTCCACGTAGGGATCTCGGTTCACCTCACAGTACTGCACTTCGATAACGAACTCAATAAAGGCACTGTAGTTATCTAGGAGATGTTTGCAAGTGTTCTTGTAGATTCTCGGAAATTCCTCCAGATACAGCGGGACGAAGGAGTCCTTGAACTCTCGATCGAAGAGAAGGAGCATGTTGATGGAAACGAAGGTGTTCTGAGGATGAGGAAATTGGGAAAGGACCACGATGTCCATCGGCATGATGAGCGATCGAAGAAAAAAGGAGATGAGGGGAACCTTCTTCAGCTCCACATCAAGCACGATCTCGGGAGGAAACTTTCCCTCGCACCTTTCGATGTGTGAGAGCAAGTCCTTCTTCGAGTACACTTTCATGAACGAGCGACCCACCAGACGTAGTGTGGTTTGACTGATCTCCGCAAACGACTGGAGAAAGTCCAGCAGTGCTTGCATCTACGGTGGAAGGGTGAACAAGGAAATACAATTTCCTTCTTCTGCTTCGAGTAGATGTTAATCAGATGCAGCACAGCAATGAAATCGAACACGTCACCGATCGCACGTCGCTCGCTAGTTCGTCATCTCTCTCACTTGAATCTACTCTTCCGGAAGCAGCTGGTCGCAGTCTGGTACCTCCTTCACATTCCGGTGCTTGTCACACCAATGGTCTCGATCCCACGACTCGGGATCACCGCAGTCGCAGCAACCCGTTCCCGAAGTTCGATTGCAGACGTACTTGTGACCCTGTAAGTGAGTGAATACGCTCAAAATCACCTCATGCTTCTTCAAATCGAAACACGAAGAGCACATGCAACTGGATTCGCCTTTGCAACAGTTCTTGCAGCAGTAAGAAATATCGTTCTCGTGAAGGGTGCGATGACAGCGCATATGGGGCGGAAGGGTGGATTTGAGCGAGTCAATGTATTTGTTGTAGCTCTTGTTTGGGTTCAAGCACCTTTTCACCATCTATGACTCACATCCCATCATCACAGTTACATGAATCACACTCGATTCATCCTTTAAAACCCCCTTTTCATGGCCTCTTGGATAGAAGGAATTCTCATACGCCGAAAGGAGGAGATCAAAACCACTTTCTCCCTTTTTGTGTTTCTCTTTCAGCTCTTTCACTAACTTGTTCATGGTGTTCTAAAAGAGATGAGTGAGAACAAGTCCAGTCTCCGCATTTGATTGGACGCACGAATGTACCCCATCTTGAAGACGCCATCCCATTATCGCACACTATCAACAAAATGGATACTTCCCCATGCAGAGACTCAACGAGAACGGACAATGAGAGCAAGCGACTCGACTTTCTCAATGGAACGTCCATGCATTGTGCCAACCAGAAAGATCCAAAGCAGCGGACGATTCGCGTGACCAACGGTCGCCTTTTCCGAGACGGCAAGGTAGGTTTGTGGAGTCCATGGTATCCAGATCGAATCCGGAGATTTGTGGGTATCGAACGGGAAGATTCTGGATGCCGAGGCGTATTTTTATAGCAAAACGCAGTGCCATAACATGATACCCGACGTAGTGATTGATGCCAAGGAAATGATTGTGTCTCCTGGATTCATCGATATCCAGATCAATGGCGGGTACGGTGTCGACTTTTCCGACCCCTCCCTCACCGAAGATCAGGTCATTCATGTGAGACGCAGTCTCCTTGCCGTAGGACAGCGAAGCGCTACTGAACCGTAGACGGGATGTACCTCTATCTGTCCGACCCTCATCACGTCCACCCCACAGACCTACAGCCACAACTTTCCTTTGCTCGCTCCGAGCGAGGGTTCCGTTCTGAGAGGCTGTGCGATTCTGGGCGTGCATGCGGAGGGACCCTTCATCTCCAAGGACCGTCCTGGCGCGCATCCTCCCGAGTACATCCAGTCGCCGAAGGACGGAGAGGAGTCGGTTCTTCGCTGCTACGAGGACATTCGGAACGTGAAGCTCGTGACACTGGCTCCGGAGCTGGAAGGGTCGATCGAGACAATTCGCTACCTGCGCTCGCAAGGTATCACCGTGTCGATGGGCCACACGGCCGCCCACATTGACGAGGCGATCCGCGCAGTGGACACGGGAGCGACGCTAATCACCCACCTGTTCAACGCGATGACGCCCTTCCACCACCGCGACCCCGGCATCATCGGCATTCTCGGCATGGAGACGGAGGTCGCTCCCTTCTTCAGCATCATCGTGGACGGAATCCACTCGCACCCGTACGTGGTCAAGTTTGCACAGAAGGCGGCGGGAGCCAAGTGCGTCCTCATCACGGACGCCGTTCCGGCGATGGGATTGCCAAACGATCACAACCGCATTGAAAAGCAGGACGTGGTTGTGATAAATGAGTGAGGATTGGGGAGGGCAGTGATGCGTAGGAGAGCCGTGCTGGAGGAGGATGAGAACACACTCGTAGGAGCTATCGTTTCGATCGACCAGTGTATTCGTAACTTTAGGAAGTTCACCAAGTGTTCCATCGAGGAGGCGCTTCGAGACGCCACGCTGAATCCTGCGGTGGTTCTGAACATCCAGGATCGGAAGGGACAGTTGAAGCCGCACATGGATGCAGATTTCGTCTTTTTGGACGATGACCTGAATGTGCATGCCACGTTTGTGGGAGGAGAGCTGGCGTGGCGTAGTAGTGATTTCGTTGTGTGAATTGTTTGTAAGACAATCCGTGCAGTGGTTGGATCGCTTGGTAGTCAAGGAGGAGAGACCACTGCTCATTATCGAAAACCAGTAAACAAAAGAGATGGGACAAGGTGAGTCTGTTCCGTATGCCAATTACAAGAATCTTGTAAACGCATACAAAGATCTACAGTATTCATACGATGAGGTCGAAGATGAGCTCTTCGATTTGTATGCGGACTATGACAACACGCGATCCATGCTGATGAGAAAGCATAAGGCGATTAGTGACTTGGGCGTTGGTTCTGTGTGATTGCGCTGAGAGTGTAGAGTAAGTTCGCCAGTGGTGAGAGAGTATCGAGCGGTAGGCGAAGCGCTGCGATTGTGACGTGTAGAGTTAACCGAGGAGGACATGAAGTCGATGGCTGTAGTGCTTCGCGTGTGTGTTCAACGTAGGCCCGCAAGAAGAAATTCGGAAAGGGATCGGAGGACACCTCGAGTGCTGACCTGAATGAGTTGAGAAAGAGCATTGAGCGGGAGAAGAAGTTGGTGGTGGGACCTGGAGAGGTGGCTTCATGCGTTAGCAGGACGAGCGCAAGAAGATCGAGAATCTGCTGTCGTCGTATCGTCGTCACGCCTACCGTTCCACGGACGACCCGGAGGAGCTGAAGGCGCACCTCGTCTTCAACGAGGCCCAGTACGCCGTAGGAGTGCATCCTTTTCCTCACACGCAGGCGCTCGGCCAGTATGACGAGGACATCATCAACGACAAGGAGCGTGAGATCGTGGGCCTGCGGAAGAGCCGGGCGAAGGGCGACGAGATCGGTGCTCTCATCAGTCGCAACAGCGAGCTGGAGGTAGGAGTGGGGGAGTGGGTTCATCGCAGCACCAGTTGGAGGAGGAGCGTCGCAAGTACGAGGTGATGGAGAGCGGGTACAAGGCGGTTCGCCAGTACCTGGACGACGGCACGGGATTCCGTGGCTCGAAGGAGCTGCAGATGGAGGTGGAGCGCGTAGGGGATCGAGGAGGGTCTGAGACGTAGTTGGAGCGGGAGCTGAAGACGATGACGGATGAGCGCAACTTCTACCAGGACATGGCGAACGACTACTCGCAGCTGCAGGACGAGTACCAGGACCAGCGCATCCAGCTGGAGAGACTGATGAGCACCAGCGCCGACGGCAACGCGGACGTGGCGCAGCAGTCGATGCGGATGGAGGGCCGCGCGGTGGAGGAGAAGGGAGCGGATGCCCGCGGCAACACGGAGCTGAAGAAGTACCGCGAGATGACGCGGCAGCTGTTGCAGGCCGCCGAGCAGCACAGCGAGCAGCTGAAGAAGGAGAACGAGGAGCTGCGCGAGGAGCTGCGCGTGTACAGTGCAGACGTGGACGTGGACGATATCACGCCGGAGCAGCGAGCGGTGGTGCGCATGGCGCTGCAGAAGCAGGCGCGCGTGTACCGTCAGCGCGAGAGAGACCTGCAGAAGCGCATTCTGGAGCTGGAGAACCAGCTGCGGGACCCCGTGGACGTGTCTGCGGCGATCGATGAGGCGGTGCGTGAGGTGGTGAAGCGCGCGTCGGACATGCAAATCCGTCTGAAGGGCGAGAACGCGGCGCTGAAGAAGCGCATCCGCGACCTGACGCAGGACGAGGCGGAGGACGAGTTCGAGAACATCGAGGACGTCGTGCAGGCGTCGATCGAGGGCTCGGACCAGGAGTTCCGGGAGTTGCTGGAGGAGGTGGAGATGCTGCGTGCGCAGATGATCGTCGCCCAGAACATGCGTGACGGCTCGGTCCAGGCGGTTACAGAGGAGAGAGATGTAAATGCAGAGGGACATGTTGAGTGTAGAAGCGCGAGGAGCTGCAGGTGATGGTCGACCAGCTGAAGCAGGAGCTGGCGGAGCGCGACCAGAGTCTCGAGGAGCTGGGCGTCCACGCCAGTCGGGTGGCGAAGCGCGGCGTGGTCACGGAGGGTCTCATGGAGAAGTACGCGACGATGTGCGGCGTCTCGGAGGACGAGCTCAAGTCCATCTTGGTGGAGAGAGGTTGCGAGGACACGGAGGAGGCGGAGGTTCTCGACGAGAGCAACTATATGTTCGACGCTCGTTTCCGCGGCGTGGTGCATCATCTCGGCGATCAGCCGAGTGCGCAGGCGGCGCCCAAGATGGGTACGCGCGCTGTCGTTATGCAGGACGTGCCAACGCAATACGGAGTGCGCTCCGCGGTTTCAGGTGTGGACTCGTCCGATGCGACCCTGTTCTCCATGCAGCGCAAGCTGAAGAAGCTGTCGTTCGAGAACAGCAACATGCAGCGGTTCATCGAGGCCCACAACCTGGAGTACACGGGCGGTCTGAACGACTTCGAGATGCTGGAGCTGAACCAGCTTCATGACGAGCTGTGCAGCGACCGCTCGGACTTGCTGCAGGAGGTGAACGAGCTCCGTCTGCAGAACGCGCACCTGCGCGATCAGATCGACCACCTCCCGACGGAGGCTCGTCTGTATCGCGAGAGCATGCTGAACGCGAGCATGGACCAGGAGGACGACCTGCCCGCCGTCCAGCAGAGCAGAGCGATGAAGCCCCGTGCGATGGCGGTGGTGCCGGTCGGCGGCGACGCGGAGCTGGAGCGCCGCAACCAGGAACTGCAGCAGCGTCTGGAGGAGACGAAGAAGCAACTGCAGAAGGCGAACAACGACTTCGGCGCGCTCTGCGAGTCGCTGGAGAAATCGAGCCGTCTGAGCGTGGCGGACCTGGAGGTGACGGTGAGAGATCTGAAGGCGCAGAAGGAGAAGCTGGAGGAGGAGAACCGGAAGAAGGACGAGGACATTGCGGACGCGCGTGCGGAGATCCGCTGCAAGGAGGAGCAGCTGCAAGCGATGCAGCGCCAGGCGGAGCTCGCGAAGCAGCTTGCCGACCAGCGTAAGGAGAGCTGCACGAAAGCGCAGGAGGAGGTGCGGAAGAAGGAGGAGCAAATTGAGGAGCTCAAGTCGCAGCTGCAGAGACTGCAGGACGCGCAGGAAAGCGAGGACTCATCGGACCTGGAGTCGTCGGAGGTGCAACAGTTGCAGCACCAGCTTGAGGAGAAGGAGAAGGAGCTGCAGGAGTTGCAGAAGAAGTGCGACGAGGCCACGCAGGCTGCCCTGACGAGCAAGGATGAGCTCTTCCAGAAGCAGCAGGCGCTGAGCGAGGAGAACGAGAAGCTGAAGAAGGAGCTGGGCGAGCTGAAGGAACGTCTGGCGACCCTGGAGGAGGAGAACAAGAAGCTGGAGGAGGAGAAGAAGGTCAAGGCGGGCGAGCTGACGATCGTGGAGACGGACGCACTGAACAAGGTGCGCGACGTGGAGAAGGCGAAGGCGAAGCTGCAGGAGGCGGAGAAGCGTGTGGAGGAGCTGGAGAAGGAGGTGAAGGACTTGAAGAAGGAGGTGAAGAAGGCGTCCAAGGTGGTTCCGGCGGCCGCTGTCGTTGCCGAGGTGGATTCGGATGCGAAGAAGTTGGAGGAGAAGGAGAAGGAGCTGGAGGCGATGAAGGCCGAGAAGGAAGAGGCGGTGAAGGCGAAGGAAGAGGCGGTGAAGGCGAAGGAGGAAGTCGACAAGATGAGAGAGGAGGTCGAGAAGAAGCTGAAGGAGACGGAGGAGGAGCTGAACAAGAACCGTCAGGAGGCGGCTGCTGCCGCCGCTGCGGCTGCGGCTGCTGCCTCCCTGAGCGCAGAGACGCAGAAGAAGGAGCTGGAGGAGATGGAGAAGGAGCTGGAGGAGATGGAGAAGGGTCGCAAGGAGATGGAGGCAGAGATGGAGGCGATGAAGAAGCGTTTGGAGGAGGCGGAGAAGCAGCTTGCGGAGCAGGAGTCGTCCGCGCAGGCGAGCAAGGAGAGTCTCCAGAAGGAGGAGGAGGAGGTGAGCAGTCTGAAGCAGCAGCTGGACGAGAAGCTGGACGAGCTGCAGCGCAAGACGGAGGAGCTGGAGGAGCTGAAGAAGGAGAAGGAGGAAAAGGAAAAGGACCTGGCGGCTTCGGAGGAGCAGAAGAGAGCGGCGGAGGAGAAATTGGACCAGCAGAAGAAGGAGGCGGAGGCTGCGATGGCTGCGGCGATGGCTGCTGCGAACGCGAAGCTGGAGGCGGTGCAGAAGGAGTTGGAGGCGGAGAAGGCGAAGACGGAGGAAGCCACGAAGCGCGCCGAGGAGTTGGAGAAGGAGCTGCAGGAGGCGGAGGCGAAGAAGGCGGAGGCCGACCGGAAGGTGGAGGAGCTGGAGGCGGCGCTGAAGGAGGCGGGCGCCAAGTCGGCGGAGGAGAAGGAGGCGCTACAGAAGGAGCTGGAGGAGGCCAAGAAGGCGCTGAAGGAGGCGGCGAAGGCTGCGGAGACGGCGGCTGCTGTGAGCGCGCTGGAAGCTGCGAAGAGCCAGCGGGAGGACGCGGAGAGAAGAGCGGACGGACTGGAGGAGAGAATCACGCAGCTGGAGAGAGAGAAGGAGGAGGCGGAGAAGCGTGTGGAGGAGCTGGAGCAGCAGTTGAAGGAGAAGGAGGCGATGCCTCGGCGTATGGGAGCGCGAAGCGCGATCGTGGAGGAAGTGCCGTTGGCGTCGGCGAATGACGAGGAGAAGGAGGCGTTGGAGAAGGAGTTGAAGGAGGCGCGCGACGAGTTGCGACGCATCCGAAAGGAGCGTAACAGCGCAGCGACGAATGCGACCGCGGCGGCGGCTGCTGCCTCGACGGCGTCCTCGGCTGCTGCTGCGGCTGCGGCAAACCGCGAGCTGGAGGAGGCGAAGAAGGCGAAGGTGGAGGCGGAGAATAAGGCAGAGGAGGCGGAGAAGCGTGTGGAGGAGCTGGAACAGAAGTTGAAAGAGAAGGAGGCGGCGCCTCAGCGCATGGGAGCGCGAAGCGCGATCGTGGAGGAAGTGCCGTTGGCGTCGGCGAATAATGAGGAGAAGGAGGCGTTGGAGAAGGAGTTGAAGGAGGCGAGAGAGCAGACAGAGGAGGCAAGAAAGGAGACGGAAGAGGCTAAGAAGGAGACAGAGGATGCCAAGAAGGAGACAGAGGAGCTGGAGAAGCAGCTGGCGGAGGCGAGAAAGGAGGCAGAGACGGCCAAGAAGGAGGTAGAGGAGGCGAACAAGCGTGTGGCGGAGATGACTGCGGCGGCCGCGGTGACGGCGAAGGAGCTGGAGGATGCCAAGAAGGATCTGGAGGAAGCGACGAAGGCGAAGGAGGAGCTGAGCAAGCAGGTGGAGGAGGCGGAGCGTCGCATTCAGGACCTGGAGGCGCGCCTGAAGGAGGCGGAGACGCAGACGAACTCCGCGAAGGAGGACTCAACGCAGGAGACGGAGTCGCTGAAGAAGGAGTTGGAGGAGGCGAAGAAGAAGCTGAAGGAGACGGAGGGCCAGCTGTGTGCGGCTGCTGCGGAGGCGGCGACGACGCTTCAGAAGCTGGACGAGGTGGAGAAAAAGCAGGAGGAGTCGGAGAAGAAGCTGGAGGAGCTTTCCAAGGAAAAGGAGGACCTCCGCAAGCGCGTGGAGGAGTTGGAGGCTGCTGCGAGCAGCCAGGACGTGGAGGCGCTGAAGAAGGAGCTGGAGGAGGCGCTGAAGGCGAAGGAGGAGGCTGCGCAGGAGGTGAATTCGCTGAAGAGCGAGCTGGAGGTGAAGAGCAAGGACTTGGACGCAGTCCGCAGCGACATCGAGAAGAAGGAGGAGGAGGTGAAGAACCTGAGCAGCGAACTGGAGAAGATGAAGGACGACGAAGAGACTCTGCGCAAGGAGAAGGAGGAAGCGGAGAAGCAGACGGAAGCGCTGAAGACGGAGATGGAGGCGCTGAAGAAGCAGCTGGAGGACTTGCTGAGCGACGCCGAGGAGAAGAAGGAGACGCTACAGAAGGCGATGGAGGAGAAGAAGGAGGCGGAGACGCGCATCCAGGAGACGACGGCTGCGAGCGAGGCTGCGGTAGAGGAGGCGAAGGCAGCGGTTGCGGAGAAGGAGGAGCTGGAGAAGCGTGTGGCGGCGCTGGAGGAGGATCTGAAGCGGAGCGAGGCTGCGGCGAGCAAGCAGCAGAAGCAGGTGGAGGAGCTGAGTCGTCAGGTGAACGAGGCGGAAAGCGAGGAGGAGCTGGAGTCGCTGAAGAAGCAGCTGGAGGAGGCGCAGAAGGCTTCGGAGGAGGCGCAGAGAGAGCTGGAGGAGGTGACCGGTGAGAAGGAGGACGCGGAGCGTCGTAAGAACGATCTGGAGGAGGAGGTGGAGATGATGAAGCAGACGGTGGGCGATCTGCAGCTGGAGAAGAAGGAGATGGAGGAGAAGCTGGAGGCGTCCAGCCAGGAGGTGGAGAAGGCGCACGCGGAGCTGAAGGCGGCGACGAGCATGGCGGAGAGCAGCGCGCAGGAGCTGGAGCGCACGAAGAAGCAGGCGGAGGAGGAGGTCGATCGGCTGAAGAAGGAACTGGAGGAGAAGGAGAAGGAGCTGAAGGCGCTTCTGTCGGCGCCATCGTCTCCGAACGCCTCTCTGAACAGTTCTGGCAACATGGCGGAGCCTGCGAAGGAGGCGAAGAAGGCTGTGGGTCCAGAGGACGAGGGTCGCGTGGCGGAGTTGGAGAGAGAGGTGGCGGAGAAGAAGGAGCGCATTGCGGAGCTGGAGAAGGCGCTTTCCGACGAGGGTCGTGCGGTGTGTCTGGAGGACTCGGAGGTGGAGGAGGTGAAGAAGTCGTACAATGACCGTCTTCGCGACTTGGACAGCGTGCTGAACGACAGTTCGCCGTCGATGATGAAGAAGTACTTGATGAACGAGCGCACGAGAAGCAAGAAGCTGCAGGCGGAGAACGAGCAGATGCGTGCAGAGAGAAGAGAGAGCAACTTCAAGCTCACGCAGAAGGAGAAGCAGATCGCGCAGCTGCAGGAGGATATGAAGAAGCGGGACATCGAGTATCAGCGTAGTCAGAACGATCTGAAGAAGAAGCACAATGATGAGATTGACGAGTATCAGAGGAAGATTGACGAGATGAACGTGGAGATGGAGAAACTGAGAAGAAATCAGTTGTAAGTGAAGTGTTTGTTGAACCACATTTGTCTTATGGGAGCAGCCGAAAGCAGTCAGTGTGCAAATTACGACATTTTTCAAAAGGACGGGTCCTATAATTCTCCGTTTGCTTGGGAACTGCATCATGCGAAGAGCAAGGTGGATGGGACCGTTGTTTCCATTTTCCGAACGAGCGTGAAGAGAGAGGTGTCTTCCAATGCGTAAGAATGCGGCTGTCGACTGACTGGTGTAGTCTGAAGAGGATCCGAATGTTTCGCCATCCGAACATCCTAAAGTATATAGAAGGAAACGAATCTGAAAACGGTGTGTTCTATGTACGTGCTGGAGTCGTTGGAGGCGTAATCGTATAGGCGACCGAGTTGGCGATTCCGCTTTCGGAGTGGATGGACTATGCGAAGGGAAAAGCCAAGAGAAGTGAAACGGATCCGTTATACGCTTTTCTTCCAAATCAACTCGATAAGTGGGTTATTTTGTTGTAATCGAACGTAGCGATCAGCTTGTGTCGTGGTGTATGTGGGGATTGGCAGGCATTCTGAAGGCCCTCAAATTCCTCAACGAGGATGCGAAAAAGATCCACGGACTAGTGCACCCTTCGAGCATCTTCGTGACGCAGGTGAGTGAGAGGATGCGCTTTGAGTCCTAGTCGGGGAGCTGGAAGCTGGGTGCCTTTGACCTGACCTACGACTTTGTAGCGAAACAGGAGCCGCCACTGTACTACTGGTACGACCAGACATGTGGTGAGACGTAGCGATAACCAGTCCGCGTTGCCGGAGGAGTACCGTTCTCCCGAGCGCACGAAGGGCAACTATGCATTGATCGGCGACTGTGTGGTGTGGAGCCAGGACATGTACAGCTTCGGACAGTAGGCGATGGTTCCTCCGCTGACGCAAGACTCATGGACTACGTTTTTTCGGGGCTGAAGGTGCCGGAGCAGCTGTCCAGCTACGCGCTGCGCTGCAAGTCGGCGCCGCTGGGTCGTCCGGCGCCGAGTCGTCTGCTTTCGGTGTTCAGCAAGCATCCTCTGGTGAAGTAGCGGCGGCGGTGGCGTGAGACACAGGGCGCTGACGTTCCTGGAGGAGAAGGCGATCAAGGACCCGATGCAGAAGGAGACCTTCTTCAACCAGCTGAACGGGACGCTGGCGAAGTTCCCAGCGGCCATCACGGTGGAGTACATCCTGCCGCTGCTGATGGACGAGCTGATTCATGGGCAGACAGAGTTCGCGCCGATCGTGCTGCCGTCGGTGATCATCATCGGCAGCAACCTGCCGGCGGAGCGGTTCTCGTAGGCGAGCGGAGGGGGTGTGAGCGGAGGAAGGAGATTTCGCCGCTGATCACGCAGCTGTTCGGGCGACGCGACCGGGCGACGCGACTGCAGCTGCTGAAGGTGGGGGAGGGGACGGTGCGAGACGTAGAATCTGGACAGCTACATCCAGCACATCGACAAGCGCGTGATCAACGACGACATCTTCCCGCAGGTGGTGAGCGGATTCACGGACACGTCGGCGAACATGCGAGAGGCGACGATCCGGACGATGATTCCGCTGGTGCCGTTCCTGAACGAGGCGTCGCAGGAGAAGATGGTGCGGATGATGGCGGGTCTGCAGGACGATCCGCTGCCGGCCATCCGCACGAACGTGCTGGTGTGTCTGAACAAGGTGATGGATCGTCTGGACGCGCGCGTGCGGCGCCAGGTCTCGTTTCGTCGGTCGAGTGAGTTGTAGCTGGCGTTCCCCTGCATCGGTCGCGGCATGAAGGACCCCTTCCCGAAGGCGCGCATCCAGTCGCTGAAGACGGTCAAGAACACGCAGCAGTACTTCGACGACGGAGTGGGACTTCGACCGTCCGCTGACCGCTAGTTGCTAGCTCGCCGCATCCTGCCGTCGCTGTGTCCGCTGCTGTGGGACCCCGAGCCCTCCGTCCGCGACATCGCCTTCGACGTCGTGCAATCGCTGCTGAACCGCATCTTCGCGGGCCACCAGCAGTGGACGAAGTCGGGAGAGGAGCCGAAGGCGCCGCTGGACCCGCCGAAGCAGCCCACGTCGGTGATGGGCGTCACGGGCAGCTACGTGACCTCGGCGGTGAGCTGGGTAGCGGGCTCGATCATGGGCAAGTCGGACGCGACGCCCGCTGCGGCGCCCGCTGCGACGGCGAGCAGCGAGCCGCCGAAGGCTGTCAGCAGCAGCACTGTGAGCGCGGTGTTGCCGCCGCAGCCAACGGTGGACTTGTCGGTGGAAGAGCTGGAGTCGCTGGGCCAGGCGACGAAGAATGCGAGTTTGGAGCGGACGGAGAGTCAGCGCGACGACGACATGTGGAACGAGTCGGCGACGCAGGGAACGACGACACAGGGCGCGACGCAGGCGTGGGGCGACGACTGGGCGGAGAACGAGAAGGAGGACCCGAAGGACGCGGTGGAGTCGATGGGTGGCTGGGGAGACACCGACCTCGCGTTCAGCGACGACAACGAGGAGGAAAAGGAGGACGCGTATCTGGAGGAGATCCGCCAGATGGGAAAGAAGGCTCCCGCGACATCGCAATCTGCGAAGGCGCCTGAAGCACAGTCTGCAAAGACGCCCGTGGCGTCCCAGCCGTCGACGAAGCCTATAAAAATGACGCCGATGAACTTGGACGACTGGGCGCAAAGCCTGGTGGAGGAGGCGCCGGTGAAGAGTTCGGCTCGTCCGAAACGCGCCGTGAAGGACGTTGATTTGACTAGCATTCTTGGAGACACGACGGAGAAGAAGAGTTCGGGTTGGGACGATTGGGATGAGAAGCCTGCAAAGGCAAAGACGACGGCGAAGAGTTCGGGTTGGGACGATGATTGGGATGAGAAGCCTGCGAAGACGACAACGAAGAATTCGGGTTGGGACGATGATGACCTATTCGCAAGCAAACCCGCAAAGACGACGACGAAGAGCTCAGGTTGGGATGACTGGGATGAGAAGCCTACAAAGGCAAAGACAACAACAACGAAGAGTTCGGGATGGGATGACGATTGGGACGAGAAACCGAAGACGAAGACGGCAGCAAAGAGCACGGGTTGGGACGATGATTGGGACGAGAAACCTGCGAAGGCAACGACGAAAAACTCCGGTTGGGACGATGATGACCTCTTTGCAAATAAACCCGCGAAGACAACGACAACGAAGAATGCGGGCTGGGATGACGACTGGTAGATTAGTGTGTTTCACCTTGTTTCATGTTATGTTTCCTCTCAAACAGTTCATGCAAAAAGAGATCGGTATTGTAGCTTCATTTCGTCTGTGAGGATGTTGAATGATAGGAGGACATCCTTTATCCGAAGCCATTCCTTCCCAAAGAGACCAGATTCTGCACACCATACTAATCGTGAACTCACTCAATCAACCCCACAGATCACACACACAAGGAACTGACGGTACTCGGAATTCGTCGCAACATTATCGATGCGCTCGAGCAGACCGTTCTCAATCATGCTCTGAATGGCGTACACGCCTCCCCGATAAATGTATAGAAGCACAACGCTCTTTGCGGCGATGATGTACATGGGCGTACTCTGCGACGAGAACAACTCGGGGTTGACCAAGCACTGCAGCGCGCTCGCTTCGATTTCCGATAGCTTTGCCTCCCACGCACCACCGTTCGCGTCAAAGAACTCAACGATGTCGTGGAAGGATGTCAGTTCCTCGCGATGCGATGTGACGGTGGCGCCGATGATGTTGTTGATGATGGTGTCGAAGAGCGACCGTTCCACGAACGCGTTCCGGTCGTGACGCCACAGCGCGTACACGACGTGGAAAGGGAATTCGCCGGCGTACTTGAAGACGTCGTAGAGGACATCCTTGAAGACCTGCTCCATGTCGTTCACCTTGCAGAGGTCGTAGACGATGAGAAGAGTGGCGATGAACTCGGGCGTGAAGCGCTCCTGTCTCAGCGTGACATGTTTCTTCAGAAGCTCCTTCTCTAGCGTGGACATGAGTTTGTTCACGCACTGGAGCGTGAGAGTGTTCCCTTCCACGCGCGTGCAGAGATAGTTGAAAACGGATGAGAAGAGAGAGGCACGCTGGTCGATGAGGTTGGCGTCGAAGCTCTTCAAAAGAGAGAGCGACTGCATGACGGAGATGAACACCGCGTTGAACACGTCGTCGATCGTGTCTTCCTTGATGTGGGGGGTGAGTGTGGAGAAGATGTATTCCTCGCTAGATGTGACTGGCATAAAAGGACGCTACAGCGATCCCTTCTGAATCGCCGTAATAATCGCTCGCTTGATGGCACTACAATGGTAAGAAGCGAAAATCCGTACCTGGATGTGAAGGAGGCCGACGACGGAGCTCTCTGCTGCTTCTTGACGACTTCTTGGATGCAATTGCTCGATGAAACAGTCTGGGGTAACTGCTTTGTGGAAAGAGTGGGAGGCTCAAAGACAGGAGAAGACAGTAGTTTGACGGGAGAAGGAGCATCTACGGGGAAGAGAGAATATTTGGGAAAACAGGTGTCTGGAATGGACGAAGGGAGATGGGATTCATATTTTGTGTTCAGATCTAGATGGGATTCTAAGAGTGGACGCAAACCATTGATGAGCGCTGCGAAATCGCGAACGCAATTCTCGTACAACATCTTTTGCGCCTGGAGTTCGTTCCGGAGACGGATGTTCTCCAACTTCAGTTCCGAATATTCCTACATCCCATACAAAGCAAACCAATACACGTAGAGATATCCATTGATTCATTGAGCCGGAGAATAATGACACGGAGACGATTCAAATTGTCGGGGACAATCGTGAAAGAACCGCGGCCACTCGCCTCCCTTTTTCATTCATTTTCTCTGCGAATTCATTGACAAGAGATGTCGAGCATTAACCTTTTGAATCCGAAGGCCGAGTACATGAAGAAGCAGCAGGCAATGGCTGTTCAGCTGACTGCGGCTACGGGAATGCAGGAAGTGTTGAAGACAAATCTCGGTGCGTGGTGTGGACGGGAGTGCCTCATCACATAGGTCCAAAAGGAACGCTGAAGATGCTAGTAAACAGTTCTGGACAAATCAAGCTGACGAAGGACGGAAACGTTCTTCTCCACGAAATGCAAATTCAACACCCTACTGCCACGCTGATTGCGCGGACGGCAACTGCCCAGGATGACATCACTGTTCGTTTTGGCGGAGCGGATTGGACCGTTATAGGGAGACGGAACTACGTCGACGGTTCTGTTCATCGGCGAACTGATGAAGATGGCTGCGCGTTATATAAGTGAGGTGGGAGTGTGAGAGGGATATCACTGTAGGGAGTGCATCCGCGCCTGCTGACGGACGGATTCGAGCTGGCGAAGACGGAGTCGCTTCGTTTCCTGGACGAGTTCGCTGTAGACGTTTGGGAGGAGCGTAAGACGCAGGAGCCGCAGGAAGACATCGAGAACGACCGCGAGCTGCTGTACAACGTGGCGCGCACGTCGCTGCGTACGAAGCTTCCGGAGGACGTAGTGTTGGTGGGGGGATGCGATGGCAGCTGGCGGACCACCTGACGTCGATGGTGACGGACGCGGTGCTGACGGTGAAGCGTCCCGGGAAGCCGCTGGACGTGCTGATGATCGAGCAGATGGAGATGATCACGAAGGACGCGATGGACAGTCGTCTGGTGCGCGGTCTGGTAGCGATGGGGGAGAGGCGTGAGAGACAGGTGATGGACCACGGCACGCGCCACCCGGACATGCCGAAGTCGCTGAAGAACTGCTACATTCTGATTCTGAACGTGTCGCTGGAGTACGAGAAGAGGTAGGTTTTTAAGTGTTGACTGCGACCCAGCGAGGCGAACTCGACGTTCGTGTACAGCACGGCGCAGGAGCGCGACGAGCTGGTGGCGGCGGAGCGGAAGTTCACGGACGACAAGGTGCGTGCGATCGTGGACTTCAAGAACTTCATGTGCACTCCCGAGAACGGGAAGAACTTCGTGGTGATCAACCAGAAGGGAATCGACCCGCTGTCGCTGGACATGCTGGCGAAAGCGGGCATCATGGCGCTGCGTCGCGCGAAGCGTCGCAACATGGAGCGTCTGTCGCTGGCGTGCGGCGGCATCCCGGTGAACAGCGTGGAGGACCTGACGCCGGACGTGCTGGGCTTCGCGGGCAGCGTGTACGAGCAGACGCTGGGCGAGGATAAGTTCTGCTTCGTGGAGGACGTGAAGAACCCGTTTTCCTGCACGCTGCTGCTGAAGGGTCCGAACCAGCAGGTGGTGTCGCAGCTGAAGGACGCGGCGCGCGACGGCATTCGCGCGGTGAAGAACGCGCTGGAGGACAAGAAGCTGGTGCCAGGCGCGGGAGCGTTCGAGTTGGCGGCGTGTACGCGGCTGAAGGAGTTCGCAGAGACGGTGGAGGGGAAGGCGAAGCTGGGCGTGCGTGCGTTTGCGGACGCGTTGCTGGTGATTCCGAAGACGCTGGCGGAGAATAGCGGATTTGATGTGATGGTGGGGGAGAGGGAGGAGAGTGAAGAGTAGGACACGATTCTGTCGGTGCAGGATGAGATTAAGAAGGAGAACATGAAGGGAGGACTGGACGTGATCACGGGCAAGGCGCTGCTCCCCTCGATCGAGGGAATCTGGGACAACTACCGCGTGAAGAGACAGTTCATTCAGCTGAGCACAGTGATTGCGAGTCAGCTGCTGCTGGTGGACGAGGTGATGAGTGCTGGAAAGAACATGGGTTCACAGAGCTCCAACGCGCCGGAGGAGGATATGTGAGTTTAGCTTGGACGGATGTTTGTTTGCACATGGTTTTTGCCAAAATGAGTCCATTCTGAATGTCTGGATAACCGCGGTTCACACATGCAAATGCAAGAGCCAGAAACAGAATCTACAGGTAGGGTTGTGTGGTGTTTTTGGCGATGAGAGAGTTCTTATCGTGACATAGGATGGATGAATGCGTAATTCGCTGTCTCTCGAAGATCAAGAAGGCCGCGTCATGGCGTAACGACAAGGATCTTCGAGACATGATCGATAACATTTGCAGTGCCATTAAGGACGAAAAGAAGCGTCTGAAGAAGAGAGGTGTGGAGTACAAGGATACGGACGCCGACAAATACTGGGGATGCCTGATCCAGGGCTTGGAGAACAAGACACCCGGCGTGAAGGCGGCTACGATGGAGGCCATCACCTCCTTCATTCAGGAGGGTTACCTGCACGGAGACGCAGAGCCTCTGCGTCCTCTTCCCAACAAGAGCGACTACACCATGATGGAGGAGATCGCCAAGTATCTGTGTGATCAGAAGGACACGGAGGACGACAACATGCGCATATGTCTGGCGCAGGCGCTTGCCGAGGTCGTGAAGATGGGAACGGTAAATGGCGAGTTCCTGCTGAAGTCGATTGACGTGTGCCACCAGATTTACATGGAGGCTGCGTCTGGCGCGACGCGCGATGCTGCTGAGGAAGCTGTGAAGGAGATCATGACGTTCCTGATGCAGTCGATGGACTACGTCGACAAGACGAAGGACGCCGAGACGATCAATGCGGAGGAGATTACACCGACCCCCAACGACGACGAGGAGGGCGACGACGTTGTGCACGGTTTCACAAGCGACTGCATGTACACGGGCGTTGAGATGCAGATGGGTTTCAAGTACGACAATGGAGCTGTTGGCTGGAATTTGGAGACGGAGGAAGAGGAGGAAGAGGAGTGCGATGAGCAGAAGCTGGACAGTCTTCCTTCGCAGCGCCACCGTGATATTTACTTGGTGTTCCGCAAGCTGTGTTCGATCGCGTCGATTACGACGGAGGAGGGAGACGACGACAACAACAAGATTTTCGCGCTGACTGCGATTGAGGCCGCCATGGAGAACATCGGTGACGACTTCAACAAGTACAAGGCGTACGTGTATCTGGTGCGCCGGTACCTTCTGCAGAACTTGCTGCAGAACTTCATTTCCAACAACATGGAGGTGGTGGAGGTGTCGCTGCACATTTTCACTCCGCTGGTGAACAAGTTCCGTATCTTCATCAAGAAGGAGATTGAGGTGTTCATCGTCAACATCTTCCTAGTGATTCTGAACTCGCAGAACTCTGCGATGCGCCACAAGGAAATGGTGATTGAGGCCTTCAATGAGATCAACAAGGACCCGAACTTTATGATCGAGCTGTTCATCAACTACGATTGCGATATCAACTCGCGCTCGATGTACGAGGATGTCGTGCGCACGCTGGCGAACGTGGTGGAGGGCAAGTACAAGGTGGTGAACCGTCGCAAGGAGGAGAACGAGGACGGCGAGGTGGAGGAGATTGTGGAGGAGGAGGACGTGTATCCGGAGGAGGAGCACATCGAGGAGGAGCTGCTTCCTGCGAAGCGCATCGCTCTGGACGCTCTGGCGCACATTCTGCAGCCGCTCGCGGAGAAGTGCCACATCACGGAGGCCGAGAACAACAACACGAACACGAACAACGCGCAGAAGGAGGAAGAGGAGGAGTTGACTCCTGGGTTCACGCCTCAGGTGCAGGCGTCGGACACGGACGTGAAGATCAAGGCTGCGACGGACATTCTCCAGAAGTTCGACGAGAAGAAGAAGTACCAGGAGGATATGCAGACGGGATACGCAATGTTCAACAAGAAGCCTCGTCGGGGAATTGAGTTCTTGGTGAAGGCGGGTCGTCTGGAGAACACGCCCGAGGCGGTCGCCCAGTTCCTGTACAAGAACAGCGATTTCCTGGACAAGCGTGAGATTGGAGACTACATGGGAGAGCCGAAGGAGTTCAACCTCGCCGTGCTGAAGGCGTATGCCGAGGGAATCAACTTCCGCGGCATGGACTTCGATAACGGTATCCGTACCTTCCTGGAGCGTTTCCGTCTTCCCGGAGAGGCTCAGAAGATTGATCGTATGATTGAGCGCTTCGCCAACGCGTACTGCGAGCAAAATCCTGGCGTGTTCGTGAACACGGATGCTGCCTTCGTGCTAGGCTACTCGGTGATTATGCTGAACACTGATCTGCACAACCCGAACATTGCTCCCGAGAACCGTATGACGCCCGAGGGTTTCATCCGCAACTGCCGCGGCATCAACGATGGTGGCGACTTCCCTCCCGAGTACTTGACGGATATCTACAACCGTATCCAGCAGAACGCCATTTCGCTGAAGGAGGATGATATGGCTCGTCAGCAACAGGACAAGAAGCGTTACCGCAACAAGGAGGAGCGCCGCCAGAAGGCGTTCAGTGTGGAGAAGATGGACATCATGTCCAAGCTGAAGGTGGACATTGACGATGAGACGACGGAGTACTTCGAGGCGACGGGCAACGAGTACATCGGTCCCATGTTCAAGATCATGTTCCCCATGGTGGTAGACGTGTACGCCAAGGTCCTCGAGCTGAGCGACGACGAGGAGGGTATTAAGAACACGCTGACTGCCGTGAAGGACTGCTTCGAGATTGCGTGCTCTCTGGGTCTGGACCAGGAGCGTGATCGCTCGATGGAGATTCTGAGCGACAACACGCTGGTGAATGAGGTGGAGTGGCTGGACGTGAAGAACAAGCAGATCGAGATGATCCGCGTGATGCTGGAGCTGGCGCAGAACTTCGGTAATCACATGGGTTCTGCCTGGAAGTACATTCTGACGATTGTGTCGTCGCTGGCGCAGGTCCATCTGTACGGTCTGGAGCCGCTTGCTCGCAAGCATTTGGAGGACGACGAGGAGAGTGGCCGTGTGAGCCGCAACGGCGAGTACGTGCTGGTGGAGAAGGCGCGCGAGAAGCAGCAGCTGATCGAGAGCATTATCGATCTGCGTTCGCTAGATCGCATCTTCGCGAAGACTGCGAATCTGGACAGTAAGATGATTGTGGAGTTCGTGAAGGCTCTGTGCGATGTGTCGCTGACGGAGCTGAAGGCTGGACTGAACGACCAGCCCGAGGAGACCTCGCCTGCGGACGAGTCGGAGGATGACAAGCGTCCTCGTCTGTATCTGATGCAGAAGGTGGTGGAGGTGGCGGACGGCAACATGTATTGCCGTAGTCGTCTGGAATGGACGCAGATCTGGCAGGTGATGTCGGAGTACTACATTTCGCTCGGTTGCTTCCCCATGGGTCAGGTTGCGCTGTCTGCGATTGATGCGCTGAAGCAGCTGTCGGTGAAGTTCCTGGACAAGGAGGATCTGCGTGCGTACAACTTCCAAAAGTCGTTCATTCGTCCGTTCGAGTATATCATCTCGCGTACGCCGAGTGCGGACACCCGTGAGATGATTCTGCACGTAGTGCACAATATTGTGCAGACGCGTTCGAAGCAACTATCGTCTGGATGGAAGATTGTGTTCTCGGTGTGCACGTTCTGTGCCGAGAACGAGGCGGATCCGCTGACGAGCATTGCTTGGAGCATGGCGAAGGAGCTGTACGACCGCTACTTCGAGTGCATGGTTCCGGAGATGAACGACCTAACGACGACGTACTGCGCCTTCATTGGCGTGGAGGAGCCGACCATCAGTCAGGAGGCTCGCGAGTACGTGACGAAGTGCGCGGACTCGATCATCGAAGGCAAGATTGTGAAGATGCAGGAGGGTCAGTTCACGGACAGCGACGACCACACGAAGGTGTGGTGGCCTGTGTTCATGGGCCTGAGCCGCTACGTGTTCAAGGACGCGCGCTACAGTGTGCGTAACGACTGCTGCGAGCGTATTTTCGCGATCTTTCAGAACGAGAAGGTTCACTTCAACGAGAAGCTGTGGGACCTCATCTTCACGGGCTTCATCTTCACGATCTTCGACGGTCCGATGAAGAGTGGCGTGGAGACGATCGACAACCTGCTGGCGGCTCCTGCGGCGGAGGACAAGACGATTGCCCTGGGCACGGAGGCGGAGAACCTGAAGCCGTGGCTGCAGACGAGTGCTGCGCTGACGATGTACAGCGTCGTGCGCCTGTATGTGAAACGTCGCGACCAAATCGGGTTCATGCTGCCGAAGATCTTCGAGCTGCTGCAGCAGGCGATGCACCAGAAGATTCTCTCTCTGGGACGCATCGGCGTGTTCTGTCTGAAGCAGCTGATGGAGGAGGGAGCGGACATGTACGACGAGGCGATGTGGAACACGATGCTGGCGGAGCTGGAGAAGGCGTTCGTGAGCACGATGCCAAACGACATTGTTCTGGACGCTCGCAAGAAGCTGTACCTCATCTACGACAAGAACCTGCGTGCGGGTGGCGTGGCGCCGAAGGTGGGTCGTTGGGTGCGTACGCCCGCGGGCAACGGCAAGCTGCTGTCTGTGGATGACATTTGCGCGACGGTGCAGCTGATCTACGGCAAGGCGTACTTCTACAAGCTGAGCGAGCTGGAGGACCTGGAGAAGCTGAAGAAGGAGAAGTCGAAGGTGGTGAAGCGTGCGGCGAAGAAGAAGGCGAAGGAGGAGAGAAGTAGCGACGAGAGCAGCGACGAGAGCAGCGACTCAGAGGAGATGGTGGAGGAAGTGGTGGAGGAGGATCCCATCAAGCTGGAGACGACGGACAATCGCTCTCTGGAGGTCGACGAGGAGTTCGTGCACACGAAGTCGGTAGTGCAGGAGGATCTGGCGGCGCTGGTGTCGGAGATCATGGACAAGCTATACAAGCGCTTCACGTTCGAGCAGGTGAAGAAGATGCTGGGTCTGCTGCAGCAGGTGGCGGACATGACGCGCGACTTCCACCAGGACATGGAACTACGCACGATGCTGAAGACGCTGGGCTTCCCGAAGGAGGGAGAGCTGTTGCCGACGCTGATCTACGAGCAGGTGGCTGTGGAGACGAGTATTGTCCATGTGTTGTTCGTGCTGTACATGGACACGGAGTGTCCCGATCGTCAGGAGTACGCGTCGAACGATCTGCTGAAGCGCATGGAGTTCTTGCTGACGGAGTACGTGGAGGTGGAGAAGAAGGCGCACACGAAGAAGGATCTGGAGAAGAAGGAGAACGAGCGTGTCGCGATCGCCTCGATTCCTCTGATGACGGAGATTCTCCGTGGAATCGACAAGACTCCTTTCGAGAAGTTCACGGAGTACTGCCAGAAGTTCTACCCGCTCTTCCTGTCCATGATTCAGTACTCTGGAGAGGAGGTGCGTGCAGGACTGTCGGTGATCTTCAGCACCAAGATCGAGAAGATGCTGTTCCATTAAGGCGTTACTACTTGTTTGTTGGAGAATCGTAGGGTTTATATCAAAGTCAATCCTGTTATGCGTCGTACGGATACATAGTAAGCTTGCTAGGACACATCATTCTCGAGAGCGCCTTAGCTATTGAATTGTATCAAATGAAAGAATGACGTCATTTGAGAAAGAATACTCTCCTCTTCCACGACACTATAGTCTTCCAAAAGCGCATCTTCTCATAAACACAATTGATCACACCACAAGTGATTCGGAAATGTATGATTATCAAGTAGTCAGTTGACTGCATTGTTCTAATAGAACGCCAATCTGTGGTATCTCATAATAAACTACATTGTTCTGATGAGAGCTATTATTACATTGACTCTTATCTGTAAGTGCTTGATGGTAAATGTGACGTATAGTGAGCATCACCTATTCTTTGGAGTGCCCTTCAGATAAGGTGTATGCAAAGATCATTAAAAAGACTAAGCAGTGGGGAAACGAGGAGTCGTTTACAATCACGGCTGGAACTACTGTGGAATACACGTCTCCTACTCTGACTTCTAATGCGGAAAGAGAGTTTGAGACTTGTTTTCCTATTACGAGCAACCACCTCTACACTCTCACCATGAAGGATTCGGTATATGATTCCTGGACTAGTGGTGCATGGATTGCGATTAAGGATATCAATGATTGCACCATCTTCAAGGGAATGATGGTTCTCACTTCAACGGAGACGTACGATTTCGCTTTGTATTCGCCCATTATGAAGAATGCGGAGTGGAAATTCACGAGTACTTTCGAGGGAGGTTGGAATCAGTACAACCATGCTGACAGTGCTTGGACGAGTGTAACGCTTGGATCGACGACCCAGGAAGTTGTTGGAACGCAATATTTCCGCAAGACATTCGCTGGAGTGTCTGGAATGGCTGCTGTGATTACTCAGTTCCAGTATGGTCATGGAATTGTTGCGTACATCAATGGAGTTGAGATCTTCCGTGACAACATGCCTGTTGGTGAGGTGAGTCAAGGAACGATGGCTTCTGGTTCGTATGCGAGTTCAGAGTATCATGGAGTGATTCGTCCAGCGGGTGTTGCAGAGTCTGCACAATCGGTGTTGGCTGTGGAGCTTCACTTTACTGAAGTGACTTCGCGTGTGATTGATTTCAACGCATTCGTTTCATATGGGGCTGGAATCAGCAGTGACAACAACTGTTTCGTTTCGCCCATTGCCGTCAGCGCTTCGTCGACCGGATCTACGACATCGAGCTCGCTTTTCGATTACACACGAAATGACGCTATGTCTGCTTACACGTTGCCGGTGGATGTTCTTGCTTCATTCAATGGGAATGTAATTCCGATTATCAACAGCATGCGTATTTGGCCCTTGTCAATCCCTGAAAAGAGCCCTAAGGACTTTGCTCTTGCTGGAGCCTCGAGTACGTCGAGCAGCTCGTGGACTACTATTATGAGTCCTTCTAATGTGGTCTATACGTCGATGGCGTGGAAGCAGTTCGTGAGTATTGCGGAGCCTACTGCTTACAAGGCGTTGAAGCTTACCCTGTCGTCTACTTCGCAAGGCAGTTTGCTCCTCTACGAGGTCCAGTTCATGGTATGCAACCAGATTTCAGCTGACCTGAGTTATCCTCAGTCCTCTTACACATTCTACGCCAAGCATGATGTAGTCAGTATTTCTTCTGGTGTATTTGGTATTACTTCGTGTCAGTCCAATCCTCCTCTTCCCAATGGTATCTCTGTGGATTCACAGTGTAACATCATGGGAACAGCAACAGCTGCTACGAGTGCGACTACGTACACGATAACGGGTAGTGCTGGATCGAATACGGTGACTGGAACCATTACCCTCACATTCACCGAGTGTCAGGGAACTCTGCTTCGTATTCTTCGTACCTACAAGTCGATTCCTGGTGATGAAGCCTTCCGTATTCGCGACTCCGTTACGGATGAGTTGTTGATGGAGGTTGCGATTGGTAACACGTACTCGTCGTATACAGATCATGTTGACTATCTGTGTATGACTGTGGATCGATTCGATGTGACTGTGGATGGCTCTTCGTCTTTCTGGTGTGCGAACTCGTACATCTATGTGTATGCTGTTCTGGCTGACAACGAGGAGGATTTGATTCTGAAGGCTCGTTTTGATAATTATCAACACAACGACAACACTTACTGGTTGCGTCGTGAATCCATCACCATTAGCGAGCAGTGGTACTATAAGATGGGAGACGTGCCTGCGAATTGGTATGATGACAACACGTCTGGCTGGACTCAGGGCAACAAGGGATCGTTCCCCGCTTCGACGAATCAGATTCAGTTGTACAAGAAGACATTCAGTGTGAGTGATTTGAGTGTGGTGTCTGGACTGATTCTGAACATTCGTTACAAGTATGGTTGTGTGGTGTATGTGAATGGAAACGAGGCATTCCGTAACCACATTGGAGATGGAGCAATCAGTGCGACGACGACGGCGACTGAATCGTATTCGGAAGTGAAGTATCATACCTTGACTCTTCCTGGTCGCTTTGTGAATGAGGATGGATCGAATCCGATTGCTCTGTTGAAGCAGGGTTCCAACATGATCGCGATTGGTCTGTTTGCGTTCTCTGGTCAGATGGCGGCAGACTTTGATGCGACTGTTCGTTTGATGACGAATGAAGCGGAAGCTCATATATGGGATTTCACCATAGCCGCTTCTGGTATTAGCGGTACCTATACAAACGCTTTCGATGGCTATTATGGAACCACCAACTCGGGTTCCACTTGTACGAACTACATTACGCTCACTCTGGACAATGATCGTCGTGAATGGGTGAACATGGTTCAGGTTCAGAACTACTATAACTCGGGTGCTACGGGAGTGGCTCGTTTCAACCTGTATGGTCGTAACTCGAGAAACGGAGAATGGACCCAGCTCACTCAAGTGACTGGACTGACGTATTCGATGGGAGCTCAGAAGCGAAGTGTTTACTTCCTGAACAGAGTTCCTTACAACCAGTTCAAGTTCGAGAACTTCGCTCCTGCTGGTGAATCGAGCTGTTTTTGGGGTCTTCAATCGTTGAATCTGTATGCTACCAACATTATGACGGATGTTGCTCCTCTCACCTATCCTTCTAATACTGTCATCTTCAAGAACATTGAGATGTCTGAGTTGATTCCTGAGGGTGATGGTTACTACGACTTCTCCATCTCTCCTGCTCTTCCTGAAGGACTGTCGATTGATTCCTCCACTGGATGGGTCTCTGGAACGTACAACAATACCATGAATCCCACTCAATACACTGTAACTGCTCACAAGAAGACAGGAGGCATTGCCACTGCTTCTTTCAGTCTGAGTAGTGAAGTGTGTACTGGAGGACGTAGTCTGATGACTGTTCGTATTCGCGCCGACGGTTATCCTCAGGAGAATAGCTGGAAGTTGTATGAGGGTCGTGGAACGAGTGGAACTGTATTGAGAAGTGTTGACATGTTCCCTATGAAAGAGAACTACTACTATCTGGATTTCTGTCTGAACGATGGATTGTACACATTCATGGGTCAGGATTCATTTGGAGATGGCTGGTCTCTGAATACTGGTTACACATTAACAGCTGATATGGGTGAAATGGAATTGGATATTGAAGAATTGTGGGGACAGGGCGATTCCAGCCCTAAGATGGTTTCCACTGTGTTCTCAACGTTCTTCCCGTTCCAGGTTGAATACACAGAGTGGAAGGTGTATCAGAGTGGAGAGGCTCCTGCTGGATGGAACACGGCTTCGTTCAACGATGGAGCGTGGGAGACGAAGAAGGCAGCTGATATTCCGAATCCCACTAGGGTGACGACGTACATTCGCAAGAGCTTCCAGCTGACCAACATTGACGATTATCAGGTGCTGAACGTGCGTGTGAAGTACGCTGGAGGTGTGGCTGTCTACTTCAACGGTAACAAGGTGGCTCGCTTCAATCTGGCTGATGAGTTCGATTCCGATACGGAGTCTCTTGAAGTCCACGATTCGACTGTGTTCTCGAAGTTCCACATTATTCTGGTGACAGCTGGAGTTCAAGAGGGAACGAATGTGATCGCGTTTGAGGTGCATCGTCCTGTGGGTACTTCGTCCTCCACTCCGTTCGTGTTTGACGCGACTGGTGTGTTTGGTGTCGAGACGTGTTCGACAGTTGTGGATTCATATGCTGCTCTTGATTCGAGCTCTGTCAGTACGGGTTCGCTGGCTGGAATCATGGATTTGGATCCGTTCACTACGGGATTCCTTGCTTCGGGTTCTGATACGTTTGTGGAGTGGACGGTTGAGAATCTGGAGGGAAGCAAGTGGAATTCGTTCAACGTGGTTGGTGGAAATGATGTTAGCATTTGGAGCTTCATGATGTACGGTTACATGAATCCTGAGGAAGCGAACACTCGCATTGAGCTCATCAACACGAGCCAGAATTTGAGAAGTCGTACGAAGCCTCAGATTTCTGTCCCTGTTGCTCTCGCTAGTTTCCGCAAGGTGCGTTACGAGATTCTTCAGGCAAGTACCGGCAACATGATTGGAGCCATGTTCACCGCGTACTGTAAGGCTTCAGGAGCGGTGTGCCCTGGTGTGGGCTATTATCCTGCGGTTGCGGAGGGTCAGATTTCTCCTGGTCCATGTGGTGATGGATTTATTGGTTATTCGTATCGTAACTGCAGCAATGGTGTGCTCGGCGAGGTTCAGATGGAAAAGTGTATATACAAGGCTCCCGCGATGGTTCGTTACAGAAGTGGTCGTTTGACGTTGGTGATGGGAACGATGGTGTCTGAGAAGCCCACCTATCGCAATATCGTGACAAAGTGGTATCTGAATGAGGGCGTGAGACTGCCCGGCGGCCTGACTCTGAACCAGGAGACGGGAGAGATTTCCGGTATTCCCACGGACACTGCTGACATGACGTCGTTCACCGTTTATGCTGAGAATCCGAACGCGGCTGCTGAGGTTCATATTGACATCTCGGTGCGCAAGGGTCGTTGCAATGCGGAGGGAGTGTTCCCGCTGACGGAGGTGGATCAGGTTGCGGTGTATCAGTGCTCGATGCAGGGAAGCTATGTGGGTACGCAGAAGCGTGCCTGCGTGCTGGGAGAGAAGGATGGAGAGTGGAAGAAGGCTTCCGGATTCTGCACGTCGGTGGGTACGATTGTGATTCTGATCGTCATCGTGATCATTGTGGTTGTCGTGGTCGTGTTCATGCTGATGAGAGCGGGAAGAAAGTCGAAGGCTGTTGGCGGAGTGAAGGGCAAGAAGGCTGTGAAGACCTCGCCGACGACGAAGAAGAACGATAAGAAGAAGAACGTGAAGGTTTAATCGTTTTGGGTTGTTTGTTGATAGGAAGGGGTTACTGATCTGGACTACATTTTTCGTAGCGATTGTTGTTATGGCTCACATACGATTGTATACTCTGTGTGGTTACTCTGTTGTAGGTTTCTCGCGGGTTGCCTCCTGATCGTTGGTGTCATGTCCAATCGTATGATTTGAGTTATCGGATACAATACAGAGTTGGACGAGCTGACAGATATCAACTTTATGGATAATGTGGACAATCATCCCGAACGAAAGTGGTTTATTAACGTGTACGTGACAGTAGGACATTATTACTACTATTTCTGTAGTGGGGTCAAGCTTGCACCAACTTCCGTCCGTATTGGGAAGCTCTTGTTGCATCGGATACTTCTGACATTCACTTTGGGCAAATTAATGCAATGGAGGAACGGTTGCTGGCAAGTCGGTTCCAGACAGATCGTTATCCCACGTTGCTTTTTGTTTTTAATGTGAGCTGTTTCTTTGATTCGTCATCGTAGGGAACCATGATTGACTACTTCTCTCCTCGAAAGACGGATGACATCCGAGACTTCTTAGCTGGAGGGTAGCAATATCACCATTTCCGTAACTACCTAGATACAAGTCGTATGATGTTGTTCCGCTTCCTTCTTATCCCTCTCCTCTCCTTGTTCACATTGAGGTCCTTCTCCGTTTGCCTCCTGATTGTAGAAGTACGTTCAGTCGCTAAACGAGCGACTCTCTCACCATGCTCTCCTTGTTTTCTTCTTTGTGTTTTTCTGCGGAATGCTCATCGGAGTGCTCTATACCTACATTGCGTTACGACTCATTTTCGTAGTGCTGAGTGTTTATACTCATCTAGGACAAGCGCGATACGACTCCGGAGGAATGCGAAGAAGACAATGCGGAGCAGAGTCCTGCTCCGGAGAAGAGTGATGAAAATGAAGAGTGTAACCATGAATAAACAAAACACATCGACGCATGAAACTTGTTTGTTACACCACCACTCTCCTTCTCAATCACTACAGAGCTCCTCTCCTTAACGACATCTTCCTTGTCAATCTCATCTTCGCGAATAGATACGTATCCATATCCAAACATATCAGCGAGCGATGACACAATCACGGAAACCTCTTCCGTTTTGTTCATCTTCACTGCAACCACTCCGAATGAAGGCTGCAGCGAAATACGCATTTTCTCCATATCATGCACCAACTCCTCCTTGATCGCCATTTCAATTCGCTTTTCACACCGAATCCCAGATTGCATGATATCGCACACCTGTTTCGCAAACAAACGACGAATACAGGTTTCACCAACACCGGAGAGAACACACCCAACATCTCCATCACACCACACGCCAGCTCCAGGAACGCCACAAAGACCTGTACGACCGGGATAGCTCAACCAGTTGCCGCCACTGCTGCCGGCAGCAACCATCATGTGATTGGCAACAACGATGCAACCAACGGTGTCAACAACTTCATCCTGAGTTTTCTGCACTTGCCGAAGATAGGACTCTCCCTTCAAGCGAGTCTTTTCGGTGATCGAAACAGACTTCAAGATATCTCGTTCAACGGCATATCTGCGCGCGCCATCTCCGCATAAAACACAGGGACGGATGAGAGAACCAAACTCAAGTCCAGACATGGAGTCGCTAAGAAGAGAATAAGCAACGTCAGAAGGGTTTGCCACTCCAGGGGCCGCTGCTACAACACCCATCGCTCCCGTTGAACCATCCATCATGACTGCATCTGTCTCAACAGCCAAATCCTAGTGACCACTTTAAAACAAATCCCCACCCGGTTGAGCGAACTCCCCGCTCCCGTGTTCAGAAGACCCGATGACTCAAGAGTTTGCATAACGGCTAATGCGACTCGCAGTAGATCATGTGGATCCTATGTAATAACGTGTTCAAGAGTAAACCAAGGAGTAAGAGTCGATTCCATTTCTTAGTGATGATCGGATGACTTGTTCATAAGCTACAAAAGAGCATTGAACAAGCAACTCAAACAAGCGATATTCTTCCTGGAATAGTGACCCGCCCCAATGTGAACAATAATAAACACCATCTTCCAATCCCTGTACCTGCGCCAATCCCTTACGTAGTCGCACAGCAAAAAGAATGACAATGGTACACTAATCTCTCCATAGTTTAGTTCAATTTGTTTCAATACTATGTCTCAGAAAGAGATTTCCCAGTCTACGCAAGTGTCCTTTATTTCTCAGGCGGAACGGAAGAATGCCCGTTTCCAACGATACATGGAAGACGCACATACAATCGTTCCTTGTCTGGACGGGAAGAAGGATGTGTTTTTCGCTGGCGTTTACGACGGACATGGTGGTTGACATGGATAACAGAACTGAACCATAGGAAAGGAAACTGCTCAATTTGTCAGTGAACGCTTGCATGTGAATCTGGTGAAGGCATTGAATACTCCCGAGTTGAAATCAACGGAATCGTGTCTTGAGCACGCTTTTCTTCTCACCGATATTGAATCAAAGAACAAAGAGCTTCGAAACAGCGGTTGTACAGGTGTGGTTGTGCTGATCATGAATACGGACGGAAAGCGGATTGTGTATTCTGCAAATGCAGGAGATTCGCGTTCGCTCTTATACACAAATGGAAAGACAGTTCGGTTGTCTGTTGTACATACTGATCACTCCCTTTTACCGATAGGACCACAAGGCTGCGGATCCAGAGGAGACGAAGCGAATTGAGGGAAATGGGGGATTTGTGATGAACCATCGTGTGTTAGGAATCCTGGCTGTGTCTCGCAGTTTTGGAGACCATCTTTACAAGCGCTATGTCCCTGCAGATCCCTACATAAATTCTGTTGAATTAACGGAGGAGAGTGAGTTTGTTGTGATTGCCTGTGATGGCGTGTTCGACGTGCTGGAAGACGATGAAGTGTGCAAGATTGTGCGAGAGGAGATTTTGAGTGTATGTGTATTGTGTGGTAGTAAGAGAAAAGGGGAACGTTGACGGATGTGCCGACAAACTCGTTCAGGAATCGGTGGATCGGGGCTCAACGGATAATATAACGGCAATAGTGATAGGTTTAAGCCCTGTGAGTTCATGGGAGCGTGCTTCTTCTGTTTTCTCACAAACACTGCTAATGGAACAACTGAATGAAAAGAGACTCCCGAACAAGAGTAGCAAAGGGAGAAGAGAATACAATGGGACAAAGGAACCGAAGGTTCGGAAGATAGGGAAGCGAATCGTCGAAGCAATTCGTTTGAATAGAATTGAACATATGAATGATCTTGTTATCACAGTCGATCAGCGACTGAAGGCTCTGGTACATTTCTTCATCCGAAAGAACTCTCTCGTCTGTTGCGAGCAATGGATCCAGATGTTCATCTCGGTCCGCCAGCAACTACGTGAGCAAAACAACACAATCGTACCGAGTACAGTTCCTGATAATCGTGACTGTGATTCTGCAGCGTGCTGTAGATCATGTTCAGCTCGTGCAGCTCAGAAAGGGAGAAAACCGACTTGCTCAGCAACAATTGGTAGCGTCGTGCGAAGTAGCCTCCAAAAAGAGCTTGCCTTTCTCTCTGAACATTCTGGATAACCTGCTTCGCTCTCTCCGCAATCGCAGTCTCCATCGTCTCCTTCAGCGTGGCGAGGAACGACTCGATGCGTTTCGTGTCCTGAAGCGACAGTTTCGTGACGTCCGAGAAGAGGGTGCTGTAGGAGGAAGAAACTGCCTTCAAATCGAGCTCGGGAATCCAGGAATCGATCAGCAGCTTCAGTCGAAAGCAATACTCTCGAAAGAACTTCTGTGAGTGAACGGATGGAGAAGAAGCAACGTCGGGTGTCGTGTTGGCGTTGAGGAGGTCACAGAGGAAATCGATCTGGTCGTGTTGCGTCTGTGCATGAAATGAAAGAAGACTCGCATACGGAGAGATTCTTCATGAAGTACTGACAGAGGGAGAAGTCCATGTGCCATTGTTCAAATAACGAGGATAACGTTGTCAGGAACTGCTTCTTGATATATTGAATCGATGCCTATGTGATAGACAAAGGAACAGACGTACACATCGTCGCTGAATCAGAGACAACTTCGAGACCTGATCATTGTATTGGCGAAATAACGGCAACGACTCATTCACCGTCACAGAACAGTTCAATCCATATTGGGAGATCAACTCGCGGCAGTTCATGAGTACAGCGTTTCGGTCATATATCAGTTCCAATTCTCTCTACAATCAAGAAATAGGTGACACGACTACAGATCGAAGAAGACTATACACCATGGATGTATATAGGCAACTATCAGAAATGATACTACGACTCGATATGGATTCAATCAGTTTCACAGGAACCATGTCAACAAACTACAGTTCATGGCTATCTAGAGATCTACGTAACGGATATCGATATCTGTACTGGCGCACATCTCTTCAATTTCTCTGAGCTTGGATCGCAAATACTGTACAGAGATATCTCTCTAGAGTGATACATCGGCAATACGCGTACACATATGGTTGTTGTTTGATCCTCAATATAACTCGACACAGACTGAACCAATCGGACGGTCTGATCCCGATATAGCTCTTCTGCTCCTTTCCGTTCGCATTCATGCTTAATGGATTCCAGCGCTTTGCGAAGCGCCTCCACTACAGCACTTTCATCCATTATCAAACGATGGGAAAGACAATGATGATTGACTAGGGCATTCTTTCGTGAGTGTATACTATTTCAAACTGTTGTGATGTGTAAAATGTATGAATGATAAAAAGCAAAAGGGACGGAAAAGCCATTTGTTAAGGTAATCCCGATGAAGATGCACCGAATTCCGTGCATCCAATTATATTGGAGAATCAATCTGTTCTCATTCTTCTTCATGTCTGCCTCCGAAGGAACCGAAGCTATCTACAGGAAACTATGCAACAAAGTGTCCTCTTATGATGCGTCCATGAAAAACTTCCTTTCACAGTTTCTTGGAATGACCATCAATGTTATTCTCATCTACATCCTCTTCTTTTCCTTTGGTGTTCCTACAGTGGTAAAGTATGGGTATCCCTTCGAAACCAACCGAAAAACGTATGTCTGTCAATCATTTCTCAGGATAGCGTTGTTACAATCGCTCAAGCGGCAGATGGATCCATTCCATCGGGAGTTTACGGATCTGGAGTTTTCCCCTATAGCCTATTTCTCATGATTCTGGGTACGGGATGGATTATCAAGGAATATGTAGTTCACAGAATAATGGGTTACGTGTAGTACTGCTTTTTCTACAATCCTTCGGTGAAGGAACTGGAACGGCGGATGAATGCGATTACCATCAGTAAACGACTTGGGAATATGAAACAGATGAGTACGCTTCGGCGCGAGTACAGATTTCTCATCAACTGTTAGCATCTAGAGATATGATGTCGATCGGAGTAGAAGCCGGATCACTCAATCCACAGTCCTGACAATCTATTCTTGCTATCTGTTTGTGCAACACCTGATGACACATATCGGGGAAACGTGGAAACCTACCATCCCACTCAGTATTCAATTGCAGCGATGTCGTCTCGGGAAAAGAGCGAAAGACCACTAGCGAAGAAGATAAAGGCGAAACTGATGTCGTTTCATCTCCCTATCATTCTTGTGATTGCTATTGTGGTCGGTATTGTCTTTCCTGCTCCAGGTAGAATCCATAAATCAATTCCGTATTAGGTGTTTACTTGTCGAAGACGTATTTCACTCAGTTCTGCGTTTTTATGATCTTTATCATCTCGGGTGTGCGACTGGATATCAGTTCGGTGAAGGAGGCAATGAAATACTGGGTTGTGGGTGTCCATGTTCAATTCGATCGTAGCACTTTATTATTGGGGTTGTATTCGTGCTCTTCGTTACTCCGTTTATTGGATATTTTGTTTTGAAGGTGCCACTCCATCCAACGGAACTGACCATTGGTATTGCGATTATGTGTTGTGCACCTACCGTGCTCGCCTCTGCGGCCATTTTGGCTGAGCAGGTGAGGTCGCATCGCTCCATTGATCCTTAGTGTGGCGGCAGTTTCCCTTTAGCTTTGTTGTTATCTGTCGGAACCAACCTGCTCGGAGTCTTCACGTCTCCGCTGACTGTCTCCCTTCTCTTCAAGAGCAGTGGCTTTAAGGTGCAACTCGACGTGAAGAGTCTCCTCATGGAGCTTCTGATTACGATTGCACTTCCCATGGTCATCGGCTACGTTCCGCGACCTCTTCTCGCCTCACCTCTAGGCATTGCAAGCGCTGATTCCAGCCGTGGCTCGTTTCGCGAAGAAGTTCGCAACGGTGCTGAAACTGCTTTCTTCTCTCTTCCTCTGTCTCGTTCCATGGGTGAAGATGAGCGTGTCGCGCGACCGTCTGCTGGCGCTGAACCTCCTCCAGATCCTCTACTCTATTCTCCTCATCCTGGTGGTCCACTACATGTCCCTCCATCCCCTCTCTCCCACCTAGCTTCTTCTTCCTCATCTACGGAATCTGCAAGCTGGTGAAGGCCCCGCTGCCCGCCACCAAGGCGCTGGCGCTCACCTGCTCGATGAAGACGCTGCCCATCGCCATGACCAGTCGCTCTGTCGCCTCCTCTCCACCTTAGTCATCTCCTTCCTCCCCGACAGTCTCGGGAGCCAGGGAATCGTCCTCGTCCCCGCCATTCTCTTCCACTTCACACAGCTGCTCAGCACCTCCTTCATCAGCGTCAGATGGACTCCGAAGGCTCCCACGCAGCTCCCTGTTCAGGAAAAGGCGCCCGAGACGACCGCCACGGAAGCAACGCCGGAGGAGGCGTCGAAGATCGACGTGAAGTCTGTTCCATCCAATGATATGAACTCGCCCGTGGGCGCTGTGAAAGATGAAACGCAATCAGCTGTTGAAATGAGTGTTCCTCCCCAGCAGGGAGTCTCTTCTGTTTGTCGGAAACACGCACATATGATACAAACTAGTTCTTTCTCTTCTCAGCGGCAATCGCAGCAGCGCGGATGCTCAGCTTGCGCTGGGTCTTCAGTCCCATGATGCCGCCGCCCCACTTCTTGCTCTCGGCGTACTTGGTGGCGAAGGACTCCTGAAGGGAGTTCAGCGTCGCCTCGTCCTCGGGGTTCACGCCCGTCAGACACACGCACGTAGCCGTCTTCTGGTGCACCAGCGCGCCCAGTCTCGCCTTGCCCTTCACGATCGCGTACGACACGCCCATCTTGTGGCACAGAGCGGGCAACCACATCACCAGCTCCAGGGGATCCACGTCGTCGGCAATCAGCACCAGCTTCGCCTTCTTCTTCTCCACAAGCTTCGTCACGTTGTCCAGACCGTACTTCACCACGAAGGGAGCGCGCTTCTCCTCAGCGGGCTTGCCCTCAGCCTCGGCTTTCGCCTTCGCAGCCAGACGAGCCTTCTTCTCCGCAGCCGTCTCGGGAGCATACTTTGCCAGCAGGCGGAACAGCTCCGCAGCCTGGTTCTTCTCCAGCGTGTTCTTGAACTGGTTCACGGTGGGAGGAACCTTCAGGCGCTGAGACAGAACCTTGCGCTGTCTCTGCAGGATCACGTAGCGGGGCCACTTCATGAAACGGGTCAGATCGGACTTGTGCTACAGGGATCACGAATTGGAAGTGGCACCATACCATCACATCACCGCCAATCTTGAACGACTTGGGAGTCGCAACGAACAGGGGATTCGCAACGGGAGCAGCCTTCTTAGCAGGAGCCTACGAGAATGACTCAATGAAGTCACAATCTACCATTGTTCCAGTGAAAACAAAAAGAATATGGAAATGACAAGAAAAACGAATGGTCAAAAATGGGGCAAGGAAGTCCTGGGTCTCTCTATTATCTCTCTGCTTAATCCAAATCAGCCAATTCAATCCCCCTAGTTGAATGCCTTTTGCATTTCCAAGTGTGCTCTGCTCACAGAAGCTTTAGAAATGGATGAATAGGATATTTGGAATAAGAAACATGCAACAATGACAACAGACCCAAGAATTAATCCGTCTTCTCCTTGTTCACATACATCACTTTCTTCACAATCGCCTTGACCAAGAAAAGGATGAAAAACGCAGAGATGCACATCAGCGGCTCTCTCCACAGCACCAGAGGGTTCAGCTCGTAGGAAACTGTAATGGTGTCCGTATTCTGCAAATCGATCAAGTTCTTCATCGTAAACTCATACACCGGTCTTCCCTCCATACTGCTATCCAAGTACGTGTATCTACATCCCATCGCCCCCAATCATCTACCTGTAATCGAGCGAGGGCTCCTCCACTCCCTCCGGGAGCTCGAACTTTACATTCTTCACACACTCCGGCAGCACCACCCTCACCGACAGCTCCCTCACATCGGCCTTCGTCAGCGGCGTGCTATACGGGACCTTCAGCAGGAACCGCCGTCCTTCCTTCTTCAGCACCCGACCCGACGGCAGGTTATACCTACGTCGCAGTCTCTCCCCATCGCCACCCCCAGTAGAACTCGATCTTCCAGCCGCCCATCATCGGGAATCGCGTGAACAGCTCCACCGCCACCGCCTCCTTCTCCCGCCGCACGCTGCTCGTGGTCACGTTGCCGATGATGTCGCGGTAGTACAGGTCCTTCGCACGCTTGTCCACGCGCCCGCTCAGCGAGTCTGCGTGAAACCCCCATCCAAAACCCACCCCAGGCGGAGGACGCGTCAGGGTCGCTGCGGAAGTAGTCGAGGCGGGAGAACTCGCCGGTGAGCGGCGTAGCGCTGTTGCGCGCGTGAACGACCTCTTCGATGGCCACGTTGCCCCATTGAGAGACTTCGATTTCGCGCTCCACTCTGCGTGAGGGGGGTGAGGGGGGACTACTTGTCGAAGGTGCGGAATTGCGCGTTAGAGGGGAAGTGGATGCGGAGAGGAGTTGAGGAGGAGAAGGGAGAGGTCGAGGGGAAGGGTCCGTAGGTGATGACGCCATCGGACATGTGCATCGTCGGGTCCTGCGTCGCCGACTCGTAGGTGCTCTGGGGAAGCTTCACGCGGATCTCCTGCGTGGAAGTGATGTAGGGAGATTGGATCAGCATCAGCGACGTGAACACGTACTTGGGAGTCTCATCCTACAATAAAACTACTCTTTGATACCGAACCTGCTTCACAGAGGCGGGAAGAGACATAAGCACATGCGTCAGATAATAGTGAACGAGGATGACGGACTTATCCTTCAGGTTGCTGCTATCCACTCCATACAGAGCCACATGATGCCTACAACTAACCGATCAATTGAAAACACACTCCTCGTCCATCTTCAGGAAATGAACTCTGGTATCCACTTTCTTCGCAACCGTAGCATCAATGTAGGCCAGATGCTCATACTCCTCAGCAGGAATGGCCAGCAAATAGTCGGACTGGTCATTCTCCGTGAAATGGACAGTAATACGAAGCGTCACCTTCACAATGTGAGAAGACAGGTCAACGGTCTTGATTACATTTGAATTCTCAAAGACTGTTGATTCCGTCAGAGCGGCGAGAAGAACAAATGAAAACGCAAATAGGAAGTAGCGGCCCATATTGCAATTCTATCTACTCAAATACACAAACAAAGCAAGATGGATATGCGAAAAACGGGAGAATGTCTCGAAGCAGTTGAGCAAAAGAACGATACGGATTCTTGATCATGAAACACAGTTTGCTTCTGGCAATTGTGCTGATCCTCATAAGCACGGTGGTGTCGGAAGATGTGGACAAACCAAAAGTGGAGTCGAGTACAACGAATGATAAATAGAAACGAGGTCCTACAATCACCTCTAAGGTGTATTTCGATATTGAAATCGATGGAGAGCCGGCGGGTCGTATCACCATGGGACTGTATGAATAGGCATATATTCAAACAGTAGATTCGGAAAGATCGCTCCGAAAACTGCCCACAACTTCCGCCTCCTATGTACAGGCGAGAAGGGAATTGGCAAACACGGAAAGCCTTTACATTACAAGGGAACTCCGTTCCACCGAATTATTCCGAGATTCATGATTCAAGGAGGCGACATTATCAAGGGAAACGGTAAAGGGAGCGAGAGCATCTACGGTGACACATTCCCGGATGAAACATTCCGTTTGAAGCATTCGAAGCCAGGCTTGCTGTCCATGGCCAATGCGGGCCCGAATACGAATGGATCACAGTTCTTTATTATGACTGTACATAATATCAGACTGTATGATCATTAGGCGTCAACTCCATGGCTGGATGGCAAGCATGTGGTATTCGGTAAGGTTCTGGATGGAATGGACGTGGTGAAGAAAATTGAGATGGCAGGAACCACCTCTGGTATTCCAACGAAGTAAGATTATGTAGGAGTATTCAATGTAGACGTGTGATAATTGCGGATTGCGGTGAAATAAAGGAAACAACTTCCAAGTGATGCTGTTTACACAATACAGTTCTTCCATGGATTGTCCAAGAAACTATCCTTGAAAAACAAACGTTCAAAATCGCTGTTAGAAAGTTCACTCCTTTCAGTTATACACAAATGAATGAAATACACTACAATTGGAGTAAAGGTCCGTTGATATGGCCGGCGATATGAATGGAAGGACGAATTTGGGCTATGCAACGAGTCAGCATCTATATTAGGAAGAGAGGAACTGAAGTACGATTCTCTGAACCACTTGACATGTCGAATGAACGCTTGTTATCGTTCATGTAAATATTAAAGAAAGGAAAGAATATGGGGTATCCACAATTAAACAATAACGCTATACTCCAAACGGAGTATCAACAGCATTGGAGTAGGTGTTGCATGAGAAGATAAATACAAAAGTCAAGAGGAACAACGAGTGGAAAAGAGGTAACAAGCACAAAAAGAGAAGAAGCAAAAACAGTAAGAGGTATAAAATAGCAAGGTGAGTAAAAGAGTAGAGTAAAGGACAACAACAATCAATCATGACGGTAACCATGGAGGAAGTGGAGAAACAATTGGAAGAGAAGGAGTATCAGATTCGCGCCTTGGAAGATGACTTAGAGGAGGCATGGAGTGAGAACGACAAGAAGGAAGAGAGGATTCGACAAATGGAGTTGCAGCTAAAGAAGAGCAAGAACGACGTTAGCGACAGCAAGGAGATGTATATGAAGATGCGAACGGATTGCTCAAAACTTTACGATCATATTGCAAAGTTATCAACAAGTATACTTGGAAACTACGATGGAAAGACAAATGTGTCAACGTTAGTTGATAGTATGATCAAGTCATATACGGAACTCAAGGAAGAGAGAGATGGCTATCAAAAAGAAATTAGCCGATCGCAAGAAAAGCATAACGACAGCGAAGAGATTATGCAGCTCAAGAATAGGATTCATGAAACACAACAACAACTCTCGGAACGGGGAGCCGAGATCATGAATTACAAGAGCGATATAAAGGAAATGAATAAGGAAAGAGAGAAAATGCAAGAGAGAATAAAGGAGATGGAAGACGAGATGGAGGCAATGAAAGCAGTGATGGAAGAGGAGGATGCAGATAAAGAGGAGGAGGAAAGGAAAAGAAAAGAGGAAATAAACGGTTTGAAGAATGAGGTTGAATCGTTGAAGAAGGAGAGCGATGGACTGAAGAAGGAGTTGGAAGAGAAGTCGAATTCGATGGAGCTGATGAGTGCGACGATGAGCGAGAATGACGCCGAGATTGAGGGTTTGAAGAATGAGGTTGAATCGTTGAAGAAGGAGAGCGATGGACTGAAGAAGGAGTTGGAAGAGAAGTCGAATTCGATGGAGCTGATGAGTGCGACGATGAGCGAGAATGACGCTGAGATTGATGGTTTGAAGAATGAGGTTGAATCGTTGAAGAAGGAGAGCGATGGACTGAAGAAGGAGTTGGAAGAGAAGTCGAGTTCGATGGAGCTGATGAGTGCGACGATGAGCGAGAATGACGCTGAGATTGATGGTTTGAAGAATGAGGTTGAATCGTTGAAGAAGGAGAGTGATGGACTGAAGAAGGAGTTGGAAGAGAAGTCGAGTTCGATGGAGCTGATGAGTGCGACGATGAGCGAGAATGACGCCGAGATTGATGGTTTGAAGAATGAGGTTGAATCGTTGAAGAAGGAGAGCGATGGACTGAAGAAGGAGTTGGAAGAGAAGTCGAATTCATTAGAAATGATGAGTGCGACGATGAGCGAGAATGACGCCGAGATTGATGGTTTGAAGAATGAGGTTGAATCGTTGAAGAAGGAGAGTGATGGACTGAAGAAGGAGTTGGAAGAGAAGTCGAATTCATTAGAAATGATGAGTGCGACGATGAGCGAGAATGACGCCGAGATTGATGGTTTGAAGAATGAGGTTGAATCGTTGAAGAAGGAGAGCGATGGACTGAAGAAGGAGTTGGAAGAGAAGTCGAGTTCGATGGAGCTGATGAGTGCGACGATGAGCGAGAATGACGCTGAGATTGATGGTTTGAAGAATGAGGTTGAATCGTTGAAGAAGGAGAGTGATGGACTGAAGAAGGAGTTGGAAGAGAAGTCGAGTTCGATGGAGCTGATGAGTGCGACGATGAGCGAGAATGATGCTGAGATTGATGGTTTGAAGAATGAGGTTGAATCGTTGAAGAAGGAGAGCGATGGACTGAAGAAGGAGTTGGAAGAGAAGTCGAATTCATTAGAAATGATGAGTGCGACGATGAGCGAGAATGACGCCGAGATTGATGGTTTGAAGAATGAGGTTGAATCGTTGAAGAAGGAGAGTGATGGACTGAAGAAGGAGTTGGAAGAGAAGTCGAATTCGATGGAGCTGATGAGTGCGACGATGAGCGAGAATGACGCCGAGATTGAGGGTTTGAAGAATGAGGTTGAATCGTTGAAGAAGGAGAGCGATGGACTGAAGAAGGAGTTGGAAGAGAAGTCGAATTCGATGGAGCTGATGAGTGCGACGATGAGCGAGAATGACGCCGAGATTGATGGTTTGAAGAATGAGGTTGAATCGTTGAAGAAGGAGAGCGATGGACTGAAGAAGGAGTTGGAAGAGAAGTCGAATTCGATGGAGCTGATGAGTGCGACGATGAGCGAGAATGACGCCGAGATTGATGGTTTGAAGAATGAGGTTGAATCGTTGAAGAAGGAGAGCGATGGACTGAAGAAGGAGTTGGAAGAGAAGTCGAGTTCGATGGAGCTGATGAGTGCGACGATGAGCGAGAATGACGCTGAGATTGATGGTTTGAAGAATGAGGTTGAATCGTTGAAGAAGGAGAGCGATGGACTGAAGAAGGAGTTGGAAGAGAAGTCGAGTTCATTAGAAATGATGAGTGCGACGATGAGCGAGAATGATGCTGAGATTGAGGGTTTGAAGAATGAGGTTGAATCGTTGAAGAAGGAGAGCGATGGACTGAAGAAGGAGTTGGAAGAGAAGTCGAATTCATTAGAAATGATGAGTGCGACGATGAGCGAGAATGACGCCGAGATTGAGGGTTTGAAGAATGAGGTTGAATCGTTGAAGAAGGAGAGCGATGGACTGAAGAAGGAGTTGGAAGAGAAGTCGAATTCGATGGAGCTGATGAGTGCGACGATGAGCGAGAATGACGCCGAGATTGATGGTTTGAAGAATGAGGTTGAATCGTTGAAGAAGGAGAGCGATGGACTGAAGAAGGAGTTGGAAGAGAAGTCGAATTCATTAGAAATGATGAGTGCGACGATGAGCGAGAATGACGCCGAGATTGATGGTTTGAAGAATGAGGTTGAATCGTTGAAGAAGGAGAGCGATGGACTGAAGAAGGAGTTGGAAGAGAAGTCGAATTCATTAGAAATGATGAGTGCGACGATGAGCGAGAATGACGCCGAGATTGAGGGTTTGAAGAATGAGGTTGAATCGTTGAAGAAGGAGAGCGATGGACTGAAGAAGGAGTTGGAAGAGAAGTCGAATTCATTAGAAATGATGAGTGCGACGATGAGCGAGAATGACGCCGAGATTGATGGTTTGAAGAATGAGGTTGAATCGTTGAAGAAGGAGAGCGATGGACTGAAGAAGGAGTTGGAAGAGAAGTCGAATTCATTAGAAATGATGAGTGCGACGATGAGCGAGAATGACGCCGAGATTGAGGGTTTGAAGAATGAGGTTGAATCGTTGAAGAAGGAGAGCGATGGACTGAAGAAGGAGTTGGAAGAGAAGTCGAGTTCGATGGAGCTGATGAGTGCGACGATGAGCGAGAATGACGCTGAGATTGATGGTTTGAAGAATGAGGTTGAATCGTTGAAGAAGGAGAGTGATGGACTGAAGAAGGAGTTGGAAGAGAAGTCGAGTTCGATGGAGCTGATGAGTGCGACGATGAGCGAGAATGATGCTGAGATTGAGGGTTTGAAGAATGAGGTTGAATCGTTGAAGAAGGAGAGCGATGGACTGAAGAAGGAGTTGGAAGAGAAGTCGAATTCATTAGAAATGATGAGTGCGACGATGAGCGAGAATGACGCCGAGATTGAGGGTTTGAAGAATGAGGTTGAATCGTTGAAGAAGGAGAGCGATGGACTGAAGAAGGAGTTGGAAGAGAAGTCGAATTCATTAGAAATGATGAGTGCGACGATGAGCGAGAATGACGCCGAGATTGAGGGTTTGAAGAATGAGGTTGAATCGTTGAAGAAGGAGAGCGATGGACTGAAGAAGGAGTTGGAAGAGAAGTCGAATTCATTAGAAATGATGAGTGCGACGATGAGCGAGAATGACGCCGAGATTGATGGTTTGAAGAATGAGGTTGAATCGTTGAAGAAGGAGAGCGATGGACTGAAGAAGGAGTTGGAAGAGAAGTCGAATTCATTAGAAATGATGAGTGCGACGATGAGCGAGAATGACGCCGAGATTGATGGTTTGAAGAATGAGGTTGAATCGTTGAAGAAGGAGAGCGATGGACTGAAGAAGGAGTTGGAAGAGAAGTCGAGTTCGATGGAGCTGATGAGTGCGACGATGAGCGAGAATGACGCTGAGATTGATGGTTTGAAGAATGAGGTTGAATCGTTGAAGAAGGAGAGTGATGGACTGAAGAAGGAGTTGGAAGAGAAGTCGAGTTCGATGGAGCTGATGAGTGCGACGATGAGCGAGAATGACGCCGAGATTGAGGGTTTGAAGAATGAGGTTGAATCGTTGAAGAAGGAGAGCGATGGACTGAAGAAGGAGTTGGAAGAGAAGTCGAGTTCGATGGAGCTGATGAGTGCGACGATGAGCGAGAATGACGCTGAGATTGATGGTTTGAAGAATGAGGTTGAATCGTTGAAGAAGGAGAGTGATGGACTGAAGAAGGAGTTGGAAGAGAAGTCGAGTTCGATGGAGCTGATGAGTGCGACGATGAGCGAGAATGATGCTGAGATTGAGGGTTTGAAGAATGAGGTTGAATCGTTGAAGAAGGAGAGCGATGGACTGAAGAAGGAGTTGGAAGAGAAGTCGAATTCATTAGAAATGATGAGTGCGACGATGAGCGAGAATGACGCCGAGATTGAGGGTTTGAAGAATGAGGTTGAATCGTTGAAGAAGGAGAGCGATGGACTGAAGAAGGAGTTGGAAGAGAAGTCGAATTCATTAGAAATGATGAGTGCGACGATGAGCGAGAATGACGCCGAGATTGATGGTTTGAAGAATGAGGTTGAATCGTTGAAGAAGGAGAGCGATGGACTGAAGAAGGAGTTGGAAGAGAAGTCGAGTTCGATGGAGCTGATGAGTGCGACGATGAGCGAGAATGACGCTGAGATTGATGGTTTGAAGAATGAGGTTGAATCGTTGAAGAAGGAGAGTGATGGACTGAAGAAGGAGTTGGAAGAGAAGTCGAGTTCGATGGAGCTGATGAGTGCGACGATGAGCGAGAATGATGCTGAGATTGAGGGTTTGAAGAATGAGGTTGAATCGTTGAAGAAGGAGAGCGATGGACTGAAGAAGGAGTTGGAAGAGAAGTCGAATTCATTAGAAATGATGAGTGCGACGATGAGCGAGAATGACGCCGAGATTGAGGGTTTGAAGAATGAGGTTGAATCGTTGAAGAAGGAGAGCGATGGACTGAAGAAGGAGTTGGAAGAGAAGTCGAATTCATTAGAAATGATGAGTGCGACGATGAGCGAGAATGACGCCGAGATTGATGGTTTGAAGAATGAGGTTGAATCGTTGAAGAAGGAGAGCGATGGACTGAAGAAGGAGTTGGAAGAGAAGTCGAGTTCGATGGAGCTGATGAGTGCGACGATGAGCGAGAATGACGCTGAGATTGATGGTTTGAAGAATGAGGTTGAATCGTTGAAGAAGGAGAGTGATGGACTGAAGAAGGAGTTGGAAGAGAAGTCGAGTTCGATGGAGCTGATGAGTGCGACGATGAGCGAGAATGATGCTGAGATTGAGGGTTTGAAGAATGAGGTTGAATCGTTGAAGAAGGAGAGCGATGGACTGAAGAAGGAGTTGGAAGAGAAGTCGAATTCATTAGAAATGATGAGTGCGACGATGAGCGAGAATGACGCCGAGATTGATGGTTTGAAGAATGAGGTTGAATCGTTGAAGAAGGAGAGCGATGGACTGAAGAAGGAGTTGGAAGAGAAGTCGAATTCGATGGAGCTGATGAGTGCGACGATGAGCGAGAATGACGCCGAGATTGATGGTTTGAAGAATGAGGTTGAATCGTTGAAGAAGGAGAGCGATGGACTGAAGAAGGAGTTGGAAGAGAAGTCGAATTCGATGGAGCTGATGAGTGCGACGATGAGCGAGAATGACGCCGAGATTGAGGGTTTGAAGAATGAGGTTGAATCGTTGAAGAAGGAGAGCGATGGACTGAAGAAGGAGTTGGAAGAGAAGTCGAGTTCGATGGAGCTGATGAGTGCGACGATGAGCGAGAATGACGCTGAGATTGATGGTTTGAAGAATGAGGTTGAATCGTTGAAGAAGGAGAGCGATGGACTGAAGAAGGAGTTGGAAGAGAAGTCGAGTTCGATGGAGCTGATGAGTGCGACGATGAGCGAGAATGACGCTGAGATTGATGGTTTGAAGAATGAGGTTGAATCGTTGAAGAAGGAGAGTGATGGACTGAAGAAGGAGTTGGAAGAGAAGTCGAGTTCGATGGAGCTGATGAGTGCGACGATGAGCGAGAATGACGCCGAGATTGATGGTTTGAAGAATGAGGTTGAATCGTTGAAGAAGGAGAGCGATGGACTGAAGAAGGAGTTGGAAGAGAAGTCGAGTTCGATGGAGCTGATGAGTGCGACGATGAGCGAGAATGACGCTGAGATTGAGGGTTTGAAGAATGAGGTTGAATCGTTGAAGAAGGAGAGTGATGGACTGAAGAAGGAGTTGGAAGAGAAGTCGAGTTCGATGGAGCTGATGAGTGCGACGATGAGCGAGAATGACGCTGAGATTGATGGTTTGAAGAATGAGGTTGAATCGTTGAAGAAGGAGAGTGATGGACTGAAGAAGGAGTTGGAAGAGAAGTCGAGTTCGATGGAGCTGATGAGTGCGACGATGAGCGAGAATGACGCCGAGATTGATGGTTTGAAGAATGAGGTTGAATCGTTGAAGAAGGAGAGCGATGGACTGAAGAAGGAGTTGGAAGAGAAGTCGAATTCATTAGAAATGATGAGTGCGACGATGAGCGAGAATGACGCCGAGATTGAGGGTTTGAAGAATGAGGTTGAATCGTTGAAGAAGGAGAGTGATGGACTGAAGAAGGAGTTGGAAGAGAAGTCGAATTCATTAGAAATGATGAGTGCGACGATGAGCGAGAATGACGCTGAGATTGATGGTTTGAAGAATGAGGTTGAATCGTTGAAGAAGGAGAGTGATGGACTGAAGAAGGAGTTGGAAGAGAAGTCGAGTTCAATAGAGCTGATGAGTGCGACGATGAGCGAGAATGACGCCGAGATTGAGGGTTTGAAGAATGAGGTTGAATCGTTGAAGAAGGAGAGCGATGGACTGAAGAAGGAGTTGGAAGAGAAGTCGAATTCATTAGAAATGATGAGTGCGACGATGAGCGAGAATGACGCCGAGATTGAGGGTTTGAAGAATGAGGTTGAATCGTTGAAGAAGGAGAGTGATGGACTGAAGAAGGAGTTGGAAGAGAAGTCGAGTTCATTAGAAATGATGAGTGCGACGATGAGCGAGAATGACGCCGAGATTGATGGTTTGAAGAATGAGGTTGAATCGTTGAAGAAGGAGAGTGATGGACTGAAGAAGGAGTTGGAAGAGAAGTCGAGTTCGATGGAGCTGATGAGTGCGACGATGAGCGAGAATGATGCTGAGATTGATGGTTTGAAGAATGAGGTTGAATCGTTGAAGAAGGAGAGCGATGGACTGAAGAAGGAGTTGGAAGAGAAGTCGAATTCATTAGAAATGATGAGTGCGACGATGAGCGAGAATGACGCCGAGATTGAGGGTTTGAAGAATGAGGTTGAATCGTTGAAGAAGGAGAGCGATGGACTGAAGAAGGAGTTGGAAGAGAAGTCGAATTCATTAGAAATGATGAGTGCGACGATGAGCGAGAATGACGCCGAGATTGATGGTTTGAAGAATGAGGTTGAATCGTTGAAGAAGGAGAGCGATGGACTGAAGAAGGAGTTGGAAGAGAAGTCGAATTCATTAGAAATGATGAGTGCGACGATGAGCGAGAATGACGCCGAGATTGATGGTTTGAAGAATGAGGTTGAATCGTTGAAGAAGGAGAGCGATGGACTGAAGAAGGAGTTGGAAGAGAAGTCGAGTTCGATGGAGCTGATGAGTGCGACGATGAGCGAGAATGACGCTGAGATTGATGGTTTGAAGAATGAGGTTGAATCGTTGAAGAAGGAGAGTGATGGACTGAAGAAGGAGTTGGAAGAGAAGTCGAGTTCGATGGAGCTGATGAGTGCGACGATGAGCGAGAATGACGCCGAGATTGAGGGTTTGAAGAATGAGGTTGAATCGTTGAAGAAGGAGAGCGATGGACTGAAGAAGGAGTTGGAAGAGAAGTCGAGTTCGATGGAGCTGATGAGTGCGACGATGAGCGAGAATGACGCTGAGATTGATGGTTTGAAGAATGAGGTTGAATCGTTGAAGAAGGAGAGTGATGGACTGAAGAAGGAGTTGGAAGAGAAGTCGAGTTCGATGGAGCTGATGAGTGCGACGATGAGCGAGAATGATGCTGAGATTGAGGGTTTGAAGAATGAGGTTGAATCGTTGAAGAAGGAGAGCGATGGACTGAAGAAGGAGTTGGAAGAGAAGTCGAATTCATTAGAAATGATGAGTGCGACGATGAGCGAGAATGACGCCGAGATTGAGGGTTTGAAGAATGAGGTTGAATCGTTGAAGAAGGAGAGCGATGGACTGAAGAAGGAGTTGGAAGAGAAGTCGAATTCATTAGAAATGATGAGTGCGACGATGAGCGAGAATGACGCCGAGATTGATGGTTTGAAGAATGAGGTTGAATCGTTGAAGAAGGAGAGCGATGGACTGAAGAAGGAGTTGGAAGAGAAGTCGAGTTCGATGGAGCTGATGAGTGCGACGATGAGCGAGAATGACGCTGAGATTGATGGTTTGAAGAATGAGGTTGAATCGTTGAAGAAGGAGAGTGATGGACTGAAGAAGGAGTTGGAAGAGAAGTCGAGTTCGATGGAGCTGATGAGTGCGACGATGAGCGAGAATGATGCTGAGATTGAGGGTTTGAAGAATGAGGTTGAATCGTTGAAGAAGGAGAGCGATGGACTGAAGAAGGAGTTGGAAGAGAAGTCGAATTCATTAGAAATGATGAGTGCGACGATGAGCGAGAATGACGCCGAGATTGAGGGTTTGAAGAATGAGGTTGAATCGTTGAAGAAGGAGAGCGATGGACTGAAGAAGGAGTTGGAAGAGAAGTCGAATTCGATGGAGCTGATGAGTGCGACGATGAGCGAGAATGACGCCGAGATTGATGGTTTGAAGAATGAGGTTGAATCGTTGAAGAAGGAGAGCGATGGACTGAAGAAGGAGTTGGAAGAGAAGTCGAATTCGATGGAGCTGATGAGTGCGACGATGAGCGAGAATGACGCCGAGATTGAGGGTTTGAAGAATGAGGTTGAATCGTTGAAGAAGGAGAGCGATGGACTGAAGAAGGAGTTGGAAGAGAAGTCGAGTTCGATGGAGCTGATGAGTGCGACGATGAGCGAGAATGACGCTGAGATTGATGGTTTGAAGAATGAGGTTGAATCGTTGAAGAAGGAGAGCGATGGACTGAAGAAGGAGTTGGAAGAGAAGTCGAGTTCGATGGAGCTGATGAGTGCGACGATGAGCGAGAATGACGCCGAGATTGATGGTTTGAAGAATGAGGTTGAATCGTTGAAGAAGGAGAGTGATGGACTGAAGAAGGAGTTGGAAGAGAAGTCGAGTTCGATGGAGCTGATGAGTGCGACGATGAGCGAGAATGACGCCGAGATTGATGGTTTGAAGAATGAGGTTGAATCGTTGAAGAAGGAGAGCGATGGACTGAAGAAGGAGTTGGAAGAGAAGTCGAATTCATTAGAAATGATGAGTGCGACGATGAGCGAGAATGACGCCGAGATTGATGGTTTGAAGAATGAGGTTGAATCGTTGAAGAAGGAGAGCGATGGACTGAAGAAGGAGTTGGAAGAGAAGTCGAATTCGATGGAGCTGATGAGTGCGACGATGAGCGAGAATGACGCCGAGATTGAGGGTTTGAAGAATGAGGTTGAATCGTTGAAGAAGGAGAGCGATGGACTGAAGAAGGAGTTGGAAGAGAAGTCGAGTTCGATGGAGCTGATGAGTGCGACGATGAGCGAGAATGACGCTGAGATTGATGGTTTGAAGAATGAGGTTGAATCGTTGAAGAAGGAGAGCGATGGACTGAAGAAGGAGTTGGAAGAGAAGTCGAGTTCGATGGAGCTGATGAGTGCGACGATGAGCGAGAATGACGCTGAGATTGATGGTTTGAAGAATGAGGTTGAATCGTTGAAGAAGGAGAGTGATGGACTGAAGAAGGAGTTGGAAGAGAAGTCGAGTTCGATGGAGCTGATGAGTGCGACGATGAGCGAGAATGACGCCGAGATTGATGGTTTGAAGAATGAGGTTGAATCGTTGAAGAAGGAGAGCGATGGACTGAAGAAGGAGTTGGAAGAGAAGTCGAATTCATTAGAAATGATGAGTGCGACGATGAGCGAGAATGACGCCGAGATTGAGGGTTTGAAGAATGAGGTTGAATCGTTGAAGAAGGAGAGCGATGGACTGAAGAAGGAGTTGGAAGAGAAGTCGAATTCATTAGAAATGATGAGTGCGACGATGAGCGAGAATGACGCCGAGATTGAGGGTTTGAAGAATGAGGTTGAATCGTTGAAGAAGGAGAGCGATGGACTGAAGAAGGAGTTGGAAGAGAAGTCGAATTCATTAGAAATGATGAGTGCGACGATGAGCGAGAATGACGCCGAGATTGGTGGTTTGAAGAATGAGGTTGAATCGTTGAAGAAGGAGAGCGATGGACTGAAGAAGGAGTTGGAAGAGAAGTCGAATTCATTAGAAATGATGAGTGCGACGATGAGCGAGAATGACGCCGAGATTGAGGGTTTGAAGAATGAGGTTGAATCGTTGAAGAAGGAGAGCGATGGACTGAAGAAGGAGTTGGAAGAGAAGTCGAATTCATTAGAAATGATGAGTGCGACGATGAGCGAGAATGATGCTGAGATTGAGGGTTTGAAGAATGAGGTTGAATCGTTGAAGAAGGAGAGCGATGGACTGAAGAAGGAGTTGGAAGAGAAGTCGAATTCATTAGAAATGATGAGTGCGACGATGAGCGAGAATGACGCCGAGATTGAGGGTTTGAAGAATGAGGTTGAATCGTTGAAGAAGGAGAGTGATGGACTGAAGAAGGAGTTGGAAGAGAAGTCGAATTCATTAGAAATGATGAGTGCGACGATGAGCGAGAATGACGCCGAGATTGATGGTTTGAAGAATGAGGTTGAATCGTTGAAGAAGGAGAGTGATGGACTGAAGAAGGAGTTGGAAGAGAAGTCGAGTTCAATAGAGCTGATGAGTGCGACGATGAGCGAGAATGACGCCGAGATTGATGGTTTGAAGAATGAGGTTGAATCGTTGAAGAAGGAGAGCGATGGACTGAAGAAGGAGTTGGAAGAGAAGTCGAATTCATTAGAAATGATGAGTGCGACGATGAGCGAGAATGACGCCGAGATTGATGGTTTGAAGAATGAGGTTGAATCGTTGAAGAAGGAGAGTGATGGACTGAAGAAGGAGTTGGAAGAGAAGTCGAGTTCGATGGAGCTGATGAGTGCGACGATGAGCGAGAATGACGCTGAGATTGATGGTTTGAAGAATGAGGTTGAATCGTTGAAGAAGGAGAGCGATGGACTGAAGAAGGAGTTGGAAGAGAAGTCGAGTTCGATGGAGCTGATGAGTGCGACGATGAGCGAGAATGACGCCGAGATTGAGGGTTTGAAGAATGAGGTTGAATCGTTGAAGAAGGAGAGTGATGGACTGAAGAAGGAGTTGGAAGAGAAGTCGAATTCATTAGAAATGATGAGTGCGACGATGAGCGAGAATGACGCCGAGATTGAGGGTTTGAAGAATGAGGTTGAATCGTTGAAGAAGGAGAGCGATGGACTGAAGAAGGAGTTGGAAGAGAAGTCGAATTCATTAGAAATGATGAGTGCGACGATGAGCGAGAATGACGCCGAGATTGATGGTTTGAAGAATGAGGTTGAATCGTTGAAGAAGGAGAGCGATGGACTGAAGAAGGAGTTGGAAGAGAAGTCGAGTTCGATGGAGCTGATGAGTGCGACGATGAGCGAGAATGACGCTGAGATTGATGGTTTGAAGAATGAGGTTGAATCGTTGAAGAAGGAGAGTGATGGACTGAAGAAGGAGTTGGAAGAGAAGTCGAGTTCGATGGAGCTGATGAGTGCGACGATGAGCGAGAATGATGCTGAGATTGAGGGTTTGAAGAATGAGGTTGAATCGTTGAAGAAGGAGAGCGATGGACTGAAGAAGGAGTTGGAAGAGAAGTCGAATTCATTAGAAATGATGAGTGCGACGATGAGCGAGAATGACGCCGAGATTGAGGGTTTGAAGAATGAGGTTGAATCGTTGAAGAAGGAGAGCGATGGACTGAAGAAGGAGTTGGAAGAGAAGTCGAATTCATTAGAAATGATGAGTGCGACGATGAGCGAGAATGACGCCGAGATTGATGGTTTGAAGAATGAGGTTGAATCGTTGAAGAAGGAGAGCGATGGACTGAAGAAGGAGTTGGAAGAGAAGTCGAGTTCGATGGAGCTGATGAGTGCGACGATGAGCGAGAATGATGCTGAGATTGATGGTTTGAAGAATGAGGTTGAATCGTTGAAGAAGGAGAGCGATGGACTGAAGAAGGAGTTGGAAGAGAAGTCGAATTCATTAGAAATGATGAGTGCGACGATGAGCGAGAATGACGCCGAGATTGATGGTTTGAAGAATGAGGTTGAATCGTTGAAGAAGGAGAGTGATGGACTGAAGAAGGAGTTGGAAGAGAAGTCGAATTCGATGGAGCTGATGAGTGCGACGATGAGCGAGAATGACGCTGAGATTGATGGTTTGAAGAATGAGGTTGAATCGTTGAAGAAGGAGAGTGATGGACTGAAGAAGGAGTTGGAAGAGAAGTCGAGTTCGATGGAGCTGATGAGTGCGACGATGAGCGAGAATGATGCTGAGATTGAGGGTTTGAAGAATGAGGTTGAATCGTTGAAGAAGGAGAGCGATGGACTGAAGAAGGAGTTGGAAGAGAAGTCGAATTCATTAGAAATGATGAGTGCGACGATGAGCGAGAATGACGCCGAGATTGAGGGTTTGAAGAATGAGGTTGAATCGTTGAAGAAGGAGAGCGATGGACTGAAGAAGGAGTTGGAAGAGAAGTCGAATTCATTAGAAATGATGAGTGCGACGATGAGCGAGAATGACGCCGAGATTGATGGTTTGAAGAATGAGGTTGAATCGTTGAAGAAGGAGAGCGATGGACTGAAGAAGGAGTTGGAAGAGAAGTCGAGTTCGATGGAGCTGATGAGTGCGACGATGAGCGAGAATGACGCCGAGATTGATGGTTTGAAGAATGAGGTTGAATCGTTGAAGAAGGAGAGCGATGGACTGAAGAAGGAGTTGGAAGAGAAGTCGAATTCATTAGAAATGATGAGTGCGACGATGAGCGAGAATGACGCCGAGATTGATGGTTTGAAGAATGAGGTTGAATCGTTGAAGAAGGAGAGCGATGGACTGAAGAAGGAGTTGGAAGAGAAGTCGAATTCATTAGAAATGATGAGTGCGACGATGAGCGAGAATGACGCCGAGATTGAGGGTTTGAAGAATGAGGTTGAATCGTTGAAGAAGGAGAGCGATGGACTGAAGAAGGAGTTGGAAGAGAAGTCGAGTTCGATGGAGCTGATGAGTGCGACGATGAGCGAGAATGATGCTGAGATTGAGGGTTTGAAGAATGAGGTTGAATCGTTGAAGAAGGAGAGCGATGGACTGAAGAAGGAGTTGGAAGAGAAGTCGAATTCATTAGAAATGATGAGTGCGACGATGAGCGAGAATGACGCCGAGATTGAGGGTTTGAAGAATGAGGTTGAATCGTTGAAGAAGGAGAGTGATGGACTGAAGAAGGAGTTGGAAGAGAAGTCGAATTCGATGGAGCTGATGAGTGCGACGATGAGCGAGAATGACGCCGAGATTGAGGGTTTGAAGAATGAGGTTGAATCGTTGAAGAAGGAGAGCGATGGACTGAAGAAGGAGTTGGAAGAGAAGTCGAATTCGATGGAGCTGATGAGTGCGACGATGAGCGAGAATGACGCCGAGATTGATGGTTTGAAGAATGAGGTTGAATCGTTGAAGAAGGAGAGCGATGGACTGAAGAAGGAGTTGGAAGAGAAGTCGAATTCGATGGAGCTGATGAGTGCGACGATGAGCGAGAATGACGCCGAGATTGATGGTTTGAAGAATGAGGTTGAATCGTTGAAGAAGGAGAGCGATGGACTGAAGAAGGAGTTGGAAGAGAAGTCGAATTCATTAGAAATGATGAGTGCGACGATGAGCGAGAATGACGCCGAGATTGATGGTTTGAAGAATGAGGTTGAATCGTTGAAGAAGGAGAGCGATGGACTGAAGAAGGAGTTGGAAGAGAAGTCGAATTCGATGGAGCTGATGAGTGCGACGATGAGCGAGAATGACGCCGAGATTGAGGGTTTGAAGAATGAGGTTGAATCGTTGAAGAAGGAGAGCGATGGACTGAAGAAGGAGTTGGAAGAGAAGTCGAGTTCGATGGAGCTGATGAGTGCGACGATGAGCGAGAATGACGCTGAGATTGATGGTTTGAAGAATGAGGTTGAATCGTTGAAGAAGGAGAGCGATGGACTGAAGAAGGAGTTGGAAGAGAAGTCGAGTTCGATGGAGCTGATGAGTGCGACGATGAGCGAGAATGACGCTGAGATTGATGGTTTGAAGAATGAGGTTGAATCGTTGAAGAAGGAGAGTGATGGACTGAAGAAGGAGTTGGAAGAGAAGTCGAGTTCGATGGAGCTGATGAGTGCGACGATGAGCGAGAATGACGCCGAGATTGATGGTTTGAAGAATGAGGTTGAATCGTTGAAGAAGGAGAGCGATGGACTGAAGAAGGAGTTGGAAGAGAAGTCGAATTCATTAGAAATGATGAGTGCGACGATGAGCGAGAATGACGCCGAGATTGAGGGTTTGAAGAATGAGGTTGAATCGTTGAAGAAGGAGAGCGATGGACTGAAGAAGGAGTTGGAAGAGAAGTCGAATTCATTAGAAATGATGAGTGCGACGATGAGCGAGAATGACGCCGAGATTGAGGGTTTGAAGAATGAGGTTGAATCGTTGAAGAAGGAGAGCGATGGACTGAAGAAGGAGTTGGAAGAGAAGTCGAATTCATTAGAAATGATGAGTGCGACGATGAGCGAGAATGACGCCGAGATTGGTGGTTTGAAGAATGAGGTTGAATCGTTGAAGAAGGAGAGCGATGGACTGAAGAAGGAGTTGGAAGAGAAGTCGAGTTCGATGGAGCTGATGAGTGCGACGATGAGCGAGAATGACGCCGAGATTGAGGGTTTGAAGAATGAGGTTGAATCGTTGAAGAAGGAGAGCGATGGACTGAAGAAGGAGTTGGAAGAGAAGTCGAATTCATTAGAAATGATGAGTGCGACGATGAGCGAGAATGATGCTGAGATTGAGGGTTTGAAGAATGAGGTTGAATCGTTGAAGAAGGAGAGCGATGGACTGAAGAAGGAGTTGGAAGAGAAGTCGAATTCATTAGAAATGATGAGTGCGACGATGAGCGAGAATGACGCCGAGATTGAGGGTTTGAAGAATGAGGTTGAATCGTTGAAGAAGGAGAGTGATGGACTGAAGAAGGAGTTGGAAGAGAAGTCGAATTCATTAGAAATGATGAGTGCGACGATGAGCGAGAATGACGCCGAGATTGATGGTTTGAAGAATGAGGTTGAATCGTTGAAGAAGGAGAGTGATGGACTGAAGAAGGAGTTGGAAGAGAAGTCGAGTTCAATAGAGCTGATGAGTGCGACGATGAGCGAGAATGACGCCGAGATTGATGGTTTGAAGAATGAGGTTGAATCGTTGAAGAAGGAGAGCGATGGACTGAAGAAGGAGTTGGAAGAGAAGTCGAATTCATTAGAAATGATGAGTGCGACGATGAGCGAGAATGACGCCGAGATTGATGGTTTGAAGAATGAGGTTGAATCGTTGAAGAAGGAGAGTGATGGACTGAAGAAGGAGTTGGAAGAGAAGTCGAGTTCGATGGAGCTGATGAGTGCGACGATGAGCGAGAATGACGCTGAGATTGATGGTTTGAAGAATGAGGTTGAATCGTTGAAGAAGGAGAGCGATGGACTGAAGAAGGAGTTGGAAGAGAAGTCGAGTTCGATGGAGCTGATGAGTGCGACGATGAGCGAGAATGACGCCGAGATTGAGGGTTTGAAGAATGAGGTTGAATCGTTGAAGAAGGAGAGTGATGGACTGAAGAAGGAGTTGGAAGAGAAGTCGAATTCATTAGAAATGATGAGTGCGACGATGAGCGAGAATGACGCTGAGATTGAGGGTTTGAAGAATGAGGTTGAATCGTTGAAGAAGGAGAGCGATGGACTGAAGAAGGAGTTGGAAGAGAAGTCGAGTTCGATGGAGCTGATGAGTGCGACGATGAGCGAGAATGACGCCGAGATTGATGGTTTGAAGAATGAGGTTGAATCGTTGAAGAAGGAGAGTGATGGACTGAAGAAGGAGTTGGAAGAGAAGTCGAGTTCGATGGAGCTGATGAGTGCGACGATGAGCGAGAATGACGCCGAGATTGAGGGTTTGAAGAATGAGGTTGAATCGTTGAAGAAGGAGAGTGATGGACTGAAGAAGGAGTTGGAAGAGAAGTCGAGTTCGATGGAGCTGATGAGTGCGACGATGAGCGAGAATGACGCCGAGATTGATGGTTTGAAGAATGAGGTTGAATCGTTGAAGAAGGAGAGCGATGGACTGAAGAAGGAGTTGGAAGAGAAGTCGAATTCGATGGAGCTGATGAGTGCGACGATGAGCGAGAATGACGCCGAGATTGATGGTTTGAAGAATGAGGTTGAATCGTTGAAGAAGGAGAGTGATGGACTGAAGAAGGAGTTGGAGATTGTTAGAAAGGAGAAACACGCAATTCAATCCGCTGTTGCTGATTATGAGTCTCAGTTATCTACCTGTTGTTATTGCTATGCTCCTGTTTCTTTCTCTATTGACAGCGCGTACAACTATTCTTCTGTCTTCTCGCGTGTTTTCAACGATGTTGTCGGCTCTCTTTTGGGTTTTTTAGATGCCCTCTGTTACTATCGTTCCCTTGTTGATAACCTACGTATTCGTGTGTCGCAGTTGGAATCTGATATTCCACTGTATACACCCGTTCGTTCTATCGATGACAATGAGGATCGCCTTCTCGTTGCGTATTCGGATCTTGTTTCTGCTCTATCGCGCCGTGTCCAGTCCTTGGAGATGCAGCTTGTTAACGCTGATTCCTCCCAGTGTTATATTCAGTTGAAGGATATGCAATCCGATTTGCTCGCACTGAAACGTGTTGTGTCTTCCCTTTCCGACATTTCACTGAAATCCAATATCAATAAGCATCATTCGATGTCGTCCACCCTTTCGAGTTCTGTTCTCTACCGCCGTCTCTCTGACGAATCTCGTGTTGCTACTGTTCGTGAGAGACTGCAGAGTCTGTGCAAGCAGTCATATCAACTTGAGGATGGACTTCACTCCGATGTTTCCCCGCGTCGGATCGTGAAGGAACTTATCAGTTGTGTTGATGGTATGGGAGTGTCAGATTATATTGAAACCGCGAAAACACTCTCCTCAGTATTTCCTTTTCCCTGAGTTGACCTTGTAGAATTCGGCGGATACCAACTGCTGTAACGCGCTTCTGAAACTCAAGAATGATCTTCTCTCTCTGCATTCTTCTGAAGATGAGGCGAGTTCTCCATCGTGGTCTCCTCGCGAACTATCCTTGCTTTCTCTATTGCGTTCCAGTGTGACGTTGTCGAGTCTATATGTGGCAGATCATTCTTGTGTTTGTTACAAACATTTCATTCCTGAATACTATGCAATGCAGTATCAACAACCTCAGCTTCTATGGTGGCGAAGCGTTTGTTTGGATCAATGTTGTCATCGATCATTAGCTGCTTGAAGAGTTCCCCTTGCCTCTCGGTCGACCATACCTCCACCTCGATGGGAATGGACCTCAATCCCTCTTCCTGTAACTTCTTTACAGATTGCATTAGTTTGCCTAGAGTTGATACTTGCGGAAATAGTTACTCTCTTTGGTAACAGTACTTCCTCTATCGGAAGCAATTAGGACAATCACTCGTTGATACGAGACATAAACATAGAGTGGGCGATCACTAGATGGGGAAGAGGAAGAAATCAAAACACTGCAAGAAGCGTCCGAACGGAGAGATTCAAACGGGGAATATCGACTGTGTTTTCATCCTTGTATGCGGATAGCTTTGGGTATAGATATCGCGATAGGAGGGACGGTGGAAGTTGACTATGTAAACAATGCACATTTCACCCACTCAATCGTGTTTATCTCATCTAACGTGGTAGCAAACCCCTTTTCCATAGTAACGTTCAGAAAGGAACTCAGCAAACAACTGTAAACCTATTCTCCTACCAACCGAAAAGGACTACATATTTCGGAAGAATCTTCAAACGCGGAATTGTCTTAAACGTGTAATCGAGGGTTTGGGAAACGCTAAGTGATGAAAAACTAGAATGAGCGACCGTTTGGAGTATACCATGTAATGAGAAAAGAAAGACAGAAGCCATTCACGAAGGAGCAAACGACTCTCCAAATAGCCCCTAGAAGACAGATTGGCTAGCGTCTGCAATTAGAAACCAAGAGAAAGGAAACCTTTTGAAGAAGCAGATGGATAATCACCTCCGGATTCGCGTTGCCATAAATGTCCCCAAGGTTAGACGACACTTTGTACTCCACAGTTGATCTATCCAAAAGAAAACAAACTTGTCCTCACATGCGCATGCGTCGAACAGGTATCCACTTGGAACTCTCTTTCTCCGAGATCTATGATGGAAGCATTCCTCAATTGCCACTTCTTTCATCACCGTGTACTCGACAGCCAACTGGAGAAGAGGAAAGTCATCAGCCGTGATGCTAGTGCCTACTTCAAACACTCTTCCATCTCCCACCGTTCGGTGAATCATAGCGACAGTCAAATGACACAGAGGAACCCGCGTGAAGAATCGGAAGATGAAGCACCGCACTGCTGTTGCTCGCAAACTGGAGCCCATGAACATTCGTCGGATCGCCGTCCATCCCTATCATTCATTCCTTGCCTTTCTCCTACCTCCTTCCGTTATCTCTTCCTCTGTCACCTACCTTGACTTCAGAAAGCCATCAAATCCATACCTATCCTGAATGCCATCTCTTTTCCCTACCTTCTCCCACGGCCTGGACGCGAAGTCCGCCACTCGTTCGCACACGCAGTACACACTGATGAAACCCCTTTGATACTCTTACGTCGAATCCGGTTTCTCCTTGGAACCAGTTGAGTTTCTGCCATCCTTGCAGCGCGTCGCTGACGAACCGTCCATGAGTGTGTTCGCAGAGCCGCCACACCAAAACCGGATCGATTCGGTTGTCTGCTGCAGCTCCGTTCAACACGTCGAGAGAAAGATTCAGACGCTTCAGCGACGCTTCCTATGGAGAAGAGGAAATAGAAGAGTAACGATTTCAGAATAAACGGCGTTCTGAGCACTCATTCGATTGGACGCATCTTGTTCGCTGGTGGGAGGAAACACCAAATGGAAGACGCATCGAAATCGTACCGTTGTCGCCAAACGAATTCACTGCCGGATCGTCGGCGTTGCGTCCGATGAAGCAAATGATGCGCCCTCCGATGATGTAAGGTCGATGTGACGCGTCATTTAAGTAGTCGATGACACGCAGCATTGTCGCCGCGAAACAACTGAGGAAACAGATAGGCGAAGATGTACAAGGAGCCACGAAGACGCTGAAGCGACGAGATGGTATCGAGAGCCTGTGTTCGGTGATATGCGAGGGAGGCGCTGCTTTCAGAAAGCGACATAACGTTGGCAATGGAAACGTTGTCCTGGTCGAGACGGGTGTACTTGTGAGGGAGAGAGAGAAAGAGTACGAGGACCTTGATCAGCGAATGCTTGATGTTATATATCCCGAGACGTTCTCCTGATGTGAAAATGACTACGAGAGAAACGGCGTGAAGGATGTACGAATATCCACTTCGTCACGATACGACGCAACGATATTGCGAAGGATCGTTTTGATGGACTCGAGATACTCCGTATTGCTTGTACAATCAACTACAAGGACCAGCAACTCCCGAGCACTCGATTCATAGGGAAACTCATGACTAGATGGATCACTCGACAAACGGAATACGATGATGCTGAAAGCGGAGCGTCCATAACGATATCAGAGAACACGCATTCAGCGCGACGACTCCGCTCGATACTGGAGAGATAGCGTCCACCTAGATCCTCCTTCTTGTATTTGTTTCGATATAGGCAGAGAGGACATTGCCAAGTGGTCGAATCAAACATACAGTCCAGATTCAAATACCCGTAACACTTCTGACAACGCGGTAACTCTCGCTGAGAGATATCGGTAGTCTACGCATATTGACAAACGAAAACAACGAACATGGAACTCTACCTTCGGATTAAGTGGCTGGACAACAAATCCCCACGGAATGGAACTGCTGTCCTTTGTCCGAGCTAGAAATGATACAGAAAGTGAATGCACACCATTGACAGGAAACACGTTTGATGAATAATCGAAACAAGAGGTAGTACTCATTTCCTGCATTTCAATCCTACTCACCAAAGAAATGTGTTTCGATTGGAGTGGATTATGATTTGGTATTCTCTATCGCTTCCTTTTGAAAGCAGACGTACGAAACAATACGATTCCCTGTTCGATGGAAACAACTCCTCTTCTGCAAAAATTGTAATACCAAATCAATAAGCACATGGAAAGAAATCGAATTGAAAATGATCGTAACAAAAGTACATTCCATACTATTCTATTCTGTTTTGATAATGCCCGCTCTATCCATCCAGTCATCGGTTGCAGAGCTGAAATCCATGTTTCCCCAATACAGCGAGGACTTTCTTGTGAACATCATTCAACAGGAGCGTACGTTATACCACTTCACTTGTGACTGGCAGACGGACGTATTGATAATGTCGTATCATTTCTTCTCGCCTATGATGAAACACCCAACCCGTATCCGTACTTCCTAGATGCAGCAATGACAGTTAGGATCAACCCGATAGTCAGTGGTAATCGTGAGATTGAAGAGATCGAAGAACGGTATAAACTCAATCTTCACAAGCAGTGGAAAGTCAGGCTTCCGGACGATCTTCTTGTTGTATGCCTTTCTGTTGATTGTTATTCGAGTTTTATCTTCCTCCCAGTGTCAATGATGATGAAGAATATGCTAGAGTGGGTGCGTTCCTTTTCTATTGATCTATAGATGTTACAGAAACAGTTTGACGAGCAGGCTTCCGAGAATGTGTTACGGTCGGGTGGAGACTGTTTCGAGTTGCTGATGATTAGTGATGGAAGACAACGCACAGATCAGTTACCGAAATAACCGTTCAATCGGGCAGCGGTCGTCGACGGAGCAGGCAGGCAATCGTCAGGACTCGGGTCCCGGAGTGGCGGAAGTTATTACAGCTTCATCAAAGAAGCTGAAGGACAAGATAAAAAACTTCTTCTACGAACGGAAAGGTTATAAACGCGTAAACACAACGAATGCAACAGCCGGTTTCTCGTATTCGTGTGGATTTATATGTAGAAGGTGGGGTAGAGTTAGATGATATTGGAAGATCCTAGTGTGTGTTTGTTTCGTTATCATTCGTCGTCGCAATGTCTTTGCTATTTGGAATGTGTATCACATTTGAACTCATTTTCTCTTGTTTTTTCGCGTGGATCCATATGAACGATCACATTTCCCTTCATTGACTTGTGTGGAAGGAGTATTGAAGACGCTATTGAACAGAACGAACTGCTAGTACCATGTTCTCATTTGCTCGGACAGTTATGGACTACATTCAATCCACAACGGGATTGAAAGTCCGTCCTCAGTCTCTGATTGGTGGAATACGCGAGAAAGATGGAACCAAAATGCAAGAGAAGAAGATATCCCAGAATCGTGGTGTTTGGCGGGAGTCATCTTATCTAGATCATTCTGCCCATACACATATTGCGCACACAACACTGCATAATGCCCTGCTGTCTTATCAACAAAGTCTCGCAGCCGTACAGTCTCTCTCAGCGGATCCCGTATCAATAAAACTGATCGAAGAGGAGTTTGTGTATGCATTGAGCCAGTACTGTGCCTGGTTTGGTAGTTGAGGCGGATTCATGGGTAGTGTATCACTAAGAGATGGAAGAAAGCTGATGATTCGTCCCATTCTTCCGAATGATATTGACAGAATGAAAGAGGGTGGGTGCCGATCATAATTGACATGGTAGCTCTGACTTCGGGAGAAGTGAGTCAGAAGTCGCTTTCATTCCGGTTCAATGCGGTGACGGTCGGAGTCAAGGAGCACCAACTCCTGTACTTCACGAACATCGACTACAACACGCATTTCGCGATTGCAGCGCTAGTGAAAGAAGGTGATTCATGGAAGGGAGTTGCGACGGCGCGCTTCATCGAGGACTCGGAAACACCCTCCGTCGCCGAGTGGGCGGCGATTGTCCTGGATCGCTACCACGCTGTCGGAATTGGCTCCATCTTGCTCTTCTTCATCTCAACCGTACGTAGAACGGTGGGAATAACAGGAGATGGCGCATCACTTCGACATCAAACAGCTCGAGGCGATCGTGCACGACGAGAACTACCCTGTTCTCCACTGGATGAAGAAGGTGAACGCGACGCGCCAGCTGCGTGGCGACAGTCGCTACTGGGTATTTCATACTCCGCTGGGCGACGACTGGCTGAAGGACGGAAGTGCGCGCGACTCCATCCGACGCGCTGCCTGTGGCGACGGCAGTGTGGACGAAGAGTGTTTGGAAGAGTTGCGGCGCACGATTCGAAGTGAGGGAGAGAGGGAGGAATCAGTGGTAGATCTGCATCACTCCCCCATCGCGGCCGGTCGCGAGACGTCGGATCACGTCGATCTGGCTGGCGTGAAGGAGAAGCGAGGGGCACCCTCTGTATCATTTGTATCATCGTTTGAAGACGAACTCGATATTGGTGAACTCTTCTCATTTGTTTGTTTGTCGATCCTTCACGTGGTTGCGTGATCAAGTGTGATGGACCTAGAATTCCAAAGGTCACCCAAACGAAAAGGGTCTTTGGCACCATATTCAGATGGTCTGTGAGTCAATTAGACTGATAGTTACTCCACCAACGAAGTACCCGAATGATCAAGCAATCGGTGGTACAGCCAATCAAATAACCACTCAAACATCTTTACAAACAAACAACTCACATAGTGGCATACAGATTATGATAGTAGGCAATGGCATCCTGGAACATGGTTTCCATCTTGGCAGCCGACTTCTCGATGCGGAACTCCTTCGCATACTCGATGTACCGCTTGCTCATCGCATCCTTCTCCGCTGGATTGTCCAGCCAGTAGTCCATCTTCTTCGCCAGCTCCTCCGGCTTCCCGTGGTCAAACAGGCAGCGGTCGTCCAGCGCGAACATCTTCGTTGCCGACTTGGGGTGATTCGAGATGACGGGAACGATTCCGCACGTAAACGCCTCCATGCAGGCGATGGCTTCAATCTCGGCGTCGGCAGGGTGCACGTAGAGATCGGACATGTTGATGATGCGCAGCAGTTCCTGCGGCGTGTAAATGCCCCACATGACGTTCACACCCAGCTTCGCCGCTAGCGCTCGGTGCTTCTTCTCCATGACTCCCTTGCCCGCAAGAATCAGAATGATGTCCTTGGCGTAGTGTGACTGCGCGCACGCTCGAATCGCCACGTCGTGACGCTTCTCGCGCGAGTAGCGACCGACGGAGAGAATCACCTTCTTGCCGATGAACTGCGGGTAGCGCTCGACCTTCATCGGGACGAACATGGGGTGCACTCCATTGGACATCACGCGGAGATCGTTGTCGTAGCCGGTTCGACGCAACTCCGACGCGATGAACTCGGTGGGACAGTGAATGAAGTGCGTCTTCTTGTAGAAGATGCGGTAGAACAAGTGATATACGAAGTCCTTCATTCCGCAGACATGCTCACAGTGGATGGTGTACAGAATGTTCTCGGGTTGTGTGTGGAACGCAGCCGTATACGGGACCTTCATCTTCTGCGCCACCTTAATAGCTCGCATCGCGATGCCCAAAGGAAAGATAAAATGAACAACATCCGCTCCCGTAAACGCTCTGCGTACGACCTCCTCGTCGCCATATCCAAACACCATGCCTTGGGAAGTGATGATGTTCTCTGCCCATTTAAATCCAAATCCTGCGTGCCAAGCGGGGCAGTTGTACTTGTACGGCTCCTCTTTTCCCGTCGACAGAACACGAACTTCATGTCCTCTCTCACGTAGTTGCTCAACAAACCGTCTCATTGAAACGGTCGTTCCATTGTTGTTATCGTCGTACTGGTCGAAAACAAAGACGATGATCATTTGATAGGATAATACACGTGTGCTCTTTGTTACAAAACTGGGCCCTCTTTTCCTTAAACATGTGACCGAATGGTATCTCTAGAGGGATGGATTGTTTCGGGATTTCCTAAAGTGAATAAAGAGAGAATGGGTAGCGGAGTGTAGTGGGAGATGTGGTCGAATAGTGAGATCATCATCACGGACTATTCAATTTGCCAATATTATTTTGATGGCATTGTTATTTCATTTGTTTTGGGAGGATTTGTATAGATGCACCTCCTTTCCTTGTAGCACTTTTCACTATTCTACTAGACATTATCACTCACTCACCAAAGCAGGAAAAGAAAACCTCCATTCTCGATTACCCTCTTTCCGCTACTGCTCACATTTATAGCAAAGCTCCATTCATACTATCCCCTTTCAGTTTCCAACAAGATTCGCGAAAAACATAACCACCATCTCCATACAATCGTTCACTCCTTGTTTGTTATGCCTGACTTTGATCTCGACAACGTGCTTACTAGAGTACGCTAGAAAAGAAGACTCTGACGTAGATCAAAGCCTGTGAAATGCTCACAGCGGAGGAGGTGAAGGAAATTTGCAACAGAGCGAGAGAGGTGTTCGTTTCACAAAGTAATATCATTCATTTACATACTCCGATTACCGTAAGGGAGAGAATGAAATCTGAGCATAGATTTGCGGAGATATTCACGGTCAGTTCTACGATTTGATCAAACTCTTTGAAGTGGGTGGGGATTGTCCCGATGTCCACTATTTGTTTCTGGGAGACTTTGTGGACCGTGGGTACTATGGCCTGGAGACAGTCCTTTTGGTGATTCTGCTGAAGCTTCGTTACCCTGATCACATCACCCTTTTGCGTGGAAACCACGAGAGTCGACAGACGACACAGATATACGGTTTTTATGAGGAGTGCTTGCGAAAGTATCAGTCTTCCGAAGTGTGGTCGATGCTGACCGATCTGTTTGACTATATGCCCCTTGGCGCGTTGGTGGACGACTCTCTGTTCTGCCTCCACGGCGGATTGTCTCCTCTGATTTCGACGCTGGATCAAGTAGCATCCTTTCCAACCTATCAACTAGATTTCATCGCTGGATCGCTTCCAGGAGGTTCCGCACGACGGCGCGATGTGCGACCTGCTCTGGAGTGACCCCGAGGATCGGCCTGGATGGGAAGGCTGGAACGAGAGTCCTCGCGGCGCCGGCTGTCTTTTCGGAATGGACCAAGTGCTGAACGTTCGCATTCTCTCTGCCTTTGAGGTAGTTCAACGCGAAGAACGGACTGCGTTGCATCGTGCGAGCGCACCAGCTGGCGATGGAGGGCTACAAACGGATGTTCGACGACAACATCATCACGGTCTGGTCGGCTCCGAACTACTGCTATCGCTGTGGAAACAAGGCCTCCATCATGCAGGTAAAGGAGAACGGCGACTACGAGTTTTTGGTTGGGCTTTCAATTCGTGTTGACGCATAGGTCTTCGTAGCCGCCGAGGCGTCGAAGCGCAAGGTGCCCGAAAAGGTGGATCCTCCCGAATACTTCCTCTGTCCTGTTTATGAACAAACACGATTCTAAAGGACTAATAGGTGCTAAGACGGCGACTGCGAGTCATGTTGTCGCGGAAGGGCTGGTTCACGTCGATCACATGGTCAACAGGGTTCTAGCGGTCGTCAGTCCCTCAATTCACCTACCACAATCCATGGATGACGAAGACACTCTTCTGCAGACGGTCGTTTCTCAGGATCCGTCTGAAGCAACCGCCGCACGAAGTCCTTCGCTAACGGTGAATCAAGCTCCGCATGCTTACCTGCTTCGGAGATGTGCGTCCAGTACGGATCCTCTAAAACCAGTCCCTCGGGTTGGAAACACACGCCTGAAGGACCACAGTACGGATTGTAGCCACACAGCCTACTCCTCATTCCCTCTCCTCTCACACACAGAATGAATGTGACTATGCCGATGCTAAAGATGTCCACTTTGTAGTCGTAGCCGCGACGACTGTAGACCTCGGGCGCGGTGTAGTAATCCGAGCCCACCATGGAGAACGTCCGGGGTCGTGGACTGTCAACGTTGAGAGAACTGTCTCCCTCAATAAGCTTAGAGAGTCCGAAGTCACTCAGCTTGATATAGGTATCCTGCAAGTGAGAGGCGAGAAACGGACCCACGTTTCCAACTTCCGGAAGCAAAATGTTTTCCGGCTTGATGTCACGATGAATCTGTGAGTGAGTTGCTCTTTCTGTTCATACGATTCGCTTAGAATGGAGGTAGGCGACTGCCTCGAGGATTTGTTTCACGATGCAACTCGCGTCGCTCTCGGTGTAGACCGTTTTCTCCACGATGCGGTCCAACAACTCTCCTCCAAAAGCACTACGAATGAGAGCTGCGGAGCAATCTCACCGCTCAATAATCACGATAATCTCCTCGTCGCTCTCAAAGATGTCACGATACTCGATGATGTTTTTGTGACGGATCGAAGTGAGGAGATCCGGGTCAAGGAGGAGGATTCCCGTAGGGTTGCAAAACTGTTTCGCAATGACCTTGGCACAAAGATTCTCTCCCGTGTAGCGATCAAAAATGGAGATGATCTTCGCATAGGGAGTCCTACGACGTGAACACAGGAAGGAGACGAATTACTGAGCGATATCCTTATCCAAAGTGTAGCGATCCATAAACATGGAAAAGGGTTTGAATTTGGATTTGGGCCTATCTTCCAGACTTTCGCTCAACGAGATGGAATAATCAACATTTGTTTTCACTACATATCATTGGCTACCATGGACAAAACACACCAAAAGGAACACAAATATCTGACATGATCTGATTCTACCCGTTCTGTTAGGCAGAATAGATGTTTTTCCTTGGAAGAGTAAATGAACCACAATCCTATCCTCTTTGTATGGTTGAGACATCATAAAACCCCGATCACTGAGAGAGTTGATTTCCTATTCACTATTGGTTTACGGAAATGATGGTGGAGATATCGAAACAATCGAAATGCCTGAGAGTACTTGTTTTTGAATGATACTCCGAACAGGTTATTGTATGGTGAAGAGTGTTCAACAAGATGAGTATAACAGTATTACGTGGTGTAGTCGACGCGTGAGTCCATATCGCCAAACAAGGATCAAATACAAGAAATTCGATTGTTCAATGAATGTCAATAGTATGAATGCATAAAACGAATGATCAAGTTGTTTCATCACAGTAAAAATGAGCCAAACGGGGATTTGGCGAAAACTGCGGCATCCGTAGAACCGAGAAAGAAACAGTCCAATCCTTCAAATGGTACGATTCATGCGTATTCTTGAGTCTTCTAGTTTTCCCTTATCTCTGGTTTCTGTCAGTGGTACAACAGCAAGAAAGAGGTCTTTCTGTTGATTGTGGGATTGGATAACGCTGGAAAGACCGTAGGGATGAATTCCCTGTGTGAAGGATAGACGTTTTTGGAGCAAATGAAGGGTGTGTTTTCGAAGATGCCCGTAAAGGCGCTGGATCGCATTCCTCCCACTGTGGGTCTGAACGGTAAGGCGATTGATCGCGGAATCACATGCAGTGGCGACGATTGAGATTGAGGATGTTCGGGTTGTCATTTGGGATGTCGGTGGTCATGTAAGTTTATTAATGAACAATTTGTCGCAATAGAAATCGATGCGCTCCTTATGGAGCAAGTATTACCGAGACTGCCATGGTGTGATTTTCCTGATAGACAGTAGCGACCCCGATCGTTTCAAGGAGGTGAAGGAGGAACTCCGTATCTGTTTGGTAGTCCACCTCATTTGAAGGTGATTTAGCGTCCAACACCGATTTGGAGGATCTTCCTATTCTCATTTGTGCAAATAAGCAGGACTTGGCTGTAGTGGAGTGAATCGGTTCTGAGGGATAGGAGGCAGTCGAGCCCGAAGTCATTCGGAACATTTTGGGAAACGTGATATCAGAACACAAGCACAAGCATGCCTTTCGGTTTCAGGGAACAAGTGCGCTTACATGGTGGGTGGATCGATTGCAACGTGAGCGCTAGTGAAGGGATCAAAACGGGTGTCACCTGGGTGGTCGGCAGGGCGGAACAGACCAATCGCGCCAAATCGGCTCCCACCAATTAGCTTTGTATCCTCTATCTCTACATCCTCCTCTGTTTGTTGTACACACTATTCGAGTTCCTTTGTTAACCCCGCCTTACTGAAACGCCCGTTGAAACGAAACGCCTTCGTTTTGAATGCATCATTTAGAGACTTCCTTTGTAAGAGCAGGACGAACTATGGATACAGCTGCAGGTGAAGACATCATCAATGGAAACAGGTTGGCTGATGGTTCTTCCGACGCGCAGAAGCGAAGAATTGCTTACTATTACGATCGTAGTCACTCTCTGAGTTGTGCTTATGGGTAGCCGAAATTGGAAACTACAACTACGGAAAGCATCATTGTTGGAAGGTCGAAGCGGCAGGTTTCGAGTCATATGTAGCCTCACCGCGTGCGGATCGTTCACAACCTTCTCGTTGCATATGATATCTGCAAGGAAATGGACATGTTTGTTGGTGTCGTTGAATAGGGTTCACTCATAGAAGCCGACGATGATCGACTACAAGGATATCATGCGTTTCCACTCCGACGACTACGTGAACTTTTTGCGCGTCATCAATCCCGACAATGCGGCAAGCATGGTGAAGCAGCAGATCCAATGTCCGGAGTCATGGGGAGAAGTGAATCGTAGTCAATGTCGGTGATGACAGTCCCGTCTTCGACGGCCTCTTTGACTACATTTGCTCCTACTGTTCGGGCTCGATCGGCGGCGCCTGTCGTCTGAACGAGGGTCTTTCCGACATCGTGATCAACTGGTCGGGCGGTCTTCACCACGCGAAGAAATCAGAGGCCTCAGGCTTCTGCTACGTGAACGACATCGTTCTGGCGATTTTGGAGCTACTGAAGTACATCATCCCAATGTCTCCTCCCCAGAAAATACACGCGCGTGCTGTACATCGACATCGACATCCATCACGGCGACGGCGTAGAAGAAGCCTTCTACACCACCAACCGCGTGATGACCGTCTCTTTCCACAAATTCGGCGATTTTTTCCCCGGCACCGGCGACATCTCCGTAATTCTGCCCCACCCTGCTGACCCCCAGGACGTCGGCTACGGCGAGGGCAAGGGCTACTCGCTGAACTTCCCCCTGCGCGCGGGAATCGACGACGCGGCGTTCGTGTCGATATTTAAGCCTGTTTTTTGTCATTCTGTTTGTTGAGGGTCAGGTGATCGCGAAGGTGATGGAGCGATACCAGCCAGAGGCCATCGTGCTGCAGTGCGGCGCGGACTCGCTGTCAGGCGACCGACTCGGCTGCTTCAACCTCTCGCTGAAGGGTGGGGAAATTGGGACTTTTTTAGGCAGGTCATGCGGAGTGTGTGAATTTCGTGCGGGCGTTCAATAAACCGACGCTGGTGTTAGGTGGCGGCGGATATACGGTGCGTAATGTGTCCAGGTGGGAGTGGAGAGGGCGTTTCATGTAGGTGTTGGACGTATGAAACGGCGGTGATTTTGGGAAAGGAGGTGAAGGTGGGTTTTTTGGGAAAGGAGTGAGTGGGAGAATGAATTGCCGTTTACGGACTATTTGGAGTATTTCGGACCGGATTATTCGTTGCAGATTACGCCGAGGTGGGTTTTTGAGGAAAAGAAATGAGTGATAGTAACATGGAGAACATGAACACCAAGAACTATCTCGACGAGCATCTCCATATGCTTCTTGATCAGCTGCAGAGTCTGGAGGCGGTGCCGGGATTGCAGATCGAGAGCGCGTTCCATCCGAAAACTCCCGATCGCGTCAAGTTGGAGCAGCCGGAGGAGGGAAACCCCGATGAACACGAGGAGGTTACGAAGAAGGAGGCGGAGGGAGAATTTGCGTGATTGTGTATTCTGGCATGTTTGTTGGAAGTGATCATCATGGCAAATAGTCGATCATAGGAATGCATCTTTGGTTGACTGCTTCCTTGTTTGAAACTGAATGGTTTTATTCGATTCCAAACTCGAAATCCAAGACCTTGGCTCCATGTACGTTCAGTGATTCTTGCGTATCAACAACTAAAAACACAATCGCGAATAGCACGTCCTGTAGGTCTTTTGCATTCACAAATCCATGAAATGAATAGAACCAAAGATAGAGATCCCGACACACGTTGGGGACAGTTCGATTGGAACACAATTCTATTCAACGAATTCCATGGGCATCGATCCACAGAAAGGAATTCACTGGCCGACCATGATTTCATGCACGGTTGGCCTCATTGCTTTGAACATGTACACCCAGTTGATTCAACCCAATTTTCCCTTCCTCATCAAAGTGTACTTCCCCAACGTATAAACTGTGTACTCATATACCGTAGATTGAGAGTTCCCATGTGGGTTACTATGCCGGATACCTTATATCCATGTTTTTCCTTGGGCAAATTCCGGGATCTATCTTTTGGGGATGGTTCGCCGATTCCTATGGTCGACGATATGCCATGATTATCATTTCCATCCGTAAACCACGTTCATCCTTCCGATCTAGTCAATATGGTCTGTCTGTTGGCGCTAGGTCTCTCCCAGAACTACTACTTGAGTCTCGCCATTCGTCTTCTTCATGGTCTCATCGATGGCGGCTTGGGTGTTTGCAAGACCATCGTCGCCGATCTGTGCAATGACTCGAATATCATGATCGGAACGGGACAGATCTTCGTCGGAGCCGCCATCGGAGGGTATATTTCACTTCCATCTCCCACGTAGCGTCATCGGTCCGCTCCTCGGCGGCTACCTTTCCAAGAAAGAGGCAATTCGTCCGCTTCTTCACTACCTTCCCTTCCTCAAGGACGTCTCTCCTCGCATCACCTTCGAGTCGTAGATGCCCTACTTGCTTCCCTTCTCCGTCTGCGCCTTTCTCTATCTAATCGTCCTCGTCCTCTTTGTCTTCTGCGCCGAGGAAACGCTCTCGAAGGAGGAAATCGATAACGCGCGCGACATCAAGAAGCAAATGACCGTAACATCCCCTCCCTCCTCTCTCCTAGCGCGAAATCAGCACCATTCTCCGCAAGTCCGCTTCCAAATCCTTCACGTCGCACGAGCAGCTTCTCCTCCAGTATAACTCCCACTCAGGCTACTCCTCCATTCTCCACAATCGTGACCTCTTCCTCACCGTCACCGTTTACGGACTCTGCGCCTTCAACCAAATCTCCTACGACACCATCTACCCGCTCATGCTCATGAATCCGCGCTCCGTCGGCGGCTTCGACATGGATGCTGTCGAGGAGAGCTGGATCAGCACCATCGGTGTCACCACGCAGGTTGCGACGCGTCGGGATTGGAGAGGGGTTTCATCTAGTGTTGCTGTGTCCTGTGTGGACATTGCTGATGCCTTTCCGGAAACAGTTGTTCTGGATCAATGTGGTCACAACTGTGCTCACCTTCCTCCAACCGGCCATTGCGCTGTTCAATTCGAGCAGTGTGGCGATGCAGTTTGGAGTCACGTTTTTCGACTTCGGCGTGATGGTGTGCACTCGCAGCATCGGGTTTAAGTGAGAAAGCATGTCGATTCATCACCAGTTTGTCAATCGCACTGATCTCCAACAGCACCTACAAAGAGTTCCGAGCGACGGCCCTCGGACTGGGACAGATGATCGGTGGACTCTTCCGCTTCCTCGTACTCCATCGGCTTCGCGTGAACCGTAGGGACCCTTCTTCATTCCGACGCTCTTTTCGTGGAGCACCAATGTTGGCCGATTCCCTGTAAACTATGGATTCTCCTTCTATGTGGCATTGCGTGTTCGGAGTGATCTCTAGGTGATGGGCACTATTATGATCCTAAGCACCATTATGACGGCCAAGATCTCTCACGAGACGGACTTGGGAAAGGGCTCGGTTCACTCCACCATCAAACACAAAGAAGTACCCGCTTCGTGTCTCGAAGATGAGGTCGTTGGTTACCATATCTGATAGATTTCATTGTTTCTTGAATCATCGTAGTAAATCGAAGTGAGGAGTTTTTTTAACAGAATACTCAGTTAGTCAAATAAGCAGCATCCTCGTTCATTGGCTTCTACGTTCTTATTCCGAAACGAAGTTGGAATCTCCTCCGCCGCCAGAACCGCAAAATTCCCGCGTACAGAGGCAATGCTGTTCCACAGTTTCGCCAATAGAAACGACAAATAATAGTGTGTCCGAACACGCATTCCTTTTGCGCCTGTTCCTTTGTTGTCGTGCGTTTAGCATCGTAGAATTACGAAAAACACCCAATGACGTACAACAACCAAGACGGCTTCCATATTGGAACCCTCACGTCGTGCATACTGCTCGCAGTCAACTGGTCAGCCTTTGGAGCCATGATCATCCCCTACTCTCCCTTCCTCATCCGCATTTATCTCCCCAACGTATTCCCATTGATTCTACTCCACTCCAGATCACGGATGAAGACATTGGAACGTATGTGGGTTTGCTGACATCTTCCTTTTTCGTGGGTCAAATCCCCGGCGCCTTCATTTGGGGGCGTCTGGGTGATCTCTTCGGCCGAAAACGCATTATCATCATCAGTCTGTTGCGTACCATTCATTGATGGGTTCTGAGAAAAGTGGTCACTGTATGCACCTTCGCGTTCGGCCTATCGCGCAGCTTCTCGCTGAGTCTCGTCATCCGTTTCCTCCACGGCCTCGTCGACGGCTCTCTCCCGCTCGCCAAGACCATTATCTCGGAAATCTCAAACGATAAGAATATTGCCATCGGCACCAGTCAGTTCTTCGTCGGAACCGCCATCGGAGGGTGATGCTGCCTCCACCTCCTCACTTTCAGCCTCATCGGTCCCATTCTCTGCGGCTACCTGTCGAACAAGAGCAACATCCCCTGGCTTATAGTCAAGTTCCCGATGCTAGAGCAGGTCCCCTTTTTCCTTTCCTTTCATCGCAGTACCCTTTCCTGCTCCCCTTCGGTCTCAGCGCGTTGGCGTTCCTCTTTTCCGCCCTCTGTTATCTCTTCTTCTCCATCGAGACGCTCACGGAGGAGGAGCGGATGAAGGCGATGGCGATGCGCGCGCGCATGAAGGCAGTCCTTTTCTCCTCCTCTCACCCGCAGAAGGGATTCAGTGGCATTCTGCGCAAGAACCGCTCGCAGCAAGACATGGAGGAGCGACTGCTCGTCGACTTCCACAACCACTCGTCTCCTCGCTACCTCTTCCGCGACAAGGACTTCCTCCTGGTGATGCTGCTCTTCGGCTGCGTCTCCTTCATGCAGATGGCGTGCGATACCGTGATTCCCATCGCCATGGTGGCGCCGGGACGTCTGGGAGGCCTCGGACTCGGCAGAGAGGAGCTCGGAGTCGTCTCCGGCGTGGCGTCGCCCTTCCAGCTGTCTGTCGGTGGCGATGTGTGCGAGGATTCACCGTAGTGCTGTTCATTCCGCAGGTGAGCAAGCTACTGCACCACCGGACGGCGGTAGCTGTGTACATGCTGCTGCTGTCGCTAGGCTACATGGCGTGTCCGCTGCTGCTGGCGACGAGAAACCAGCCGGAGAAGGTGGGTGAGCGGGGAGAGACTGATCGGCAGGAGATGTATGCGTTCGTCGTGATCTACCACTCGATATTGACGGTGTTTCGATCGCTGGTGTTCAAGTAGGGGAGAGGAGAGGATGGGACGCAGCGTGTTCATCATCCTCTTCGCCAACCTTAGCTACAAGGAGGTGCGTGCGACCGTCATGGGAATCGGACAGATCGTCGGCGGCGTTGCTCGGTTCTTGGTAAGGAATGCGAGCAACGGTGATGGCTAGGGCCCGCTGCTTGTTCCTGCGCTGTATTCCTGGAGCTGCAAGCAGCACTCATGGCTGTTCAACTCCGATTTCACATTTTACGTTGGGCTTGGGAAGCGAGTTGATTCTAGTTGCTCGGCTTTTTCGGCTGTCTGAGTTGTTTGCTTGTGATCGGTGTGTCGGAGGAAACCAGCTCCACGAAGGGCTCGCTTATAAACATTCAGTGGTTTGTTTCTTTCAAACACGAAACTCGAACAGATGGATTCGGAAAAGACGATTCCACAGCTTCCCCGTGACGAACAAATCACTTGTGGACTCGTCAAACGCGATGCCGTTCAGCACGGCGTTGGTTCTCCGAGACGGTTCCGTCGGAAGCTTCACCAGCGTCTTCAGGAACGACAGATCTACCCACTTCGTGACTACGCCCTTCTCCCAGTCGATGACGGCGAGGGCGTTCTGCAGCCACACGTTCGCAATCAGCTTCCCCTTCGCAAACGTCAGATCGTTCAGATACTCGACTCCTCGGTTGTTGTTCCACGGATCCAGAATACATTTCCTGCGAATCTCTCGGAAGGACGGTGGGTGAGTCTCCTTGACAGATCCCGCGTCCCAGACCTGGATGAAGCAGCTGCCGTCACTCACAAACACCACCTGCTTCCCGTCCAGAACGCCTGCCGTCGCGCCCCAGCCCTCGCCGGTGCTCGTTGAGAGAGGGAGCCGCCGCTGCAAGACCATCCGATTGCCTTCTACGGAGTAGAGGAACTGGATGCGTTCGCGCCACGTAAACGCGATCAGCTTGTTATCGACCATCGCAATGCCCTCTCCTAGAGTGAAACGTTTATGAAAGAGCAACCGAACACTTCTCTAGGGAGATGGACTCTGGAAAACACCTTCTTCTGTTTCAGACTGTACATCTGGATCAACGACTCGCCGTATTGACCACAGCTTTCGATGAACCGCTCCTTCTCGGCGTCATACACCAATCCTTGTCTAGATAAGAACCATTTCATCGAACCAAACGTGAAGCAACTGGAATTGTGGTACAGCACCTCCTTAATTCCATATCCCGCGTTCCTTGTTTCAGAAAACAGAAGGTAGGAGGGAGATGGGGATTCCACTCCCACACATTCCTCCGAACCAATAGAATAGGAGTAGTGCGGATTGGCGTTCTCTTTACTATGAAATGATGAGAACTCCCAAACGATGCTCCCGATCTCCCCGAGAATAAACGGTCGCAAGCAGAAGGGAGAGGAAAAGAAGTCCCCGCGAAATCATGACTTGAGAACAAACAAGTGATCACTACAGATCTACTTCGTCCTGCTCCGTTTCTTCCTCATGGTCCTCCACCTTCTTTTCCTCCTCCTCCGGATCCATGTGCTCCTTGGCAAACTGGAAAATGGAATCGATGCTCGTAGTCGCCGTAACAGGGATTCCATCCTGTCCATCACCCTCTTCACGAACCCCTACCGACACCGACGATCCCTTCTTAAACCACATCATAAACACCTGCGGGTCCACATTGATACTCGCCTACGCGTGACCACTCTCTCTCATATCAACGGTGAAGTCCGGATACTTGTCGCCGTCCAAATCCGCGAATATGACGCCCTTCAGTCCCCTCGTCGCCGCGTTCGTCTACGTAACACTCCATTTGGAATCCCATACGTAAATCTGGTGATACAGTCCGCACATGTTGCAGTTCTTAGTGAGAATCAGCATCATCACGTTGTTCTTCTCGTTCACCACGTAGTCGAAACTCCACGGGTCCAAATGCACCTATGTCCACGCATTCCCTCATTCCAACCACCTGATGAGCCGTCTCGATCTTTCTGAACTGTTCCAACACGTTCTCACGACCACGCAGCGCACGGTACTTCTTCTCATCGTCCTTTCCCAGCGATCGCAGGCCCTGGACGATTTCGTTTCGCTCCTGCAGCAGCGCGTTGTCGCCCTCCGCCAACACCTATTCGTCATCTCTCTTCATCGCACACACTCGCTTCATGAGTGTGTAATATCTTCCAGCGTGCGGTCGCTTTCGCAGACGCACCACCTTCTTCAGTATCTCGTGCTTTTCCGCGATGTCGTCCTACGCGTCACTGGACGAATGAACCGTCACAGTTTCCATGAACTGGTGCGCCAACACGTCCAACTCGCGCGACCGACCGAACGACTCGTTCAGTCCGCCGTTTCCCGAAATGCTCGTTCCCGCATGCTTGTTCATGAATTCCGTAATCTTCTCGCCCTGGACCGACTTCAGCACTTCGCCGTCGTAGGGGTTGCCCTGTGCCGGAATGAACTTGTACTCGAGAATCTTGTCGATACCCAGATTGACGCAGAAACGGTTGTACTTTCCGCAGTTCACGCGGGCGAAGACGGCTTGGTACTCGGTGCGGAACGCATATGCGTTTCGGTAGTAGTTCGCCACCACGTAGTGACTCTCCTTGTAGTTGGGATCGTAGAACATAACGAGGACGTTGCGCTTCGGGTTCTTCTTGAAGTAGCCGTCGTAGGAGTCCTTCGTCAGCTCGATCACGTTATCAGGGTAGTGAGCGATTCCCGTAATCGAGGAAATCCAATCCGCCTTCACGTGATCCTGCGTATCCGAGACGTACCAGGTCTTCTGAGGTCGAATGCCTCTTGGGAACGCGCGATCCCTCGGTGAACAGGAGAAACAGCGGTCGCTCACTCTCCGAATCCACCTTAAACTCCTTGTCAAATTCGGGAAGATCACCCGCCACCGTCTCGAAAATGAAAAACTAGAGATGACTTGAATCCATCAACAACTGACTTCCTTTCGCAGCAAAAAGTTGTAGAGCACCTTGTGGAGGTACCATCTGTCCTCGTCACAACGTTGACAACTGTAAGTGCTAACGAATACCAGAATCATCGACTTCTCCTCCATATAGTGGTTGAAATCCCTCATTGTGAACTTGCTCACGCTTCTATTTGTCAGTTGCAGCGGTTTACAGATTACCCTTGGACAATCTCTCCTCTAACAAGGAAAAGTGAAATTAGGAAGACACCGAGAATGCAGTTCATTTGATCTCGATTGCAGATTCAATGAATTGACTGAATGAAACCTAATTACTAGTTCCCGCGGGAATCCGGGATGCCATGTTCCGTGTTCTGGAAGGCAGAGTTGTAGGGGAGTGGATAAAATGAGGAAATGATGAAAGAATGGATGATCCTGTGATCAGGATCGAATTCGCAATTCCGGAGTGAATAGATTATATCTTGTGAGAGCTTCTCTGCAAATACCGATTGATGCATCTCTACCAACGCAATCTCCCAATCCATCACAGCTCCCACAATTCCAAAATTCCCGCGACCATCGATTGATCCCACGAAGCGCAACGATTTCAAGCGAGCTCTGTTGGCAGTAATCCCCTTCCTCCCAAGAGAATGCTGAATGCAATTCGATCTGTGAAGAGCTTTGCTGCTCCCTCGTTCATGAAGCTCGGTAGGAGTCAAACGGAGCTGTGATGAGCGTAGTCGGTTCCAAGCAAATGGTTCCCGCTTTCACGAGCGTCAGAGGCATCACCTACGACCGCAAGAAGCCCCATCTGAACATTGGTACGATTGGTCACGTCGATCACGGCAAAACCACGCTGACTGCCGCCATCACCAAGGTTCTGGCCGAGCAGCACCTCGCCGAGTTCGCCGCGTACGACCAGATCGATAAGGCTCCCGAAGAGCGTGCTCGTGGAATCACCATCAACTCCACGCACGTCGAGTACGAGACGAAGACGCGCCACTACGCGCACGTCGACTGTCCCGGACACGCCGATTACGTGAAGAACATGATTACGGGTGGGTATTGATTGATTGCAGTAATGCATAGGTGCCGCTCAGATGGATGGAGCCATTCTGGTGGTATCTGCTGTGGACGGTCCCATGCCCCAGACGCGTGAGCACATTCTGCTCGCTCGCCAGGTGGGCGTCCCCAACATTGCGGTCTTCATGAACAAGATCGATTTGGTGGACGATCCCGAGCTCATCGAGTTGGTGGAGATGGAGGTGGGATCGTTCACGATGTTTAAGAGTAGATCCGCGAGCTGCTGTCCTTCTACAAGTACCCCGGCGACGAGATTCCCGTGATCAAGGGTTCGGCTCTGTGTGCGCTGGAGGGTCACGACGACAAGATCGGCAAGGACAAGGTGCTGGAGCTGATGGACACGGTGGACAAGTACTTCCCGCTGGTGTGTATCCTCTCCCCTTCTCACCGGTAGCCGAAGCGTAACCTGGACAAGGACTTCTTGATGGCGGTGGAGGATGTGTATTCGATCCAGGGTCGCGGCACGGTGGTGACGGGTCGCGTGGAGCAGGGCCGCGTGAAGGTGGGCGACGCGGTGGAGGTGTGCGGTCTGCGTCCGACGATGCCGACGGTGGTGACGGGCGTGGAGATGTTCCACAAGTCGATGGCGGAGGGTCAGGCGGGAGACAACGTGGGTCTGCTGCTGCGTGGAGTGAAGCGCGAGGAGGTGCTGCGCGGTCAGCTGGTCTGCAAGCCCAAGTCGGTGAAGGTGCACCACAAGTTCGAGGCGAACGTGTATGCGCTGACGAAGGAGGAGGGTGGTCGCCACACGCCGTTCACGACGAACTACTCGCCGCAGTTCTTCATCCGCACGGCGGATGTGGCTGGAAAGATCACGCTTCCGAAGGACAAGGAGATGGTGATGCCCGGAGATAACAGTCCGATGACCATCGAGCTGCAGAAGCCCGTGGGTCTCCACGAGGGACTCCGCTTCGCCCTGCGTGACGGAGGTCACACGATTGGCGCCGGCGTGGTGAGCAAGATCTTGGATTAAGTCTTTTGGGGTGTTTGTTGTGTTGATTGAAACGATGGCTTTGTTAGAATGCAAAACAAACAGCTCCATTTCGTTAAACATACACGTTACTTCGCCATGAACATCGAGTAAGTCTTCTGCTGCTTCAGCTTTTTCATCACCATCATGATGGCGTAGATCAGACCATCGGCGGAGGGAGGGCAGCCCGGCACGTAGTAGTCCACAGGGAAGATACGGTCCACGCTACGAATGAGAGGAAGAAACGACACGCACCCTCTCACCACGTTATAACTGTACGCGTAGTAGCCACCGCTGTTCGAGCAGCTGCCCATGGAAATGACGTAACGCGGCTCCGACATCTGATCGTACAGCTGGGACGTGAGAGAGTTAGGTTACAAATACACGACGAATGGCGGGAGCCATCTTGTTCGTCAGAGTTCCTGACACAATCATCAGATCCGACTGACGAGGACTAGCCAATGAGGGTTTCCACACATTCCTACGTGGCACGAGGAATCATACCCAGACGCTCGAAGTCAAATCGGGCGCTCGAGGCCTAGAGGGATGAATTTGTTGAGCCACAACACACCTCAATCATTTCCATAGCGCAGCAAGCCAGACCGAAGGTCATCGGGAACACGGAACCGGCACGGCAATAGCCAATCACCTTATCGACCGTGGTGATGCAGGCGTCAATGGCGTTATCGACCTTTTCTGATTTGCTCACGGGAATCTGATCGGGGTGTGTGAAATAGTTGGCCATCTGCTGGGACGACGGATCCGCAGGGTCCCACACAGCGACGCACTGCTTGGGGAGGAGAAGGCCCGTCTTGTTGTATCTAGAGAAGGATCGATTGACGAACCGAATCGTACGTCTTCACAGCATTCTTGGATGCCGCTTTCGCCGCAGAAGTAATGATACGCTGCATCTCTTCGGAATAAGCGAGAATGGGAGTACGATGAAACGGTCTGGTGGAAATGGGGAAGATTTTGGGAGGATGGGAAAGGAGAGGGGTTTTTGGGAAAAAAAAGGGAAGCCAATTTGCGGTAACAGGGTAGGGATTGTAATAGGAACAAAGAGAGGGATTAGTGTTTTCCATGTAATAAATCGGATGGACAGGTGACGCTGGGAGCAGGTGGTTCTTTGGTTGATGACGATTGGGTGACTTCAGTGGCATTCTGGACAGTTGGCTGGGCTTTCCTTTCTCGTTGACGAGGAGTTGGTGGAATGAGAATGGTGGGTGCAGAAAGGGGTTCGGCTTCAAGGAGAGTGGTCGATGTGTCGGGAGAGAACTCTCTGGGAGCCAGAACAACAGGGGAATCGATCGAGAAGGTGACCTGCTTCTTTCTCCTTCTGGTTGGCCGAGTGACGTCTCCATCGCTCATAGTGTGACGTGCGATGATGTCAGCGATAAGAGAGAGGGGTTGGGTGGAGGTTGTATTTGAGGGCTTGGCAGTGGGTTTAGAAGTGGGCTTGGGAATGGGTTTTGGAACAGGCTTAGCAACAGGCTTGGAAACCAAAACCGAAGGAGTAGCAGGTTCCGATGCGTGTTTAGGACGAGAAATTGGCATTGAATGGAGAACCGGCTGCCCAGGGAAAGAAGGTCTAGAAGCGGTGGAACGGACAACAGGTTTCGATACAGTTGAAGACTTGGACACAATAGAAGATCTCGAGTTGCGCTCTGGTTTGGGTGAAACGGTTTTTGGAGTCATGGTCGGTTTGGGTGGAACGGTTTTAGGAGTCATGGTCGGTTTGGGTGGAACGGTTTTGGGAGTCATGGTCGGTTTGGGTGGAACGGTTTTAGGAGTCATGGTCGGTTTGGGTGGAACGGTTTTGGGAGTCATGGTCGGTTTGGGTGGAACGGTTTTAGGAGTCATGGTCGGTTTGAGTGGAACGGTTTTAGGAGTCATGGTCGGTTTGGGTGGAACGGTTTTAGGAGTCATGGTCGGTTTGAGTGGAACGGTTTTAGGAGTCATGGTCGGTTTGAGTGGAACGGTTTTGGGAGTCATGGTCGGTTTGGGTGGAACGGTTTTTGGAGTCATGGTCGGTTTGGGTGGAACGGTTTTAGGAGTCATGGTCGGTTTGGGTGGAACGGTTTTAGGAGTCATGGTCGGTTTGAGTGGAACGGTTTTAGGAGTCATGGTCGGTTTGGGTGGAACGGTTTTGGGAGTTATGGTCGGTTTGGGTGGAACGGTTTTAGGAGTCATGGTCGGTTTGGGTGGAACGGTTTTGGGAGTCATGGTCGGTTTGGGTGGAACGGTTTTAGGAGTCATGGTCGGTTTGAGTGGAACGGTTTTGGGAGTTATGGTCGGTTTGAGTGGAACGGTTTTGGGAGTCATGGTCGGTTTGAGTGGAACGGTTTTGGGAGTCATGGTCGGTTTGAGTGGAACGGTTTTTGGAGTTATGGTCGGTTTGGGTGGAACGGTTTTTGGAGTCATGGTCGGTTTGGGTGGAACGGTTTTAGGAGTCATGGTCGGTTTGAGTGGAACGGTTTTTGGAGTCATGACCGATTTTGGATGAATGGAAGACCTTGGAGGAGTAACGGGATTCTCAGCGATAGTATTAACGGGTATAGATGAAACGGAATGATTGGTAACCTCCGTAGGCTTCGCAAACGCCTTGGAATCTCTTTCCGCTGGTGTTGATGAAGGAAGAAAGGGAAGCACCTTATCTGAAACAAGGACCATCATCGAAGCATTTGCAACAAAGCGACGAAAACGGATCTCTGAGGATCAATCAGCATCAATATGACTACGACACATTGAACGGCAGTCACAGGAAAAGGAAAGATGAGAGTCATCGGTGAGAATAAAACAGTAACACGGTCTCGCGTCATATTTAATGAACGACATTTTCACCATCAATGTCAACTCTCTGATTGCCACAGTAGAACCATCCATCAAGGCGTCACACATCTTGTTGGAAACAGGTGTCACCTTAAGAAGAATGCTAGATGGTGAGTAAGCATCGGAAACCAAACACGTCATTCTTCCTGAGTAGAAATGAAGCGGAAAGGGTAGTAGTAGGTAAAAGATGAATGTACAGCACAATTGCATTCATCGAGAAAGAAAAGAATGAACCGAGAAAATGAAGCGAATAGTGGATTCCTGCATGGGGTCACGATTTGTGAGGAAATAGGAGGAGAAAGAAGGAACTTGAACGAATGGGGGTTCACAACAAAGGTGTGTTGAGGGGAAGGGACAGGGGTCGGTAAAAAGAGACGGTCGGGTGCTGTCGCTACGGTGAAAACAGAGACCGAATCACAGGAGGAATTGTGTTCCAGTTGGAGGGAAAATGAAAAGATCTAAACTCAGTAGTTGATGATTGAGTAGAAGAAGGAGAGAGAAGGGAGGTGGAATAATGACAGGTGACAATGGATTGCAGTAATGGAAAAGTGAAAACCACATTTGCTGATATCATCGAATCCGGTACAGTGGATAAAATATGATGCACCATGAAATAGTTGTATTGACAAGATAACGAAGATGACAAGGAAACGAGAAAAGAGTATTTCTCTTACTCGACTTGTGCGTAAGAATGGGAAAACACTCAATACTCTGCCAGACGATGGAGTCATATTATTAGATGAGGAGCAATTGATAATTAGCGACGGCCATTGAAGAAGAGATTCGAATACAATAAATTACAACACCCAATTGATATCGCTTGAGCAAATGGCACACTACCTCAGAGTAGATAGAAACAGTATTTGAGATTGACGATGCTGGTATGGAATACGCGACCAAATCAATAGAGTCAGCATTGGAAGGAGGATGGTAGAAAGAGTAATATGTATATGCATTTTGATAACTCTCCGAATAAAAATAGAAACAATCGATTTGTTCGTGGCTCTTTATCATAATGAATAAGAGTGTTCGCTACCTGCTAGAACGGATATTTAGAATCTGGTATGGCAAGTCATGGTGAAATCTGTAAGATAATGGACAGAATGAATGCTAAGCAGTTCGCCAAACAGTGAATTTGAAACGGAGGAAAACGCTCTCTATCGGAAATGAGAAAAGTAATATGGATGTAGTGATCACATCATCATTAGTAAAGAACACTATTCATAAAAAAGAAACCCACATGGTTAACAGACAGAAGAATGCTTCACACACTGTACTACAGGCATTACTATGAATTGATTCCATCAATCACACTGCTCAAGTCCAAAAAAAGGTGAATTACTCAGAGAAATCTGAACGTTGACAGATACTTCAACAACCTGGTGAAGAAGGTGATGGGTAACGACGATCTGATGCTGGACATCCACATCGCCGATAAGAACTGGAACTGCTACAACACTGTTCTGGAGAAGTATGAGTCCACCTATGGATTCAACGACTACTCTCTGAAGTATGCTCGCACGCTCGCTAACATGTGCTCGATGTACAACGGCAACGACGCTGACATTCTGAACGCTATGTAAGGTTACTCATCCTATTTGTTTGTTTTCATTGAGAATGACCCAATTATGGAACAGCGCGCCAGTTCAGTCCAGTCTATTCGTTTTTCCGAATGGTGCCTTCCAACGAAGCTCCATCTGATAGCGATGACGTTACAATCGGGAACGATGGTTGCACGGTGATTTCGGAACATGCTTCGCTCTCTCCGGTTGCGGCCTTGGACTCTCCAGTGTCAAAGACAACGAAACTGAAGAAGGGTTCCTTTTTCTCTTCGCTGAAAAACGTGTTTGCTGACGATTTCAAGTACGAAGAATCTCCAGAATATTCCTCATCCTTTCGTCAGATCATCGTAAAGGGACGTGATATTCTGTCGTACCGCCAGGAGGAGATTGATAGGATGTCCGTGGAAGAGGCGAAGGAGATTTTGTTTCACGTTTTTCTTGAAGGTCATCTTCGGAAGAAGGGATTTCGTGGCCTGCAGCTGTGGAAGCGCCGCTTCTTCGAGGTGATGGGGTCTTCTCTCCTCTACTTCGACGTTGGAGCCATATTCGTGTGTGACTGTAGATCAGCAACAGAAAAGTTGCTCGGAGACGTTGCGAGATTACTGCGGATGGAAAGGTGATGGTAGAGAACATCACGGGTCATCCCTACGCCTTCTCTATCCTTCCTAACAAGGATGAACGGAGCTATATCCTCGAAGCGTATAGCATGCAGCAGCGCGTGCGTGATTCGGAGGAGAGTGATTCGTAGGACCGTTGGATTCGATACCTCACTCTCGTGCTGCTCCTCGTACGTCACATTTCCAGTGGTCCATCACGCCGAACGATGGCGTCGATCCACGAGAACATCTCGCTTCTGGACACGCTAGGTAAGGGCCGCTACGGCGTCGTCCGTCTGGCCCGCAACATCGTTGGCGTTCCCCTTCCCCCTCACTCGCAGAAGACCGGCGAGATGTACGCCGTGAAGGTGATTCATCGTGGCACGGTCAGCGAGAGCATTCTCCAACAGGAGCTGTCGGTGCTGCGGGTGCTGAAGGACGAGGTCCACGACAGCAATCTGGTGCGCATCGTAGACATCTACGAGGACAGTTGTCTGGTGCACGTGGTCATGGAATACATGGGTGGCGGCGACCTCTACCATCGTCTTCTCACCAAGAAGTGCTTCTCCGAGCGCGAGGCGGCGAACGTGATCGCTCGCATCGGTAGCGCCCTGCGGGCACTCCACCGCAAGCACATCTACCACCTGGACGTGAAGCCGGAGAACATCATCTACGAGAGCAACGACAACCACGCGCCGATGAAGCTGGCGGACTTCGGCTGCAGTCTCCAGGCGGAGTCGCTCTCGCGCGACGTGAAGTAGGGGAGTCGGAGAGGCCTCACGCAGCGAGATCGTGGGCACTGCAGGCTTCATGGCGCCGGAGGTGATCACGGTAGTGGCGAGGAGCCGGGTTTATCGTAGGACTGTCGCTACACGGAGAAGGCGGACGTGTACTCGCTCGGCGTGACGTTGTTTATCCTGCTGATGGGGTACTCGCCCTATCAAGGAGATACGGCCACCGAGCTCCTGCGACGCACCGTGTATGATCGCATCGAGTACCGGCCGACGGACTGGAGCGTGCTCTCGGAGGATGCCATGATTCTGGTGAAGAATATGCTGGCGAAGAACCCGGATGAGCGACTGTCGATCGATGAGGTGCTCTCGTTCCCATGGGTCACCAATCCGCCTCCATCTGTTGGAGTTGCAGGGAAGAATCATGTGTAGAGTGCGAAGTGGCAGCGACGGTGGGAAGGCAAGAAACAGACGATCATGCAGATGAGTATGCCGTCGACTCTTCCGGGAAGTCATATGCCAAGTAGGCTAGGCGAGGGCACTCACACGCAGATAACAGTTTTGTGTAATTCTCTGAACCGTTTGATTTAGTTGCATTGTTTTTGTTCACAAACCCTCATTTTCACACTCTCAAATGGCCTCTGAGCGAAACAACGAGGAGGTTGGTTCCTGAGTTCCTCAGTCAACTGTAGATTCGTCGCATTCGTGAGGAACGATTCAAAGACACGATCAAAGCAAGTAGCTTGCCGATATTTGTACTGTACTATTCTAGGCGCTAAACCGACTCTTCCCATCCCCGATGAGAAGCCGATTCAACCGGTGCAAAGAATCGTGTACGACGACGCAACGAAGGAGCGAGAACTGCTCCATAACACCTGCACCTTCATTCTGGGAATCAGTATCAAAGAACCCTTTGTTTGGTCGTTTGGCTTTAATTATTCTATAGAACCCAAAGGGAGAATCCATTTCCGTAGACACATTCCCTTCCTATCTGTATCGGGAGATGCAGGAGAGCGTCTATAAGGGAATCAGCGAAATTCGGTATCTGTGCGAGTGCTACGAGCGGTATCGCGATAAGGTAGATGCCACATTCTGCTCTCTCCATAGTCCATGGAATGCAGCAAGTCGACGGTCGCCGCCCTGACGAACCTCCTCGCCTCCTGCAAGCAGCAGATTCTCGGAATGATGTTCAACGCCATCAACAACTACTTCCAGTGGCCCCTATCTATCCCTATTTCCTAGACCGTCCATGACGCCCCAGTTCCTCGAGCAGTTCTACAGCCTCTTCAAGTACTCCACGGACGCTCGCTCGCTGGTCTCGGAATATCTCCGCATGGACCATGAGACAGGTTCCCTTCGCGACCACCTTATCATTCTCTTCAGCGATCTCCGGGGAAAAGCCATCCGCGCCGTGCAGGCCGCCGACCTGGTCGCCTTCAACTCCCAGCTCTCCATCCTCGACGCCATTCTACGCAACACAGACGCCTGTCGCGTCCTCGTAGCGACGCAACAACTTGTCACCAAGCTGGAAAACCCGAAATCGGCCATGTTTGCCTTCCAAACTGATTTCCTCTCGCCTTTCTTCGACCTGCATCCTGCCGACTTCCGCAACGCGTTCCGCTTCGTGACACCCGACATCTCCACCCAGGCCACTATCTCGCAGATGCACTCGCAGTACATCGCGCTGATGGACGGCGTCGCGGTGACCAACGTCGGCTTGCGCTCTCTCTCTCTCTCAGGGCCTGCAGACGTCCATTCTGACCTCGCTGCTGCGCTGCAAGGACGTGAAGCCCACCATCTGCGAGTGGATGACGACACTGTGTCTCGCCGGCAACGAGCTGCTGAAGTCCAACCCCACCTACGAACTGGCGATTCCGTAGCGACGATATCTTCTTGTCACCTAGAATCGGATGTCTGCTGAACCTGCAGAGTTGTCTCTACGCGCTGTCGAAGAAACTGTTCGACGGGAAGAAAGTGGGAGTGGCGATGGTCCTTCACATAGTTCCCCAGCGACGATTTCCTCTTTTCCGACGACCCGCTCCTGCGAGACGAAGACCGCTTCTTCCATGACATCGACAAGACGGTCTGTCAGAAAAACCACGCCGAGTTCACCTTCGGAACGCGCGTGCTGTGGCTCTTCCTCGCGGCCTTCTACCGTTCCATCAAGCCGCTCCTCGACATCCGCGAGAAGGCGCTGCGTAACCTCTCACGTATCTGTCCGAACGGCTACCGCGACGTGGAGAACATCAACCCCAGCCACATCGTGATTCTGCCGAATTCTTCTCACCACCAGAACGAAGCGCAGCTCTTCATCTCCATTGAGCTACAGACCATGGCATATCTCGGCAATAGTGCCAATGTGAGTCGTTGGCTGGATGCCATGGCCTTCTTCTGCGACTACATCCAGAAACTCTCCTCGAGCGCCATCCAAACCACCGACATGGTAAACTACCTTCCCTACTCGCTCATCGACACCATTCTCGCGATGATGAGCATCTTCAGCCAGTGAGTTGCGCTCCTCCCCTATTCTCCAGATTCCTCTTCCCCAGCTCCACCTTCCTTTCGCAGTACACGCGACCCATCCTCCAGTGTCTCGTCGCCTGTCTCTCCTACGACGAACACTCGCTCGGCTCCTTCTTCAACGTCCACACGAAGGCCGACATTGCCAAGGTCGCCTCTCTCTTCCGCCTCCACTGTAGTGCATCCAGTCCGTCTACCTCCCCGAGAAGCCCAACGCCAGCCACCTTCTGAGCCAGACGAATCCCCACGCCTCCGAAGACCTGCTCTCCGACAACGCTCTGGTCTCGAAGTTGGTGCACAGTCTGGTCCGTCTCTTCAGCGACGTCCAGCGCATCGGACTCGAGAGCTCCGAGTACCGCAAGTACATCATGACCATCATCCGCTTCCTCTGGAACGATCCTCGCTGCCAGGCCACCGTCATCGGCATGAAGGCGGAACCGGAAACCGTTCAGAACTTCGCGCAGGCGCTCATCGTGTCCTTCTCGAAGCTGACCGATGACGCGCTGAACGCGATTCCACAGATCAAGAGTCTCATCCAGGAGATGCTGCAGCCGGAGTTCGCGAAGCTGAGCGAGAAGGACCGCGACGACAAGCAGCTGCACCTCTCGCAGCTGGAGCAGGGTGTCCGCTACAACTTCGATCTCACCTACGAAACGCTTCTGCTTCTCCTCGACGCCGCGCGACCGTGGGGAGTCGTTTCTTGTTTTCTCTCTCCCTCGTAGGACGTGTGGATGAGCGCCTCCATCATCCGTCCGCTCGCCGTATCGCTGCCGCGTCTCGTCCAGCAGCTTGTTGGCAAGGAGGGCGGTGCGCTGCGCGTGGAGAACCCGGAGAAGTACAACTTCGATCCCGACAAGCTCCTCTCGCTCCTCATCCGCACCGTCCTCGTTTTCGCGGAGAACGAACAGTTCATCCTCCGCATGAACGAGGAGGGAATGCTAGACCTCAACATGTTCCAGCGCGCTCAGAGCATCTGTCGCTCGCGCGGACTGCTGGAGACGGTCGGATTGGACGGGTTGGTTGATCGTAGTCCGATCAGCAGCGAATGGACGCCTTCGTGAAGGCCATCCAGAAACAGCTCGGGCAGCTTCAGCGTCGTGAGGAACTGCTGGAGGAGGCGCCGGAGGAGTTCCTGGATGAGCTCACGGGTGAGCTGATGTCCGACCCCGTAATGCTGCCCAACTCGCGGATGATTCTGGATCGCTCCAATGTCGAGAGATTGCTCCAGGAGAGGCCGGTCGATCCCTACGACCGAACACCGCTTACAGTGGAGCAGCTGATTCCTCGTGGAGGAGATAAAGGGGGATGATGCATAGAGGACGACTTACGAGAGAAGATCCGGCAGTGGGCTGCGGAAAACCACTACGACATGGTCTCTTAGTCCCATTCTTTGTTCGCACACACCCCATTGTTTTCTGTCCCTCCAAGGCATGCAGATTCGGGAATGGTGACGTCGTGGTCTACGCAACTGTCGCCACAACTGCAGCTGATCCAAGGGCAGATCTTGCTGGTGACTGCCAATCCCACCAACGAAGTGGCCCTGCAGTAGAGCATTGCGTTGTTGCGTCAGACGTAGAGTTTTATTCGATATGCTCCACAGTTCTCCCAGTCGATGGATGAGTGAAGAGGCGCTTGACTCCGGAGTTCTGGAGTCCGTGCTTGATCTTCTGCGCTCGAAATCGTCGAAATTCCAGCGAAGGGTGATGTGCGACATCTTGAAGGAGCTGCTTCTCGACAAGTCGTCCATGTTGCAGCGTCTTTCTGTTTGTCTTTTAAAGTGGGTGGTTTTCGTTTCTTGTCAAACAGATTTGTCGGAGACTGTGTGGGAGGAGGTGGAACGATCAACCGAAAAGCGGGTAAACGACTGCTGAAAGCGTTGGATCGCTATATGTTCATTTCCACATCATCGCTGTCGACATTGCTTTCCCTGTTTTGCTACCTTCCCGATTCGTTGCATCCGGATCTTGGGTTGCGTCTTGTTAAACTAATCCAGTCGTGTTTTGCATTGGAAACGGACACGAAGGAGATTGCGTTGACGAATCCCTGCGAGTGTTCCAACTGTCTCCAGCATATCCGACAAGGCAAGATCACAATATTCCATCCCTCCTCCCAAACCGAGTCCTACGTCGCGGCGTGGAAGGAGAGTCTTCACGCCATTGGCATCTTCCACGTCCAGCAGACCACCTCGATGATTCTCCGCCACCTCCTTACCGCCATCCAATCCTCCCCCCACTTCCACTGCAATCTCCTAGCCGTGGAGTTCGTTCACTCCAGTTGCTACGCACTGGGTTTGGACGCGCTTCTGGACGTCATCGAATCCCTCTGGAACGGCGACAAAACCACGCAGCGACTCTCGCTGCTGACGACGCTGGTCGCCCACTCGCCTCTACTGGACTTCTCCTCGGCCCTCCACATCCTCCTCACCATGATCGACGAAGCGACACCCTCGAAACTCCTCCTCCGTCTGGTGCTACACACGCTGCTCGTCCAGGCCTCGCTGGTCTCTCCGCCTCTTGATTCCGCTGTCGCGTCGCAGCTGGCGCGACTGGTCGACTGGTGCGACGGAGTGGAGGATTCGCTCTGGAAAGAAGTTTCCTCGCCGCTGCGGCGGCTCTGTGCGACGGAGGTGGCGAGGTTGCTGTGGAGACCGCTGTGTTGTCGTCGTTGGTGTGTCCATGCGTGTGAGGTTTGTGGGGAGGCGACGCGTGAGCTGGCGCTGGCGGATACGCGGTGTGTGGTGTGTAGGATGCGGGGTGGGACAACGAGTCTTCGCATGTATCAGGAGCATCGGAAAGAGACGGGATGTGAGTGGCGGGCACCGCAGTCGGTGCATCGTTGTCCTGTGTGTGATTGTGGAGGTGATGGCGATAGTAGTATTCATGATGATACTCATAACGATATCCACAATGAACCCTCTCTCACGAATCCTCCTCACAACACATGTATGATCTCCTCTCACGGCTGCCTCTGCCAAACAGGAGCCTATCCCCTCTGTTACGACTACTCATCGTCATCGGAGAGCGAAGAGATGGAGACGCCACAGGGGAAGCGACGTCGACTCGAAGAGATGCAGCAAGTCTATGAGGAAACGCAGCAGACCGTTCGCGCGTTCCTGTCGATCGGTCCCGATGTGATTCTGACCTCGCTGCGATACCTATCGGTGAAGGACCTGCTGGCTGCAGGCGCATGCTCAAAGGAGTGGATGGAGATCGCAGACCATCCGTGGATCTGGAGAGAACTCTACCGGTCGCTCTTCGTGGATTATCAGTGCAACCACGGTCGCACCTACAAGCACCCGTATCGCACGCTCTATCGAAAACGCGTTGCGGTGTTGCAACGGTTCGGACAAACGGAGCACGTGTGCCAGGTCTGTGGCTGCAATCGTCACTTTAAAACGTTTTCGCTGTTTCTTAAGCATGTTTCCAATGATCATGGTTCTCTTCTTTGTTTGAAAGACAGGTTGGCTCAAAGCAACAGCAAAGGAAGGATCGTTCCAGTTAATTGGTGTGTGCGTTATCCGCGGTTTGTCCGCCAAAATGCAACGCTCGATCTGGGATACTTGCGGGCAACGGATCGTGCTCGAGTTGTTTACGTAGTACCCGATTCGGATAAACTCCTGTAACCGGTAACTGCAGGTGATGAGAACAACGGTGATTCCAATGAGACAGTCCTCCGGAATCCTTGACATGTCCGGAGCAGGGGTCTACGCCTGAAACCCTTGTTGCGAGCAAACTTGAAAACAGAATTTGTGCGTTCCGCGGATGATCGGTCCCACGAGCACCGAATCGAGTATCTGGTCTCCCTCCGTGGTCCGATGGTCGCCCACGTAGATTAAGCGCCACTCGAGATCTACCTCAAACCAATGACACGAAAGGCACCGTCTTTCAAATCGCGACTCGACTCGAAGACAATTTCAAAGAGAAAAGGATTGGTCATAGAGGAGGGATTGTCCAGAACATTCACATTCAGAACCTTGACCACGGGAGTCGTGTCTACAGAGACACTCATGGTTCGACAACGATGCGATCGGTTGATAACAAAAACTCTCCAACAAACACATCAAACTGAATTGGCCATAGTAGACTGAGCGATGGAGGCGGCTCGACGCGCGTCGGGGAAGCGACTGACGTACTCGCCGAGCGGGATATATCTACGTGGCAGCGAAGCGGCAATCGTACGCCACCTGAATCTGGCGGCGATTGAACCATCGTCCGTTCATCTCCTGCGCGGCGCGACGACAACTCGGCAGGTCTCCGAACATTAGATACACGTTTCCGTCGGAGTTCTTGTCCACGAGGCAGTGCAACACGTTTCCGTACTTCTGGCACTCGGCCTTCACGTCTTCCTACGTGTCACCCCGCCTCTGCTTGCCCACCTGGATGTCCACGTCCCAGTTGGGGTCCGTCTCCAGCGCCGGCGTGAACATGTTGCGCAGCACCAGACAGTTGCTCGCGTTGCCGTGGATCAGCGGCTTCCCGTCGGGTCCCAGCGCCTACGTGCCACGTGCGAGCCAAGAATACCGACTGCACCTGTCCGGGATTGCTCACCTGCTGCATCATCGCGCTCAGCTCCGCGTCCTTCTTGCTGTCCGCCAGGTGTCGCATGATGAGTCCGCGGCGCTGCGGGTCCAGCGCGATGTTCTCTTGGCCCTCCTCGTCCTCCAGGCGCCAGTGGCGGCCCTGTCGCTGCGGGATGCTCACGCTGATCTTCCGACCCAGCACTTCCATGCCGTCCGTCTTCAGCGCCGCGCGCGACGCGTACTCGGGTCGACGGAACTTCACGTAGGCGGAGCCCTTGAACTGCTTGCGCTCATCCAGCTCCATCTCCACGTTGTCCACGTCGCCCACCGACTCGAAGAAGTCGATGATGTCGCGACGACTCAGGTCGGGGTGCAGGTTGCACACGTAGATTGTTGACGGCTGGATCTTCGGCGGCGCCTTCTCCTTCATCGCCGACCAGTTCTTCTCCGCCTCGCTGCGCTTCACCTTCATCGGGAACCCGCTGCAGTTGCACGCCTTGTGCTTCGTGCACATCTTCTGACCGTTCAGCATCAGCGCCTTTGACGCGTCCTCCAGCGTCTTCATCTCGATGTATCCCATGCCTTTCGAGCGTCCCGAGTACTTGTCGCGAATCAGCTTGATGGTGACCACCTATGGCTGAGATTTAATAGTGTGAACTTACTCCACCCGCCTGCTCGAAATAGTAGCGCAACCACTTCTCATCGACCTTCACCTGAAGATCGGACACAAACACCGTTCGCACGTCACGAGTTAGCGAGTCCTGTACTTCATGTTTCTACTCCATACCGACTTGGTTGTCCTCTCCGCTGGGAGCAGAAGGCTCGTCTCTCCGCCGACTGCTGCGATCGTAACTGCGGTCCCGACTGCGGTCCCGACTGCGGTCCCGACTGTGACGATCACGATGACTGTGTCTGTCGCGACTACTGCTGCGGCTGCGACTGTGGTGACGGTGGCTGTGGTGGCCGCTGCGACTCCGGTCGCGTCTTCTCGACTCGCGATCCCTTGCGACTCATTCAAACGGAGCAGAACGTACCGATCACGGTCGCGCGTTTCCGAGGGCTGTGAGGGAGCCGGCTCTCCAGGCTATACATGACAAGCGAAAGCGTAATCCTCACCATCTGAACTGCATTTGGAACTGGCGTACTCATGATTTCAATAAAGAATCGTCCGAAAAGGAACTAGATACGGAAACAGCGAATGCGTCCGCTGCGGATCCGTGGCGCAATTGTCGCAACAAACAGGAAACAAGGAAAAGCAGCTAAAACTACCTACGACAGTGTTAGATGTGCGTAGCAGTATAGTCCGAACGAATCGCTTCACTCGTTCAAGTCTGTTTGCCACATGCATCTGGGAAACGAAAAAATACAGACCGCAACGCAACAATGCGGTAAGTGAACGATAGTTTCCGTACAGTCAAAACCCAAACTCACTCTTTGAAAAACGACAGAATGCTCTGGTAACGCGTGAGAAGATCCGTGTTGAGCGTGTTCAGAAACTGGTAACTCTGGATGAGCTCAATCAACAGCTGCTACGCTGATGTCGTTGCGGACGACGTTTCCCACCTGCTTCCGCAGAACGCAAACAGTCATCTCTTCTTGGAAGCGCTGTGTGAGCACATCCGTTTCCTTCAGATTCGGGTTCTGGTAGAGAATGCGGATCAGCTCCTCGAAGTTCCGCACGCCCAGCTCGATCATCCTACGGAAACAGAGCGTCCCGTTCATACACCTCCTCCTGCTGCATCACCAGGATGACCGACATTTCGACATACAAAATGCAAAATTCAATGTTACAAAAAGCCTCGAGCTTGATGGGTTCCGGAATGCTCAAGAGGAGACGACTGACGGAAACCATAGAGATCTACGTCCGCAGCAGAGCGCTTTCGTACCTCGTCGTTCCTACTCAGAATCATGTTTATAGCCTCGGAGTACTGCCGATGGACCCAGTATCGGCCGAACGACTACGGAATGACGAGAGGAAGTGGGACCAACACGAAGCATCAGCTTGCGATTCTGGAGCGTTGGGTAGATGTCTTCATTCATGAACGCGTGCGTACGATGATGTCCTGAGAAGGGAAATCCGATGCGTAAAGGAAGCGTGAATCCAAACCGAAAACTGAGGAATTGCGCCATTGCGGCGATCCTTGGGCCTCCGTCACCCATGTCGTCGTTGCCTAATACAGTTGTTATCAAGTAGAGTCGATTGAATGCCTAACGTTCCTTTGGAGAGAGACATGCTCTTCCAGTCTTTGGGGAAGACCTTCACGGACAAGGAGTTCGATGAGTTGTGCTTCGAGTTCGGAATTGAGCTTGACGAGGTCGTCACCGAGACGCGGATGAAGCGCAAACAGGACGGTCACGAGGAAAAGAAGGTGGTGGTTTACAAGATTGATGTTCCTGCGAACCGACAGGACCTGCTTTGCATGGAGGGTCTGTCGCGCGCGCTCCGCATCTTTATGGGAACGGAGGAGGTTCCAGTATGGTTTGTGTTGTTCGGCCAAGAGTAGGTGTATCGTGCCATCGAGCCCAAGCAGGAGCGGATCAAGATGTTCGTGAGTAAGGAGACGAAGGTATGGGTGGGGGACGTGTTTGATTCTAGCTGATTCGTCCCTACATCGTCTGTGCGGTGCTCCGTAACATCCACATGAACCACGATGTCTACAACAGGTGGGTGCGCGTGTGTTCGTTCATCCGCAGTTTCCTCGATCTTCAGGACAAGCTCCACTTCAACATCTGCCGTCGCCGCTCCCTCGTTGCCATTGGCACGCACAACCTGAACGCCGTGAAGCCTCCCTTCTACTACAAGGCGCTTCCCGCGGAGGCTGTGAAGTTCATTCCTCTGAACCAGACGCGCGAGTTTAACGGCCGTGAGGTAGTGGTGCGGACTCGTTGTTACCTAGCTGATGGACTTCTACCGCGACCCGAAGAACGACTGCAAGCACCTGGCGCCGTACACGGACCTCATCTACGACTCGCCGGTGGTTCCGGTGGTGTGCGACAGTAACGGTACAGTGCTCTCGCTGCCTCCTCTGATCAACGGCAAGTGAAAGTGTTGGAGAGGGACGATGAGTAGCGCCAGCCGCATGGACGAGACGACGGAGAACATCTTCATTGAGTGCACGGCGAAGGACGTGACGAAGGCGTCCATCGTGCTGAACACGCTGATCGCCATGTTCTCGCAGTACTGCGACGACCGCTTCACTGCGGAGATGGTGGACGTGGTCTACGAGGAGGGCAGCACGTTCCCTGAGGGAAAGACGATCACGTATCCGGACTTCACGGAGAAGCATCTGGACTGCTCGGTGAGCGACCTCTGCTCGACGATCGGCGTGCAGCTGCCGATGGAGAACATCCGCAAGGACCTGCATCGCATGCAACTGGCGTCGGAGAAGGTGGATGAGGACCACATTCGCGTGAACATTCCGATCACGCGAAGCGATGTGATCCACGCAGTGGATGTGTATGGTGGGTATACGATAAGCACGTGACGCGTAGAGGACGTGGCTATCGCCTACGGCTACAACAACATCAAGAAGATGCAGCCGCCCACGCTGACGATTGGTAAGGAGCAGCCTGTGAACCAGCTGTATGTGTGAAGGAGGAGTGCGAGCGTAGGTCGGACATGCTGCGCGCACAGATCGCGATGGCGGGATACACGGAAGTGCTCACGCTGTCGCTGTGCAGCAAGGCGGAGAACTACGAGATGCTGGGCCTGGAGAACGACGGCAAGGCGGTCGTGCTGGCGAACCCGAAGACAATCGAGTTCGAGGTGTGTCGCACGTCGCTGCTTCCGGGCATTCTGAAGACGTTCCGCGAGAACAAACACGTCCCGTACGCGAAGGGCGTGAAGCTGTTCGAGGTGAGCGACGTGGTGCTGAAGGACAGCACCAACTACGTGGGCGCGCGAAACGAGCGTCGCCTATGCGCGGTGTATCTGGGTCCTGCTGCCCAGATTGAGGTGGGAGTGGAGAGATGGAACGAGCGGTAGATCATTCACGGACTGATGGACCGTATCATGCGTCTGCTGGACGTGTATCCGACGCAGAAGTACTCGGGCAGCGCGGAGACGATTCCGGAGGGAAAGAAACAGTACTACATTCGCGAGGGATCATATGGCGCCTTCTACCCTGGAAGATGCTGCGATGTTGTTGTAATCGACGGTGACAAGGAAACGGTGAGGGAGGAGGAGGAGCATGAGTCGTAGACCGTTGGACACTTCGGCGTGTTGCATCCCAAGGTGATCAAGAACTTCGAGCTGCGTTATCCCGGATCGGCAATCGAGATGAATATTGAGTCCTTCATTTGATTGGGTTTGTTGTCCATCAAACAAACACATAACTAGATGAAATACTTGTTGTGCGTGACCATAGTCTTCAAACTCGCCAAGTACTGCCACAGCGTATACTGATCTATGAACGCTTCGTAAGGCTGGGGAGCCAGCTTCTCAAAAGGAGACGACTCCAGCTGATAGTGGGTGTGGTACGCCAAGTCAAGACCCACCGCAAGTCTTGCGAACATCGCCTTCTTCTGGTTCTTCGGCAACACTTCCAACACGCCCGAATGCGGTCGCAGGAACAGCATCAGCGAGAGCGCCGGACTCGAAACAGCCAGCAACACGTCGACGCTTCCCATCTCTTCCACCAGTTCCTTCGTTGTGTGGCTGTGGATGACGTGGTTCTGGATCTTCTATTCGTTATACGGTGACTCCATCCCCACATTCACCTTCTTCGACGCGTATTTCAGCGCATTCTCATTGATTCGCATCTCCTTCGTCTGGTTGTTCAGTCGCGTGACATACCAAATGACAAAGGCACCTTGTTTCCAGTGTGCATCGACCTGATAGTGCTTGTAAACGGCAGCACGGTAATACGACGAATCGAACACGTGACGAACCACACCTCCCAGACCGCCGCGATGGATCGCTCCGAGAAGAGTCAACGAGGGGAAGAAGAGCCACTGGTCCTTCGCCTGCTGCTTGCAATCCGAAATGGAAAATAGAGGAATAGAATGGCCTGCGGTTTTGCGCATCGATGCGAATGCGGGGATCAGACCTGTAAGGTTACTCTGCGGAATGGAATCCAGGGAAGGAAGCAGCAACGAGGACATCTACGGAATACAGATAAGAAAGAGCTACGTCTGGGTACTGATGAGGATACAACTGCGTGTCGGCGAATGCCAAAATGGAACCGATTGCGAAAAGGGTCGAGTCGGTTGTGTCCAAAGACGAAGGCAGGAGGAGCATCCACGGATGGGAGCCAGGCGTTTCCCACTTCGTATAGGATTCGTCGCCTCGAGCCTTGCTGATCTGAAGCATGGTTCCCTTTACATAGTCGATGGGAGTCTCATCCACGAGACGAAGAACAGTGTCTGCTGGGTGAAACAAAACGTTTCTGAGCGCAATTACATCAACGTCGTTTTGCAAAGGAATCGATTGCTGACCATTTCTAATCACTGAATCATCTTCGATACTACCGACTTCTCATACGCCTTTTGGATACAGACCATTGCCTCACTGAACTGCGCTTGCCTAGAGCTCATATCCTCTCCATGAATCAACCAATGATCCTCCTTGAACGAGATCGCTTGTCTCATACACGGCTCCGATACTGGCAGATTCATCATCGGCTTTGTGGGTTCGGGAGGATGGAACTCCTTCTCCACAATAGGACTCGCAGGATCCTTCTCACGGGAGCTAGACGTAATAATAGAACAGAAAACAAACTCAATCGGAGGAGACTGTGATAGGGCAATCAGACCGTAGGCTAGAAGGGAAGTAAGAAACCCTAGTGGCAGAAGAATGAACTTGGCACCCGTGGTATACTTGGTCATTTCAGCGAAAACTGAGTATTGCGATCTGGGGCGATTCGGCGGAATGGCGCAATTGTCGCGCCCCCGCTCTTGTTACTCAATTAGGGATGTTTTTCTCCACAGGAACCAAAATCGGAACTATTTTCTTGTGTACGAGGAATCTGCATTCTTGTGTTTCATATGAATGATGCCGAATGCGAACGAGCTGACGATCATCATCTTGTACAGTAACCAAAAGTACGGGTTACTTATTCCAGACTCCTACACAATCCGACAGATAAAGAAGGAGATTCAGGTAAGAATCGATGGGGACTTCTCATTAGACCTATTTGGGAATCAAGTTGGAGAACCAGGTGCTATCGTATGATCAACTGATCTTGGAGAACGACAAAACAGTTTCCTTTTACAATATTCAGGATTCGAGTGAAATCCTGCTAATCGAAAATGCGTTTCAGGATCACTTGGTGAATAAGGATGTTGATTTGATCGAGCTGGACTCGTGGCTGGACTATCTGAACACGGACTACGAGAACGCATCGCGGTTTATGCAGGATGCGGACTACATTTTGAACAAGCTCCACGAGAACGAACACAAACCGTATGCCTTGGAAGCGATCGACAACGCGATTGCATTTGTGAGGCGCTGTAACGAAAAGGCAGGGAAGCTGCAGCTTCTCTGTGAGCAACTCGCTCGCAAATACGCCTATATGTGCTCCGAGTATGACCGTTTCCTCAAGGAGATTAGCGAGTCCAAGGTGAAGCAGATGGAGTTAGCGAAAGGTGAGCACGTGCTGTCTTTGTCATTTCAAGAACTCGACATGTTGAATCTGCGTACCATTCGAGAAGGAGAGATTGAGAAGCTTCGCTCTTCAAACAGTCCTCCGAGTCTACCGAAGCCTCCTTCCACTCCTGTTCCTCAGGAGCGAAACCCCATCAAGTCGTACCTCTGGTCTCTCAACTCTCTTCCTGTCGCAAAGAAGGAGACGATGGAGGCGATTAGCGACGGAGAGGAGGATACGGCTTCTCGACTGACGCTTCGTCTTCCTTCCTACCAGCAGGCACCCAAGCTGCGGATCGTTCGTATCAACGCCGACGGGAGAGTTGTCAAGGGAGGTCAGGGAACCGAGGAGGACGAGGACGAGGAGATTCGTCAGCAGCGTGTCGCGTTGGTGAAGGAGGTAACGGAGCACATCGACTTACCTCGACGCTATCCCATCCACGTGTATACGGGCAACAGCTGTGGACTGCTGCAGGAACACACGCGCGATGCAGCCATGCGACTGATTGACGACATCGAGAATCATCCCGACCACTATTCGTCAATGACGACGCTGGATCTTTCTTGTGCATTTTCCGAATACGAACGAGCCGTAGATTGCGGGATCGGGAACGAGGGATTCATTCGACTCATCAGCGCGTTCATGAACAACAGCACGATCCCGCTGCAGGCGCTGCACTTGGCGGGCAACGGTCTGGGAGCCAACCAGATCTTCTACCTGCTGAACCAGCTGCACATGAACTCGCTGCGGAACAGCCAGGGAAGCGAGGCGGAGCCGGACTTCATCTTCCCGAAGCTCCAGATCCTCAACCTGAACGGTAGGAAACGGACGCGTGTGAAACCCAGGAAACCCCATCGGCAACAGCGGCGTGATGCAGCTCTTCCGTCTGTTCGAGAAGCGCGCGCTGCCCTCCCTGCACCAGATCTGTCTGATCAGTACTTGTTTTCTTTCCGCTCCAGCGTAGACACGTGTCTGACCACGGAGGTGACGTCGATGCTCATCAACGTGAATCTACACGAGAACAACCTCATCGACATCGTCATTCCCGAGACGCAGATGGCGCAGATGACGGAATCGGAGCGTGACATCATGCTGCGTCTCTACGACCGCATCGAGAAGCGCTGCGTCAGCAGTCTGGACATCGATCGTAGCACTTTCCTCCTCCTGCCACGCAGAACGCATCTCCGACACTTGCATGCAGCTCTATTTCTACACGGTCATCGAGTCGATCGACGACGGCCTCCAGCGCCTCTCCATCCGCGACGTCGACTTCAGCGGCAACTGTGGCACCGTGTTCATGTCGCTCTTCGCCCAGTACGTGCGCTACGGCCGCTGTCGGAAGCTCAGTAGTTTGACGCTGTCGCGTAGACGACGGGGGTTTTCGTGACGTGCAGATTGCAATATCGGCGATCGTCAGGTGCTGAGTCTCTGCGACCTGGTGAGTCTCTTCGCCTCGCAGGGACTGAAGGAGTTCCACTACCTGGGTCTGGATAGTAGGCGCGCGGGAGGCGTTTCAGGTAGATAACATGGTGACGTCGGTGGGACTGATGTCGTTCTTGAAGACGATTCTCGCGTGTCGGGAGAAGAAGGTGGTGATCGACTTCTCCATCATCGGCAACCCCATCGGAGACGCCGGTCTGGCCGCCTATCTGAACCAGTACTATTCTCCGTTCCACGCGTCAATCGACACGCTGAATCTGAACGGCTGCGCCATCACCGACATCGGACTCAGCTTGCTGTCGGATGCGCTCGGAAAACTTACGGGAGGCAACTCGATCCGAGCGATCAATCTGAGCGGTCGCTTCGTTTCATTCCTGTCATGTGTAGATAATCCGCTCACAGATTCGTGTGTGGTATCGATGACCCAGATCCTCCAGCGGCTTCCGCTGCTGCGCAATTTGTATCTGGAAAGTAGGGACGTTGAGGATAGCTGATGGATAGAAACGGAAATGACGGAGAAGGGATTACAGTCGATAGTCAGTTATTATGTCCAAAACCGACCTAATCAACTTTTGTATTTGAGTATGCGAAGTAGGAGCGCAACAGGACTCTTACGTAGACAATCCTGTTAAGGACGATTCCGCTATTGTAGATATGGTTCAATCTCACTTTGGTGAGGACGAAAATGTTATTATTGAACTCTGCTGTGTTTGTTTGACTGAATCTGAATCTGTCTGGGTAGTTTTATCGACCTTCACACAGGGAAAAAAACCTACCTCCGGCTGCCCAAAAGGATGGCGATTTAGATTACCTCCATTTTCAAATGCCGATCGTCAAGGCACAGAAGGCGGAGAAGATTTCGACGGAGCAGCTCGTCGGAGAGACAATGGATATTGTTGCCGAGATGTTGGACATAATCGTCTCCCGAACTGGGATGGATACGAACGATCGCGGTACGGACTGAACGTTTGCTGACACGTAGATTTCATCCATTCGGGAAATGAGTTGAAGTACTTCGGTGTGGGTCATCAGTTGAAAATCTCGAAGCTTGCTGACACACTCTACTCGACGATGAAAGACGTCATCGTTTTTGTGATGGAGGAGATGGCGAAGGAGAGCGACATTGATTACAAATTTCAAGTTCCTAAGCACACTAGTTTTGTTGGATCGATCGTGAAAGTAGAATAGCGGGGAGAGATCAATCGTAGTGCGTCGCGATCGACGTTCTTTCCTCAAATGAGCGCTACAAAGAGTACATTCAGTCGCTGTGCGACATGACAGGCAACTACGTGTTTGACGTAAACAACGAAGTGTTCCAGAGTATCTATCGTGATACGGTTTTGAAGTTGGACGAGCGCCACTTCCTTTTCGCCGACGACCCCGAGCTCATTTCCGTGAAGCGCGCAATGAAGGATCTCAGTCAAGTGGATCAGCCATCCCATCCCGCAACCCTGGAGAGCATCAGCATCTCCGCAGAGGACATTCTTCCGACGATGCAGCAGTCCAACTACTCGCAGATCAGCATGAAGGAGAGCATGCAGCCGCAGACGGAGGAAGACATGGACGCCGTAGCCTTGCTTGCCTTTTGAGACCGCAGCTGAACGACTTCGAGAAGATCAAGGCGAGCTCGCGCAACCGCATCATTTTCCCCTACCTGCGGCGTCTGTTCGAGACGCACAAGTCGGTGTGCGTGACGCGTCGCCGCATCGAGACGAACGTGAACTTCGCGATGCCGGACGAGGAGATCAAACAGGCGTTCAATCAGAAATACAACGAGATTTACATGGTCGGATTTAGGAATACGGTTCATCGTAGAACACACAGGGACAGCTCAACGCTGCAGGAGAAATCGTGAGGGGACATTGCATCTTCCTCACATTGTCTTACCTGAAGGAGCACTACTCGAAAGAGCGTGTGGATGTCATGGAACAGTATTTGAAGGAGGAGAAGTCGGCCAATAGCAAGCCGCGAAAGCGATACCTCAAGATGCCTTCTGGAAAGAGGACGCGGGTGGTGGATATCTCGACCGGGGACTATAGCATGGTTCCGTCCAATGAAATGGTTCATAATGAATCGATGATCTCGATGCTACAATAGAGATTTGTGTAATTTGTTACTTTACTCTCTGGAGTGTTTGTATGTATACCTACACGCCCTTTTCGCCTCCTCAGGGCGCTTCTGAACGTGAGACGATTTGGAGAGAATCGATCTGTAGCGTTATCGGAATCGGTCATCAGCGATGCCGAATCTACGGTAGGGTGGTATCGGAGTTGTTTTAGGATGAGATGCCGTTCTCTTCACGTCCAAATGTTCCTTCGTTTACAAACCCACTCAACTTTCCATTGAATGGATCTGCACTCATGAAAAACAACGAAACGCCCAATCGGATCCAACCGCGTCCTCTGAATCCAGAACTTGATATCCAGTTTGGACAAGACTCTTTTCCGCATTTCTCTCAAGAGTCTTTCCCTGTTGTACATAATCCCCCACACGTGTGGAAGGAAAGCGACTACCAGTTGGCTACCGTACCTTCAGAGTCTTTGGGGACATCCATGGATGCACCGATGGCGCCATTTATAGAGTCTGGGGTGGAGGCTTCATTGCAGCCGGTGGCGGATCCGTCTGTGGAGTTATCCCTGCAATCATCGGAAGACGAGGATGCAACAAAGCTGAATGAGTTCCTCAAGAAGAATGGTTTGCCGACGTTCGACTTCTCCGTGTTGACAGAACGGAACAAAGACCAGATGGTATGATTTTGCGTTTTTCCAAATGTAGTACCAAGACTTCATTTATCGCATCGCCGAGCAATATGGACATCGAGAAGATGTAATGAAGAAGATCGCGAAACGCTCCCTGTATGTGCAGGGAGATAAGGAGACATCGGAAGTGGTATAAGTGGCTGGAACATGTGACGTAGCTTCGCGATGCCAATCAACGTGTGTTCGACATTATGCGAGAAAATGCACTGACAAGCAAAACGGATCTTGTAGACAATATTCGGACGATCGGGAATCATCTACACAAGGGAGAAGCCAAATCGCGCTGTCTCGACGCACTTATGAATTGGATGTGTCTCTTTCATTTCTCCTTCAACGTAGAGAGAAGGATGACGCGGATCCGCCATCCATCGATGCTCTACGAACGATGGATTCGTCGTTTGATAAACGGTATCGAAACAGCGTGAAACGCATATTGGAGATGAAAAAGTACCGTGAACGGACGAAGGAGCTTCTCGTTAGTCTATGAGACCGCTGTCACCCGTAGCTTCTAAAATACAAGGTAGTGGAGATGTTGAATCGTATGACGGAGTCTTCGATTGATCGTTTCATCGAAGTGGACAAAGTACAATTGGAATCGTATTACTACCTCAGCTTCTCCCTATTCTCAACAAAACGCATATTCCAATCAAGCGAATGCGTGATCTTCTACAGAGTCGCGGATACACCCCAGAGTGGAAGATTCGAGAGATGAGGGAAATGCTCCATATCTATCTTGTTTGTTTGACTCCTTTTCACAAATGCGCCAACCAACCACATGGCGCAAGGCGCAAGGCGCAGTTTTGTTCCCTGTCATTTTGTCGGAAGAGAAGGACTCTACCCTCAATTCTCGTTGGAATCGACTTGTACTATCTGAACATGGTAGGACTTGAATGGATAGGGAGTGATGGACTAGCCTCTTCAACTTGACATACAAGTACAGTCTGTAGAGTGGATCCGTGACTGTAGAAACTGCTGGTGAACCACTCAGATCGCGTGAAGTGCGTGGATATGCACTCGACAGAGCCTTGGGTGCTGACTTCTCTGTTTTCGGGAAAGGTGTATATCTGGAACTACAACACGGGAGATGTTGTGCGTCAGTGGGATGCAGCGAGCGTTCCCATTCGCACCTGTAAGTTTGTTGAGCGAAAGCAGTGGGTGATCCTCGGCTGTGATGACTTGAAAATTCGTGTTTATAATTATAATACTGCCGAGAAGGTCCGCCTTCGTGAATGGGTGAATTGTAGGTGACAGAGTTCGACGCGCACTCGGATTACATCCGCTGCGTGGATATTCACCCTACGGAGCCGCTGATGCTGAGTTGTGGTGACGACATGTGCATCAAGCTGTGGAACTGGGAGCAGGGCTGGAAGAACATCCGAGTACATGCGAGGTGTGTGCCTAACCCTCTAGACCTACGAGGGCCACTCGCACTTCGTGATGCAGGTGAAGTTCAACCCCAAGGACAGCAACACCTTCGCGTCGTGCTCTCTGGACAACACAATCAAGGTGTGGGGCCTGAACGCCTCCTCTCCCTACTTCTCCCTGAACGAGCATAAGATGGGTGTGAACTGCATCGACTACAGCAGCGCGAACGACAAACCGTATTTGATCTCCGGCTCCGACGACAAGGTATCCTTCTTCTCCCGCTGCCATGCAGACGGTGCGCATCTGGGACTACCAGACGAAGACGTGCATCCAGACGCTGGAGGGCCACACGGAGAACGTGACGAGCGTCCTCTTCCACCCGAAGCTGCCGATTCTTCTGACGGGCAGCGAGGACGGTACCGTTCGCATCTGGCACAGCGTGACCTACAAGTGCGATCTATCGCTTCCATCTCCTCTCTAGATGCGAGCTGACGCTCAACTACGGCAGCGGCCGCGTATGGTGTCTTCAGAGCGAGGAGCACGGCAGCAAGGTAAGGATCATCCCTTCTTCCTCCCCAGCTCGCCATCGCCTTCGACGAGGGCAGCACGGTGATCCAGCTGGGCAGCGAGGCGCCGGTGATGGCGCTGGACGGCAACGGACACTTGATGCTGAGCGACAACGGTGACCTGCGCACGGCGCTGCTGCAGAACCTGCGCTGCGAGGAGGAGACGGAGCTGCCGGTGGCCTTCCGTGACCTGGGCCGCTCGGAGCTGTTTCCGCAGTCGCTGACGTACAGTCCGAACGGCCGCTTCATGCTACTGTGCGGCGACGGCGAGTACGCGATCAGCACCACGCGCGTGCTGCGCAGCAAATGCTACGGCGCGGCGCTGGAGGCGGTGTGGAGCGCGGAGGGCAACGGAGACTACGCGGTGAAGGAGGTGAGAGGTGAGAGCGAGAGGTGAGCGACAGACGACCACGCGCGTGCGTGTGTTTGCGAACTTCAAGGAGCTGGTGACCATCGCGACGCCGTTCCCGGTGGAGAAACTGTTCGGTGGACGCATGCTGGGCGCGCGCGGGTCCAACTTCGTTGTGTTTTACGCGTGGCAGTCGGGAGACGTGATTAAGAAGATCGACGTGACGCCGACGGTGAGAATGTGAGTTTCCGTCGACTCTAGGACGTGTTCTGGTCGGAGGATGGGTCGTTGGTCGCCATCACCACCAGCGACGGCTTCTACGTGCTGTCGGTGCGGGAGGAGGAGGACGGGTTCGTCTTCGAGCTGCTGCACGAGTTGGGCGACGTGGTCCTCAGCGGCTGCTGGTTCGGCTCCTGCTTCCTCTACAACACCGAGAAGAGCGTCAAGTACTACGTCGGCGGCGAGCTGATCGTCGTGAAGCATCTCTCCAAGCGCGTGCATCTCCTCGGATACCTGGAGAAGGAGAACGCTATCATCGTCGTCGACAAGGATGTTCCCTTTCTCGCCCGATTTGAGCGTAGAAAACCGTCTCCGCCATTCCGCTCGACCAGCATCTTCTCCGCTACCAGACCGCCGTGCTCGCGCAGGACTTCACGCAGGCCAACGAGATCCTCCCCAACATCGGCGCGCGCGAGCTGGAGAAGCTCTCGCTATTCCTGCAGGGACAGGGATATCTGCAGGAGGCCATTCGCGTGACGAAGGACCCGATGCGCAAGCTGGACCTGGCGATCTCGCTGCAGGATGTGCCACAGGCGATGGAGCTGCTGGAGAGTCAGGGCGAGGACAAGGAGACGGCCAAGTACTGGTCGCAGCTGAGCGAGATCTGTCTGCAGAAGGGAGACATGCAGACGGCGCTGAAGTGTATCGAGAAGGCGCGCGACTTCAGCACGATGCTGATGCTCGCCTCCTGCTACAGCGATGAGGCGCTGATGCACCGCGTGCAGACGCTCGCTCACGAGGCGCAGTGGGACAACGTGGCGTTCATGGCGGCGTTCGCGCGGAAGGATCTGGACGCCTGCATGGCCATTCTAACGGAGGAGAAGCGTTATCCCGAAGTGGGTGTGAGGAATGAGAGTGATCGATAGGCTGCTTTCTTCGCGAATTCCTACTACCCCGAGAAGCTCGAGGAGGCGATGAACACCTGGAAAGAAAACGTGAATCATTTCTCTGTTTGTTGGATCACGGATATCCTGTACTTTGATTTTGATAGTGAACCGAAATCATGGCGAATCCAGAGGGCAAGAACGTAATCAAACTGATCAGCTGCGACAATCGCGAATTCACCGTCGATAAGCGGATTGCCTTCATGTCGGAACTGATTAAGCAGATGTGTTCTGTGAGCAACGAGTTCTCGCGGGAGCTCGCGATCCCAGACGTCACCGGAGACATCTTGAGCAAGGTGATTGACTTTTGTCCGTTTTCCTTCTTGTTTTCACGTCTAGGCACATACCACGTCGACAATCCGCTGAAGGAGATTGAGCGACCCCTGAAGAGCACCAACATGGCGGAAAACGTCGATGCGTGGGATGCTGCATACATCGATCTGGACGATGCGACGCTCTTCCACTTGGTCACCGCAGCCAACTATCTGATGATACGTCCTCTGATGGAGCTGGCATATCCTATTTGAACACGCTTCCACTGCGTTCCTTTACGTGCACCTGCTCCAAAATCGCGTCCTTTATCAAGGGAAAGACGACCGAGGAGATTCGTCAGCGTTTCCACATCCAGAGCGATTTCACTCCCGAAGAGGAAGAAAAGGTGGGACTGCGCATTGGATTTCACCTAGATCCGACAAGAGAACAAATGGGCGGATGAACTGTAAACTGTTTCTGTTTGATACAAACAATCCACTTAGTGATCCATTCCGTACTGGTCCCACAAATCTTTTACGTCGATATGCGAGATCTGCTTCCATCCCTCCGGCTTTATGAGATATACTACCCGTCACGTGTCTCTAAGACCTGTACCGTTGTTGAAGCCTCCGCTCATCGCGTCACGGTGCGTGGCGTGGAAGATGGCGCGCTTTCCCAAATCGATGGCTTCCTCATCTACTGTCCCAGCTTTCTCCCATTCCTACCCGTCATGTCCCAGTGGTACAGCTGGTCCAGCACACCATAAGCATAGGAACTACCCGATCCCACCGAGAAATAGGAGCGGTGCTCATCAGCCTTCAGTCTCGAACCGTCGTTGTCCACGTAATATATCTGGGGACCCGTTTTGTCCCATCCGCAAATCATCGTTCCCACACTCAGACCGTAGCCCTTGTAATGGTACAAGTAATCTACAAGAATCTTGCTGGCTCCGGCAACGGAGATGCGCTCGCCATTCCGAAGCTCGTAGAGTCTACCTCTCACACGAATCGCGAATCACCTGCCTGCACTCCACGCCCATTCTCCGCTCGAAGTAATAACAGTCCGAGGCACCACCGGCCATGGTTCCGAGAAGGAAGGGGTTGACTTCGATGACTTTGTGAACTTGGTTCGAGGCTATGGATTCATCTGTTCTACCCGCTTCCTACCGATGAACTGACCTTGTGTAGCTCGCGAATCGACGGATACAATCACACCACCCTGATATTTGAAAGCAAGGGTTGTTGTGCCCTTACAAAACTTTACTCTTTGATGGCCGTCCTCGTACTCTGCTCCAAAGTTCGTACTGCAGTATTTGGGAGAATTGGAAACACTAGGCAGAAGGAAGCGAGGCGTTCGGTCAATCGCCTCCGCATACTTTGCTACTTCCTTCTTTTCGCCAGGAAGACTAATAGGCATATTCCGAGTTGACAAAATGAAGTTTGACTCATTCCCGCGGATGACGCACTTCGCGAAATGAATTGCTACAACAAACAGGCATTCACATCTCTTCACAACACAAAATAGGTAACAGATATAATTGCAATTACGTAATCCCATGACCCCGCGTACACTTCGGCGCCTTGAATTGCTTTGGCAGAAAGGTGTTCTGAATGGGGTTGAACATGTACTGGGCCTTTCCCGTGTTCTTTTCCGTGTTCATGATGCGCGTGCCATATTGCCGAATCAGGTCCAAATACCCCTCCACCGAGCACTTGGAAATGATATTCGAGGACTCCAGGATCTTCGCCTCGCGCAGCGTGATCAGCATGCCCGTCCGATCCTTTCCGCTCTTACACATCACCACAATTCCCGTGTGCAGCTGCTCGCCCACGCCTACATGCCACTTCTTCTCCGCACCTACGCAGGAAGCTCTGGATGAGGTCCACGCTCTTGATCTCATTCTCCCGCAGCACGCGCCGCACGTTCTACTATCGACCTCTTCGTCGACGCCTACACTCAGCTGTTCCGAAAAGTCGCCGTTGTCGCAGATGAGTTCCTGCGTCATCTCGCGATCGCAGTCGTAGTTCGTCATGATGAAGTGGACGAGCTTCTGCAGGTTGATTGTGTGACCTGCGCGACTCTCGGGCGCGTTGTAGAACGCGACGTGCGGCGTAGGCTGTTTCGAAGACTCGAGGAGACTGTTGGCGTAGCAGACGAGGTCGCGGTAGCAGAACTGGTTGATGTGCTTCTCGATGGCGACGTTGTGGACGTTGACGAGGTCGGTGATGGTCTGCGAGACGTCGACGCCCATGGTGAAGAAGAAGGGGACGACGGAGATGGTGGCGCCCTGCAGCTTGTGCTCCTTCAGGATGCCGAACTCCTGCAGGTGGAGATGCTGCAACGTGCAGTGGATGATGACGGGGAGGACCAGCTGGTGGTTCACTACGTGCGCCTGCGACGAGAAACTCACACTGAGCTTTGAACACTGCGTGAGAGGGGAGAGAGAAGGCCCACGCGACGCAAGTGGATGCGGAACTTGATGGAGCGGAGACTGGCGATGGCGACGAGCGAGTCGAGGATCATCGCCTTCTCCTTAGAGTACATCGAGAGGAGGCTGGAGAACATGATCTGCACGTCAGCTCGCCCGCGAGGACCGACGGGGTATCCGCTCGTCAGCCACTGCTGGAAGATGTGGTTGTCCAGGAGACTGCTGGTTAGCGAGAGCAGAATGTGACGCAGCTGCCGCTCAGTGTCATCACACGAACCTACGTCGTTGATGAAGGAGGTCGCGAGGATGGCGATGGCCTGCGAGGAGGCGAGGTCGAAACGCTCGCGAATCAGCAGCGAGTCGTGGAGCCCCGCCTCCGAGCGCACGTAGCAGTTGTTCTGCTGCGAGCTGTACTCCTTGATGAGCGCGAAGAGCCCGCCACAGTTGAACTTGTAGTAGTACGCGTTTGGCGTGCCGCAGGAGAGCATCGAGTAAGCGGGTACCGGCGGGGGAAGAAGCGATTCTACATCGCAGCGGGCGAGAATCGCGACGGAAGAGCGTGTTCAGGTCGTAGTTGTTCAGCGTGGTGCGTCGACGGATGATGATGTCGTTAATGTGGAGATTCGTGGGCAGCATCGCCGCCTCCCTCACCTTCTTCATCGTGCTGTTCATTCATTCCTTTCTCCTCACCCACCTGGGCTTGAAGCTGAACTTCCGCACGCGGTGGTCGCTGGAGTGGTCGTTGAGCGTCAGGAGGTCCAGATGGTTCTGGATCGCCTGAATGGACACCTGCGCGTGAGGAAGCATCGCCAGACTCACATTGTAGAAGCGCTGGCTCTGCACGAAGTCGCGGTTCTCCTTCAGCAGCTCGTCCATCGTCGTGAACTCGTGGCGACGCAGCCGCGACTCCGCAAGCTGCTGCTGCTGCTGGTGGAGCGTCATGCAGTCCTCCAGCTCGTGGCGCCACAGCTGCTCCGTCAGATGGGTGTACGCTGCCGGCGCGTCGAAGGAGATGCTACGATGAATCCTCTCTCACACTCCCACTCCGTTTCGTTCATCACCTCGCACACGTGGTTCAGATACAATCCCTGCGGCGTAGAGATCGTCGGCGTGAACACGCCGCGTCCTTCCTCTCCCGTCTTGTCGAACACGTACTCCTTCTGGAAGAAGCGACCTTCCTTGCGTGGCCGAAGCCCCACGAGATAGCAGCCGAAGGAGTAGGAGCATACGCTCTTCTCCACACGACTGTAAGGACGCTCCATTCCGCCCGGCGGCAACGACCTTCCCGTCAACGCACCCGCCAACGCCCACATCGACAACTCCGCCAGACTGAACGACTCCATCGTCTCGTTGCTCATGCTCTCGTGGATGCTAGAAGCGAAGTCGTTGTCCTCGTACAGCTGACCTCTCTGCACCGGCGTCTGGCGATTGCTCAGGAACGGGTTCTGCGGAGGCGTGAAGGGAGAGGCGCCCGGTTGGATCAGCACGGTTCCCGGACAGGAGAAGTGGTCGTGCGTGGTGAATTCCGGGATCTGGTCAAGGTCCAGATTGTGGACGTCCATCGTCGCGTGGACGGGACGCGCCACGTAGGACTGGAAGGAGCCCACTTCCGCTGAGGAGAGGTCGCTTCCGTTGGAGAAGGTCGGGAGGACGCTGGAGTGGCTTCGCTTCACCGGCTGCTCCAGCTCCGTGCGGAGGCTCAGCGAGTGCTCGGCGGGGAGCGGCGAGTCGGAGGGCTGGTAGGAGTGCTGGGTCCACGCGGTGGACGGTCGCTGCGGCGACGAACAGACCTTGTTGTGGTGGACCATCAGCAGCGCGTTGTGCGTGTTGAGAAGGACGTTGAGAGACACCGTCTCCGCGAACAGCAGTTTGTTCGACTGGAGATGAGTCGACACACCCTCGCCCACCCGACTGGAGACGTCGATATGATTGTTCGTCGTGTTCGAGCACCACACCTCGAAGCGCATCTCCACGTCGCTGAGGTTCTGTGGGTCCACGCAGACGCCACTGTGCGTCGTCAGGAACTGCTGGAGCTGGGAGGTGGGCGTGGTCTGGGATTAGCAACCCCACAAACCCCCACCGCGACCACACTGTCAGTCATGGGAACAGGGACGCCAATGCAGCAGTTGAACATGAACCCCTTGAGGACGCTGACGAGCGGCACGCTCTCCGTCACCCCGCACTATGTCGCAGTCTTCTCGCAGCGGTACGTCGATAGGCACGGCGGCGATCGTGGACGCGTCGTCGACGAACCGCGCAGTGCAGCGGACAAACACGTTGCGGTAGCGCGTGAGCAATCTGGATGCGTTCTGGAGCTGCAGGAACAGCGCGAGACTGATCTGTGCGTGAAAAGGACAAACAAACCCCACCGAACACTCCATGGGCTTCCCACAACGGTCCTGCACGCGCAGTGCCAGCGACGAGGGGTCAACGGGCTCCGGCTCCTGTGAGTTGTCCGTCTGCGACGAGGACAGCGCCACCGACTCCGAGTGCGCAGACAATCGCATGTCGCGCGTGAGTTCGCTCGCCGCCTCCGAGCGTCTGCGAACCACTCTCGCCGGTTCCACTTGGCGCCGAAAGTCTCCGATGGGCTCCGACTGTCTTCTCGGGTCGCTGGGCGTCTCCGCTCGCAATCCCTTCTGCAGCTTGTCTGCCTGCGTCTCCAGCTCGTCGGTCTCCGTGACCGTCGGCGACTCTTTGCGAGGCAACGTCGCGAATACGTTCGATTCGGGGTTGAACGGCGACCCCTCGTCGGAAGAGACCTCGTCGCCCGCAGCCTCCACCTCGTTGTCGCCCGCCTGCGAAGCCGTTTCCGCGTGTGCGTCGGTGGAGAAGAGCGAATGGAGCGAGGAATCCACCTGGGTGCCGACGAGCGAGCGGCTGCTGATCGTCTCGTCGTACTTGTACTTGAGATGCGGCGTAATGGACGGAGCGGCGAGCGAGAAGGGACACTCGCAGCCGCCGACGGTGGAGTTGCAGTCGATGAGGCAGCTGGCGTTCCACCCGAAGTAGCGGCCGTGGGAGTCCTGTGTGGAGCGGGCCGACGGAGTGAGGGAGAGAGGGCGGGCATACGTAGTCCTTCATGAGGATGAGGAGGATGAAGTTGAAGAACGCGGGGAGAATGATGAAGATGCTGCTGAGAATCACCGTCGTCACGTGCTGGTTCAGGAGGATGAAGCTATGTGTGGGCGGGAGAGAGGGGATACAGCGAGGTGGCGATGCGGAGGAGGAGGACGACCAGGAGGAGGAGCGTGTTGGTGAGGAGGAGAGCGATGTTCTTGGCCACTTCGATACGCATCTGCGTGTGAGGGGAGGAGATGGCGAGGACGCTCGCGCAGACGCTGCTGAAGACCGTTTTCAGCTTGAAGATAATGTGCTTGCAGGACATGAAGCAGAAGAAGGAGATGAGTGCGTTGATGAGAACGTATACGAGCTCCGTGAGGCGGAAGCGATCGAATTGCGTCTGGGTGGTCACGAAAGCACGTCGCCCACCTCGTGAAACATACCGTAGAGAAAGAGGAAAAAGTATGCTGCATAGACGCCGATACAGCCGTAGATGTAGCGCAGCACAACCTTCTTCTTCATATTGACGACATACTCCGAAAAGTAGCGCATCATGTAGAAGAGGACAAACACCTGCATGGTCAACTCCAGCGTGCGATTGATCAGGAGGAAAACATCACTACTCTGTCACACCACAGGAACCCCAAACAATCCGAGTTTACTAAAGAAAGGCAAAATACGAATGCAATAAACGAGACCGGCAATCGAGCTCAGCAGGTAGCAAACAATAAACCTGAAGGTAATACCACAAACGAATCCCTACATCACGCGGTAACGGTTTGAATTCTTTAGAATCGATCGCAGCGTGATCTGCCACTCACTCCCCTTCTTCTCTCTTACAATTCCAATGATAATCAGAAGGCTGTACAAAACAGTTCCGACTAGCAAAAGGCCTGGGCCGGGTTCATCCTTGTTACTTCCCGAGACCATCTATTTCTAACAATCACCCTCTCATCGGTTACTTCCGATTGTCTAATGAACCACAACGTACTCTGAAGGCCTTTTCGTAACAAGTATGTCGAAGTGAAGAATCGAATTCCGCGGTTATTTCGTTGTTGTCGCGGAGAAGATGGTGTTCTCTTTTGTTTTTGTTGGACTGGCTTCTTCGTTTCTTTCGTTTTCCGCACGCCAAATTGGGAGGTGCTTGCAATATGACTGGATTCCGACCGCATCCTCGAGACCGTGCGATTGCTCATTTTACTGTTTGATAGGATGGATGGCATTGTTCGTTCTTGCTGACGGCGTATGAGTCTAGGTAGAAGTGACTGCAAAGACTCCTTTCGTTGGGTTGAACGGATTTGATTATCACATGCTACAATCATAGTGAATGAACCAGTTTTGTGTCGTTCTCATCCAGGCAATTCTGGTTTCATCAATCAAATCCGTGATCTTCCCATTTACCCCATTTTCAAACAAACAGACCACGGTAAACACATATCCCCACGAGGTGTCTCCAGAAGCTATATTGGGATGCATCCACGAGCACTACCTTTTCTATGACAGGAAGATCCACTTCGAAGCGCTCTCGATTGCAAACGTTTACGGAGTCCAAGAGAGCTCGTTTCGACTCCGCCTCCTCGCCCAAAAGGGATTGGAACAGACTCATGACCAAACTCTGGCGATTGCTGTGAATGCGGCCGTCCTGCTGCATACGGAGCTTTTCCTCAATGTCCCCGTTGATTCGGCGCATCAGCTGTCTCCAGATGGTTCCAGAAAGCTGTCCGTCTTCCTGCGACAGATAGAAGACAATATCAAGCAGCGTGTTGACATTGTTCCGATCGGTCACCATGGCGGTGAATGCATTCAGGAGGAAGTCGGTTGTCACCGGCACCTGATTTTCATTCATGTACTGCACGAGAGAGGCGAATGCCTCCTGTTTCATCGTTGTGTTTTTCACGCACACGCTAAAGAGATTGGGATCTACGAACGCCTCTGTTTCGTTGCTCCGCATGATCAGAAACGCGAGAACCCGCAGCGCCTGCTCTAGATCCCTTTCCTTCAACAACAGAAGACCTAATTGTTCGTCGTTCACGTAGGACTCCGTCGCGATGATATCAAGCACGCGGTCGGTCACCTCGCGCCGATTCGGCACGATTTCACTCGAACACGCATTCAGCCTATATCACCACTTCTCTCCTCTCCCACACCAACAAATAGTTTATCAAGTACGACTGCAGGAACTCTGCAGGATAACTACTTCGATACTTCTCCAAGTACGCCGCCGTCGCCTGCGTGTCATTCGTCGACAGCGCGTGCCATAACTTGTACGGCAGCGCCACGTTGAACGGACTGCTCTCGGCGATCCGTTCCGCGTAGCGGAAGAGCCGTGTAAAGCAGAGCGACTGCTGTTCCCCGTCGATCGGCAGCTGGGGATTCAACTCCGTGTTCTGCACCTCCTTCAGCACCTTCATGAAGACCGTCGTCTTCATCGCCACCTCCTTCTCCGTGCAGAAGGCGAGTACTTCGTTGCATTTTGCATAGTCTCCTTCCTAGCTCTCATTGCAGCTCCGCACCCACTCGCACGAAGAGAACCACCAGCTTCTCCAGGAGGAACCGGTCCAGGTCGCTCACCACGTTCGGACTCAGCTTCTTGCTGCCCTGGTCGTAGCGGCGCTTCACCATCTCCCACGTTGCGTCCTCCATCCCTAGGGATATACAATCGTAGGATGGAATACGGTAGTAACAGAAGGCGCTCAGCTGGTCTTTCAGAATCACGCCCTCGTGCACGCTGCCGTGGTTCACCTCGTGCAGGAAAAGACTCTCCAGCGATCGGTACTCGCGGAAATACCCGTTGAAGAGAAGGCGGTGGATCTGCGTGAAATTGAGGATAAAGGACGCACCACGGGAAGAAGCTCCGAACTGTGGACGTAGAAGTGATGTTTCTCGGGATCGCTCTGGCGCATCGCCGTGATGTACTCGGGTAACTCGCAGAGAAGGGAGAGGAGGCCAGGACTCGACGAAGCGATGTCAAGGAGAATGTGCAGATGCGCAGACTGCAGGTAGATCTCTGTTTGTCAACCGACGAGGCAATCGGGACCGTTCTTGCGAATGCGGTCCCAGAGACGACGGATGTTCTGCTGCATGTCGAAGTCGACCAGGCGCTCCTTCTTCGAGTCGTTGAGGGAAATGCACTGGTTGTAGAGATCGAGGAGAAGACCGTAGGTGACCGGGTTCTTCTCGTTCTCTGTCAGCACCAATCGCTCGAAGAAGGCGGTGAGCGACTGCACCTGCGACAGCCCCATCGCGCGGAGTGAGTTGAAACAGTTCACGACGGCTTGGCGCTGCGGCGAGTTCTCCAGCGCCGACGTCTCCTCCTTTTTGGGCTCCTTCAGCGAGGAGCGAAAGAGCTTCCGACGCAGATCGAACGCTTCCGATGAGTAAAGAGTGGAAAACAAACAAATATCGTCGTTCGTAGACGCGAAAACGTCTTTCAAGCAGGTGAGCGAGGAATCGCCCTCCATGATCGGCTCTATGCATAAATTTGTTAAAGAAATGCAACTCCCCTTTAACACACTCTCAATACGCTCCTTCAGGTCTAGAGAGATGAACCCAACAGCGCCCTACTGTATTCCTTCCTCTCCCTTTCACTCAGCGCAGCGGGAGAAATCTAGGTGTGAGAGAACCGACGGAAAACAACGGCAGCTGGGAGAGAAGCGCCCGAACTCGCAACGTTTCCAAACCATCGAAGAGAGTCTAGGGAGTAAAGAAAAGGACGCAAGTCTACTCCCATAAAGACGATTGCCTTCATGCAGTGGAGCCCGCTAGTCGCATCAGATCGTCAAGTGAATCACCTACACTGTGGAACAGTCTCCGCGACGAGGAAACAACAGCTCTCCTCCACATCAATTTGCTTTAACAAACAGAAACACTCATCACTATGATACGGCTCCATTCCGAAGCGAGTGGCGTCAAACATCGTCAGGTCCGAGACGATCTACTCCTCAATCCTCTCCCATGCTTGTACCTGGGACGCTCCCGCGAACCGCGAGAGGTCCGCTCCAGGGTAGCTGATCGCAACGACCCGCATGCCTCCGTCGAGACCGCCCTTCACTCCCAGAGGCGAGTCCTCGAACACAATGCAACGGCTTGGAGGAACGCCTGCACGTTCGGCTGCCTTCAGGAAAATGTCGGGAGCCGGCTTGCCGCGAACGACATCATCGGCCGTCACGATTCCATCAAAGCGGTCGATCATTTCGCTGTGCGGCGCCAGCTTCGCGGAAATTAGATTGCGCGGGGTCGACGTGGCCATGTACTGTTTCAAGCCGTGTTGTGCGAAATAGCGCGTCAAAGAGTCCGCTCCGCGGATCTTGTTAAAGGAGGGAGACACCTCCTTCATTCGCTCCGTGTATTGGTCTGCCTAGTTGAAACAGCGAGCGTGAAACATACGAACGACTTCGGGTCAATGAGGCCGTCGAGCTGGGCGTAGTCCATCATCTTCCGCACCCACGCTTCTGTGGGCATTCCAATGATCGAGCTGTGATGTTCGCTAGGAACTCAACACCGAACGCTATATCCAACCGCTCAATGACGCGACCGCCGGGCTTCACGGACTCCATGATGTCCCCAATTATCTGCGACGACATGGCCTCTGTGTCGAGGAGCGTGCCGTCGCAGTCCCAGATGATGCACAGTGGCTGCTCCATGCAGATGATGATTCGAATGAACAAACAGAGCCACAGATTACAAATTCGCCTGTTTGTACAACCTCTTGCTCGACTCACATCCACGCGGGGCGCGACGCGTCCTGTAGGAGACCCCCAGTTCTGATCGGAAGATGTGCCACAGCTGGTCCATCTCCGGCTTGTCCTTCGTGTTGATCGCATTCTTGAACACCTGTGCAAACTTGGACCTACGTCACACACTCCCTCCGTTCCCACTTCGCGTGCACCATGTCCACGGCGAAGTCCTGCGTCAGGATGAAGAAGTTCCTCACTGCGTGATCGAACTCCGTTTCTCCTACCGTAATACCGCAGCTGCTCCGTGTACTCAATCTTGTTATACCCGTAATTCACGAACCGCTCGTCGAACAGCGGCAGCTCCGGCGTGTACTTCAGCACCATGTATCTACGTGACAGCTCCCCATCGCTCCGACGGCTCCTGCAGTCTCCACGGGAAGCAGTCGATCTCCGTGACCAGCGAGTCCGTTACGGAAAAGAGCTCCTCCTGCACCAGCATGTGCGCGTACCCTCCTTCCTTCGTGAACAAGCAGGTTCCCTTCTCCTTGCACTTCAGCAGCTCCTTCACGTTCTCCGGCGCCATCTCGCGCGACCTACGCTCCATCTGCGAAATAAACTCCACTTCATGAAACAGCTCTCCAGCGAGTGGCAGCGACGCATCACACGACCCGACTTCAGGAAGATGGGCGGAATGATCACCGCCGCCTTGGGGTCCTCCAGCAGCGCCGGTGGAAGCGCTAGGAGATGCTCGTGAAGTGTCTCTGCATGAGAAGGGAAAGCCAGACCCACCCGTGGGCCACATGTCGAAGTCGAGGAACATGAAATGCGAGGTTTTGATGTGGCGGATGCAGAGATTGCGCAGATAGTTCACGGGGAAGTCGTAGTAGTAGATGTGGTCCGGCTTCGCGACGTAGAGGAGGAACTGCACCTGCTCGGAAGCGTGGAGCGACTCGATCGTCGACTCCACCGTGGCCTCCTCCTCCACGTTCGTCCATACGCTGATGCAGAGCGGTCTGCGTCTCAGCGATCCTTCATACTCACCCTTTCCATCTCGCTGCGAGCGAGTTCACGAACTGCAGGCGGTTCAGGCTGCGTAGGAGGGAGAGAGAAGACCTACGTCGCCGTCGCGATCATCGTCATGTCCACGCGGTCGGAATAATAGTTCCCTAGGAGAAACGGGCTGTTTAGGAGTACAGTCGGTGCTGTCGTCGAACTCCACGCGGCGAGAACCGATGTACGCGCGACAGTTCTCCGAGGAACAGGCGCCGCGGTTCGCCATGTCGAGAATGTGATGATTTGCCTCCTTGCGGAAAGCCTCCGTTCCGAACTTCTCGTGCGTGGTGACATTGGGACGACGGACCCAAGGCGGAATGGTGCGAAGGGAGTGACCAGATCGTTTTGTTTCCTTCCAGGTCGCTCGTCTCGGACGTGTGGATCGATTCGGATAGTGCGGAGTCGCCGGCTGCGGTTTGACGGTATTCATGCCGGGCCCAAAAACGGATTCCACTTTGGATTTCACGACGGTTCTCATTGTAGTATCCACAGTAGCTTCTCCAACGGTTTGTGGATTGGCTTTCACTTCCTCCACTCTATGCGTCTCCTTCTGATTTTGGGTGGCCTCTGGAGTGTGTCCACGAATGAAACGGAGACCCGGAAGAACGGTGTAACTGTTGTCCTCCTTCACTTCTTTTCGGATGTAGCCATACGCCATGTCTGCGGGTCGCTTCGCTTCGCCAGTCAACGGGGTCAATGGGTCATAACGATAGAGTATTGATCTGGATGTTCCGACATCGATACTGAGCAATGCGGAGATGCTACAAACATAAAACCCCTTCTTTACCAAATACAATACAACTTGTTTCAGAGATGCGACAAACAATGCAATCACAACTGCGATGGCAAAGAGACACGTGTATCTCCACACCATATTCTTTCTCCACTTCATGCAATTGATACAGATTACACGGATATGAGAAAAGAGTGACTAGTTTGGGACTCCGCATTTCCTCTTTATTTTTGTAGTGTATTGAATCGCTTTGTTCCTTTCCCGGTGAAAGGTATCCCATAGACGAAGCAAATACTCCAATGGGAGATCAAACCCTGCAATGATGATGAGAATCCCAGTTCACTGATGATTCTGACGTCTCCTTTCTACACACCTCCTTTCCGTCGTATCATTGTTGGGAGTATAGAGTATAAAAGACCTGCATTTCATGCGTTGATTCTGATTGGCTGATGCGAACAATCTCCAGTTCGACACAATTATGCTGCGCCTGTTCCTGATTCTCTCACTACTTGCTTTTTCAGTGTCCAAAAACCCCCAGGTGGATTATGTTCGTGGATTGATCGATCGTGTCACGCAATCTGTATTCGTGTGTCTCTCCGCTGTTATCCTCAGGACGTATCCAAGAAATTTGACCTCAAAATCATTCCCTTCGAGGACGACAAGAAGGACATTTTCCAGATTGACGCGACAACGAAGGCGGACCGCGTTACGTTGGAAGGTACGGACGGAGTGATGCTTGCGCACGCCTTCCACATGTACCCATTGACTCCAATATCAATGGCAGGTATTTGAAGTACTACTGCAACAACACGATGTCATGGGGAGAGGCGCGCGAGGGAGACTTTATCCGTGTTCCCTCACCCCTCCCCGTTGTGAAGGAGACTTGGCGCCAGAAGGTAAGTGTGACGGTCGCCTTCTCCCTAGATGCTCGACCCCTACCGCTACTTCATGAACGTGTGCACATTCGGCTACAGCTATGTGTGGTGGGGCTGGGAGCGCTGGGAGCGCGAGATCGACTGGATGGCGATGAACGCGATCAACATCCCTCTCGCCTTCGTGGGGTCCGTTTTCGCAGTCCTTTTCACTGTAGTCAGGAATACGTGATCGGAGAGGTGTATGCCGACATGGGTCTCACGGAAGAGGAGATTCTGGATCACTTCACCGGAATCGCCTTCCTCGTAGACGTTCGGAGGTGTGTTCATCGTAGCCGTGGAACCGCATGGGTAATCTCCACAAGTGGGCCGGTCCGCTGACCAAGGAGATCCGCTACAACGAGTTCCTCCTGAACAAGAAGGTACGAATTCTCGCGTGGTGCAACGCAGATTGTGGAGCGCGAGCTCGCCCTCGGAATGAAGCCCATTCTTCCGGCTTTCAGCGGCTACGTCCCGAGCGCCTTCATCGTACTCACTTTCTCCGCTTGTCATCGTAGGAACACTACCCGAACACCAACCACTCCATCTCGCCTCTGTGGGCCGGCTTCAACAGCACCTACTCCAACATCGTCCTCATCGAGCCTTCGGACCCCATGTTCAAGGAGGTTTCAATCCGCTTCGTGAAGAAGCAGATATATCCTATGAGCGATGCTCGCGCATTTCCTTCACTCCAGGGAACTCTACGGAACCGTATCGCACTACTACAACGGCGATCTGTTCATGGAGATGCTGATATCCTCATTCCTCCCACTGTCTCACTCCTTCACGTTACCCCAAGTCCTGGGAGCCTGAGTACCTGGCGTCCTGCAGTCGCGGTCTCGTGGAGTCGCTGAAGGCGGGAGATCCCGATGCCATCTGGTTCATGGAGGGATGGACCTTCCGCTGGGAGACGTCGTGGACTCCTGACCGCATTCGCGCCTTCCTCGACGGAGTGGACGTGAACGACATGGTCGTGTTCGATATGAACAGCGAATACGTTGGGTTTCGTCGTCGCATTCATCGCTAGCTTCCCCAGTACAAGAAGATTGGCGCCTGCGGAAAGCGAGTTGGGTTCCATAGGAACCGTGACGCGTAGTTCATCTATGGTCTGCTTCCCAACTACGGTTCCCAGCAGGGTCTCTACGGCAACCTCAAGCAGTCGGTGAAGGGTCCTCAGGAAGCGCGTACGGAGTTCCCCGACCTGATGGTGGGAATCGGCACCTTCATGGAGGGAATCGACCAGAACTACGTGATCTACGACGCCTTCTACATATCCTTGGAGAGTAGGTCGTTGGATCCGTAACGGGAACGAGATGGGCTGGCGCAAGAGCGTGGACATTAGCGAGTGGATCCTGCGTTTCTCGGACCGTCGCTACGGCTACAACGAGAACCTGCGTCTCGGATGGCAGATGCTGGTGGACAGCGCGTACAGTCCGGAGGGCGGAAGCGCCAGCAACGTGGTGTCTTACGAGCCGCGTCTGAACCAGCGTGGTCGTGCGAGCTCCCTGGATGCCTTTGGAGCCATCATGGAGCTGTATCTGAAGGCGGCTGGAGAGATGAAGGAGTTGACGCCTCCCTTCCGCCACGACTTTGTGGATCTGGCGCGCGAGTTCACGTCCGATCTGATCGCGGAGGTGAATGGTCTCTTCCGCTCCTCGCTGGATCGCTGCATCTCGCGCGGAAAGGAGTACATCTTCGTGAAGAACCACGACGCTCCCGGAAACGACATTAAGCGTGTGGGCGACTGCGGAATGGGACACACGAACCCCTGCGACGCGAAGGTGCTGATGAAGGCGTGCGACGAGACTCCCGAGTGCGTCGGCTTCAACATGAACGGTTTCCTGAAGAGCAACACGGACTCGCTTTCTCCCTCGGGTAGGTTACAATGCACGTCTTCCACCCAGCGGACTGCGACGTGTACTACAAGGAGATCTTCTTCAACAAGGAGAAGTGCATCGACTCCACGCAGGCGCTGGTGGAGGAGATTCCGGCGCTGATCAAGGACCTTGATACTGTTCTCGGAACATCTGTCAGAATGGTATTGGACGGTTATGTGTAGGACAGTTTCCTTCTGGGAGTATGGCTCCGCGACGCGAAGAGAAAGGCGAAGGAGGTGGGAGGCTCCGAGTCAAACTTCTTGTTCAACGCCAAGAATCAGATTACGCTCTGGGGACCTCACGGCGAGATCAACGACTACAGTACGCGTCAGTGGAACGGTCTCGTCGGCGATTACCACTACCACCGCTGGACGGAGTACCTGAAGACCGTGGAGCAGTGCGTCGTGGAGAACCGCACGATCTCTCTGGACGACTACCATGAGCGCATGATGACCTACGGTCTGAAGTGGGACCAGGACGACCAGGCCAGCTACCCGTCGCACATCGTCGGCGACTTCGTGGAGGAGGGTCTCAATCTGCAGCGGAAGTACCTGAGCAACAACGCCAAGAACTACAAGAAGCAGCGGGAGACATCGGCTGCGGAGAAGGATATCTACTTCGTCTCCATGTCACGCAATCCCCGTACTGTTGAGGAGGACGTACCACGTAGATCTGCTGGCGTATCTCTGTAACGTGGATCCTTGGTGCGCCGGTTTCACCAGCGAGGGAGCGCTGTTCCACAGAGCCTCTCTCCACTTCAAGAGCGGTGTGCGCAGCTACGTGAAGCCGTAACGTTTGCAGTGTGGGGTTAGTTGTGTTTGTTGGGTATTTCATGATTGTCACATTTCTTTCATAAATGATTATCACCGTGTCCTTCACGAGCGAACATCACATGTTTCTCAACAAACAATTCAAAGGAAAAGAGACTGGTATGACTCCACACCCTTGGCATTCAGCTCGACTAGGTACTGTGACATCTGCATCTGCAGCTCCGAGGGCTCGTTCACGTGGAACGGCGCATCGGGGTCGTTCACCTGCTTCAGGAGCGGAATCCACACGGACTGCAAGTAGTCGTAGATGGCATTCTGCTGGTCGAGGAGCGCCATGATAGCTTCCATCTGCTCCCTCGCAGTGCACTCGCAGAATTTCTTCACCACTTCGTAGAGGAAAATGTAATGCAGGAAGATCTGCTGCTCGCTGCGGAGCTACGCGTCACTCATCCTCTCCGCACCCACCATCACCACGGCGTTGCGCTCGTTGCTGAACATCTCCAGCGCGTCGCCCCGCAGCGCCTTCACGTTCTCACTGTAGCAGTTGGCGAAGGCTGCCAGCCGCACGCGCGCGATCCCGTCCAGCGTCTTCAGCACCAGCAGCTCGTTCTCGAGCGAGAGTCCCCCGCGCAGCAGCACGAAGGCGTCGTTGCTGTTCAGCTCCGTCAGCGGCGTCTTCACGAGCCCCTCGAACTCCTCCTGCGTCGCCAACAGCACGCGGAACTGCGTGAAGGAGTCTCTTTCACAACGCTCAGGATATGACGCTGAAGATGGTCGTGGTCCCCGCGTCGTCGTGACACATGCTCAGAAAGGCGTACTGCGACTGGCTGTGGTCGTAGAAGGTGCAGTCGTTCATCACCACCAGGTTGCTGGTGAAGACGGAGCTGTTCGCACACACCCAGCGACTCCGCTCGTGCAGGACGCTGCCAAAGGACCCGTCCTTCGCCGCCTCGGGACCCACCGCGCCCGCCTTCTCCTCCTGCGCCTCCTCGTTCTCCATCACGTTCAGCACCAGTCGGTTGTAGAAGAAGCCACAGTCTTCCTCCGCATCCAGTGGCGAGAAACGCGTCGACGACCGCACGCAGCTGTGCGGGTCACGCAGGCCATCCAGCGAGGTCATGTGGCGCGGCAGCACCGCCACCGGGACCGTGTTCGGCGAGCAGCCGTTTCCGTCCTGGTTGTCGTCCTCCACGAAGCCGTAGCAGAAGAAGAGACGACGGTTGTCCTTGCGGCCGTAGGAGTCGAACACCTGATCGCCCTTGTACAGCTTCGTCAGCGCGGTGATCACGAAGGCGTCTTCTTCCGGCTTGTACTCCCAGGAGGTCTGGCGCGGACGCACGTGATTCAGCATGTCCGCCAGCGGGACCAAGAGACCGTTGTTGTAGCCTCGGTACTGACTGCCGAAATTGCGACTAGAGGAAAGAGGAGTAAGTGAGGAGACCTGCCGATGAGGAGACGGAGATGCAGGTAGTGGTCGAAGGGGAAGCGGACGAACATGCAGTCGACGTCGCACATGCGCTGGTAGTCCGCGTAGATGTCGGCGATGCGGTCGTAGAGGATGGCAGGCTAGACGTGAGGGCAGAGACGGGAGACGACGAAGTAGCAGCCCTTGAACATGTTCAGCTCCTTGTTCGACCACAGAATGGGGATGTTGGTGATATCCTTGGGCAATGTGTCGTAGTAGGGTTTGTAGAAGGAGTCCTCCTTCTCCATGTCCTCGAGGAGGAAGTTGCAAAGGTACAGGTGTTTGCAGGAATCAAAACTGAGGTTGGCGCTCTTCAGTCCCGATGACGTATCGATGTCGATTCCCATGTCGCACGACATGAAAAACTTGGAGGGAATGGTCACCAGGCGGGTCCCTCTCTCGACTGTGTCCTTCATGTAGCATCCTCGCATCTAATCGCTCACCTCTCGACTCCACTCGTACGTTCTCTCCCATGGAACACAGTTCGACGTGAGGAAATGTGGCTCCGTTATCGAGAAGCCAATTCTCGAAGGTCATGAAGTCTTTATCGTTGCGGATGTTATTCGTAAAGGGGACTTGCTTCACAGAGCGATTAATATGCGAATATATCTCCTAGACGATCACCAACCGTCGTCGTAACTACATGTCCCGTCAGAACCTCTTCTCTGATCTCTCCGTCCACAAAATAGCGATACTTGATCGAGTAGTCGAAGATGCCCATGATTATGAAGAAGTGAATGATGCTCTTACGCATTCTATGAACTCTCCCTGTTACAAAAAAACAATTGCGTTTTGCAGAAGACGGAATTCAAACATCCCCACCCACCTTCTCATCATCCTCTTCCACCATGATCCCCTTCACTTTCTCCCTACTCATCCGATGACAATTCAAGTTTTTACAAGAACCGCGGATATGCCCCATTGTTCGCAGACTCTATTGGCAACATTGCTTTTTGAGATCCAATGAGTAGGCGGTTGTCATTGATCCATCTCACTGTAGGCGGCAATATGGAGACTTCACGAGACATTATGTACGAATCGACTCTTGATGAGTCGGTTACGGACACACTCGTAGGGGATGAGTCAACCGTCCGATGTAGATGCGAGACGCGAAGGTGATTTACGGAAAGTTGCGAATTGTCTCTTTTGGCAACGTCGCCAACCCGGAAATCCAAAAACACATCGAAGATTGTGCGTTCGGATGGTAGACTTGACGTATAGGGGATATCTGGGGACCGTTGCTAATCGGCATCGTCAATGCTCTGTACTTGTGATTGCAAATCGTTATGCATAGTCTCATCACAATCGAACACGAGAGCATGTGCAGCACGCAACGGGAGTGTATGAGCAATTCCGCTCTCTTCTCGCTGGTGATTATCACCCAGTGGGTCGGTGGCTTCGTCGTCACGATGAATTCGAAGCTCCTGGGACTGAACGTGTAACGGACCCTGATGGCTGTGGACCTAGCTCTCTCTTCCAGATGCTCTCCTCTCTCGGATACTCTCTGTTCCCAACCGTGCTGTACAATGTGTTCCTTCTCTTCCGAGACATGGTCTTTGACCGATCTCTCGTGTCCTCCTTGGTGACGCTCACCGTGGCTGCTGCCGTACTGGCGTGGTGTTTGCATGGTGGGTTTTCTCTTTCGTGTTCACCGTAGCGTTCGGCGTTTTCATGTCCAAGACGATGGATAAGCGTCGTCAGCTTCTTGTGATGCTCCCTGCAGCTCTGTACTTCTGCTTTTTCCTGTTGAACGGACACATTCTGTTAAGTCGTGATTCTCCTGTTTCCTAACAAACACCCCACCTCTGTCGCTTCCTCAGTTCGTCTTCACGATAAAACACAATGCAACTCTTATCCATCTATGTCAGACATCCCATCCACTCCCACTTCAGCTATCACGCTTGCAACGGATACATCACTCGTCCCGTCGAGTAGACGGTCGATCTGTTCCTGTATCCGCATCCCCATCTCCAGTTTTGCTTGTAGTTTCGTTCCGTCCTCGATCTCCACCTCCGCCCTTCTCACCTTCTCCATCACCTTCTGCAGAGTCCGCAGAGACACCTTCTCATCGACTCTACGACTCACTTCTCTCCTCCACACAAACGCCGCAACCACTTCTCCGTGGAGTTTCCTCACCGCCTCCAGCAGCGCCTCCACCATCTTCTTCTCCTCGCAAACCAACCCGTCGCTGGGGAACGTTTCCAGCAGCTTCTCCAACGTGCTTTCCGTCACGAGCTTGTGATGGTAGATGAGAGAATGCGCATCCGCCTTCCACTGACACGTTGTGTCGACGAGGTCGCGCACTTCCACGATCTTCGAGAAAATGCGACTCGAAGGATTGCCTAGCAATCCGATGATGCGCTGCGCCTCGTTCAGACACTGAATGCAGGCGTCCATCGTCCGCTCCTCCGAACACACGTGGTTCGCTCGCTGCTTCCAGGCGTTCCACGCAGACTGAATCTCCTCAATGATGTCGTTGGAGTTCTTGTCGGTCGTCTATCCGTGAAACGAGTCCCAAGGTCGAACCACGTGGTAGTGGATCGAGGACTTGTTCTCGGAACCGTTCTGCTGCTCCAGCTCCACCAGCAAGCCTTCACAGTCGAAGGCGAGTTGACTGTCCAGATACAGCTTCGCTCGACGAATGTCACCGTCGAACCTGTAAGTGAACATCCCATTCCTATGTCACCTCTGCAGGAGATTGAGCGCCGTTTCCTCAGCTTGCTACATGAGACGATCCACCCCGTTCCTACCGTGTACATTGCTGCCAAGGCGTCTTCCCCTCCGATTGACTGCGCCACGTAGTTTATGAACTGATCTACCTACCGTCAAGGATGTTGGGAATCCTCACATCACCGGCGGATGCAGCTTCGATACTCTTCGGATCGAAAATGCAACTGGTGTCCACAGGGAACGTCTCATCGGGAGAGGCTGATTCGCTCATCCATCGCGCCCTCGTTTCGGCCTCTTGCGGGTCAAACACGGGAACAACTGCTTGGTATCTACACGTACATCCGCTCCATCAAAGTGACTTCTCCGGATCCACTCGGCTTTCGTGGGGTTCGTACCAGATTTTCTCCTTTGCAGTAACGTATCCTACGGTTCAGAAGCGTGAAAGGGAGGAACCTTTGTATCGAGAGTAGTCGATTGCGGATGGGTCCTTTTCATGTGGTTCGTTGTACGCGTCCGCTTCCAGCTCCATTCCCTGCAACGAAGTGGGTTTGCAATTGATCAACAATGATTTCTCTCACAACAAACACAACCACCTATTGTTTTGTTTTACTCAAACGAGTCACTATTTCTGAAAGGCTATTCGTGATGAACTCGAGCCGCCTCATCAGGTCGTCTCGACCCATTCCCACCGCTTTGGCGAGGGGAATCGAGGAAACCACCCCATACTTGTCCAAAAACGTAACGTCATCGAACGGAGGCTCCAGGTTGAGAATGGTACCTCCCTCGTAGCGCACCTGAATTGCGCCCGTGCTCAGCATGCAGATCGACGCCGTCTCCTTGATCAGCCACTTCAGGACGAACGGCATGTTCTGCGACGGACCTCCCTTCGCCGAGTCCTCGGTCTTCCGCTCAGCTCCCCGTCTCTCGCCTACCTCCTCCTTCGTGATCTCGCGATTCCCCATTCGCTCGAGGAAGTTGGTTCGGAAGTACTTGATGAGCGTGATCTTCTTCGACAGCTCCGGCGGGTAGTCGTCTATGTGTCCCGAAATCGCAGGCGGAAACACGGCTCCCGCATTCCACTGCTGGATGGAGATACGCGGATGGTACTCGAAGAACATTCCGTCTCCGGAAACGATAATCTGCCATCATTCTCCCCCCTCATACCCACCGACGTCTTATCGTTGAACAGAATGCCAATGTTCCCGTTGGAAAACATGTATCCGATTCCGTACTTGCGCGTGAAGTCGTACTCGTCGACGATCCAGTTCTATGCATCATCCCCCCCACTCGCCATCACCGCCGTGCGCTTGACCTTGATGTGGTCCGCAGACTTCACTACACGTCACCTCAGCCCCTCAAGCCCACTCAGCGCCGGATGGTGCATCGCCGTGTGCAGATTCGCCGCGTGCTCGTTCAGCAGCGGCGCGCCGGGACGCTCCTGGAAGCGACTCCGCACCACTGTCACTGAGGGAACAATGCCCGCAGGCAGTCCCTCGAAGGTCTCCTGCGGCAGCAGTCCGCGCGCCTCATGGAACGACTTGTTCGCCAGGTCGATGCGATCTTCCATCGCGTGCGCCTGCGTCGCAGGACCTCTCCACGCCTACCCGCTGCGCCGTCAGCGAGAAACGATTGATATTGTTGCGTCCGTTGCCGTCGTAGTCGTAGTCCGGCGCCACCACGCGCTGCGGAGGCCGTACAGCCGCCGATGAAGTCGATGCGGGAGGCTGCAGGTCTCCCATCTTCACTCGCTTCTCCGTCGCGGCGTCGGCGGCGGGTGCGTCGCTGGGGAGGTCGCCGGGACGGTCGCGGTGGACGCGCTGGAGGACGGGCGTGGGCTCGGTGACGGCGCGCGCGGTCAGCAGGTAGGGCTGTTTGAGGATGTAGAGCGGGAGACTCTTGGGCGGAGCGATAGGGGAGTCGGTGAAGAAGGGGTGCTGGAGCATCTGGTCGAGCGAGAGACGCTGCGCAGGGTCCGTCGTGAGGATGGAGCGGATGAACATGCGCGCCTGGTGGGAGATGTGGTGCTCCTTGATGGGAAACGTGAGCTCGTTGAGCCGGATGTTGTCGTAGGTCGTGTGCACGTTGCCGCCGTCGAAGGGCGCGCTGCCGATCAGCATCGTGTAGGTGATGATGCCCAGCGCCCAGATGTCCACCTCGTAGCTGTAGCCGCGGCGGTTCGGCGCCGTGAGAATCTCCGGAGCAATGTAGTTTGGCGTGCCGCAGAGAGTCTTCTTGCGCTCGTTGGGCTCGCTCAGCTGCGCAGCGAGTCCCAGGTCCCCCACCTTCACCTCGAGGTTGTCGTCGAGGAAGACGTTCGCTAGCTTCAGGTCGCGGTGGATGATGCAGTGACTGTGCAGATACTTGACGGCGTCGATGATCTGCAGGAGGAAGTACTGCACCTCCGGCTCCGTGAGACTCTTTCGACGCTTCACCAGGTGACCCAGCGTCTACCCGTTAAAGAGCTGCGTCAAAACGCACGTCGTTGGAGCACAATTCGAGAATCAAGTAGTGATACCGATTATCCTCAAAGTGCTTGTATAGTTTACAGATGTGGGGGTGGTTGAGAGATCGGTGGATGCGGATCTCGTTTTTGAACTAGACATCACTCTCCCTTACCGAGTGCACGTTTTCAATCATTTTCGGCTTCACGAGACCCGACTTGTCGACCACCTTCCCCGCGTACTTCTTCCCCGTTTGAATGCTCGTTAGTTCATACACAGCGGCGAAACCTCCCTGCGGTGGAACTCAGGATTTATCAACTACTTTGCCCATTTGCTTCCCGATGCGATACCGATCCAGAATCCGCGTCTTGGTTTCGTCCAGCTCGGTGATGTACCGAATGCCGTCTTTCTTTACAATCCCATTCACAGGAAGTTCGTGAAGAATCTCCTTCTCGTCCTGCGGTATCTCCATTCCCAGATTCCTTTCAGAGGAGGAAAAAACTTGCGTAAAAGGTTGGGCGGGTACGCTTGCAACGATATGGATACCATGGATGGGGTCTAGGGTGCATGTATATTCACTTCATTTCTTCCAAGGGTCCTACGATGGAATTGTGTTACCTCAGTTCATCAGTAAACACAGTCATTGAACTCATTACGCATAGTAAAAACCAATATTCAGTGGAAACACGACAAATAAAAAACACAGATTCATCTTCCATGTTCGTTCTTGTGCTTCTTTTTGTTCTTTGTCTGTTTGAGTTATCCTCTTTTTTATCATTCTAGCGTCACGTCGAGAGATAACAAGCCTATTGAACTGCAAGTTAATGGAAACCATTATCAAATAGGATGGCATGTAGGAAACTGTTTGCAACCGGTAATCTCCAGTTAGGAAGAGAGACGAAGAAGGCGGTGCAGTCGCTGTTTGCTGAGGATCCCATCTTGAACCAGAAGCTGATTCCTTTCTACCAAACGGAGAGAGGAAAGGAAGTATTCGATCATCTGTACAGAGTGAATGTGGAATCGTTTTATTGGTATAATGTGCAGAATGACCGTTTTCCGGAGTATATGGACGAGTTGAAGGGCCTTGCCGCCGGAGCGGAGGTGGAGTTCTACAAGGTGTTTATGTCCACGCTGAACGAGGAGTTCAGAGACTATGTGGGAGAGGAATACGCATATGCGCCCAAGGAGTCCTGCAGCGACGTCATCATCAATGACGGCCCCTCTTGTAAGAATTGCATTCCCCCTTTGATACATAGATGGAATTTGTCACAATGAGGACGGCAGTCTCCTCGATTTCGATCGCACCTTTCTCGTTACATTCATCCTAGAAACTCGCGACAAAAAAGAGACTTTCACTGCGTACTGCTATGCGGGTCAGCTGCCCACCGCTGGTAGAAAAGGAATTGCGCCTTTCAAGTAGCGTTTGGATTCAACAGTCACATTGCCTTCACCATGAACTATCTGCATACGAAGAAGGGAGACTACGACGGAATTGCCCGCAATTTCATCGCTCGCCATCTTCTGAGCGCCACGTCCTTCGACGATGCCGTGAACCGAATCACGTCGCTTCCGCATTGTGTTGGACACAACTACCAGATCATGGATCTTGATGATGGGCGACTGATTGATCTGGAGGTGGCTCCGTTCTACAGAGTAGGATCGTTGCGACCGCTCCCGGGCCGCCCCCACTTCCACTCCAACATGTACAGCTTGCTGATGGTCGATGACACGCCATCGGAGAGTTCGATCCACAGAGAGAAGAGGTACAAGGAAATGAAGGAACCCACCTCATTTGCGGAGGCACTGGAGGTCCTGAGTGATGAGTGCTGATGGACATGGAGGCTGAGGAATAGGAAGGACGTGATTGAGCCGATCTATCGCAACACCACGCTGAACACAGTGGTCTTCAATTTCTACACGCATTGGCTCTACATTTATTCGGGACCTGCGAACAAGGGCAACGTTGTCTATGATTGTCGCTTGTGACTTGTTTGTTGAAACGATATGATATGATTCTTTCCATGCATAACGCGAACGACCTTATGCATGTGCTCGTCGGAGCGGACGAGAATGTAGCAAACGTGGGTATTGGCGGAAGGCGTTTCCCGTAGATCATGGCCGTTCTCAATGATTTCAATTTGGAATCTCTGAAAGCGGGGAACTCACAGATGCGCATCTCCCTTTTGAAGACGACGCTGAATTGGCTGAGTACCCATGAAACGACGTATACGACGAATGATTTGGAATCCTGCAAAGAGTGGAAATGGATTCATTGTTTCACTATCTAGAAGGGTATTCCAGCTGGCTGGATCGCTTCTTCCCACTATCGCGACTATGGAAACGGAGTTCGACACAGATTGGAAATTGATCCTGAATGTATTTTTGGTTGTATCACGCCATGCATTAGTGCGCCTTCGCGTTCACGGAAAACCACGTCGAATTTGTCAGAAGATCGATGGAGAAACTCGTTCCCGCTCTCTACAGTGTCCGGAGTTCTTCCTTGGATGTATACGGCGCACTGTTATCGGAGAAACTCACCAATTTCTCAGCAGGTTACGCACAGTATATCGAATACGAGACCGAACGGCAACGCTTGGCAGCCGTGCATTCCACTTCTCCGTCAAACTGTTGCGTCGGCGACTACGCTCCCTACATCCTTCTTCTGGCGGCGGATTTCGTTTCAATGGCGATGAAACTGACCAAGGACGCGATCAACGATGACATCCTACTGGCAATAAAGACGGTCGTCTTCTTTGAGGGCTACCGATCCCCTCCATTTGCCTCTCGGAACATGAGCGTTCTTCTCCTTTCCTACACGCGTCTCGTGATTTCCTATTTCCGAGTCTCCTTTTCCCGAAACCATCCGATCCCCGCGCTAACGGTGCGTAACGTCATTCTTCAGAACCTCTTCTTCCTCTTCGCGTCACTCCGTTCCCCCGACGTAGTCCTTCTCCGCCACTCTCCCGCAGATATCTCTTCGCAACAACCTGCTCATCGTCTTCCAGCTCGTTCTGCGGAAATACAAGGCGGAGGTCTTCCGACCATATCTCCGCTTCCTCAGCAACAGCGCCTTCTTCTTCAGCAGCGACGCCTTCACCCTCCAGACCTTCGGTCTGCGCTACTTCAACCTCTACATCCACTTCCTCGACCCGCTGCCCAGCGACCTCGGCGCGAAGGAGGTCTGGGAGATCGTGCTGTGTCTGGGAACCATTCTGCGTCAGTGGGAGCTGGACCGCTCCATTCTCTTCTCCGCCCTCGACCTGCTGCGGGAGATCGTGAAGAAGGTCATTGCCAAGGAGCTGGTGCTGAACAACTTCTACTGTGCGGGTGGAAGGAGAGGATGAGGCGTAGGCGACGTCATTCTGCAAATCACGCTCATCTGCAAGCGGTTCCTCACGGGATTGACCACGCGACGCATCGACGTGCCGATGGAGGAAGCGAGTCAGGTGTAGGTTCTCACCGCCTCCTCCATGCTGCGTAAGGCCACTGACGACGCCAACGCCAACGTGGCGATGATCTGCTTCGCGAGGAAGCAGACGTACTCGCCGCCGGATCCTACCGTCACCGCCTCCGGACAGCGAATTGTGTTTGCAACGATGTCGGAGACCATCGGCGACGTCGTGATTTCCGACACGCCGCAAGACATGATGGAGGGACTTGCTCGCGTCATGCGCGTGCTTGAACGCGTCTCCTGCTGCCACAACGGTCAGAAGATGGCCATCGACTACATGGCGATGGAGATCCTGGACTGCTACATGCTCAGCTTCTCCCTGCGGTTTCTTCTGAAGGAGAACACGAAGAGTCCTCTGGTGACGAGCTTCCTGACGAGCTTCGTCTCCTCCTTCTCCTTCTTCTCAACGTCCATCCAGATGCGCATGCTCTCCTCCTTCTTTCCCGACCTCGTCGCCGTTGTGGAACTCGACCCGTCCCTGTTCTCCTTGTTCGAGCTTCTCCTGGCGTCTTCCTGTCGGTCGTCTGTCTTTGCGTTCATCTTCGACTGGCTGATCAGCAGTATGGACGTTCGTTCTCACTCCCGTTTACATGTAGTCCTTTACCAAATTCTCCAGCACGCTGCCCCAGCGAGTACTCGAGGAGGCGATGAAGTGGGTGGACGCTCCCGAAGTGTATCCGTGTCTCAAACGCTACCTTCCCGTTTCTGTCCTACGCCCTATTCATTGTAGATGCTCATCGACAATATCTCTGTTTTTCTCGTTCTGGAACAGAACCGCACACCCTTCATCGATATGCTGCTTACGCTGGCGATCGGTCTCCACCGTCTTCCAGAGGTCTTCACCATCCAGGACTACGACGAGAAAGTGAAAACACTGATTCAATGCCTGTTGCACATCCAGAGCATCGAAACCAACGCGATGGATCGCGTAAAGATCCTCGAGATTGTTCTCCGCTTCCCGATGTCGCCAGTCGTCGCTTCACAGTGCACGAACGAGTACGTGGAGGCAATGCTGCGGATGCTCGAGTCGGGACCGCTCCTGCAACTGCATGGAATCACCTTCTTTTGTTCCTTTGTCGCCACGGTAGACGTGCAGCTGTTCCTTCCCTTCTTGCAGCGCCCTGCGAATCGCCGTCGTCTGAATACTGCAATTGCCACGATCTTTTCAAGCTGCCAGAATCGGAAACTGCTCGACGCAACGATGGAGCTCGTTCAGTTGCTCAACGGAGTGCTGGAGGAGAAACTCCGTCCCGAAGCCTGCGTCTCTTTGCGTTCTCCCATCGGAGACTTTTCTCTGGAAGCCCATTTTCAGGAGTCTCCCGACAAACCGTTCCTGCTCCCCTTCAACATCGCTCTGCAAGAGAGCGTGCGCTTCCTTGCAATGAACGTGGTGACTTCGGATCATCTTTCGTTGCCTCTAAAACTCTCCCCTTCCTTCCTGTTTACGGAGGAGTATACGGAAATGTCGGAGAACACGCTGAAGTGGGCCTTCAACCGGTTCAACAGCACCAAGCACGACGCGCTTCAACTGGTCCTGCGGACGGCGTTGTGTCTTTTTCCTCAGCACGTTCCATCGGTCCAGCTGACGGAGTTTCCGATCGCACCCTCTTCCACGCAGGAAGTGGGAATCGGATCGACGGGAACGAAGAGCAACAAGGAGCGCATCGCCACGTGCACGCTCTTCGGTCTCTTTGTCGGTTGGATCGATGTGGAACTCAACGCCTCTGTGAAGGAAACGCTGGAGTCCTTTGTCCATTTGCTAGTACTCTATGTGCTGGAACACACAATGATGCAGACGAAGGAAGCGACTGATTCCCTTCCTAATAGGACGTACAGTTCGGATTCGGAGTTGTTGCTGCTGGGGCCTCCACTGTATTCTTCTGGGATTGTGCTAGTTTCGCACCTGGAAGAGTTCAGCATTTCTGTGTTTCTGGATGCAGTGGCTGCGCTGTTGTACGATGGTCAGGTGGACGCACGCTGCTTTGTGAAGCACTTCTTCCGGATGTGGTGGAATCAAACATGCGAGTTGTTTCAGGACCCCGTTATGGCTTTCTGCCGCGTGAGCGGTTTTCTGGACACCCTCCTCATGGCGATGGTGCGCTACGCAGCCACGGAGCGCTGGCAGTTTCGTGTCGCGCTGTGCGACTTGTTTGAGGACTTTCTGAGCTACCTTCCCGCCGTTTGGAGCGAACGCGTAGTAACCATTCTTATCCGCGTAGTCTTCGATACTGTCAAAGTAGGCTTGAGGTTGTTGGTGTATGATAGGTTGTTCCGGAAGACGCGTATCGGTTGGTGGAGCCCGTTTTCTCCAATCTGCTCCAACGCCTTCTCTTCATCAACTTTGGCTTCCAGCTGGAGAGTGTTCCCGCCTTTTCGCCGGAGCGACGGATTCCGCAGATTACGTTTGCCTATTCACGAGTCCAGCGCGAGATGAACGTCATAGAGGTGCTCATCCTGAATCTGTTTACCGGAAACAGCCACATGCATCAACTGGCAGCGAGGGTGTTGCAGCGCGTTCCATCCTCGAGCGTTGCATCGGTTCAAAATGTCGCCAAGAACCAGTTCTGCTCATTCAACTTTCGTCTGCTTCCTGAAGACAGCCAGATCATTGTACTTCAGGCAGTCACATTTTTGCTCTCCCACAACCTTCTCCTTCCCGATAAGCGTGCGATTTGCAATCTTCTTCTCTTCATTTTCGGGGAGTCGCACCCACTGCTGAGCAACGCCGACCTTCCCTCGGACCCTTATCGTTCCTTCCTCTTCTTCGGATAATGCGTAGTTCGCCACACACTGCTTCCCAGCTGCACGTCTTCGTATCCGCTCTGTAGGAATCGCTACGAAGAATCGGTGAATGTCATCATCGCCTTCGTCAATGCAGCCCTTCTGGTAGTACTGTTTCTTTTATCCGAGTGTAGAAGATGCCAGATATCATTTTCGAGATCAAGGGAATGGTCACCTCCTTCGCGTCCGAAGCCTTGGAACACGCAAACGAGGCTGTGGAGCAGTCTCTGAACGGTCTAATTGTGCGTCTGCAAGAGTCGGGATGCACGCTTTCCGAGATCATCCACTCCACCGTGAACAGTGTAACCCAGAAGATTGCTGACGCGTCCTTCCTCTCCATGAATCTGCAGTTGCTTCGCGGCTTGTGCAACGGCTTCTCTTATGGAGACGTTGGACTGGATTCAACGTTCCGACAGCTCCTCGTTCAGTGGATGAACTCGCTGCAGATGGCGACAAGTCTTCCTGTCGTTCCTTTTTCTCCTGTTCATCCGTAGTCCGATATTCCGGAGCGTCTACAGTACCTGCTTCGAATGTGTTCATTCTTTACGATCGAGATCGGCGTGACATTTAACAGCTTGCCATGGTATTCGGTATTCATCCGCGTCTGGGAGATCATTCCGTTCGTTGTTCCGTATAGGAGCTACGTAGGATTATCGCTTTGGAAAGACGTGTAGCTGGCGAAGGTGGCCAACGTGTGTCGAATCACCGAGCGCACGACAGACTATCTCCTGCAGCAAATCTCGGGCATGACCTACATTTCTTTTTCGGACTCCTACTTCATGATCCTTCTCCTCGTTATGATGAAACTGAAGGATTATGGGACAAACGAACTGCTCCTGGCTTTGGTCCAACGCTATTCCGCTGTTTATGAGTCTGCCCCATGTCTCCTTCTCCGTTGTGTAGTCCTTCTCTCGTTTTCTTACACAGATTCGCTCCATCATCCCTTCCGTGGACCAATCGAATCCGATCATCAAGGATGTGCTGAATCGCATCATCTCCAAGGAAACGGAAAAGGGAAAAGCCATAGCTTCCTCCCAGGAGAAGCAATTGAAGAGTCTTGTCAACAACTCACCGGTTTCGGAAACCATCTTGGGGGTTTCGGAGTCGCGCGATTTGGCCGTTTACGTGGTCACGGAGCTGCTGAAGCGCTTCTGGTCAGCAGAGGCGTTCCTGAACTGCTTCAATCTGTTCCTCTACGATACACCTGATAACAGCACGGAGCTTTCCGATTTCATCCACCACTATGTGCTCGAAAAACTAGATGCTTCCGCTCTACAGGGAATTATCCAGTAGGCGTTCCATTCAGAATGCACCGTAGAGTAGTAAATGAAATGCTGGGATCGCCGCAGACGCAGGATCCGAACCTTGTGCCCTTTTATGCAGCGATTATCCAAAACGTTGCCATTCCCGTCCTCTCATGCATCCACCGCTCTCCCCAGCTACGCAGCGCATACACCTATTTGCAGGACAACTTCGAGAGTGTGTTTCGAGGCGTGTTTTCCACTTCTCGTTGCTTCACGCACTCCTTGATTACTCTCTACTGTGAATACCTCCTCCTCATCGGGTCGGTGTTTCCCCAATCAGGCATGTTCTCCCAGCGAAAGCAACTCTTTGAAAGGATCGAACACTCAGACCGCATGGGATCCTTCATGTACTCGCAAATCATCCAGCTGAGGAAGATACAAGAGTCGCCAGATGTCGAGCGTATTTTCCGGAGTCTTCGAGTCACGGGGTCAGTCTTCTCTGGCATGACGCATCCTGTCAAGTATTACGTCTCCCAACTGAACGCAGGTGGGAACCCGTTGAAGGAACTCAGAAGTAGTGCTTGCGCGTCTACAGCCAGATCGGCTTCGCTCGCTGAACATGGAGATCCTTTCCCACTTCAAGACGGAGTCCCCGGAGGTGCGGCTGTTCATTGTCAACGTAGTGTATATGCTTCCGCAGTACTTCCTGTTCCTTTCCCCAGAGATCGTCCGGGATATCGTTTCCGCTGCCACTTTCAAGGCAAATGAAGGAGACATTCCCGGATTCATTCTCTGTATCTCTGTAGCAGTCGCATTGTTGGCGTTGAACGGTTTGCAGAATCCCACCCAGACTGGCTACGATCCTCTCGTTAAGAGTGTATTGAGCTTGTGTCTGAAGTATGAACTATTTGTTTATCAGATGTTCCACGACCGAAGAAGTCGCAACTGCTGCCACTCCTTCACCTCCTTGCTCATTTCTCTGTTCCCAGCCTCGCTGCTGATGACAGTCTTCGCCTCCGTTCTCGAAGACCTGAATAAGACTCCACGGTCTCCAGTGTGCAAGGTCCTGTTATTCCACATCTTCTCCCTGTCAATGAAGAGTGTGTCGCAAGTGACATCAACGATTCCAGAAGAGATGGAGCTCTTCCGAATGGGCTTCGTAGAGCTTCTATCAATGCTTCAGGATGACCTTGCCTTCTGTGTTGCCTTTGAATTCGTCTCCGGTTGGTGTTAACTCGTTCTTTTCATGCATAGCCATCCGAAACGACTCCAGCTTCGATACGATGGTGACGCTCTCTGCACAGAGCTGTCTGAAGTATTTTCTGAGCAACAGCCAGAGCGCAGCTGCTCCCTCGCTGGCCTATCACTATCTGACTCTGATGGCGCTTTGCCCGTGGTCGCGACTTGACATCAGTCTCTTCGACATGGTCATGAAACTGCTTCCTCATGCATGGAAGATTTATCAGACGGAACGCACTATGCTGCGCGAAGGTTCTGCGGAGACTGTTCGAGCGGTTCTTGGATTTGCATCCTTTACGTAGTTTGCTTGTTTCAGATTGAATCTAGTGTGACTTGTTCCTTTAGTGATGTGGCAACACCGCCACCCATCGAGCATTCCTTTGGTTACGCGCTTCTTGCTCGTCTTCTTTGTATCGTGACAGAGCTCCTTCCTCGAGTGGTGTCGGTTCCGGACACAGGCGTTTTCTGTGAGATTGTCCAGAACTTTGACGATACCAATCTCCTCGAATGGGCTCTGCCCTGTATCAGTGAATTGTCGAAGTATCCGCAGCTATCAAAGACGGACGCCCAACGACTGCTCGACTCCGTGCAGTCCCTTGACAGATTGGCACCAACAGCACAAAACCAGTTTGCGTTATCGCAGCGCCCCGAGATTCTGAAAACCCTATTGGACCACCTCCACGTCTCTCAGGTCACAAAAACCCTGAGCATGGTGGATCCCTCGTCCTCCTCCTCTGCAGTGGAGAGTGTTTGTGCGATGGCGCCTCTTTCTCTCTCGCCTTGTCTCCAGTTCATCTTCTCTCTCGTGGGAATCGTGCTGTGCTGTGACGAATAGGATTGGTCGCCGCTTCACCAGCAGCACTGGCTCCTCATCGCCGTTTCTTGTCTCTTCTCCCGCCTGGACCTCACCGTGACCTGCCGGCGGGAGTCCATAGAGTCCTATTTGCCATCTGTTTCCTCCCAGTATTCTCCCTTTGTGGGTTCGTCGATGATTATGCCCTCTGCAACCTCATCCATCACCCTTTCGCTGACGAATCTGCTGGAGCGAGCGCAAAAGATGCCTCTGGCAGAGTTGGTGCAGCCTCTCTTCCGATTGCTTCAAGCCAACGCAACTCTGGTGCAACAGTAAATCTTCTCTCCTGGTTTCATTCTAGATACTGGATCGTTCTTTTCCCACTGGCGTGGAAGCAACTATCACAGGAAGAACGCAATCGGTTAATTCCCGTCATGGAGGCGTTTCTTCTCCGTCAGAACGAGTCCTCGTATGAACGTCCACTTTCCGATCCGTTCCTTGATGCCTTTTGCGAGCTCAAATCGCCGCAAACCGTCGGGTTTCTCCGTCTCTTTGGTGGAGAGAGTAGTGACTACACTTGTTGTTGCTACACGAACTTGGTTCATACGCTTCTGGAGAGTTGCGCCCGCTGCACTCCCATCCCTCTCTTTGCGCCAACCACGTACCTCCATCTCACCAAGGAGTTTGAAGCGGGTCCATTCTGCTCCCACCTCCTTCTGCAATTCCTCTCGTCGACTCCAGATTCCTCCGTGCGTCAGCAAGTCAGCGTCGTGTTGCTGCGACTCTACGAGTTGATGGATGATCCTGTGATGGCGATCGGTGTGCTGCAGAGCCACCTCTTTCCGGAGCGCCCGCTTTCCGCCGTCTACCACGAGCTGAATGGGAAGTGGCGGCAGGCAATCACCTCCTATGATTCCGTTTCGACGGAACCCCTCAGCAGCTGGGCGCAGGCGCGAGCGACGTACTGTCGTCAGAACCTGCGTCAGTGGCGCCTCATCATCGAGCAGCAGTGTAATGGAGGCGACCTCGAGATGGTCTGCGAGGGATACGCGCATTTGAATGACTGGAAGTAGTTCTAGGAAGAGGTGTTTTACAATTAGAAAGGTGCGGGAACTGACGGATCAGTATCCCGCGCTATCGTTACCCACCCAGTTGCTCCGTTGTAAAGCGCTGTTGCTGCAGAAGGAAACCGCATTCCAGAAGGAGATCCAAAACGTCCGTCTTCTGTTGATTCAGCACCTGTCGTATCTGCATCGCGTGACGTCGTCCCATCGAATCCAGCTCTATCGGCTGGTGAACGAATACGAGGAGATTCGGCAGTCGCAGCTCCTTCTGTCGTCGGATCTCTCCAGCAAGGATCGTCTTGACTTGACTGCGTTGTGGAGACGGCAGCTTCCGTCCATTCGAGACTCGCCTTGTCATTGGGATCGTCTCTTGATGTGGCGTGTTGCGGTGTATGCGCAGCTGGATGAACGGGCCAAAGAAAACACCTGTATTCGTGGCGATGGAGAATGGCAGGCGCTGGCTCTGGCGAAGCGGTATCGCGATGAAGGGTTGAGCACGGCCTGCAACGAGATCCTGGCGTCGCTGCTGCAGAAGAAGCATCTGCTTGTGAGTACGGTTGCCAGCATCTTCCGTCTCTTCAAAAACGATCTCGCGGAGAGTACTGCCAAGGTGATTGCCTTCACGCTGTGTCTGAACGGACTTCTCCAGAAGGACGAAAAGGCCTCGGTTCTCCTGAGTCTGAGTGATCGGCTGACACAGCACGTCGACGATTCGCTCTCCGTCAGCGACTCCACGGAATCTTCCGTTCCTGATACGAGTTCCAATTCTGATTCGTTGCTACTGAATGCACTGAATGAGAACAACCAGAGTGCCGACGCCTGGAGCGCCTACGCGCGTTCCCTGCTGAGCCAATCGAATCGAATCTTCTCAACGATTGTTCACGCATTGGCGGAGAGCATTCTGCACCGAAGTACCCCCTCTCTCCATGACGTCTGCCTGCTCGTTCAGTGCATTCCCGAGATCCGTCCAGAGGAAATGAAACAGTGTCTCTCCGAGATTGTGAAGTGTCCTCCCTCTTCCTTCCTGCCCCTCCTTCCGTTCCTGTTCTCGCCGGAGAGACCGGTGAAGAGTTTCGCTCCGCTCCTGGAGTCCATTATGATCACCTATCCCCAAGAATCGTGGTACTATCTGTATAGTGTGGTGCAATCGGTTACTCCCAATTTCAAGCAGAATCTTCCCTTCTTCCTTCCGTCGCAAGGACGGTATTCTTCTCCACAGGTAGGTTTATCTCTTGCATACCAAGTAGTGGAATGTGTACGACGAGAATGTGAAACCTCTGTTTGCAGCGGGTGGTCAAGAATGGATCTCCCTCTACCAGACGTTCGGGTCGCGTTTCCGGTCTCTGGACGCAGCTCTTCGTTTTTTCGTTGACATGGTTCTTCTCAATCCGTGCGACTTGTGCAAAGAGTTGCATGCGGCGCTTGATCGGGAATACGTACTCGTGTGTGACCAAATCGCCGACAACCCGGAATCTGCGAATTGCACTCCTGTTTCCGAGGACCAGATTTCACGTCTGGAGCAGCTCGCAGCCTGTTTTTTCAACCCGTCAGCCAAATCTCCTACCAACAGTGCGTTCCTTTCCTTCTACGCTCCCGCATTCTTCCGAGATTTCCTCGCTTTCCTTCCGACTTCGCAAGCCTATATCCAGCCCAATGGAAAAGGTCACCTCGCGATGGGAGTCACGACAAAGCCGCTGGGCTCGCTTCGCGACCTTGGAGAACGGCTGCTGCGCTGGTGTCGCTACTTGGAGAGTGTCTTGCGAAGCCGCTACTTCTATTCTCTTCCCGATCCACGAATGACTCAGGTCTGGAGGATCAAGGACATACTGAAGATTCCCGCGCTGTGGCAGTCTCTGGCTCCCAGTGGAAACGTCACCTACGATCGTCTGCTGAGTCTCTGTCCTCACTCTCCCGAATTGTTCCTGAAGAATCACGCCTTGAGGTACGTGAGACTCATCGACACGAGTGAGCGAGCGCATGTGTTCTCTGTGACGTTCATGGATCCGGTGGATGCTCTTTTCACTCTTTCCGCTGCTCACACCCAACTCCTCTTGCGTACGCTACTTGAACAAGAAGGACGTACTTCGGTGAGTATGAGTTGCTCGCTTCCTGCGATCGTCCCGATTCATCCATGTGCGCTCCTCGTGGAGAGTCCAACAACATCACTCAGTTTACGGGGCATTGCGGAAGCGGAGTATCGTCGACATGGATCGGAGCTTTCGGTAACGCTGTGGAAATCAGCGGCACAAAGAAATGCTGTTGAAGCCTTGAAGGAAACGATTTCCGAGGATTACTTGAAGCAGTTTGTGTAAGAGAGAAGTGTTCGGGTGACCCGTAGGATGCGACAAGCGACAACGGTTTGTGATTACGAAACATGGTGCGAATCCTTTGTGCAGTCGCTAGCCGATTGTTCCTTCATCCAGCTCCTATTGAAGTAGTGATTTGTGTAGTATGATCACGTAGCGATTCACACATGTCTGCGGCATCATTTTTCGTCGATGTGGAACGAGGAACCCTTTCACTTGCACCTTTGGAGCCATTGTATGTCTGTAGTAAAGAGAAGATGTGTTACGCTCCTCCGGGGTCCGTTCCCTTCCGTCTTCCATATCCTTGATGAACGAATCGGATGATCCTTCACCCAGTCGTTGCTTCGTGTCTTTACTAGATGGTGTATTCCTGAGCGGTCCTTTCTCCTGTCGTCTGAGTTCCCTCCTATTGGGAATAAGGAGTCATGCGGACAGTCTTTCGATTCTCACCATGATTGAAAGACAGCGATGCGACATCGCTGTGGCGACCTCTATGATGAGCAAGAATGGTATCGATGAAGTCGTGCGTGAGAACCTTCGCTCTATGAGTGAACGCGTGCTTGGTGAATCTCCGTTGTCGTTCGAGAACGCGGCTTCGGAAGACAACGTCGAGTCTGTCATGGAGTATGCTCAGCGGCTTTCCTCAGCTGCTTGTAATGCAGATGTGCAATCATTCTTCCCTCTATCTCTTTTCCCTTGGTTGTAGAACCGTGTTTGATAACAAACAATGTATTTCTTTGCACTTCCAGCGGGGACCTTGTTCGGTTTCACCTTGATCTGCCGCGGTTTGAAATAGGATTTGGAACCAGTTGTTGAATCTGCGTTTGCAACCGATCGTGGTGCAGGTTTTGTAACCGGCTTTGTGACAGGTTTTGTAACCGGCTTTGTAGCAGGTTTTGTAACCGGCTTTGTGACAGGTTGTGTAACCGGCTTTGTGACAGGTTGTGTAACCGGCTTTGTAGCAGGTTTTGTAACCGGCTTTGTGACAGGTTGTGTAACCGGCTTTGTGACAGGTTGTGTAACCGGCTTTGTGACAGGTTGTGTAACCGGCTTTGTGACAGGTTGTGTAACCGGCTTTGTAGCAGGTTTTGTAACCGGCTTTGTGACAGGTTGTGTAACCGGCTTTGTAGCAGGTTTTGTAACCGGCTTTGTGACAGGTTGTGTAACCGGCTTTGTGACAGGTTGTGTAACCGGCTTTGTAGCAGGTTTTGTAACCGGCTTTGTGACAGGTTGGGTAACCGGCTTTGCGATAGGTTTCACAGCAGGCTTTGTAGCAGGTTTCACAGCAGGCTTTGCGATAGGTTTCACAATAGACTCTCCAGCAGGTTTCACAAACGATGCCGAGAGAGAGAGCTTCTTCTTCAGTAGGTTGGTTGAATTTGCAAGCTGTGATGCCGTCACAGCATGACATTCCTTTGCAGAATGATGTGAAGGTTCTTCGCCCTTCTTTACTACGGGTGAGAGCGGCTTGACAGTTCTCTTGGAGATGGGAGGTATTGGAATAACTCTCGGTTTTTCATCGCCACTATTCTTCGATGAATTGATCTTCTGCAACTCATTCGAAGTTTGTACCTCGCTTTGTTTCGTTTGTCTCTGTGCAAGAGGCACATACGAAGAAGCATCGGAACGAACACGTTGTCCAAGTGTCGGCTTTTCTTTCTCTCTTTGTGTTGAACTCTTCGTTGTTATGTTTGCAACTACCATCGTAATTCATTTGATATACTACACTGTGATTGAGCAATCTTCTGAGAAGACCCTTTCAGTTGTCCCTTTTTCGCTATGAATCGTACGGATTCAACGAAAATACCACTGATCGGCTGAAGACGCTTCTCTGCATTACTAGGAGTCGCGCGAATTCCTTTCAGAAGACTGTCTGTACTTCTAGAGATCAAAACCATCGAGCGATAAAACAGAACGAGAGTCTGACAGAATCGAGGGTTTGAGGCTATCTACGAATGAGAGCAAATACGGAGTAACGACATCTGTCGAATGCATTAGTTACCCAGAAGCAAGTGAGATATACTATTGATTGTTGTGTGGTAGCAATACTCTCTTTTTGTATTATTGGAGTGCAATCGCTTTTGTGTATCGTGTTATGAGTGTCTAGTAGAGGTGAGACTTGGTTGTTGATCGTAGTCCACAACCCAAGTGTGCATATTCGGTGAGTGGGGATCTTCAGCGTAACGACATCGGTGATTCGTCTGGCAGCTATATCGAGGAGCCTCGGGTTCTTTCGGGAGACTTCGTCCATATGGGTCAATCTTCTTCAGTTCGTGCTTCCTGGCCTCGGAGAACTCCAATGAATATGCCCAGCGACGTCGTGTATATGCCATCACAGAAAAAAAGGTGGAGCGTTGCTTCATGTAGTTCCCAGTCTGGTTCGGCTGTCCCTTTCCGTTGTCTTCTGATTACGCTGTCACAAATAGAGGATCAACGTGGAGTAGAATATGCTCCCTACATCAGTGCGCACCACTACGATTCTGTGTATAGAAGTTCTCCTGGCTACGGAGAGAGTGATTTGTGTCGTTACTCCCTTCCGAATCGGCGATCGAGTCGTTACCTCACTTCGCAGGAGAGCGATGAAGCGAGTATTCTCCCGAAACGTACGTGCTTCTCCATCGCTTTTCCGCTAGCATCCTACTCCGTGGCGCCGACCATGTTCGATGGCAATGGCAACTACCCCGAGGAGTTATTCAACCTTTCCTCCACTCCCGAGAGTCCGGTGAACTCCAGCCTCGATTACAAGGCCTCCATCCAGGACGACCCGACGATCTTCCACCGCGGCGGGGGTCGTCGCGGTGGCATTCGTCTGGGCTCGGGCAACCTGCAGGACTTGTCGCTGCTGACGATGAAGCCGGGCGAGACGAAGACCCCGCTCAGTTCGCGCAGCTCGCTGAGCCACCATCGCGGACAGTCGCCGGTGAGTCCTACGTCGCGCATCCACCACCTGTCACTGACGAAGGGACTGTCGTCGCCGATGCGGGCGGCGCTGGAGGAGGATGAGGCGTTGGGAGATTACGTGAACTCGATGGTCCGTATGCGGCGCCAGTTTTCGGACTCGGCGGCCGTTCCGAACCCGGTGATGAGTTCTTCCATGAGTTCTTCCATGAATCCGGTGATGAATCCGGTGATGAGTTCTTCAATGAATCCATGTGTGAATTCTATAAATCAAACCATGAATCCATCAATGAATCCATCAATGAATTCTTCTATGAATCAAACCATCACTCAAACCATCACTCAACCCATCAACCCACGAATCAACCCCTCCAGACAACCCAGATCCCCCTCTCTCCCCTTTCCCAACCCACAGTCTCCCACCAGCGAGGAGGAGTCGCTTCTCCCCGTTCCGGAGCCCCTGCAGATGAGCATCCACTACGACGGTGCCATCGCATTCTCTCTCTCACGTAGATATCGGAAACCTCCTGCGCGTTCTCCTCGCCCTCTCCTCCAAGTACGACTTTTCCCAGCTCTCCATCCGGATGACCTGCAACGCCTGCGACCTGAACCCCAACGCTCTCCCCAACGCACGGCTGTGCTACGACTTTCTGAACACAGGCAAGTGCAAGCGGGACGCGGCGGGTGAGGTGTGTCGCTTCCGCCATCTCCCGCCCGACCACATCGACGCCATCGTCGATAAGATTCGCAACGGGAAGATGCCGGTGTGTCTCATTCGCCAGCGCGGCAATCAGTTCCTCGTGGCAGGTAGGAGCAGAGAGAGTGGTGGATGGAAGATATGCCTGGCTACGACCCCTCGTTGCCCGGAGAGTTGAACAAGTTCGCGTCGCTGGACGCCGATCTCTGTCTCGACTTCAATCTTACAGGAAGGTGTGTGCGAGCGAAGTGAGTCATTCTAGGTGTCGCAACGAGCAAATGGGTCGCCGCTGTCCCTTGCGTCACTTGGTGGATTGCCATCCGGAACGTATCGCTTTACTGTATCGCTATGGCCGGATGACGGAGTACGAAGCTTGCGCGTGGATGCTGTATCCCTGCTCGGATAAGGAAGTCAATCCCTTTGGAAACCCGCATGAGAAGCTTTGCTATGATTATCTAAACACACATGTGTGTAAGAGGAACCAGGAAGGCAAGATTTGCCGGTTTCGTCACTGTCTACCTACACATGCAGATGCCTTGAAGGATCGCTTAAAGAACGAAAAGAAAGTGAAGTGAGTATTCCTTGTTTGCAACAAACAAGTGACAAATTTGCCATCTGCCAGAGAGCGAGGTTGTCCGCTGGAGTGTAGCGATGAATTGCCCAGATCTTTGCGTATTCGCTCCCCGAATACGCCTTCGGATAGTACTGCACTTTGTAGTAAGGAAAGGACACTAAGCTAATATTCGATATCTTCACGATCTGTCCCAAAAACACGTCATCGAAATAGATGATGGGACCGATCTTCTCGCACTGCTTCACGATAATCGGCAAAATGTCGCGTGTCATTGCCAGGAAACAGCCAGACATGTACGGACTGAAACGCTCCTCCGGAAACACGTTCTTGGAAAGATAATAGCGACTCACGGAAACGCGAATCGGCTGACCATTCACGATCTTGTTTCCCATCAGCGCGTTCGTTCGCTTCACATTCAGAAACTCCGTCACGTAACGATACGGGTTGAACCACATATCATTGTCCGCTCGCGTGTAGTACTGGATGTTCGGACAGTACACGTCCGTCCAGTTGTACGTCAGAATCGCCAGCAGTGTCAAGTTCATGAAGTGATTCTTCATGTCAAACTGGATGATGTCGTGATAGAGATCGTTCTCCTCTCGCAGCATGCGGTCTCCCTCGGGATCGTTCTCGTCCTGGCCTGCAAAAAAGAGGTGCTTCACGCGAATGCCGTTCACGTTCTGAACACTGCCCCAGGAAAAACGAGTTCCCATGCGCTCCAAAAACTGTCGTGGACCCACTGGCGACCCGATGAGAATCTGGGTGCCGTCTCCACATGCATCCGGATTGTTTATCACGAGGTTATACTGATGCGGATACTTCATCACCATATCCTCCTCTCGGTATACCTTCTTCGCATAGATTACGTCGTCCTTGAACGAAAAGCACTTCTTTGTGTCCTTTGTGTGCAAGACACAATCATAAATCTGCTTACTCGACGAATACAAGTAATCGATCATCAGCTGATTTCTCTCAGCGAATGGCATCTGCTCAAACTCCCTTGATGCCATGAACGCCTTCATATCTACATAATGATACTGTAGTTCAATGTGATACCTTTTACTGGCTGAACTCCATCATTTGCTTCATCCGTCTGAGTCGATGAAAGGGATTCCTCGGAAACGCCGATAGTTCCTATCCGGAATGTGAGATAAAGGAAGAAGAAGGTGGTGAGGAACGAAAAAAGGAAGTGGCGAGTATTCATGGAAGAATCATGGGAAAGGGAGTATGTATTTTCATGAGAAGAACAGGAATGATTTGCCCCTTACACATTCAAATTCAAAGATTGATGAACGGATCTGTTACCATAGATTAACAAGGAATCTACTGAACTACAATATCGCACTCGATTATCCCTAAACAATTTCAACTTTCAGACAAAAACCGTCGACTCCCCTCCGCGATAAGTGATTGGGATGAAGAGGGAAAAAAGTACTCATGATTGCATTTTTCAACCACGACAGTAGAAAAAACCTCCTTGCGTCTGCATTCCTTTACACATTTCTTAACCCCCATGGCCCTCGTCTCCGCCTTCAAGACCTCGCTGATGAGTAGGTCGCATATTGTTGTGATCAGCCCCAGAGAACGCGTCCTTTGTGCGCGCCTTCTCCGCTGCTGTCGGATTGAACGATTCCATTGATCCGTAGAAGCCAACAATCACGATTGAGCGCACGACGCACCCGAAGCCCAAGGTGGCCAACGAAAAGCTGGGCTTTGGAAAATACATGTCCGACCATATGCTGGAGATCGACTTTGACGGAACCAAGTGGTGCACGCCTCGCATCGTTCCGTATCACAATCTGTCTCTGGATCCCGCGGCTTCCGTGTTCCACTACGGAACGGAAGTACGGCTATTCGTGTTGTTCGTGACGCAAAGTGTTTTGAGGGAATGAAGGCGTATCGCGACAACGACGGTCACATTCGCATGTTCCGCCCCCGCGAGAACGTCCTGCGTATGAACTCGTCGATTGAGCGTCTCTGTCTTCCTGTTGGTTGTGGATGCCGCCGATTATCTGTAGCCCGTGGATCCGGATGTGCACCTGGAGGCCATCAAGGAGTTGGTGCGCGTGGATAAGGACTGGATTCCCAAGGGAAAGGGCTACTCGCTGTACATCCGTCCCACCTGTATTGCCACGGACGCCTTCCTGGGCGTTCATCCTTCCAAGAGCTGCAAGGTGTACACGATCTGCTCTCCTTCGGGTCCCTACTACGCCACGGGCTTCAAGCCCATCAAGCTGGTGGCGGACGCAGACCACGTGCGCGCGTGGCCCGGCGGCCACGGAGCCTACAAGCTGGGCGCCAACTACGGTCCGACGATCCTGCCCGCGCACCAGTGGGAGCAGAAGGGCTACAGCCAGCTGCTGGGCGTGGGTCCGAAGGGAATCATCATGGAGGGCGGCGCGATGAACATCTTCTTCCTGTGGATCAACGAGCAGGGCGAGAAGGAGCTGATCACGTGTCCGCTGAACGGACTGATTCTGCCCGGCATCACGCGCAAGTCCATTCTGCAGCTCACGCGCAAGTGGAACGAGTTCAAGGTGTCGGAGAAGGAGTTCACGATTTATGATATCGAGAAGGCTGCTGCGGAGAAGCGACTGCTGGAGTGCTTCACTTCGGGCACTGCTGCGGTCTGCGGCTCGATCAACGGAATTCTGTTCAACGGAAAGATGATCGACATCCCGCTGGATCCGAAGGATCCTTCCAAGCCAGCGGGTCCCGTGACGCAGCGAGTGTACGACGAACTGACGGGCATCCAGCTGGGCGTTCTTCCAAATCCGTTCCCAGAGGATCCCTGGAGTATCGTCATTGACTAGTTGCTTTGTTCTATCACTTTGTGTTTGGTACAAACAAGAGAGAGATCACTCGCGTAATACTCTACACACTCACGCTTGTCCGCCACTCGCACCATCCAGCTTGTCGTCCACGAAGTCTCGCAGCGTCGACATCAGGATGTCTTCCTTCACGATCACCGGCTTCAGCGCGTCCCCCTTCTTGTAGTAGAAGAACATCGTGGGGAACGAGTCCAGGTGGAAGTTGTACTAGCGTCTGCAACCCACTCCACTCCTACGCAGAACTCCGCATACTTGCTGCAGTTTAGCGTCGCGATCGTCACGCCGCGCACGCCTCGCTTCGCCAGCGCCGTCTACAGCTCGCACCCCCTCTCCGATCCCACAAACACCTCGCTCGCCTGCTTGCACGTCTCGCACGTCTCCGACGTCACCAGCAGCAGCATGTGGTTCTTGTACAGGAGATAGTCGTAATTCCACGGCGTCGCCGTCACCAGCGTCTTCCACAGCGTCACCTTCTCGAATTGATGCACCACGTTGTTCCGCGCCGACAACGCCTTATTCCTATCGTCAGACCTCTTCTCCACACCCACTCCTTGCTTCCGGGCGGTGCCGTCTTCAGCTGCTGCTTGATGGTCGAGAGCTCCGCGAGGATCGACGGGTTGCCCTTCTGCATGATCCCCTTCATCATCTTAAAGTAGCGCGCCGCCTCGGGAACCGTCTTCACCATGTCCACCACCTGCTTCACCAGTCGCTTGCGGTACTCCTCCTCCTCCTGCCCTCGAGTCCCCTCGCCGCGCCTACGTGGTTCATGAAGTCGTGCGCGATGAGGTCCAGCTCCCGCGTGCGACCGTACAACTCGTCGTAGTGGCCGTCGCTGAGGAAGCGCGTGCCGCACTTCCGGTTCATGTACGCGATGAGGTTCTCGCCGCGCGCGCTGACGAGGCCGTCGTCCAACGCGTATTGCTCCCCGGCGGGGATGAAGCGGAAGGAGGGGACGACGTCCACCTCGAAGTGTCCGCAGAGGTTCGCGTGGAGAGAACAGTCCACGTACGCGAAGAGGGCGTTGTTGGTCGTCTGCGTGGGAGGCGGTCACTAGACCTACGCGGAACACGTCGGCCGCAGTGAGGTAGCCGGCGATGAGACTCTGGCACTTCACGCTCGCAGGCTTGCAGAAGAGAAGAAGGATGTTGCGATTGATGTACTTCTCCTTCAGAAGGGGATAGGTCTTGTCGCTGAGGAGGAAGATGGACTCCTTCTTCGGAGTGTAGCTGGTAAGCTGTTTGATCCACTCTTCCTACGATGAAATACAGTACAAGGATGTACCGTTGGGATATTCACATTCTTCGCGATGGGAGCAGGATACCCACGAAGGAACACACGATACTGCGGGTCCTCCACGCTAGGGACAATCTGATACTGGGCTTCGAAAGTCTCGTTCATTCTCGTATTCGAAGCGGCAAAAATCAACTACAATGAAGAGAATCAACAAGGACCACATTCTCATAGTCCATAAACAGGTACACCATCTTGTACATGGTGTAAATCTCCAAATCACAATGCAAACACTCAGGATTGCTCCACATTGCCACCACAGTCAGGTTCTGCTGCAAGTACTCGTTAAGAGACTCCGATGTCAGCGCATTAATGCCACTATCCTATCAATCCGAGAGAGGAACTCACGTTTTCGTATAGGCAAGCGCACCGATCGCAGATAAAAGCACCACCAAAAAGAAATGTCGCATAGACACACGATAAGAACACACAGGAGGAAGCCTCTACACAATGCGAATGCGTGCAGTGGTTCATGATAATCAAGCACACTTAAGAAACGACAGAAAACCATACGAGTTGATTATCTTTACTACAAACCATGAGAGTGTTAGCTACCGCCTTGTTTGTCACATTGCTGACAATTTGCGTTTATTCTTGGGATGTCCCGTAATGCAAAGAGAAGTGCGTCCGTTACAGATCTTCTTGCGGATAGTGTGAGATCATCGTTCCTCCAGAGATCGATTCTGGTCCTTTACAGTTACAACACGGTAATCGTATATCCGAAGAGTTCATGGGCATAGGCGTGTGATACCTGTATTAAAGAGAAGAAAATCTTTTCAGATATTGTGAATACATCGATCTATGAGTACGATCCCTTGTTTATGAATGTTCGCGAATTGTTCCCCTTTTAATGAGTAGAACGACTGTTCCGTCAATCCCCGTGTGTGCAGATACTACCATATAGATAAGTTCCCCTCTGTGTTGATTCTGAATAAGAATGGAGTGATTGCCCGTTACACCGGTAGTCTGGAGAGCAGGTACGCTTCCTCATCCTCTCTGTAACGTAGCTCCTTCCCCTTGTTCCTCAGTCAGCATCTTAACAAGCCCACTGGTCTCAGCTCTCTTTCTACCACTACCATTCGTATCGTCCTCCTGTCTGTCATTTTGATTGCTCTGGTTTATGTCTTTTTGAAGACAACCAAGAAACCTGAGGTTGTCACCGATGTCGAAGAGCATGCTCCTCTGGTGGAGGGCGGTAGTAACTAAGGAGTGTCCATTCGTGATCCTGTTTACAACAAACACCAAACAACTCTTCCTCGTCCCGTTCCTCCTGAGGACTCTCCTTGTCTCGCAACGATGCGATCCACCGAATCACCGACTTCGTCCTCCACACTTTACGGCTTCGAGGATATTCGATCACCTCCACCTTCTCTCCCTTCCTGAAATACAGAATGGAATGGAAGTGCCTCGCCTACACATCACGATCCCATTTCTCTCCCACCGACACCTCCTCCACGTCAATATCATTCTCCTGCGAATTATACTTGAAAAGTCGCAGTCCCTTATCCTCCTTGAAGAATTGACCCACCTTCTCGAATCGCTTCATCACCTTCGAGCAGTGATCACAGAAGGAACTGTAAAACGCCACCACACAGTCCTCATCGCTCTCCATCACCTTCTTCACAAAATCGCTGCCAACAACCGTCTTCACAGGTCCCGTTTCTCCCTCCATTGGCTTCTGACTCCGCATGATCATCGGAATCGTGTGATGTCGCAAACCCTCGAAGAAGTCGCTGATCGCCGTCGTCGACTGGCTCTCCACACCCGAAAGAATCTGTCGGAAGTGGTAACCTCGGACATGTCGCACGAACACAATCGCCGGATACGCCACACTCTGACCCTTTACGTAGAACTCGTAGAGACGTTTCTCTTCATTCTTCACGTAGAAGCAAACAGTCAGTGATGTCGATTTACAGAACTCGATTGAGGACTCTCCGTTTAGCTTACCTCAGTGAAACGGTCGCTCGCAGCAGAATGCGTTTCTTCGGGAGCGTCGACGAACAGCGTCATCCATTCGCTTCCATGGGAATAGAAGTAGCTGGAGTACTGCATGTGAGATGGAAAATGGTCGCTACGCGAGGATTTGAAGTAGGGAACACAACAGGCTGAGCGTTCGTGCGGATGAACGCATCGATGGCAGGGCTGGTGAAAGCTGAATTGATTCAGTGGGCAACTCCTACGGCCGCTGAAGATGACCTGAGGCTCATCGAAGGACTTGTGGAAGATGATGGCGGGAATGGGTTGGTTGATCTCTTGAAAAGGATGGTGTAAGTAATACCTCAGCGAGAATAGCATCTCGAACGGGCTGGGAGGGAAGAATGAAGAGGATGTTCTTGTCGCGGACAACGGACTGCTTGAAGAGAATTTCTTCGTCGCTCTTCGAGTGATCAAAAGAGAGAATTGTAACTTCCGACTCCACCAGACCGATGCTGAGAGCGTTACTGTGTTTGCTCAAATAGGGAATCGCTTCTTCCTGACTGACACGGAGAATTCCATCACGTGTGCGATTGACGACAAATTGAAGGAGATCTCTATCATTAACCGATATCGCAAATTTGACCCTGCCTCCTTCTTTCCCGTAAACCGATAATACGTGCTGTTCACAAAGACACCAAAATCGGGGAACGCGTTGACCATGTACCGATCCTTCCACTCCTTGTCGTCTCCGAGTTCCACCTTCACGATTTGGAAGTCATTGTCCGCACCATACACGATGTCACTCATCGTACTCCATGTAGGAGCGAACTCCTTGCAGAAAGAGCACCACTACATGTCACAGAAAGGAAACGAAAAATACGGAAGCAAACCAGTGAACCAGGACCACAGGATGTTCTCCGACATACTGGTCAATGTCTTCCTTTTCCACAAAAACAACGTTCTCGTCGGGGATGTCCCAGGAGAGAGTCTGGAGTGAATCCCTCATCCATCTCTTACACAAGAGAATACTAATAGAGCGGTGAGAAGAACCCAGTGATTCATTCAATCGCCTGCAAAGAAATCGTGTCAATACTGCGAAACCATCAAGAAAGGGAAAAGAGCCTATTTTCGGACTCCGGAATATCAGCCAAGTTGGGTCTAGCCGAATCCCCGTTTTGAGGTCAGTCGCGGTTCTTCCCCGATTCTGACCTTGCAGTCAAGAATCGACCTATCCAATGGACAATTCCGATGGTTCGCGTTCTTTCGGTGTCTAAACGTGTAGACGTGCTGAACTTCGACAGTGTCTCAGAAGATGACCTTGGACCCGTCGACCGTCCCATTGAAGTGGATGAAGTGTCGAGTAGCAGTGACGACATGATGTCTTCGTCACCGGAGGCGAGTGAGGACGAGGAGAAGAAGGATTCTCTCCACGCGTGGGGATCGAACAAGAATAACTACTACGGAGGAATCGAAAATGCACTCTTCTCTGTGTTGGAATGATTGGATAGGACATCGACGAGGACGCGTTGGAGCTGAAGGAGGCGAAGGAGTTGGAACAAGACCAAATGCAGAACCTCCACGAGGAGGATTTCGCGGTGTCAGAAGATGAGGATGAGGCGGAGCGTGAGGAGGACGCCAAGATGAACCTGGGAGTTTGTTTTCCAACAGACAGTCAATCCTAGTTCGGAATCATGGAGGAGGAAGTTCGCAAGGATGTGAAGGACTTGTCGGAGAAGGAGTTGCTGAAGATCCTCCGGAAGGAGAGTCCCGAGGTGTTGGTGATGCTTCCCGAGTTGCAAACACGCCTCAAGGCATTGGTGAGTGATCTCCAGCCAGTGATCCAATCCGCCTCCAAAGACCCCGCGGAGCTTCCCTCCGGCGAGCGTCTGTCGGCGACGGGGAAGCGCGTGGTGGAGTGTCGGACGCAGGTGGAGCTGGGGTACCCGGTGGTTCTGCTGAGCTACCTGCTGCTGAAGACGGAGCAGCGCGACCTGAAGGAGCACCCGGCGACACGTCTGCTGGTGAAGGCGCGGTAGGAGTGGACAAAGAGCCTCACGCAGAGCGCTGCGAGACCGACTGGAGTCACTGCTGCCGTCGCTGTCGCCGCTGCTGGTGGAGCAGGTGCATAAGGAGAGAGAAGAGACGGGAGAGGAGAAGGAGAGCGAGGAGGAGAAGGAGACGAGCGAGGGCGAGACAGCGGCGGTGCTGTAAGCGAGGGGGGATAGTGAGACGTAGGGAGGAGGAGGAGGCGTTCAGTCGGCCAGTGCGGCGAGTGGAGGCTGCCAAGGCGACGGTGGATGGAGAGATGGATTCGGAGATAGATTCCGATGTCAACTCCGATGTTTACTCCGATGTGCATGATGATGATCATTCCCAAGTGGAGTCGGGGAGGAAACGGGAACGAGAAGAGGACGACGATTTCTACGAGTCGATGGTGTCGCGACGCGAGGGAAAGAAGCAGGCGAAGGAGGAGCGGAAGAAGTATTTGGAGATGCACGTGCGCGAGGACTATGTTGGGATGGCAAGGAAGTGTGACCTGTAGCTGCTGAAGGACGGAGAGAGTCGCAAGGCCACGCAGAAGATTCTGAAAAACAGAGGAATGGTGGCATCGCGTCCGAAGGAGAACCGCAACCCGCGTGTGAAGAAGAGAATGCGGTACGAGAAGGCGCTGAAGCGGAGAAAGGGACAGGTGGCTGCGTTGCGTGTGAACGAGGCCGATCAGTACATGGGAGAGAAGTCGGGTATTCGCAGCGATATCATCCACTCCAGACAGTTCAGGTGAGGCCAGTTTGTTTATTCCCTTTATGTGTACCTTGTTTGTTAGGGTGACATTGGAGAATAATCATGATCATTGACGAGAGTGGGCAACTGTCCGGTGTGATATCGCTATTCCATTATCTCATTTGTCTTGTGGATGGTGTTATTCAAGATACAGCGAAGCCCGCGGGAATTGCACTTCAGTTGGCGGAACACAACCCACTCACATCTTCATTGATTTCTTAGCGATCCCCTCGAGATCCTACCATTACAAGAATGGATAGTATTATGCGCGCACTCAAGACGTCCAAGAGACGTATCACTCAGCAAGTGAAGGTGGCTACAGGTGGGGGGTATCTTGGGAAGAATCACATGCAGGACAGTCGGATATGACGTCGGACGCAACCTTCGATATTGCCTATCGCCAATTCTCCGACATTGAGAAGAATCTGTCTACGCTGCACACGCAGTGTGTGAATCTGGTCAACAATGTGGATTCCTGGTGCAATACGAACCGTAAGTTGGCTGATGAGCTGAAACGCTTCACGAACACGGCTTCCGGTTCGTCCGAGGAAATGCAGACATATATGGAAACGGTGAACCATCTGCATGAGGCTCTGCAACGCGAGTATGACCAAACCCGACGAGCGATTATCACGATTCTTCGTGTCCGTGTGATCAGTCGCATTGACCACCTCCTGAAGGACGATTTCTCACAGATCCAGAAGATTGTGAAGAATCGCAAGAACATTATTACGGACTACGATTCGCATCGCCAGAAATGCTCCTCGTTCGAGCGCAAGGGTGACAGCGACAAGGCGGACCGTTTCCGTCGTAAGGCGGAGCATGACAAGCACATGCTGGACGAGCACACTTCGTACTTGGAGACGCGTTTCAAGGAGCTGATCGAGATCGGAACGACCATCCTCAACAACGAGACGGCGACGCTGATTACCTGTCAGATGTACTTGGTGAAGCGTCAGTACGAGGCGATGGTGAGCATTTGTAACAACTTCGGCGAAGACGCCGTGAGCGCGGTGACCTATGACATCGACGACGTGATCGCTCGCATCCAGCAGGGAGAGAATGTGGAGGCCACGTACGAGGCTCCTGCGCTGGATCTGCCAGAGCTGTCGAATCTGGAGATTCCTCAGATCACTCCGTTCACAGACGTACCTGTGCAGCGTGAGGCGGAGAGCTACGACAACAGCGCCTATGAGAGCCATCACGAGGCGCCGCACAAGCCGCTCCCGACACCCAGCAAGTCCAAGCAGTATGTGATCGCCATGTATGCGTTGGAGGCGGAGGAGGATGGAGAGTTGTCTTTCAATGAGGGAGATCGGATTGAGGTGTTGAAGAAGGACCCCAGCGGATGGTGGGAGGGTCGGTTGAACGGAGTCACGGGACTCTTCCCTGAAAACTACACGCAGCCTGCGTAATAGGTGATGGAGTTTACTGTTTTTCTATCAGTTGGGTGTTTGTTGGAGAGGTGAATGGTGTGGCGGGGAATTGGAATGGAAGAGGGAATCGATTTATTGGAGATTCCACATACTCTTCAAACGATGAATACCAGAACAAACCCACATCCCTTTTCATTCTTGTTCCAACTGGCGAAATCCGATGTCTGACGGAGGCGAGCGCCAGGAAATCAATATTGAAAGGGCGTTGGGAGTGATCGAGGAGAAACTACAGGACCGGAGTTGTCTGCCGCATTTGGTTGCTCTCGCGAAGCGACATCAAGAGAGCATGAATGCGTTCATTTCCTTGGCGGACAGCATCGAACACGATCTGAGTATGCGTCGTAGGAGTGAGGGAATAAATTCAATTTAAAGCCACGGAAGTACGAGCTACCGAACGGAAAGAAACGTGTAGCGTGTTGGAATGGAATCGCGAAACTAGATTCCTCCATCTTTGTTCTGCCAAATGTGTCGATGCTGATACCGAAAGGAAAGTTTACGGTGGCGTTTTGTGAGACTTGTCTCTACTTGGAATCATCGGTCAAGCAAATCAAGATCGATTATTCAAAGTATGTGTGCTCATTCGTATGAACGGTAGTGTTTTCAGTGTGATCAGCATTGGCTCGCTGGACGTAAAAACGGTGACAAACGTGGTCCTTGCACTCAAGATGCCTCTTGCAGTAAGATTGGATCCTTCGTTTGATGGGAGGTGGGAAAGCGGAAGCTGAGTTCATTATGTCTCTCTCTCGACAATCAGAAAGTCTTCAAGGTATTGTTTGAAGACAAGAAACGACAAGTGTCGGGGAAGCAATACTCCATCTTCTTGACTGTTCTCAAGCTGAAACACCCCTTCACCGTCGCATTCGCTCAATCCATTCACCATAGCTTGTGAAGCCAGAGCCGACCTTCTTCGTGAGCAGTCAGCGACTCGCCTTCATCCGCTGCTACCAAGGAGTAGGGAATCCGTCTCTCTCTCCACCAGACCAATCCGTGTTGGCTGGTTCCCTGTCGTCCCGGTCTCATCGTGTTGACATCGTCGTCGGTCCATTACATTCCCAACGAGGAAATCACAGCGTATGAAAGTGGAGTGGTTTTGAGTGAGATTGAATCTGGACCGACTGGGAGGAGGAACGTTCGACTTCACGATCAAGGCGGGGAAGAACGTCTTCGATGTAAGGCATGACGATGGGATTCTCGGTAGCTGACGATGGTGGCTCGGGAAGAACGAGGGTGTCTGGAGGAGTAGGCGAGAGGAGAGGAACGAGACGTAGGTACAGCAAGGAGATCATCAAGGAGAATCGGCGACGACGTAGCGGGAGGGAGTGAGAGTGAGGTGTAGAGAATGGAAGAGAGGAGGAGGAAGAGGAGGATTCGAGGCAGGTGTGGAGAAGCGGAGTGATGTGTAGTGAGGAAGAGTTCTCAGAAGAGGAAGAGGATGAAGAGGAGAAGGCAGAGGACGCCAGAGCGGTGAGAGAATTGGTCAAAGAGGGGTCCGAGGATGCACTGAGTTCGGTGGAGGAAGAGAGTGAAGAGAGTGAGGAAGAGGGGAGGAGGAAACGAGTGTGTGTTTGTTTGTGTTTGTTGAATGAATGAAATGGATATATCGAAACAATCAGATGGTATTTTTTTAAGGGAAGAACCATGACGACAATTAGGATTACTTCACCTTCCTAATATTTAGCAGTGATGAAAGGAATTCAGGAATTTGAATAGCACCGAGCTGACCTATTAATAACCCACATGAAGAGTAAACAATTCGAACACAAGACAAATGGAAATCCTAAAATATACTCGATATTAGCTAATAGTGTTCTCTTTCCATAAACTCGATTAGGAGCTTATAAGGTATATCGGGGTGACGGTACTATGCAATCTGGAAAGCATCCGAAATACAAATTGTATCCAAGTATTCAAGGACGGCGATCGTGACAGCTAGAGCTTACCAAGGACGGAGGATATCGGCAACACAACCAGTCCGCGGAGAGCATCTCTGAGGAGCCCCAAAGGTTCGTACCCAACGCGATGTACACTCTGTAGGAGTCGTAGTTTTTGTTCACTGCAGTGAGCCCTCGGATGAAAGAGGAGACTCGTGGTGTTTGAACAATGACCCGTTTGGACGTATTCAGGATCGTCAGGACTTTTTTGATATGGGCAATATGGATTCGGGAAGGAACGTAAACGGACGTAGCAGGATGCCACCGAGTGGTTACGTGATTCCCTACATGGTTTGCTAATGCGTAGAATTATCGCTACCGACCTCCCATGAACACGATGGACGACGAGATGCTCAATTATGATTACAATGACCCTTACTCCTATTCATCAACACCTGGCTATGTTGATTACGATTCCGATTTGGTGGAGAAGCCATTGCCTTCAACATCCACTGGATCCATCTTTTCTCCTCCCTACCAGTCCCCCTACCATCTTCGCGAGAGCGGACCTGCATCTCCGTTCTCCTCTCAGGGCTACTCCTATGACTCTTGTCCTCTTTCCTCCTGCCTGTCACCTAGACGCGAACCGTTCCTACCAGCCTTCTCCCATGGACTCCACGCGCTCCACCATCTTCTCCTCCTACCAGCCTCCCTTCTACGACTCCCACGACTCCTTCGCGCACGGTGCGCCCGACCCCCTCGTGAACCCGCCTCCTCCCTTCAACCGTGCGAAGCCCTCGCCGTCCTTCGACCCGCCCCTCAAGTCCTCGCCGTCCTACAACTCCTTCCCCCACGCCTCGCCGGCGCCGCGCAAGACCTCTCCCGGGGTTGTTCACGGCGCGCGGACGGAGAAGCCGCGGTCGAAGCCGAGCTCACGCGGGCGGAGAAGCGGAAGTCGCAGCGAGGGCAGCGTGTTGGACATGGCGCTGCAGCAGAAGGGGTGTCGCATGCTGCAGCGGCAGCTGGAGCGCAAGGGCGCGACGGCGGTGGCTGCGATCTACGCGGCGCTGGGCGACGAGGTGCAGTATTTGGTAATGGACCAGTACGGGAACTATTTGTTCCAGAAGCTGGTGGACATGAGCAGTGACGACCAGCGACGGGAAGTGGTGGGCGATGAGGGGAGGCGTGAGCGGTAGTTGCGGAGGGTGAAGGACATTCTACCGCAGGCGTCGAAGAACGACCAGGGGACGCGCTGCGTGCAGAATCTGATTAATGTGAGTTGTGTGGTGTGTGGTGTATGGTGTTCATTGTGTGTCGTTCTTGTATTTCTCATTTTCAATATCTCAATGTTAATATCCCTTCATTATCCCATTGTTGTTATTCCTTTATCCATATCCCTTATCCATATCCCTTCTCAATATCCCCTATCCATATCCCTTATCCATATCCCTCTCAATATCCCCTATCCATATCCCCTATCCATATCCCTCTCAATGTATATCCCTTGTTATAATAAACCCATGCCCCGTTCCCATCTCACCTCTCCTAGAACTGCCGCGAGCGCGACATGGTGGTCATGATCATCTCCAGCCTGGAGCAACACACGACGGAGCTCTGCGCCGACAGCAACGGCAACCACGTGATCAGCAAGTGTCTGGACATCAAACCAGAAGAGCTCTGCTTCTCACTCTACGAACACATCATCGCCAACTGTACGACTGTGCGCCTCCCCGTCTCTCCTGACGCCTAGATTGCCAGAGAGAAATACGGCTGCTCGGTAATCATCAAATGTACCAATATCATGCGGGCGCAGTACCGCAGCAGACTCATCCAGACGCTGGAGCGCGAGGCCATCGACCTCATCGAGAACGACCACGGCAACTACGTCATCCAGAGTATCATCAACATGTCGCCCGCGGAGGAGAGTCAGCGCTTCTGCCGGTTCGTGCTGGGACACGTCGTCGAGTTCTCCAAGCAGAAATGCAGCAGCAACGTGGTCGAATGTGCCATCAAGCATGGCGACGAAGCCACGCGGGAAGCCATCGTAGATGAGCTCCTGCAGTATAACAACATGCTGGAGTTGCTTCAGGACCAGGTGAGCCAGTTGGGGAGGAGTGAGGGGTAGTTTGCCAATTATGTGATTCAGAAAGCACTTGTATCTATTACAGGAGAGAAGAAGGTGCAGTTTGAGAATGCAATCCGACAGCATCTCGGTGATCTAAGAAACTCGCGTAAGGGCATGTTCATTCTTCCGAAGATCACGGAGATGTTGGACGACAGCGGGGATATATGATGTTGTGCTATGTACTTTCAATTCTATCGGTTATATATGGATTTCTCCCTTCTGTTTGTTGAGCGAATAACCGCGGTTGTCGATGTGTGCCATTTGCTCCATTCATCTACAAATGGCTGAAGAAGTGAAGGAAGTTGCTGCTCCTGTCCCCGAGGTAGTCGAGAAGAAGGAGAAAAAGGAAAAGAAGGAGAAGAAAGAAAAGAAGTCGGAACCCGAGCCCGAGTTCTATATTCCGTTGGAGGAGAGAGAGAAGGCTCTGGAGGAGATCAAGCCGCTCTTCGATTCTAGCATCAAGAAGAAGTCGAAGAAGAGAGCGGTTGCCGGAGAAAAGACGATAGAGGGAGGCGAACACACGGGTGATTTGGCCCATATGAAGGCGGAAACAGCGGGAGACCAGTACCACCGTTACATTGATGTACACAGTGCGATAGGAACATCACCAATAGATTCTGGACCGTGTGTATGAGAAGATCCAGGAGAACAACCCCGAACTGACGGCGGCGAAGAAGTACACCATGTCGGTGCCTCAGGTTGCCCGTGTGGGAACGACAAAGACGTGTTGGATCAACTTTGTGGACCACTGCAACCGTATGAACCGTGATTACAAGCACGTTCTGAGCTTTGTTCTTAGCGAGCTCGGAACGGAGGGTTCTCTCGATGGAAAGAACCAGCTGATCATTAAGGGTCGTTACGTGAACAAGAAGCTGGAGTCGATTCTGAAGAAGTATATCAGCATCTACGTCGCTTGCAGCATGTGCCACTCCCCGAACACAGTTCTGGAGAGAGACCACGTCAACAAGCTGTACTTCGTGCTGTGCAAGAACTGCGGTTGCAAGCGCTCGGTCGCTGCCATCAAGAGCGGTTACCATGCCGTCTCGAAGGGAGACAGATACAAGAGTCGTCAGTAGAGCTGTTTGTTATAGTAATCATGCGTCGTTTGAAATGCGTTGTCCGCCTTGATGGGCAGTCGGGTGAATATCGCATTCTGGTGGGTCTTGATAAGAAATTGAAGACGGTGGCTGATGTCGTCAAGACTCTATCGATGGATTGTCCTATGTTGAAATGGGTGAGACATTTGCGCTGTGGTTTGATTACTAGTCTCAGAATCCTCGCGTACTCCTTGATGGATTCCAAGTCGGTATGTCCACCAGCGTTCGCATTTTCAAAGATATGGAACAGATCGAAGTATATGCACAGCAAGGAAGAGAGAAGAAGGAGAAGGAGAAGAGGAAGGAGAAAGAGAAGAAGAAGCGAGTGAGTCATTTGAAGGAGAAGTCGGTGCAGCATACGGAGAAGTCCATTATTCCCGATTGTACGAATCCCACTGTCATCGATAATACGAACAATCAAGAGAAGGAGTCGGAGTATGCCGTTCCGGAAAACAAAATCATTCGCTTCACGGAAGTAAGTACGCAATCCGTTGACCCGCCTCTCCGCATCCGCAAACCCGTGGATTCGGTTCGAGAAAACACAAACACTCCAACTGTCAACAAACGCGATGAAAAGAGGAAACGTCGCACGAGACGCGGAAAACGAGCTGGAAAGGGAAAAGCGGTCGTGGAAGCGACGAACCAGTCCTACGTTGATTTCATTGTGGACGAAGATCCAACGGTAACAGCGAACACGACGATGGTGCAATCACCAGCAGATGTTGCCAACAACGCATCTACCATTGAAATACCAATGAAAGAAGATAGCGTGTTGACAGAAGCTCCCGCGAAACCAGAAATGCCGCTTCTTCAGGATGTTATTCAATGCACGGCGATGTACCTAGATCCGCAAGAGCACGTTCCCAAAGTGGGATTGGTGGAAGGGAGAGTGATTTCGTATGAGTAGTTGTTCGGAATGACAAACAGAGTTCAGAACGATGAGATCCGTATCTTTAGCGACCAATTGGACACGATCGTCCACGTAGGTTTGTCAATGTTTCCCAACGCGTAGATTCAGCGGAGCGACACTCCCGATTTGAAGATCCTGTCCGGTCCCTCTCTGTCGAAATTACTTCTTTGTTAACAAACAATCGAACTAAAGCATGCTTTGTAGAAAAGAAAACTCCTCGTCTGCGCATTGTTCGTTGCTGATCGACGGCTTCTTCGGCGGAGATTTGTTGCCTCGCTGGGGTTTCGTCAGCGGCTCCTTCACGTTGACGCGGTCGAACGAAGGCCAATACACGCCTTTCCAGTCTTCAACGGCGCGTTCCAACTCGTTCTCTTTCACTTGGTAGATGTGTGTGCATGTGCTGATTAGCTTCGTCAGGGAGTAATAGATGAAAAGGTTGGCGAACTGACAGGAGATTGCACTTGGAGGCTTGTGGAAGGCTTCTGTGATGAAACTGGGGGACGCGCTCACTTTGTACAGATATCTGTATGATAGAAGAAGAGAAACTCTACTTGCGCGTGGTTGTGTAGCAGTCGTTATCCATGAGAATGCTCCGTTTGTTCATGAAGGCAAAGTGGTCCTATATGAGAAATGCAGAAAAGAAAGACGGAGAGGATGGATTGCACATCAGGCTGAAGCGAGTCCGTGGTTGCTTTGGAAGATTCCTTTTCCTCCTCCTCACTTTCTGAGAAGTCGCTGTCATCATAGTCGCCTATTCCTGAGAAGAAGCGATTTCTTCTCACTTTCTTGTTCCTGAGTTGTATCTCCCTTCGAGGATGCTTTCTTTTCCCGAAAGTAGCGACAATAGAGGTTCCAGTAAGAAGGGTAGAGTTGGTGTAAGTACTACGTAAAAGCACTTTGTGAAAGCGATACGTTGAAAGGAAAGTATTCCTTTCCATTGATGATCAACGGCTGTGTAATAACGCGAATCCAATCCCTAATTATCGCACACAACGTGTCGACAACTCGTTTCGTCACGTCTTCATACCCAAACACTCGGAGCAACTGATACACATACGTTGACTCATCCAGAACCGTTTCCGACACATCTGTCCTCTCCACCCGCTGTCGCTTCGATGACGCATCGAATGACATGATTTAAACAAACAACTAATATGGATAAGCGATAAAACTCCATAAGAATAGCAACTACAGCTGGCCGTACATCTGTCCATCCTTCTTCTTGTACTTGGGCTTGATCACCTTCACCTTCTTCTGCTTCTCCGGAACGACCACCTTCTTACTAAGATCTTTCAGATGGCGGCGAGCCTCTGCCTCCTCCCAGTCCTCGTCCACATCACTGACCTCCACATCCGCATCCTCCACGTCCATCTTCAGATTCATTTTGCTCATTCTCTGCTCGAGATCATCGAACACGCCGCTCTTTCTCATGTCCTCTTCCGACATGTCACCGAAACCCTTGGACGACAAGTAGTTGCGGTGCTTGCGGTGAAGCATACGCTTCTCGATGGGGGCATCAAAGTCCACATCCTCATCGACGGAGATCTTGCGGTTCTTCGGAACCTCACCCCGCTCAATGCACAGGCGATCCTTCTCATCCAAATCAAACAAGCAGATCAAATCCATATAGGGAATGCCGTCAACGAACAGGTCTAACGATTAGGAAACGGGAAAAGCAGCACCATAGACAAACACACCGTTCTCCTTCACGAAACTCACTTCCATCAAATAGTTATCCACCGTGAACGACGTAGAAAACTCCTTCGCCATCAGCTACTCATGAAACCATTGTAATTACAACGTACACCTCGGGACTCGTGAACGACCACCTCGTTCACACGGATGAGTCTCTTTCCCGAAACCATCGAATGCTTCAGGGTAATCTCAACCTTCTTCAGGTTGATAATGAGACCCCACTTGATCATTGTTTTACTAGAAGCAACTAACCTTCCAATATTCTTTCCGATCACCTCACTATGTCACATCTCCCAATAGACCCCTACGTTCTGAACAGGCCACGAAGCTGAACCATCGAATCACTATATCACAAAGAAATAATGAATATGAAACAGAATACCCTTCATGCTGTACAGTGGTTTCATGATTATCAATATGTTCCAGTAAACTACTCCGAACGTCATGATCAAACGATTCTCTTCCATATTTGACAGGTTTGATCGCGATTCATGTTGCATGCCATTTGTGGTCATAATCGGATTCTAGCTAGAGGTGGTGGTGGAAGAGTGCTGTGTTGATAGCATGGAGCTACTTCGGTCGATCATTAAATGTACAGAGTACTATAAGCCCATTCTGATGGAATTTGCATCGTCATCTATTCCAATGAACCATTTCGTCAAACTATCGTAGACCTTGCAGTATTTGCGAACTAAACACGTTCCATTCCTTTTCCTTTCATGAATTGAACTAGACGGAAATAACGGGAATTTCACGTTTACGGCCACGAAGGGGTATTGCCATTTGGAACTAGCGGAGGGGTGATTTCTTAATTGAGATTACTGAAACGGGATAAGTCTCTCTGATTGCGCCTTTTTGCTCGAGATCTACGTCATGTAGGTCCTGCTGATGTGAATGACACTCTAGGGAATCAAATCACGTGGAGATAAAACAGGAGAGATTGCCTCAAGAGACTCCTTTACCTGATCAGAAAAACGCGGATCACATCCCTGGAAATGGTTGTTTTTTCTCAATTCCCCCTCACGTATAGGTGGAATGGATGGGACAACAATCAGCCCAAATCAACCCAAACAGGATACGCAGGAAGCGTCCGAGAGTGTCTCACTAAGTCTTCCCAGTGCGGCAAATACGGAATTGAAAAAGACACAGATGATACCTCATTCCGATTCTGTTGCAACGAGTTGTGTGGAGGAATCACAGACGGCGGAGACGAAGATGGAACAATCCTTTCCTGTCCAGCCGGAAGCCTCCGTCAATTCGGCGCCGTCGCTGTTCTTTCCTCAGATGGCAACTACCGAGAGGTCTGCTTTGGACAAGCTGGTGACGGTTCCTGACCCCGTGTACAAGTGGGTGTATTCAATTCCAACGCCATCCACCGAGCTCGTTGAGGACTACTTGCATCGCCATCATCCCTTTGTCTTCTTCGTGAAGGAATCGGAAAAGAAACCGGTCGTACAATCCCCACCCAATCGACCTATTCAACGACGCACGAAGAAAGAGGCTTCTGCCTCGTCTCTCTCCGTCCGTCGCGATTTAGAGACACTCGTCTTCGACTACAAGGAGAACGCAGACCTCATTCCATTCGGCGTCTTCACACTGCGCAAGGACCTCGCAGCGTATCGCGTGAAGGAGCCAACGCCGTACCGTCGTCCGGCGCGGCGAACCGGCGACGCGGCTGTCGATTGGTGGTCGACCGACGCGAACGAGACGGCGAAGGAGGATGTAGCGGCGACGGTGATGCCGGTGAGAACGGAGAAGCGAGAGGTGTTGAGGGAAGCGAAGCGAGAAGTATCAATGGAAGCGAAGCGAGAAGTATTGAGGGAAATGAAACAGACATTGATGAAAGAGACAAAACCGGAGTTGCCAAAGGAATCCGAACGGTCGAACAGGAATGCAGCGGAGAGTGGCGGTGTTCCCCTCGTGGAGCGCGATAGGGAGAGTAGCAAAAGAGAGCGCAGTCGCAGTCCCAGAGAAGAGAAGAGCAGCGCAAATTCCCTCTACGGCTCGCGCTATCGCCACCGTCGGAGCCACAGTCGGAGCCACAGTCGGAGCAGCTCAGAGGACTCGTCTAGCTCCCTTTCCGATACCACTCCTCCGAGAACGGGAAGGTGGCTGGCGGACAAGCAGGTTCCTGCGTACGCAGAATCGACCTCCAAGTTGTACTCTACCACGACGCTGCCATCGCTCTCGCAAAAGCCTGTGGAAGACCGTTGGGGCGACAGTCCGAACCTTCCGTCTTCCTTTTCCCACTTCCGATTTATTCTACTTCCACCTATTGCACCTAATCATTGGTCTGTTTGTGAACAAACAAGAAGCAATCGCACATTACATAGAACGATAACGATCCACCTTCGACATCGTCTTCGCCGTGTCGTCATCCTTCACGAAGCGACCAAACGAGGGTCTTGTCGTGCTCGTACGCGGAGCCATGCTGGGACGGGAAGCAAACGAAACACGGCGCGCCACGTCGTCGTCGTCACTGTCCGAGTTAATCAACGTGGAGTTACGGCTTCGAGGAGCCATGCTGTTACGCGAGAACACGCTGCTGCGATTGGCGCCGAAGGAAGTACCGAAGGCTCTACTCTGTCTTCCCATCGCACTTCCGGGAATCGAGGTTCGCGAACCAGCCGCAGACGCGGAAGGAGCAAACGAGCGAGACGGAATGATGCTGCTGCGACCAAGGAACGTGGGATCCTCATCGTCTGACGACGAACTGATGGCCTCCACCGTCTTCTGAGGCACGAACCGGCGACCAGGAGCAATCACGAGAGAACGATGGACCATAGGCGTCGGCGAGCGAGACAGACGCGTGATCGGCGAAGTAAAGGTATACGTAGGCTGTGCCGTTCCCTCTGAATCCGAACTCGCAGAAATCGCCTCCTTCTCTTCCTTCACGAAGTCTCCAAGCACGTTCTCCTCACGCTCCGGAGCAGGACGCGTGCTCTTTCTGCTATGGTGGTGGTGATGATGACGGTGCTCACCCTTCTTGTGATGGCTGCGAGCAGGCTTCTCAGCCTCAGGGGCCTTCTGGCTGCGCTCACGAGCAACCGGCAGAGCCTCCTGATCGGACTCCTCCGCCGACTCCTCAGGAATAGGCGTACGGGCCTTTGGCTTCTCCTCCTCCTTCTCTTCAGGTTTCTTCTCCTCAGCAGGCTTCTCAGCAGGCTTCTCAGCAGGCTTCTCAGCAGGCTTCTCAGCAGGCTTCTCTTCCTCAGAGAACTCCTCCTCCTTCTCTTCAGGCTTCTTCTCCTCAGGCTTCTCCTCCTCGGAAAACTCTCCCTCCGAAATGACCTCCTTCTCAACGGGCTTCACCTCACGCAGAGGCTTCTTGCCACGGCGCTCCTTCTTAGGCTCCTCGGCAGGCTTCTCTTCAACCTTGGGCTTCTCCTCAGGCTTCTCCTCTTCGCTGAACTCTTCCTCCTCAACCTTAGGCTCCTCCTTCTTCTCCTCAGCCTTGGGCTCCTCGACCTTCTTCTCAACAGGCTTCTCCTCCTCGTCAAAGTCGAAGTCCTCCTCCTCGATCTTAGGCTCCTCCTTCTTCTCAACAGGCTTCTCCTTCTTCTCAGCCTCCTCGTCAAAGTCAAAGTCCTCCTCCTCAGCCTTAACCTCTTCCTCCTTCTCAACCTTGGGCTCCTCCTTCTTCTCAACCTTGGGCTCCTCCTTCTTCTCAGCCTCCTCGTCAAAGTCGAAGTCCTCGTCGTCAATCGCCTCCTTCTTCTCTTCAGCGGGCTTCTCTTCCTTCTTCTCCTTCTTTTCCTTTTTACCCTTCTTGCCCTTCTTCTTCTCTTCCTTCTCCTCTTCCTTCTCCTTCTTATTTCTGCGACCACGACGAGTCTTCTTCTCCTTCTCCTCGGTCTTAGGTTTCTCCTCCTCAGAGAATCCCTCTTCCTCAGCCTTCGCCTCCTCGGTAGGTTTCTCAGCCTCCTCAACAGGCTTCTCTTCAACCTTGGGCTCTTCAACAGGCTTCTCCTCCTCAGCCTTAACCTCTTCCTTCTTCTCAACCTTCGGCTCCTCGTCGAAGTCAAAGTCCTCCTCCTCGACCTTAACCTCCTTCTCGACAGGCTTCTCAGCCTCCTCCTTCTTCTCAGCAGGCTTCTCAGCCTCCTCGTCAAAGTCGAAGTCCTCGTCGTCAATCGCCTCCTTCTTCTCTTCCTTCTTCTCCTTCTTGCCCTTCTTCTTCTCCTCCTTCTCCTCTTCCTTCTCCTTCTTGTTTCTGCGACCACGACGCGTCTTCTTCTCCTTCTCCTCGGTCTTAGGCTCTTCAGTCTTCTCCTCCTCAGAGAATCCCTCTTCCTCAGCCTTCGCCTCGGCAGGCTTCTCCTCGACCTTGGGCTCTTCCGCCGGCTTCTCTTCAGCCTTGGGCTCTTCAACCTTAGCACCCTCCTCAACCTTCGGCTCCTCAGCCTTCACTTCAACAGCCACCTCAACAGCCTTTCTGGCAGCCTCCTCCTCCGCCTTCCGCTTTGCCTCCTCCTCCTCAGCCTTCTTTCTTCTCTCCTCTTCGCGAGCCATGCGCTCCTTCTCCTTCGCCTCGCGCTCCGCACGTCTCTTGGCAGCACGCTCCTCTCTTGCCCTCACCTCCGCCTCGTCCTCCACCTGATGACTGCGACGCTTCAGAGGACGACGCATCACCGGCTTCAGCACCTGCTTCACGATGACCTCTTCCTCCTCGGCTTCCTCAGGCTCGTCCGCCTCCACCTCCATCTTCAGAGAGATCGACTCGTCCTGCTTAGCGGCCTCCTCGGCAGCCTTTCTGGCAGCCTCCTCCTCCGCCTTCTTAGCCTCCTCCGCAGCCCTCGCCTCCTCCTCAGCGCGCTGGTTGCGACGATTTGCCTTCTGCTGTCTCTCGCGGCGGCGCTGGCAACTCTCGCACGTGCAGTTGCGGTCGTGAATGACAAGACCCTTCATCTTCTTCGACTCGGCCAAATCCAAGTACGCCTTGCTGAAGTCACGAATGTCGTCCTCAGAACGCTCCGAAGCCCAGTAGCGCACCTCCGTAATACGAGCGAACGTTCCCGTTCCTCCGATCATGATCTGATCGTTCTCCTCTTCCCATTACCCATCGATACTGTCCCTACCCAGCGGCTCGCGCTCAGGACTCGTGATCTTTCCCTCCTTCACCTGCTTGCCGTCCACGAAGAGCTTCACCGAGGTCATCTTCTTGTTACTGCAGTCCACCACTGCCGCAATGTGCTTCCACGTATCCGCGGGCACCACTACGGTCAACGAGCAACACCGCTCCTACGAGACGCGTCCGTAAACATCTTACCCACCGTCGTCTCAAACACCACGTAGCCGTTCTCCAGACCGAACGACCACATGCGATCGCTTTCCGTACCACGCGTGATCAAAGGCTACGTAATCACCCGCTCCCCTCATGTACCATATATCCATTACGTCCGTCGCGCTTCACCCACATTTCCACCGTGAAGTAGCGGCGCTGAGGATCGGGATGGAAGTACGCTACACGCAGTGTGTTGCGCTCCATCGTGATCTTGGAGGTCAACGTTCCCGGTGCCTCCTTTCCGTCCTTGTCCCATCCCAGAACCAGCTGGCGGAGAATCTTGACCTTATCGCCGTCACCCTTGTCGATGTTCAGGTCCGTGGGCTCGATGAACGCAGCGCCATTGACGGTCATGTTGTTGGTCTGGTTACTGTCGTCGTACACCAGGTTCGCCTGCCCGTCTTCGCGCTCCTCCATACGCAGATACAGGACGCACGAGTCCTCGCCCTCGTTTCCAACCATCAGCGCAGCTCCTCCGAAACGAGGATCCTCCTCTCCTTCACCCTCCTCCTCACGCACTTCAACGATCTGGCGCGCACCCACCCAGGCGGCGATGTCGCTCATCTCCAGCAGAGGGTACTGCGATGGCAGCGGCTCGGGCTTTGGAATTTCGGGGATGCGAGGCAGTCGCTTCAGCTTCCAGGTAGGAAGAGACGCCTGCTCGCCGCCTACCAGAAGGGTCGGAATACGCTGGGGCAGGTTCATGGCAGTCATCGCCTCGTTGTTGCGCTTCTTGCTCTTCTGCGTCTTGCCGGAGAGAATCTCCGCAGCCTGCTTGATATCCGGACGCAGACCATCCGCACGCTGCGCCTGCTGCTGGAGCAGAGACGAGGTCGTTTCGCCACCCAGGTTCATCAGCGTCATCAGATCCCAGTCGTCACCGCACAGATCCAGACACTTTCTGGCCGTGTTGAAGTCACCGCAGATTGCCGCGATGGATGCCAACGCACGTAGACGCTCCGCAAGCGTGGAACGGGGGTGTGGCAGTTGCGCCGTGAACGGCTTTCCCTCCTCGGCCGATTTGAGGTACTCCTACAATGACAGAGAAAGAACAGAACGACCATCAGCTGAGGAACGTCGCTCAGCAACTCCTGAAGCGCGTCGTCCAGACGATGAAGCGACATGGCGAGGTCGCTCTTCACCTCGGGCGCAATCTGAGGATGATCGGGGAACTCCTTGTTTCCGCCGCTGCTGCGCACAATCGCGTACGCAACGCTCATGTAACCCTTCTTGCGGAACTCACGAATCAGCTCGCCCGTGACTCCAGCGTTGTAACCGGGACCGATCGGACGCGGACCGTTGGGGTCCTCCTCCACAGGCTTGTAGGCGTACTGGCGGATGATTTTGAGCATCAGCTCCTCGCGGTTCTTCACGTAGCCGTCAGGCGCGTAGAGCAGACCCATCACCAGCGGCTCCAGCGGCACAAGCGCACGCGAAAGCAGCTGCGTGAGACGGTGGTCTCTGTGTTTGCAGGCGTACAGCACACGGTCGGGAAGCACAGACATCAGAATGGGCTCCGACGCATGCACATCCAGAGCGCCAATCGGACGCTCACGCGAGTCAGCCATCATGTAGTAGAGACGATTGTCAGAGCACGAGTACATGATTGTGTAACCGAGCCACTGCATGGACGTCGTCAAACGAGCAGTTCCTCCAATCAGAACAACCGAAGGACGCTCCGCGATGACATGATAGTCGAGATCCACCATCAGAATGCGCTACGATGAAGGCTTCCTGCAACTCCTTACCTGATTCGTACGGATGGCACAGAGAGGCTTCTCGCCTTCCTCCAGCTGCTGCCAGGCGACCTCGCACACCACTTCTCCCGTATGGAAGTGGAGACCCTTCGACCTGGGCATCGGAGTGTAACCTTGCTTGCCGTTGGCGTAGTTTTTACTGAACACCAGCCACTCCGTTCCCGCAGCGTCCTCCACCACGAACTGAACCACTTCCTGACCCTCTGCGGTCTTCAGAGGAGTGCCAAACATTCTCTTCGCCTTCTGGCTCAGCTTCCAGACACGTTCCGTCTGCGAGAGAATCTCAACGGGCTCCTCTCCCTTCTCCTTTCCAGGTGTCTTCAGGTTCTTCGCCTGGCAGTGTCTAAACTGGAGCTGCGAACCATCCTCCGCAATCACCAAGTAACTACCTCTCACATCCAATCCACACGTCTACTATCCGTTGCTCAGCGGAAGAACATCTCTGCACGGCTCCTCCTTCGGCATCGGGTCAAACAGCACGCTCTGGAAGTACGCCTTCTCCATCTCCTCGGTGACCTCCTCCTCGGGATCCCGCTCCTCCCACTCCTTGATCAGCTTGGTGGCCTTCTCGCACGGAAGGAAGATATAGTAGCGACGAGGATCGTCACGCTGGGTCGGCAACTCCGCGTAGTTTTCCTCATCATTGACATCAAATCCGAGACTGGGATCGACAATCAGCTGTCTCTCACGCGCTACCCATCATCCCTTTCTTACAACTCTACGTTTCTCCGAAGCCTCGGGACGAAGGAAAACAACGACACTCTGACCGTCCTCCGAGAGCTTCAGACCATCCGCTCGCACGACGACGGCCTCGTTGTCAACTCCGTGAATGGCAGCCTTCAGCTCGACAAGGTAATGCGACCACTGCTCGCGCATTCCTCGGAAGTTGACCAGAAAGCTGGGCGTGGGCTTGTTCTTCTTCAGCTCCAGATCGTAGTTGGTGAAGAAATGGACCAGAGGCATCGTCAGAGGCTTCATGATTTCCTCGGTCGTTCCCTGATAGAACGCGCGGAAGGGAACTTGGCGAGGTGACGCGTTCGTCATGCCACGAGCCAGATGCGTGTACTTATCCCAGAGCGACAGACCGATGACACGACCGTTGGGGAAGGAGAGCATGATCACATTCTCACGAGGATGGCAAGACAGCGAGGGCACGCTGTACGCGGGCAAATCCTCCGCCAGCTCGGAGACCTTGTACTTGGCGCAGAGAATCAGCTTCTTGCGCGGAGCATAGGTGTAGATGAGAAGAAGAGGAGGGTTCTTCTCACCCGTGACGACGACGAAGAGGAGAGGCTCCGTCGGGTGGAAGCACAGCGAGACAATGTTATCACCAAACTCGCAGGCATCCAGCTTCGCAAACCATGCACCCAGAGGGCACGAGTACAGAACAATCGAGCCGTCGGAACGACCGCAGGCAAAGACCTTCATCTGTGGATGCCACGAGATGCACACGATGTTGTTCATCTCCACGTTGTAGCCTTTCAGACGGTCCTCCGTGGCCTCCAGTCCACGACCCATATCAATGATCTTCTCCAGAGTGGCTTCGGCTACAAATCATCCTCCTCTCCTTCGTCTACGTTGATCCTCTTCCTCCTGATCATCCTCCGACACGTCACCAAAACCTCTCTTTCCAATTTGATAGAGCAACACGAGGTTGTCGCTCGTTCCGATAGCTAGCGTGCAGCCGCGATAGGAGCACGCAGCAGCCGTGATGAACACATCGTCCACCAACTTTCCTTTGTCGCACTCGATGCTGCTCATCATTCCGGTGAGGCAAATTCCCTATTCTAACAAGAGGACTGAAACGATACAGAGATGGCGTGATCGTTGTAACCACATCCAAAGGCAGACGGGTCAATACCACCATGGGTGGCTGCAAACACGGTCATTGTAGACGACGCATATCCGTCAGTCGTAGTAGCGACGAAATGGCGACGGGTCATGTCGTAGACAGTCATGTTCGCATTATCTTGGCAAGCAACGACGTATTCCTGTCCCTTCTTCGAGAAAGAAGCGCACATTTGGGCAACGTTGCGGTCCGAGGGAACACCAGAGGGAATGGAAGCCAGCAGACCTCCGGTGAACAAATCGAACTCCTGGATGCATTGCTTTGTGTGCACATAATAACTTGGCTTCCGGTTATGGAAGCAAACGGGAATGGGAATATCTCCCGTGTAGTCGAAGTGTCTATCAAAACGAGTTTGCAAAAACATCACTACGCACACTCACTGCAAAATGGAATCACCTACAGTGTAATGTAACCTCGTAATAGTTAGATATGGACCAGTAAATGTGTTTTCATCATGACGCACAAATCTCGAGTATTCTGCCCAAAAGAGCCTCCATCCTCGCACTACGACAATCCATATGTATTCAATTCAATGCTCCATTCATCGAATATCAAGGAAATGGAATACAAACAAACATAGAGTACACTCAAAAGGGCAAAAGCACCAAGGCAACGGAACAAGGTCAATGTACCGTTCCTGGAAATACAAAGAACTATAGAAATCGGTTGTCTCGTAGAGAGGAGAAAGAACTCAAACGCAATTCGCTGCCATACGGTCTCTTCTAAACAAATGAAGAATACTTCTCGTTACCTACACGAGAACGTTTGGGAGTAGATAGGGGATTGGACTGCTCATTGGAGAGCTGATCAGACACATACGAGTTTAACTTACTAAAGACAATATTTAGCTTCGCGGTGAAAGCAAGCAGGAAGAGGATACAAGTGTTTGGAAGGATGGGATGGAAGATGCAACAACTTCTCGCTTTGAAAGAGTAGAATTTGCAATTCGCAGACGCCGGTTATCCGAATCGATGAAGGTGGACTCTTCTCGTGATGACTCCCTTGTTCTCACGCATTGTTTCTACAATGAGTACACAATGAGGAGTACTCACTTTGGATGGAACAAACGAATCTTCTGCAAGAGGAGATGGAAGAGACAACAATAACTCTCCATCTGTTTCTTCAAATGATGACTAGTCTATCACGAAAGGGAGAGGAAAACCTACACTTGTTGATTCCTCTTGATCATTCTCTTCAAAGAACGGTCGAGAAACCTAGTAATTCAAAAACTGGGCCGTACTGTGCTACTTTTGATTCGGAAACCACTACAACATTGACGCTGTTCGCTACAAGACTGCACTGAGAAAGCATTCAGGAACAGCTGGCTGTGCCCACAGAAAATGGGGTTCAGCGATACACAATAATGAAAACAAACAGCCACCCAAATTCATCCCCAATCGCAGGGAGGAACGTTTTCAAATACACTACTATGAACAGGGAGCAAGGAGGGAGGGAGATCCACTTTCAAGGGAAGCAGTTTCTCTTTGTATTCGCTTGGAATCAGGTCATCCTCGCTTGACTTCTCCGTGAGAAGCTTCTCTTCGTGAACCACCGGAACCCAGGGTGTATCCTCGATTGGGCGCACCGTTGTTTCAACCAGTCCCACTACGTCATTACTTTTCCCCTACACACCAACAAGGAATCACCATTCCATCTTCTCTCATCTCATCGGTAACTGCAATATGGCGATAGGGACAGTTGTTTCCCATCCGACAAAACCCGGTACGTCGATAGTCGTTGCAAATGGGAGTGGAGGATTGTTGTAGAACAGCCGCCGTTTCTATGGAGTGATCAACATAGCCGACTGTCCACCTTTTCGCGACTGATACCACATCTTCACATTGTTTTGGTGTTGAGGGGATGCGAAGTGTTGGTTCCTCTTCTGCAACGAATCCACAAAGGATCGGTCACAATAGTCACAATAATACCGTCGTTGAGGCATGATGCTGTTTGGTCTCTTTCCCTCGCTTTTGATTCACCTGCTCTACACAATGAAGAGAGCACAGGAATAGTGGATATGAAAGAATGATCAGTTCATTCGTTTGCATTACGATCATCCTATTAATCAAATTGAATTTTAAAGTCAGGCAACTGGCATACGATTACAATTCCTTTGCCATTCCTTTTTTGAGATGCAACAAGAAGAGCCATTACCTGTCCCCAGCACTGTCCCTGCCCAGAGGCCGTCAGTGCACGAAGAAAGAAGGATCGGAAGTTATGTATGATTCGTAGATGATACGTCTTCCCGCCAATTGCCAAAAATGAATAACGCTGATAGAGTGGATGATAATGCTAGCAAGGATTGCCATCCTCCTCCAATTCCCGAACGTTGGGATCTTAGTCAGATCCCGAAAGCGTATACCCTTGGAAGTGACTGTATATATTTTCAGATTCTTACATATAGCGGTTGATTTGGACATGGATGATCTTTCCTACGATAACCAATCCTATATTAACGAAGAAATGAATCGCCAAATCCCACCGTTACCACCCCGCACAAATAAACCGCTTTCGGTGCCGGATAAACCCACCATGGCTCCGCCTCTGCCTCCGGAGTTTGACGTTTCCGAAGGAGACTCTCTGTCAGAACAGTCCCTAGATCAACTGATTGGTCTCGCTCCGGAAAAGGAGAAGACGGAACCCAAGTCAATCTTCAAGAAGGTGCAATCTTCCGTTGAAAATGGCATCATGAAAGTGAAGGACCAAACGACGAGTGCCTTCAGTAAAATGCTGGGGCGTCCTTCCGACAACAATGACTTGATCGGCATCGGCGATGAGGACGCACAGGAAGCGCTTCCTTCCGCGGACGAAGCGTTCACTGCGACAATGAACTTTGTCCCCACTTCCCAGACCGAAGTCAATGCCTCGAACGAAGATGTTAGCGAACTCTTCGGAGTGGTTTCATTCGACGACGACGCCTGTGAAGAAAGCGAGTCCGATCCTGAGTCCTGCAAAGACAGGTCGGAGAAGCGATCTCCTATCGCCTCCGATAATCGCTTTGAAACCTATCTGCAAATCCTGATCATGTCAAAGCAGGTGACGCCTACGGAAGCCCGTCTTCTTCAAGAGGCTGCGGTCGTCAACCAGAAGAACACCGAACGCATCATGCAGAGCTTCATCGAATCGTTGTCTCACTGATCTTTCTTCTCCGTAGAGGAAACGCGATCGAATTCAACAAACTCATCCACCGTGCCTCCGACTCGCTCCCCAAGAGCGAGTTGCGAACGAAAGTCATCAAAGTAGTCTCTTATCCGAGCGTGAAGGATAGGACTCGCAAGGACATCGCTTCAACATCCAACACATTTCCTCCATCAGCTTCTCGGTGCCCAAGCTCTTCGTCTTCAAGGACTCCTACTACTATCTCATGGAGTTGCGGCAGAGCAAGTTGAGCTTCATCAACAAGTGGTCGCCCTGCATCATCCAGCTGCTCCAGCACCAGCTTCTGGTCTTCCGCTCGCTCCCCGACGTTGCTCAAGATGTCGCGTTGTTCCGGATCAATCTTCATTCGCTCATGGTCCCTATTCGCGCTCTCTCCCACTGTAGTCGCTTAGCTCCGTCATGAAGAAACCCTACAAAAACTGTCTGTACTATTACATAAAGCTCTTTGAGAACGACCTGACCAACCATCGCGTTCTGGAAGAGCAACCGCATCACTTCAGAAGGGATCTCGCAAGTACGCAGTTGTGTCTCTCTTCACCGTAGGCATCCAGTTGTTGAAGGTCGGAAGCAAAGAAGAGATTGTTCTTCGCGCCTTTGCCTATCAACTGAATCTGCGACTCAAGTCATTTCAGGATGAACGTCCCTGAAACATCTTGACGTATTGAAATGACCTATTCCCGTTTCTTGTTTCCTATGAAACACAATCTTGCTTTCATAATGGAGCCAGACGTCGAGAGTCTGCAAGCACAAAGCAACCAAGAACAGAAGGCCTGTCCGTGGTGGGTCGAGAGCATTCCCCTCACAGCCCTTGTTATCGCTGATGTCCTTGTGTGCGAGTATTTCATCGATAAGGACCGCGTACAGTGGAGGTATCCTATCTATGCAAAATGTTTTGGGGCTCTTTGCTTAGCATGGTTCGTGTTCCTAGTCGCAACCCGCGTTATTTGCAGTGGGCTCGGATGTGTTTACGATGCCTACTGGTTCTGCAATATTTGTTTGATTCTTACGGGTCTCGGCGTCTTTCTCTCCCTGCCATCCCTTATTGGACAATCGGTTTGTCTTCTCCTCATGCCACACGCTACGTTTTGGATTGATTTCCTATTCTATCCTTGCTGTAAGCGTTGTATCCTTGGTGCCTATCCGTACATGTTCGACAAAGCCACTCCCGTGTCGGAAAAGATCACTTCGTATCACCACTTTTGGTATTTCCCCGGATTGTGTATTCTGCTGATCGGATGTCCTCCGTTTTCGATCGCCAGCTTTGTTCTCTCTGTTGTTCTGTTCTCCATCATGATTGTTCTGGCTCGATGGATGACACCGCTGGATTACACCAATTCGGATGGTTCCAAGAGATATCTCAACATCTGTCTCGCCTACGAGTATCCCGAGTTTGGAAGAACCCTCTTTCCGTTCAAGTATGCCATCGGCAAGGGATTTACCATTTATGTCCTAACTCTCATTTTTGCTTATATCGTTCCAGTCAACTTTATCTCGTATCTTCTCGTGTATTGGCTTCAGTGGGGAGTCAATGCTCTCCTGGGACTGTAGTACGTTTGAACCATGTGTACTTTGACCCTTTTCTACATCTGTTTCGTTTCACCACTTTCCTAACATCACTTTTCCTTTAGGCAAACCAGTTTTTCCTTTACGCATTGAATGTCTCGCAATATCCCTATCCAGGTGATTCAGAAACTTCAGAGTAACCCCAACCACGTTAGGAACATCTGCATTCTTGCTCATGTGGACCACGGAAAAACGACGTACTCAATGGAAACCCACTATTACATGTAGCCTTGCGGATGGACTGATCAGTTCCAACGGCATCATCTCCACTCGTCTTGCCGGGGAAATCCGATACATGGATAACCTGTACTTCCACAATACTGTTCCGTAATCGTCTAGTGAGGAAGAGCAGAAACGAGGCATCACGATGAAATCCAGTTCCATTTCCCTCTTTTTTGAGGACGACACGACCATCACCGACGAGGCCACTGCGCAGAAGGTTACCAAGAAGGTCCCCTATCTCATCAACCTCGTCGATTCTCCTGGCCACATCGACTTCAGCTCCGATGTCTCGGCTGCTGTACTCTTGCTATGCACGTATTCATCTAGGTGCGTCTTTGTGACGGCTGTCTCGTTGTGGTCGACGCAATCGAGGGAGTGTGCACACAGACGCTCACGGTCATCCAGCAGGCTTTTCAGGAAGGCGTGAAACCCATTCTGATCATCAATAAAATCGACCGGCTGATCGTTCACCTCAAGCAGACCCCATTGGATGCCTATCAGCACATTCGCAACATCATCGAAAAGGTCAACGCCTACATCAGCAGTCTCTATACCGCAGAGGTCATCAGCAACACCGCTACCACCGTACTCTTTTCTCCTCTCTGTTCACGAGTCCTACGTCATTGACAGCGAGAAGGAAGAACAGCTCTTCGTTTCTCCCGCCAATGGAACCGTCCTTTTTGCCAGTGCCGCTCACGGCTGGTGCTTCTCGCTTCGCCAGTTTGCGGAGCTCTACGCTCCTCTCCTTGGAATCAACAAGACCAAGCTTGTCAAATACATGTGGGGAGACTACATTCTCAATGCCAAGAACAAGACCGTCTCCACGTGGACGCCATCGAGTTCCTCGTCCCCCATCTTCGTGAAGTATGTTCTGTCGACGCTGTGGAAGGTGTACAAGAGTGTTTTCCAACACAACGAAGAAATGATCACCACCATCCTCTCTACGATCCACGTTACTCTTACGCCAAGAGAACTGAAGACCACTGACGAAACCATCCTCGTAAAGCTGATCATGTCACGCTGGCTTCCGCTCTACAAGGCCGTTCTCAGTCCCTCTATTTCTGTGATCTGACGATTAGAGACGGTCGTCAAGATTCTCCCGTCTCCCATCGCCGCTCAGAGTCAGCGATTCAATTGCATTTGGAACCCTGTTCTATGCAAGAAGAGTACCGTTCAGATTGTGGATGCAATCTAGTTCGCGACGGAGAGGAAAGCCCGTCCGAAGAAACAGCAGCCTTGCAAGAGTTCAAAAATGGCTTCGACGGCTGTCGCAACGACGGACCGCTCATGGTCTACATCTGCAAGCTTTTCTCCGTGAAGGGATGCGATATCGTCGGAAGCAATCTCGGTAGTCAAGGAAAGAGTCCTACAGAGTAGAGCAAGACAAGGAGTACGAAATCGCTCTTTGTCGCTCCTTCAGCGGACACATCACCAAGGACACGCCACTGTTCGTCGTTCCATGTAGAAACACGTAAACTCGTGGAGTCCTTCTGATGTAGTAATCAGCCTGTTGCTGCAACTCCCGTCACCACTCCCATTCAACTGTGTGCATTCTCTCTATCGTTCATGAATAGATTCCTTCTTATGGGTCGCGAAATTGTCGCCGTGGACGAAGTGCCTGCCGGCAACATATTCGGCATCTATGGACTGGAAGGAGCCATTATGAAGATGGGAACTCTCTCCGACCACGCCGATTGTCCCTCGCTTTCCTCTCTCCGTCTCGCCGTATTCTCTTGTATCAATTCTCATCCAAGAGCGATCCCATCGTCCAAATCGCCGTGGAAACAAAAAAACCGAACGATATTCCTCTCCTCCTCGACCAACTCCGTATCCTCAACAACAACGACAGCAGCATTCGCGTGTTCCAAATGGTGTGTTTCCTCTCTTCGTTTCATTCCCAGAAAACAGGCGAACACATCATCAGCGCCGTGGGAGAGCTGCAGCTTGACGTCATTATCAACGATCTCCGCAAGAGACTGAAGGATGTCGAGCTCGTCGTCTCTCCCCCCATCATCAACATCCGAGAGAGCTGCGACCTCCTCCCCGCTTTGGAAGAGGGAAAAGAACGACGTCTCCCGCCCAGTGTCGTCACAACCAACAAGCTCTTCGCAAAGGTAGACAAGAGTTGATTAATCGAATGCAGATGCGTGTTCTCCCGATTCCTCCCGAATTGGCGTCCTTACTCTACAAGGCATCGAAGAGTCAGAACCAGCTCTACAACAGCGTGATGACGATGACGCCTCCCTCCGGGTAGTCCTTTCTGCTCCTTCTCATCCCAGCGAGCTCACGCTCTTCCTCCAGAGTCTCCAGGAGCTGCTCGAGGCCTCGCCGCTCCTCAAGCCCTTCTTCCCCAGTATCGCCGCCTTCGGCGCCAAGGCCCTCGACACCAACATTCTCGTCGTCAATCCCGCGCTCGGAAGCGGATCCTTCGCCTTCGGTCGACAGCTCCGAGCCTACTACGAGCAGTTTATCTGGAAACAGTCGGAATCCCCTGTCGTCGCCGCTCCCGAGGGCGATCTCCACGCCGCCGACGTCAGTCGTCTGCTTCTTTCGCATCTCAGCACATCCCTCGTCAACGGCTTCAAACTCGCTTGCGAAAGCGGTTGGAATGGTCGTTCGTCTTCACTCGCAGGTCCTCTTTGCAGCGAAACCATGTGGGGAAACCTCTTCATTCTCGAAGACATCTTCTTCCTCCCGGAGTTTTCATCGGAGCCCAGTGAATCCGTGTCGGAAGAGGAAGACAAGGAAGCCGAGCAGGCGCGTCTCTGTCAGGAAGTCGCGACGCTCCAAGCAACTACGATGACGCAGGAGGAAGTGGAAAGGAGAATCGGAAGCATTCAAACGGGAAGCGTGATCACCGTTATGAAGCAGCTCTGTCATCAGGCCTATCTTCAGGCGTCTGCGCGCATTGCAGAACCAATGTATCGCTGTGTCCTTCAGTGTAGTAGCGACCAGCTGGGCAAGCTCTATTCCGTGCTCAATCAGCGTCGTGGCGAGGTGCAGAACGAAGACATCTGGGAAGGAACGGACATTTTCACAATCACCTGCACTCTCCCAGTGACGGAGAGTCTGGGTCTCGCGAATGATCTCCGACAGCAAACCTCCGGAGCCGTAAACCAGCCGCAACTCCAGTTCTCTCACTGGCAAATCCTTGACGAAGACCCATTCTCGAAGCCGACGACCGAGGAAGAAAAGGAGGAATGGGGAGAGAGCTTTGCTACACGGAACCGAGCAAAGCAGATAATCGATAGCATTCGGAAGAGAAAGGGATTGCAGACCGACGAGAAGATTGTGGAGAACGCGGAGAAACAGAAAACTCTCAAGAACAAATAGTTACTGCTTATTCAAAACAAACACCTTCACAACCTATACACAATTAGCATGGCTAAGAGCTAACCGATTCAACAGCCACGAAGTTTGACTGCGAGTATAATACTCTTGATTACTCTTGCATTCTACACCCGGAAGAACCACTCATCAAGTCCTTTCTGTTTGCTGAATGCTCTCTCACTTCCTCTTCACTCCACTTACCTTCTCCTCTCTCTCCACTTTGTAACCAAAAGAAAATGAATGGATTCCTCTCAACCACTCCGATTCCCGCGGAAATGATCAATCACTCACATTCATCCGAACGATTGACACCATTCTTCAGAACTCCTATCTCGAACTCATTCTATTCACACAAAGCCATTTCTCCAATCTCGTCAGAAAACAATCGCTCTCGCCTCCTCAAACCATCCAAATTCAATTATTCCTATTCATTCCATCATTTCTTCATTCTGCAACGCACATCAAATCCCTCGGCAATTCCACGTTTCCACGTTTCAAGCCTGCAATTGTCTTCATTCCTGCAATTCTTATCGATTTCATATTGGATCATGGAACGACTACAGCATGGAGTACTTCAGAACATTGCCAAATTCCTCAGCTTACGTAACAGACTACTGCCAATCCAGCTCATTCTCTAGGGGAACTGCTTGCATCGTTTGAACCGATCAACCGAAGCACGAAGGAAGTTGTCAACGAAGTAGGAGAAGAAACGCGATGGGTCATGTTCGTAGTTGTGTCGGCAGATGAAAACGCTTAATCTCTGCGAGTACCGTACGATGACCGATGCAGAATTCATTTCGCTCATGCGGTTTTCGTCATTCCTCATTTCATCACACGTAGACGCTGCTGTGACGTCACGTTTTTGATGCTGGACTACTCCACCAATATGATGCAGTGTAATCAGGAGTACGATTCGATGGACCTTGTCAACTAGTCTCTGGGAAGTGAACATCTATTGTCCCAAGCTTCAGATTATTGTGATCCATGGAAGGTAGGATCGGAGAATCGTCTCTCTCCCCAGTCCCATCTACGCCAACGAGTTCGGCAACGAAGTGGTGGCGCGTCTCGCGGCAATCGATGGATCCATTCCTGGCATCTATCAAGATCGTCCTCTGAGTCGAATCCTTCCTTCCATTCCATCTAGTCAATGTCTATCACATTCTGTGTTCTGCGCGTGTCGTTCACCTGATCACCATGTTCAATCTGCGCGAAACACCTGTCACCACCCACGTCTGGTCGCTTCTCAAATACATCCTTTGTTGGTATGGGTCGTTGAACTCATTGGAAGCCACCGAAAGCATCGACTTCATCCTCCACTCCATCAGTCTCGACCAACTCGTCATCTGTTCCTTCTACGCCATCTGTCGCGTCTTCAACATCAATATCACCTTCCATAACATCCTCGACGTTTACACCTCCTATCTCCTCCCCTTCCAAGCCATCAACAACATCGTGGAGTGGGGAGATGTCAATCGTCTCTGGTTCGACATCGACCTCACCTTCATTCCCAACGTACTCCTTCGCTCCCCCTTCTCACTAGTCGTCTCATCAGCGAGGAACCATGGTCGAGCTCTATAACGTCTTCTTCGTTCCTTACGTTTATACCGTGATCCAATACTTCCATACCGCGATTCAAACGGGAGAAGGACATTCGCTGAGTCCGAAAGCTCCTCTTAAGCCAGAGTCTCACTAGACTGAGATGACGACCCTGTACCATTTGTATTCTTTGTCCTTTTGCATTGTTTGTTCCCATGGACTTCACTGTCGAGTACCCCGTATCCTACTACCAGGAAGGAGAGTATCGGGGGAACAGCAAGATTAAGATACACAGGAACGCCCAATTGGGTCTTCTGTCGAACATCAAAACAATTGGAAGAGTAGTTTAGAGGGAGACTCAACAAATAGTATGTCATTGAAAGCGATGTGGAACTTCAATCAGATAAGGGTCTCATCTATATCGGTCAAAACACGGTCATCCAAAGTGGGACGAAGATCGTTCCCTGTACATACGGAATCACCGAGAATGGGAGCATTCAATCGTAAGGGATTATCAAACACTCAATTGTAGGAGAGAGAGTCCCTATATCTCCATAGGAAACGGAGTGATCATCAAACAGAACTGTACTCTTCAAGCTCTTCGGATAGGCGACAATGTTATCATTGGAAACAACTGCACGCTCGTCTTCTTTTCATTCTAACCGTCACGTGTAGGGAGAAGGATGTGTGATCAAAGACAATTGCGTGCTCGACGATAATACGATGGTCCCTGCCTTCTCTGTCATTGCTCCGTTCAGTCACTGTGGCGGAATGCCTTGTTTTCGTTGAGTTGGGTTGTGATTCAAAGGTCGACGAATGGAGCAACTCCCTTCTTCCTTCCCCGTTATGATGCAAATCTATGCATCCACCTTGTTTGATAAGTATCTTCCTCTTTCCTCTCTTCTTTGTTGGTGATGGATTCATGCGTCCGTAACACACACTCCAATGATAAAAGTGATTAAAACGATACAAATACACCTTTCCCTTCTTTCCAGACATCGCCAAGTACTCTACAACTCACCTTCTCTCCTCAACTCTACGATTGTCTCCGCTAATCGATACGTCCCGAATGAAACCCAATTGCTCATTCACCGCCGGCCAGTTGGAATACACACTCAAGGAAGGCAGATGAATCACACGCACTTGGTCCTTCTTATCCTCACTCGCATACACCAACAGCGTGTTGTCGTTGTTGATCGATATCGAACCAATCTCCGTCACCAGATTCTTAAAACACTTCAACGGATGAATCACGCGATACACTTCATCCGTCTTCTCCGTATTCAAACACGTCGGTGTCTCGTACACAGACAAAATGCCACTCTTGTCTCTACCTCTCATTTCCTCCCTCTTCCCTCACCCAATCGCCATGTAATTTCCATTCACCTCCAGTCGAACCGCTCCGAACAGATCCTTGTCCCAGTAGTTCGCTCGCACCGAATTCTTCTGAAGGTCGTACTCCACAATGTGACTGTCCTCTATTCTCCCATCTCCCAACCACCTCTACCTCCAACAAAGTAACACGTGTCATTGTCGTAGAAACAACCATCCACGATCGCAGACGCCAGCTGATGTGGCTCGCCAGCCGTACGTGTCGACAGCTCGAGGAGGAAAATCGACCCCTGATTGCCCAACAACAACGCGCGACGACCATCCGGCGACACACGAATGCGAGCGCCTCGTAACTCCTTGTATCCTACGTGCAATTCCCTCATCATCTCTACCTGGCATGTTGAACACTTGGGACGAAACGTCTCGCTCAATGTCGTAATACAACAGGAATTCGCGATTCCGTGAACTCATCAACAGACTAGAGAAAACCAATCGTCCAATCTTACGTGTTCCGACTCGTCCAATACACTTCGTTCACAAAGAACTCATTCAGATGAATCACCTTGCGACACGAACACACGCCCTCCTTCACGTCGTAAATGTGGATCAAATAGCCTCCGTTCACACACAGGAAACAAGGAGCCGAACGATGGAACAGAATGCTACGCTTTGGTCCCTATCGCTCACATCTTCTAACCACTCCTCACGAACTCTCTATGGTTCTTTGAAGGCTTCCCTTCCGCGTCATCCGAAAGACGGAACATCTTCAGCAGCTGGATACTCAAGTGTTCGGGAGGAATCGTCTTCGCGTTCCCAATAAAACGTTTCGTTGTACGAAGCAACGTGTCCACATCGTCTTCTGACTCTCCCTTCTCAGGAAGCGCAAACAGAGCATCAGTCTCCTTGTTCTCCAAAAACCTATTCATTCCATTCCTATTCCATTGTTACTCTGTGCGCAGTCGTTTACTCAACTCACTCCCTGTGATCTTCCTCTCCTCCTCCTCGTGACGAAATTTGCGATTACGGGCCGTGTCTCTCATGTCCACCATAATCGTATCATCGTCCGAGTCATGCCACAACGCCGGACGCTCCTTCTTCTCCTCTTCAATCTCCTCATTCTTCTTAACGTCATCCCATCCAAATGATCATACAGGCTCCACAGACTCCTTCAAATCCCCAAACAACAGATCGGTAAACTCCCGTTCGTCTTCCAAAGAAGAACTCTCTCGTTTCCTATCACTCGAATTCATCCACTCTTCTTGGTTGACGAGATATTGTCACTCAAACAGATGCCCGAAGAAGTCTCCATTTTCTCACTCCGACCAAATCAGCTCCTTCTTTTCTCCTCTGCCCGAAACTCTCCTCATTTCCTCCCTTCACGGTTTTGTTAAAGACTGCGTATTGATCTGGGATCTTTATTGGATTCGACGGAATCATGCAAGCTATCACCGTATGCAAAGTATCCAAGTCGCTATCTTGTCATTGCTGGAACAAGGATAAATCGCGTTTCGACCATTCTGTTGGGTTCACCGTGTAGAGGTCGCGCTGGCCACTCGGAATTCAAACGATATTTACGTATATAACACGTGTCATTCGTCCAACTTTGAAAACTGGAAACTGATTCACACATTATCGGGAGTGGGAGTCTTCCGATAAGTTGATTTGCGTAGCACGATCTGCCTGTGACGGCTCTCGACTGGGATCCCAACTACAACCGCATTCTGTCGTGCTCGGAAGACTGCAACGCGTACGTGTGGAACTACGAAGACGGGAAGTGGATTCCCACACTCGTCGTCCTCAAGATCAAGCGAGCCGCGTTGTGCTGCAAGTGGTCTCCCAACGGAAAAGCCTTCGCCGTCGGATCGAGTGAGCGAAAACGTACCGATTCGAGTCCTTCATCCTGTAGTCCGTATCTGTACCTTCAACGCGGATCAGAATCTCTGGGTCCATCCAAGCGGTCTCCGTGTGAAGCAAGAACAGGAGGAGGAAGGGGGAGATTCCACTCCCGTTGTTGCCAACAAAACGCGTGGAAGTATCTTCTGTGTCTGTTGGGACCGGACGGGACAGTTGTTGTGTCGCGGCTCCTTGGACGGTTCCATGAGCATCGTCAGCACCTACTACGATCCTTCGGAACCGTACGACTCGATTGAATGACTCAGTGTCAGAATCCGCGAATGTCCCTTTGATGTCGCTTCCAAAGAACTCTTCGGATTTGTGTTCGGAGACAAGTGTGGTGTGGTGGAGGACATCGCCGTTAGTCAAAACAACCAAGTAATTGCATACACGGGTACAGATGGATTGGAAGCGTGAGAAGTAGATCGCAACAGTGACGTTCACTTTTTGGAATTCAAGGGTCACGCGATGAGCAAGCAGGTTTTGTCAGTCCTCCCTGTTCACTGTAGACTGTCCACTGTCCAACGCTTCCGTTCACCTGTCTCCTGTTCATCACAGACACGATTCTGGCGGCAGGAGGCTTCGACAACAATCTACACATTCTGGTAAAGAAGTCGGAATGGTACTAGCGTGAAGGCGAGGTGATATGTAGGGAGTATGTGGGTGTTGCAGACACTTCCTCCTCCACTTCCTCGCTCGGTATGTCGTCTTCGTTCCAGCAGCGTATTCGAGTCGGTGAAGAAAGAGTGTATCACGTAGATGCTCCAATCGAATGCGAATGTGTCCGATGTGAATGCCACCAACTCGCGAACCAACACAACCTCCAACGGACCTCATAAGAATGCGATCCAGCAGCTTCAGCCGTGGAAGGAAACCCCGACAATGTGTGCGGAGATCACTTCGTGTGGTAGGAATGGACAGTGAGGTGGAGTGTAGGACTGGACGGACGACTGGTGTTCTGGAACATGGAAGTGATTCTGAAGAAGATGAATCTATTGTAATTTGTCCTGTTTCCAACAAACACGCCACACTGAAAAGTCCTCCGTCTCCTTCTTCCAATTCTTACTCACATGCTGGAGCTTCTTTCCGTTCACCACACGCACCTCACTTAGTTTCAGACCACGCTGGAGCTTCTTCGATATGCTCTGTCCCTCACTCTCTCTCCACACACCCACTTCATACAACAGACTCGCCTTCCCATTCAATGTGTCGTTGTGATACTTGTGTTCTTCCTCATCCCACTGTGTTGTGTGTGATTTCGTCGGCAGTGTGGTGTTCCAAGTCGGACTCACATAGTACTCGCCCGTGTTCTTCGGCTGCTCCACCTCCGGCTTCTTCTCCACCTGCTGACGCGTCTCCATCACTACGTCTCGTTTCCTCCTCTTAGTTCTACCCCGCTTCTCGTCCATCACCACACGACGTCCGGCAAAATCGAAGGAAATCGCGATCGGCTGCTACACATCGTTTCCACTCACAACATCCACTTTTGACCGCTCCACATACACCGGCTTGTACGCGTCGCCCGACACCTTCCCTCCGTTCCACTTGTCGTTTAGATCGAAATAGTCTTGCTGGTCGTCATATCTGTTTTCATCCCACACGTCCACTCCTACACTTGCGATCGCGCCGTGTTGTCGCGGTCGTACTGCAACAATCGGTTCTATCTCTCACTCCCTTTCTCTTCCCCCACCTTGCTCTCAATTGCCTTCCGCAACGCCTCGTCCTCCTCCTCTCCATGCGTCTGTCGGTAGCGACGACTGAACGCGCCGCAGTACGTACACACCTCCAACTTCTCTTCCGTGCAAATGATGTTCCCACACTGCGTGCAGTTGAACAACACCGGATGCACCGTGCCAAGGCAGTGACACTTCGCAACCGCTTCCTATCACCTCCATCCTCCACTCCTACGAATCACACTCGCTTGGGCGGGACGCGTGTGTCTTCCATCGTCTTCCTGCTTCTTTGATTTGAAAGTCGTCTCCTTTGATTTGAAAGTCATCTCCTTTGATTTGGAAGTCGTTTCCTTTGGTTCTTCCACAGACTCCTCCATCGGAGAGGACGGTTTCGATTCGGATGCTTTGAGTTGCGTTGCAACTGTCGGTGCTTCAATCTGGGCATATTTACTCACCTCGGGTGATTCCTTCGGTTTCAAAGCTGTGAGAGGCGGGTTCTTTTCTTCGTACTACATCGACACTCCAGTCCACTCGCTACTTGTCCACGCGATTTGAGGATCTCTGTCGCAATCTCGTTTGCCACCGTTTCGTTTCCAATAATGTCTTTGAGAGTGGACCGGATGTCGTTTGGATCCTGAAACGACAGGATGTAGCTACCACTTAGGCGATACTCCCAGCACGCACTTCGTCATATCGTCCACGTTTTCGGGACCCACAATATCCGACAACTCCAACATCAACGTCTGACGAATCGCCATCTTCTCTTCAAACAAACAATGACGCTAAATCACAATATCACAGATGTCCCACACGCCCTCCACGTGCTGGTAGCAGAGTGGGAGCGCCGCCTCCGTCAACACCAGCTCCCGCGTGTTCGGCAGTTCACCCAGCTTCCTCTCGAAATCCTCGCAGATCATCGGCGACGAACAGTTCACTTCAATTCCCCTCACCAGATTCTTTGCAACCACTCCGATCACCTCCTATCTCTCACCTCCCTCCTCCATCCTCACCGTCAGCGCATGGAGACATCGCTGGATCTGCACGTGCGCCAACGCACTCTTCTGCGTCGCCAATAGTCGCGACAGATTCTCCGACATCTCGCAGAACACCGGCAGCAGCAACGCATCCACCGCCGTCTCCCCCAGCGCGCGAACGCCTACGTCCCACCCTTCTCCTTCCCTCACAGCACACCGCTCCATAGACCGACGGCAGCGTCGTCTTCGGGTTGTGAAGGACCTTGTTCAGCGTCACGAAGATCTGTCGCTGCATCTTCGGGTACTGGTTGCCGTGTCTACGAGTCACCATTCCTCCACTCATGCACTTCCGATTCACGTCCGAGAGGATGGTCGCCGACAGGTCGCGCAGGCGCCAGTGGTCCTCCACGGGCGAGTTACTCAGCGTCTTCCCGACACAGCAAGAAAGAATGCATGGAAGGAGCAGGTGAAGCTGTGTGAGAGAGAGGGAGAGCGACTACATAGAGAACCGTGTTCAGGTGCCGATTCAGCACCAGACTGTGCGTCACGTGCATCAGGTACTCCAGATACGACAGCATGCCTTCCGGCTTCGTTCTCAGAATCAGTTGAGCCTAGATGACAGATGACTCCAACACTCACTTCGTTCTGAATCCAGTTCACCAGATACGGCAGGATCTGCTTCAGACCGTCGTCCACGTGTAGCTGGTGATACATCTCGCCCTTCGCCGTATTACTGTCGCTGAACATGCGCGTTTTGATCGTGTTCAGATACAGCTCGCACTCGAAACTCAACGAGTGGATCGAAGAGTCACGTACCGATATGTCAATTTCCGTGTTACTCTCCTGGACGTCATCTTCCCGATGGACTATCTCTCATTCCTTTCATGCACTTCTACATGTGGGAAGAGAGGCGATCTGTTTCCCGTTCATTACGATCCACGAAACGTCGTAACGTGTCTCCAAGGGAATCTCAGGCACTTCCGAATTCAGAATATCCTGAATTGAAAGGAGAGAGTCCTCCATCTTCAGCGTTGTGTTCCTCTTGTCAACGCTTTTGAACTTGGTCGTCACATCGTTGGAATACCCAAGCACTCTCTATCAACTCATTTCCCACACTCTATACCGTACATCCAGACCCATCACACGAAGAGCCGTCTGTAAGTCATTGATCGTCAGCGTTTCTTTCCTTGTGTGACGCATAATCTTCTTCGCTTCCTATGGAGAACACACTGGAACCGAGACAAACCTGAATGAGCAAACGAGCTCGCATCTCAACGGTTCGCTCTGTATACGACGCTGTGTCCTTGTCGATGTACAGATTGGTGTATACAGGAAACTCCATGACTTTGGAAACCGATTGTGATGTCAACAAACACTCCAATACGATCTACCCCAAAGAGCGAATGCCGTCGCCTTCTGGCCGCAGCAGAAGCACTTACAGTCCTCCGGAAGCTCCTCCTGGTTGAACGGCAGACACAGCGTCTTCGCAGAGCCGCTCAGCGCCGGCGCCTCACCTGCGACCACCTTCTTCTCCGTCGCGTCGGGCGACGTTCGCTTCTTCACCTCCTCCTCGCACTCAATGCGCTCGCACCACGGGGCCAGCACCATGTTGCCGTCCAGCGTGCTCATGAACTCCTCCCACGTGTTCACGTAGCGGATGTGGGCGTCGCGCTCCTTGCGCGCCTTCTCCAGCAGTGCCGCCTGGATCGTCTCCAGCATTTCCGGCGCACGCGCAGCCACCTCCGACCACTTCACCGTCATCTTTCCGGAGGGCGACGCGTCGTCACGACGCGCGAACACCACCTGCTCCTTCTCCAAGTCCTTCGGACCCAGCTCGATGCGCAGAGGTACTCCCTTCTGCTCCCAGTAGTTGTACTTCCAGCCCGGGTTGTAGTTCTCGCGCGTGTCCAGCTCCACACGCACACCCGCCGCCGCCAGCGTGTCGCGAAGCTCCGCAGCCTACACATCACTCCTCCCTTCCTCCCCTGCCTTCTCACGCAGACGCTGCACGTCCTCCGCAGGAGTCTTCGACGTGTAAATGTAGATGATCACCGCCTGCGTCGGCGCCACGCGCGGAGGCAGCACCAGTCCCTTGTCGTCGCCGTGGACCATGATCATCACACCGATCGTACGCGTCGTCAGACCCCAGCTGTTCTGCCACACCAGCTTGCGCTCTACCGTTTCATCCTCCCACCTCTCCCACCTCCGCTCTCCGTCTCGTACGAGATGTTGAACATGCGAGAGAAGTTCTGACCCAGACAGTGGGACGTCGCTCCTTGGATCGCACGACCGTTCGTAGGAACGAACGCCTCCACCGTCGTCGTGTACATGCCTCCGGCGAACTTCTCCTTCTCCGACTTGCGACCCTTGATCACGGGCACCGCCAGCAGCTCCTCGTACACGCGAGCGTAGTAGTCCAGAATCTCCACCACCTCCTTCTCCGCCTCCTCCTTCGTCGCGAACGCGCTATGACCCTCCTGCCACAGGAACTCGCGCGTGCGGATGAAAGGCGTCGGGTGCTTGAACTCCCAACGAACGACGTTCGTCCACTGGTTCAGACGGATAGGCAGGTCACGATGTCCACGAACCCAACGAGCGTACGCTGTCTCTTATCGCTACTCGACAAACCTACCGGGATAGATGATCGTCTCCGAAGTGGGACGAATAGCCACGGGCTCCTGAAGCTCCGAACTACCGTTGCGCGTCACCCACGCCACCTCGGGAGCGAATCCCTCCACGTGCTCCTTCTCCTTCTCCAAAGCACCACGCGAAACAAACATGGGGAAGTACGCATTCTACATCTCACTCCAACCACGCATTCCTACCTTCACACCACTCTCCTTGATCTTCTGGTCCAGGAACTCCTGAATCTTCTCCCAAATGTTGTACGCCCTACACATCAGTCCCAACAACTACAAATACATGGGTCTCAGAATGTAGCAACCCGACACGTCGTAGTAGTCGATCAGCTCCGAAGCCACAATCACCTGAGAGTACCACTCAGAGAAGTTCTCGTTCTGCCAATCACCTCTCCCTCCATTCATCCTACCTTCTTGTAGGAAATACTCAGACCGGTTTCCTTCTTCTTCTGATCTACATCCTCACATACACCCATCACTTTCCACTCTTTCTACACCGTTACACTCTATCTATCCACAGTCCTACGAAGACATCGTTGAAACGCTTCCAAAGTTCCTGGATAATGAATATGGAACTCTCGTTTTCCGATCCAAAAATCCCCCCGTTTTTCATTCTCCATCTCGACAACGAGGCATTCTCCATATGTTTTATACCGTGATTGGAGTCATTCTAGTAACGTTGGTGGCGCTGAAGGCGTTTCACAAACACTCCTTGTCGTATGGTGGCGCTTGTTCGGCGATCGTTGTAGGATCGATTCATATTCTTGCAGGATGGCGATATGCGGTGCTGTTGATCTTCTTTTTCTTGACCAGGTAGATTGATCGTTTGTTGACTCATCGGATAGCTCCAAACTAACCAAGATGTGGAGCAGTGTGAAACGGCAGCGAGAGGATGACTTTGTGTTTGGAGGGGAACGGAATGGGATGCAAGTTCTCTCGAACAGTTTCGTTCCGACGCTACTTTGTGTGTATGTCATTTATGCGCGCAGTGGATTGAGTAGTACGTTGTATGGTCGCATTCCGTATCAGGAGAGTAGAGACGATAGATTTCAATGATCCCCTAGGCATGTTGATTCTTCCGATGGTGTTGGCGTATTACTGTGAGTGTAGCGCCGATACGTGGGGAAGCGAGGTTGGGATTCTGTCAACGAAGCCCTATTTGTATTTCATCCCGTCGATGCCAGTTCCTCCTGGCACGAATGGAGGAATCAGTGCGTTGGGAATGTGTGCTGCCTTGTGTGCTGGTTTGTTGATGAGTGTGCTTTATGCAGTCATGGAACCTTCCTATCCTCTCGTTCCATTTAATTGATAGTTTGATTCATAGCTTCCTTTCTCCACCTGTTTGATGGTGTGTATGGTCGCTTCCGTGATGGGTACCTTTCTGGACTCGTTTCTGGGAAGTGTGTTTGAGGAGAGTTGGTGGTGTTCGACGCGTCGTTGCGTGATTCACTTTGAGGAACATGCGTGTGAGAAGTGTGAGGAAGCAAGACGCAAGGGAGAGAGAGTGTCGGGTCACTCTCCATCGAAGTGCGGCTTGGTTTGTGGGAGACCGGTGATGAATGGCAGTTTTGTGAATCTTCTGAGCTCGTCGCTCACGTCCGTTCTCATTGGAGTCGGACTCTATTTCGTTTACTTTAGGTGTTCTTGTTTGTGGCACAGAGTACCATGTGAAATGAAAGAAACAAATCAAACACGATTCTTCGTTAACGAAACCAAATGACGCAACGTCGGTCGTCTACTTCGCATTCTTCTTTCATTCCTACCCATGTGGACAAGACCAAGGACGATCGAGCTCGGCAAGAGACCTCACAATCTGTCCCTAAGTTTCCTCCCCATTTCCTACACTCACCATCTTGGTATAACTCAGCGTGTCGCCCACCATCACCGACATGCGACACGCCCGACTCGCCAGCAACTTCGCGAGCTTGGGCGGTCGCACCATCACGCCTCCCGACTCCATCACCAGTCCCACCAACTCCATGAAATCGGTGACGGTGAACGTGTACTGTTTCGACGCAGGCAGCGAGGTGAGTGAAACACGCGATCCCAATGGACGTGACTCGTCTACCGTCACGGTGAATCCGTTGTTCAGGAAGGTATCTGGATTGTGAATGACGACGTATTCTTGATCTGGAGACAGTTCCAGTGAGATGGGTCTACGATGGATGAGACGAAACAGTTCCACTGAATCAGTCGCTGACCGTTGATCTTCGTGTCGTTCATCAACTGCTCGTAGTTGTACTTCTCATTGCAAGCGTGTTGGTCGAGAATGTACAAGTCATCACCGAGTCGACAGATTATGAAGCTGTTGTTGAATTGTCCCACCACTTCCATCCGTCGGAAGCTGTCCTACATATCATTTCCTTCCAGATCGATCACTTTGCTCAGTTCCAGCGTCAGCTCCGTCTCCACAACACTTTGGGAGGGATCGGAACACTCTGACTGGGACTCTGCGAAACTAGAGTGAAGGAGGGATTTGGGTTTGGTGGGAGAGATGTGTGAATGGATGGTATTCCAATGGCTGAGAATGGAGGACAGGGAAATGTTGGAGTTGAAGGAGTCAGTGTCTGAGGAGATGAGCGTGAGGATAGAGGAGTTGGATGATTGGGAAGTGGCTCGTTTTTCGGGTTGAGAGGGAAGAGGAGTTTCGAGTGAGGAAGGAGAGAGTCGTTTTCTCGATTGAAAAGGAGTGGGTGTTATTGGCGTTATTGATTTCAGAGGTGTAATCGACGTTACTGATTTCAAAGGTGTTACCGATATCATAGACTTCACTGGCGTTACTGGTACCACCGACTTCACAGACGCTATTGGAGCCACCTCTCTCTTCCTCTCACTCTCCTTCTGCCTATCAAAGAAGGAAGGGATGGGAGTCACCACTGAGGTCACCTGCATGTGGGTATTGCTTGCATCCACGGCAGATCGAAACACCTCTTGGAAGGCAACGAACAACACGTCCTCTTTGAACAACAGGATCTGCTTCTTGTCGGTGCTCAAGTTGATGTCATAGTACTGAGGAGGAAGAACCACGTTCATCACCAACACCGGCATCGTTCGTGGCTCATACTCTCTCCACACTTGCACAAACGCGTTCAGCAACTACGTTTCACATCCAGCGATTTCTTGCCTTCTTGTAATCGATCGGTCGACCATTCACAAACACCAACTGCTTCGAAGCGTTGCCTCGCGCTGACAAGTTCTGGTTCCCTCGGTCACTTCCATCGTTGCTGCTTCCCACTCGGGACACGAAGCCCGTGACGAACCCTTGGAGATCATAGTCGTCATTGGCGGAAAGAGCGTGGTTCCAGTCGCACTTGGAGGAGAAGGCGAACTGAAGTCGCTCCACGTCCGACTTTGGCTTCTTCGGTGTGTCTTGTGAGGGATTGTCGCTGTTGCTCAGCAGACTCTCCGACTGTGATTCGATGTGGGGAAGGAAGAAGGAAGACCCGAATTCAGCCAGCGTGTCGGCAACTTGCGCTCCAAAGACCATTCGCACGCGTTGTTTGACCGTATAATTCGCCTACATGGAAGGAGAAAACGAGAAAGACGGGAACATTGAGAATGGTGGTGGTCTTTCCCGAAGAGAGACAATGGGACAACGAGATACGAACACCCGAACAACTGATGGCGTAGGACTGCGGAAGAGAAAGAGGGAAAGAGTACTTGGACGATGGTGATCATGTTTGCGAGCTGCGTTTTGGTGCTTCGGAGATAGGCTTTTCGACGGACGGGGAGCTTCTAGATTGAAAGGAACGAGATAGGTCCACTTCAAACAGACCAGTGACACTCACAGTGGTTCCCACCATACGAGCCTGGTCTCTCTACGCTGAAGAAACGGAAACGAAACCACTTGCTCCACGATGGTTCCATTCCCGCCATACTTGAGATACGTTCCAATGGGCGAGGATTCGTGCCGCGTCACAATCGAGAATTCACCGCTCACATCGCAGATGCAGCTCAGCGCTTCTCCTCTGATTCTCACAGAATGTCATCAGTTCCACCTGAATCCAAACGAATGGATCGAACGAATATCATCGAAGTTGCTGATCTTTGACGTGTAATACTTGAGCGCAACACCCGCGAAGTCAGAACTGCGAATTCCCGTTCCTATTCATGAAATTAGAGAGCAGATATGTACCGTTGTCCGAAACTTCGATCAGATCGGCTCCGTAGTTGGTGATCTTGATGTCGATGTTAGTTGCCTTGGCATCCTGCAATAAAAGCAATGCCATCTAGGATACGAGTGCGTTTTCGACGAGTTCCTTCACGACGGAGCGCAAGTCGACAATGACCTGACCGCTAGCGATTTTGGCAATGTCGCCTCCCTGGATTTTCTTCAGCGTGCCGATAGCAGGAGTCGCCATGATTGGAGATTTGCCGCCAAAAAGAATGAAGGCAGGGGAGGTGTAGGGGTGGGAAGAGAGGCTTGTGTAGAGGAAGAAGAGGAGAGATGGAGTGGATGGGGAGGATGGTGAGATGGGAGTGATGCGATGGATTGACAATGATGGGAAATTGTTCAGTGCGAAAGAAACGAAAGAGGTGAGGTGATGTGGAAGTGAAGTATCATAGTGAAATAGGCAGAGAGGAAGAGGTTAGCAAGCCCGTCTAGCTCAGTCGGTAGAGCGCCAGGCTCTTAACCTGGTGGTCGGGGGTTCGAGCCCCCCGGTGGGCGATTCTTTTGACTCCTTCTTTTGCTGATGGAGCAGAACACTTTTAGCGATTCGAACAAATAGCGTATGCAAGAAACAATACAATCCCTCTTTAATCGAGCAACATGTTAACCACATCCTTTTCATTCAGACGCTTCAGGTTGGTGTACTTCTGACCGGTTCCCACAAAGACGATGGGTTTGCCGGTGCAGTAGACCATGGAAAGAGCAGCACCCACCTTGTCATCGATGGTGTCGAACTTGGTCAACACGATTCCATCGACCATACGCGGCTCCGGAAGATCGGAGAGATCGTGCAGGGCCTACGTTGGAGGAAAGCGACATGGCTACGCGATTGAACTCCTTCAGTTGATCAACTCCGTCGTTTCCGACGAGCGCCTCTCCCACGAAGAGAATGAGATCCGGATTGTTAACGTTGACAAGTTTGACGAGGTTGCGCATGAGTCCCTCGTTGTTCTGCATTCTTCCAGCAGTATCGATCAGACAGACGTCGTATCCGTTCTCGTTGGCGTACTTCAGCGCGTTGAAGGCGACATCGGAAGGATCTTTGGTGTATCCTCTCTCGAAAAGACCGATTCCCAGTCGTTCAACGTGGACACGCAGCTGCTCCACCGCTCCCGAACGATAGGTATCGCAGGCAGCCAGCAGCACACTCATACCCTTGCTCTTGAAGTAGTAGGCGACCTTCGACAAAGTGGTCGACTTGCCCACGCCGTTCACGCCGCAGAAGACGATGCTGTAGGTCCTGTTCTGCTTCTTCGCCTCCTCTACCTTCCGCAGAATGTCCACCGAGGACTTGGTCGTCAGAATTGACTTGATGCTCTCCTCCAGCGCCTCGCGTGCCACCGTTGCCACACTAGCTGGGAGAGGTTTCCGTCGCCTACCGCGTGAAGCCGCCCAGCTTCTTCCCCAGCAGCTTCGCCTTCACGTTGGCACAGATGGCCTCCGCGATCTCCGTCGCCACGTTCTTCTCCACCAGCTGCCGTTGAGGGAGCCACACGAGCGTACTTTCTTCTTCAGCGAGTCCATCACCGGACCCAGCTCTTCTTCCGTGATCGGCGCCTCGCCCGTGATGCGCTTGAAAAAGCCGCCCAGCTTGCCCAGGCCCCAGCTGGAGCTGGAGGCGGGCTCGTCGGGACGGTCCATTTCCGACTCGTTCTGTGGGTGAGGGGAGGGGAATGGACGGACAAAGTTCTCAACCACATCAGAGGCGATGGCTTCGCTGCCGACGCTGCGATCCAGGGAGCTTAGGTCGACGTGGTCGTCTTCCGTGACGAGGAACTTGCTCTTCTTTTGTTTCTTCTCCGACTTCTCCGCAGACCCCTTCTTGACCGCCTTCTTCTTGATGTACTTCGGGGTTGACAGGGGAACCTCCTCCTGGATGGACTCTGCGTCGCTGGAGTACGGCTCCTCGCTTGCCATGGAGTCTGTTGCAGTTGCCTAGAGGTGAATATGAGCAATCATGCAAACATCCGTCTGCTCCTTCTTCAGACGATTCAGGTTGCTTCCCTTGAACTATGGGTCACATGAATGATGAAAAACATACGAGAGTTGGCTTCTTTGCTCTGTGGGAAACCGATTCCGCAGCGTCGAGAATCTGCGTAAACTGATCATCGAAATCGAATTTGGAACTAGAGTTAACGGAAGAGGAAAAAATGACATCTTGGTCAGCGGGAAACGATCTTCAAAGGTAGCGGTGAAGGATCTTTTGACCGATGCAAGCAGATCGTCAATGTACATCAGCTGGAGGATCCGCTGATACACAACAACGAAAACCAGTCCCAGGTCGTTGTTGAGTGTCCACTGTAGCATATAGGGTCCTTCAATGAACTTCTTTTCGTTCGACCTTTCCGCAAGGATCATTTCCTTGATCATCTTGTTCACCGGCTTTCCAGAGAGTTCACAAAAGGTCTTCGACCATAGGATGAGACCCGTTGTTGTAAAGATACAAAACTGATCGATCATGAGTTGGAGCTTACGAGATAATGGATCATCTGGTTCCGTCATGTTTTGTATTTTGATTAATTTGGAAGGAACACAGCGATTGAAATGCTTACTGGTGCGATCTGGGCTGTGGTGATGCGACAGGAAGGAAAGGGAAATGAAACAAACAGAAATTACAGGTATCGCTGGATCATCTCCTTCGCACTTGTCACCTGGTCCGGAATCAGGGCGTTGATCTACACTTCGTTCTTTCAAAGCAATCCCACTTTGCGTGCAAATACTTTGCATCGCGGCACCAGACAAGGAGTGGAGGCCATTCCGCCGAGCATGGCACAGAGCCTGTTGACAATGCAGTCGATGAAGGGCTGGAAATCACTCCTCACGATCACTTCTCACCGCCGGCGTTCCCAGCTCCATGAACGACGCCAACATGTTGATCACTTCCAGAAGCTAGAATCGATCAAACGAACAAACCTGACTCGAACACCCCTCGTCAGATAGAGCTCCACGACCTCCTGTGCGTCCACCTGAACATCTCCCGTTTTCTCGCTGGTGAGCGAGCAGACGCACCACACGGACGCGTTCATGCAGTCGGAGATGCGTGTGGCGACGCTGCGATACACGGCGCGCAGCTCCTCCGTCACCGTCGTGAAGAATCCCGCCAGTTCTCCGAGGAGCCGCTGCAGCGCCGCCGCCTCGCGAACGGAGAGCGGGTTCCAGTCAAAGAGAATGATGTCCTGCGTGGGAGCGGACGACCAGTGGTACGTTGATGAAGGAGACGACGGTCTTCTGGACCAGTCGCGGCAGCACCGTTGCGTCGCGCGCCACCGGCGACTAGGTGAAAGGGCGACGCGAGACCTACCGACTCGCAGAACTGCTGGAGGGGCTGAAACCAGGGCATTTCGCGCAGCGAGTGGAAGAAGCAGCGCTCGTCGATGCGTCCAAAGGGCTCGTCGCCCGCGAGCGACTCCTCCGCTTCCTCCTGGAGGCCGAGAGGGTCGAAGTGGACGAGGGAGGGGATAATCACGGGCGCAAGGAACTCGTGGACGGACATGGAAATGTAGGCGTTGGTGTAGCTGGCGTGAGAGGAGGGGCGAGAGCGTACTCGTCGGGGAACTGCTGGCGCCAGGTGGCGAAGTGGGAGAGGATGCGGTCGAAGCGCATGTGCGTGTAGGACTTACTGTCGAAGACGTTGTCGATCTGCGTCCGAAGGGATTCTGTGTATCAGGGAGGACGAAGAAAACCACGAAGAAGATCGAGATACTTGGAGGTGGCGTCGTCCGCGTACTGGTAATACATCACGTTGTTCAGGTAGATGGCGGGGTCCGCAGTGATCACGCGGTGGCCGTCCACCTCTCGAATGGACTCGCGGACGATCTCGGGACTGTCGACGTACGTGCAACGGTCCTGGTTGCGGAGCTGCGACACCTCGGCGTCGTAGTAGTCGTTCGGCTTCACGAAGGCGCCGACATCGGCGTGGATCTGCTCCAGATCGGGAATGAACGGGTTGTCTAGACGTCTTTCCCGCTCCGAAAGACAACCTCCGGCGTTCGCGACAAAGCACCCGAGATCCGAGAGAAACCGAATGTCGTCGTTCATGTAGAGTCGGTTGACGATGTCGTTCTGCGCTTTGTACTGCTTTCTCACCGTGCAGTACTGCGCGTATAGCTGCGTGAGAGAGGACACAAACTCCCACCTGCTCGATTTCCTTCTTCCGGTCGGTCAGGTACCCGCTCAGGCGTCGGAAGTAGTCCAGCTGCCGCTGATAATAGTCGTAACGCGTCTCCATGTCTCTCTTGTCGGAGAATTGCGTCGTTTCGTCCGCCTCGATCTCCTCAATCTCTCGTTCCGTCACCGTCACCGTTCGAGCGTCCTGCATGTTATCCTTCGCTTTTACCCACCTCATCGTATCCCACGCGCAAATCGTTCAGTGCCGCGTTGAGACGATTCATCACGCGCTCTTGCGACACCACGCTGAACTCTGCCGAGGGTCCCGCTGCGTCTGACTCCGTCTTCGCACCTACCTGCGACGACCGTCTGCGAAACGCGCGACGTGATGATGGGACCGGCCATCGCGCGGCTCACGAGACTCTGTTCCCACCGCGCCTCCTCGTCGCTCGTGCTGGCGGAGAGTTCCGCCTCATCCCACATGGGTCCGGGATTGGTCACCGCGTCGTTGAGGTCTTTCCGGTGAATCGAGTAGTCCTCGTCGGAAGATGGCTTGGGATGGCTCGGCTTGGGATGGCTCGGCTTGAACTGGTTCGGAATGGTCGCATAACCCGTCGTTGCCACCTCGTCTTCGTAACTTGCTGTGTATGTGGGAAGAGAATCGTTGTGCTCGCTTTCGTCGCTGGATTCACTCGATAGCATTGCGTTTCGCTCTCGAAGAGACGTCCGAAAGCTGCTCGTCTTGGGGACTCGAATAAACTCATCGGGCGGCTGGGTCATTGGACTGTTTTTTGGGGGTTCCATTGGTTGTTCGGTGACTATCACTGTTTTCTCTTCCGCAGGCTGCGCGGTTGGACTCTCCATCGACTCCAATCCGTCCGTTGTTTTGGAAACGTCATATTCCGCAGAAAAGTCAATCTTCTTTGTGAATTTTGGTTTGCTTGAAGAAAAGAAACCGGTATTCTGCTACACATCATTTCCATATCCCAAAAGAATACCGAAGGCAGTTTCCTCGCTCGACTAACGTATACGGGAGTTTTTGATGGAGCATGAGAGGGATCCTGGGTTGTGAAAAGAAGAGAACTCACATACCGATTCCAGAGTGTGTTGACTCGTTTGTGGAGGGTGCGAAAGAGTTCCAAGAGAAGGAAGAGCATCCTCGTCGCTGCTTTCCTCCGCCTTTCGAATTGTCCGCTTTACCGCAGACCGGTTCTTCTTTTTAAACATGTGCCGTTTGAATAGTGCTTACTGCCAAGACCAAATCGGTTCAGTGGTCTCTGATGCTATGATTATCAAGGAATGATATGTGTTATGCTGCCAACATAATCCTTACACGCAATATCATTCGGATGGATATGTTGTCTTTGGACTCCGATGGACGGGACGATCTGGAGGACGAGAGTAGTATTTGGGAGAATCCGAGTCGAATTGTTGTTGGAGAAACGCCAATCAACTTCACATACCCCACACAATACTTAATATCGGAGATTCGCTTTGATAACAAGGATACTCAGGACGGACGAGGGAGAGAGTATTATGGAGATCAACACAGTGGTGAATACCTCTTGTGCACGTGGAAGGATGGAATGAAAAATGGAGATGGAATCCTGTACAACAAGTATGGAGAGGTTATCTTTCGCGGGATGTTTGTAAATGACTACATTGAGGGCGACGGATACATTTTCAAGGATGGAGTGATTGTGGCAAAATGCCGGTTTACTCGAAGTCAGATGAATTCGTTCTGCTACATCGAGTGCACTCCAAAGCATGTGATCATGGTGGAGAAATCAAGTCGGGGATACTACCGATATCGAGGGGGGTTCAATGAAGCAACAAACGGACGTGAGGGGTATGGAGCTGAATATGGAGAAGACGGTCGGCTGAGCCATTACGGAGTGTACGAGAGTAACGTGCTGATCCAAAAGAACAAACTCTTCAAGGGAAATATCATGCAGGAGCTGGACGAAGAAGAGCACACCGTGTACATTGGTCACTACAAGGATGATTTGGACACTGGGTTTCCTCGCGAGGGAGAAGGCAGGGAGTATCAGGACGGCATTCTTTTGTTCAAAGGAACGTATCTGAATGGAGAAAGGAATGGACCTGGAACTATTTATCACAAGCACGGTATTGCTAAGATAAAGGGTGTGTGGAAGAATGGAGAATTGATAGAGCAGCACGAGATTGATGATGCCGGATACTACAAGGACTTGACATTTGATGGACGATCCGATTCCTTTGTTCAGTTTGTGGGCGGGATGGGGACCTTCAGTTTACATGTGAAGCATGTGAAGTTGGCAAATGGTATGTGCAACAAGGAGAATCTGACGCGTCTTCAGTTTACGAATATCAACCAGTTGAGGACAATCGATATTGGGAGCAACTGCTTCCGATATGTCCAGACCGTTACCATCAGCAACTTGAATTCACTGCAATCCATTGAGATTGGAGACGATTCGTTTACTTTGTTTAACCGCACAACCAACCTTCCATCGGATCCTTCCAATGAAGCATATACTCTCAAGGATAAATGCATTTGCTGTATATCGGACTGCAAGCAGCTTGAGATCATCCGAATGGGTCCGGGGTCCTTTTCCTCCTTTTCCTCCTTTTCCGTAACAAATCTGCCCTCTCTGAAGACTCTTGCTATTGGAAAGCTGTACACGGAAACGGTCCCTTCCGAGAAGTGCAGCTACTGTTTCTTCTGGGCGAGCCGATTTGTTCTTTCAGGTTGGATCGGTTACTTTCTATTCCGTAGACCTTCACTCTCTCTTCTCTGTGGCAATCGGGAACCACTGCTTTCATGACGTGAATATGGTTGTTGTGGATAGTACATTCGATGATTCCGTGTTTCCTAGATTGCGCATCTCTCAACTCATTTGTCTGCGGCGCATCGTCTCTCTGCGGTTCCTGGAAGAAGGAGGGCAATTCCTACAGCGTGACGTTTAACTGTACATGGTTGTGGATGGATTCGTTGTAGTGCTGCCTCAACTCACCTTTTTCATTCTGGGAGAGTATGTCATGTACTACTGCGAATATATCTGTTTTTCATGTATCTCCGTCGAGGTTGTTTCACCTTAGACTTCCCTCTGATTCTGAAGAAGGAGCAGTTCATTCTAATGAACGAAACTCTGCATTCGGTGAAAACGATTCAGTACGATGGAAGTGGGATTTGTGGATAGCTTTCAAGGTAGAAAACTCGAAAGTGTTCAAGTCCATTCTGAGTGGATTCATGTCAGCCAAGCAAATCAAAGATTAGGGGTCAACAAACAATCCAATCTGCTTTCTGTTTAATGTCAAAACCATATAGTACATGTTCCGATTGTGGGGTGATAACTAATTCGGGTCCCTTAGTCTTCTTTTCCTGGTAGAAAGCACAAGGACTCCAGACACAGCCACCACAACTGCACTTGGAAACCGGCATCTCCGTTCCAATAAACCCCTTTCGCGTGTGACAGGTCATACACTCAAACATCCTCTTCGTGGCGTGCCGCCGCTCGAGAAAGTGACCGTGGTCCTCACAATACGTGCGTCCAAGTCCGTTCTCCACGTAGCAGTGGCAGTTAGAACACCAGAAACACGCGACTTCCAAACTCATCATGTTCTGTCGCGCCTCTTCCCGTCTCTCCTGAAGCTCCTGCTGATCCTGAAGGATGCGGACGCGGTCACGCAACGCTTTGTCTGCATACACACCTTTCGTGTTCATCAACTCTTTCCGTGTAGCCTCCAAATACTCTCCAGATGTTGCCTTCAGGATGGAATCAAACACCGGATTTCCTGAACTCACAGGAGCCGCATTACAAGCCTTCAGAATCGAATCGTGCTTTGTGGGAGACGGACTGCTCACGTCACGCATATGGGTTGGCGAGGGATATGTACAGGCGAGACCCGACTTCGTCGGCTGGGGACAACTGTTGATCTCCGCCAGTTTGGAACGTACCGCGTAGATCTTCTCCTTCCGTTTCCTCTCGTGCTCATCTTCGTCGGACTCCAAACGAAGGATCTTTCCAGGAAGCATGTCGCGTCCCAGGAAGGGCTTTGCCAGATTCTCCTTACTCTCCATCTCACGCTGACGCTTCAGCAGCATGGTTCGTTCCTGCTCCTTCTTCTGTTGTCTTTCCATCTCCACGAGTTGTGTGTGAAGCCGGTTTCCAATCGATCCACCCACGCGCACTCCATTGATGACCTGCATCTGCGTCGGAGCCACTCCCGAGAAGACGTTCAGATCAACAAAACGCTTTGACTGGGAGGAACGACAGTCGATTGCGTCTTTTCCCACTTGAAACCGTCCATCGGAGAGGCGATGCGGTTCGTAGTTCGTTGACAATATGGCTACATGAAAGAGGGGGAAAAGAAAAAACATGAGCTCAAATCTCCGCGCATGGCGTTGATTGTTTCCTGCGTTTTTCGCACGTGGTACATGCAGTAGCGACTCACTTCCTTGTTCACAGCGTTGGGACACTTCTGACCATTTCGCTGAAGACTGCAACAAACGCCGTAGTCCATGGCGTGACCAACGAGCTGGATGTGTCGAGAGGATGGAACGGACAACGCCACATGGTCCCGTCCGTCCTTTGACGGAACGATGTCGGGGTTAATCAGGTACACAAGACCCCCAATCGGAAACGATGCATACTCCCCTCTCTCTCCATGGAGGAATACGTTGATGTAATTATCCTTCAGGTCGGTCAATTGTAAGTAGAAAACAGAACGTCCTGCCTGTGTGCGCGAATCAACCAATTTGTGAATCACTCCCGCGGTTACCCAATTCTCCTACAATCAAAGTCTTCATCCGGCCATTACTTTGGCAAAGTCAAAATGGCTCGAGTCTGAAGAAGATAGACTGCTCAAACGAACATACGTTCTTCCCTTCATTTGCACCTCGATAACATCCTTTCCGATAAGGCGGTTGCCAATTCGCAGCTGGGTCAGTGAATCCTACGATGACGACAGTAACCAATGCCCAATACCCTTATTCCGTCAACGCCCGAAGCGGAAACCTTTGAAGACGGTATCTCCTTGAGAAGATTAGCCATTCTGATCGATTATTGGGAAGCGAAGACCGCGAAATGCCGCGCTCTTTTCCCGCCAATTGCAGCTCTAGTGTATTTTCTCATTTGTGCAAACAATACATTTGTCCAAAGCACTTAGAGCACAGATACGGTAATAGGTGTCCAATCAGTATCATTCCATTCTTATGAACCAAAAGTGATGGAGTTGTAGAAGACATCATGTACCGTTTCCTGGGTTTTTCAAATACGAAATCCACCACTCTTTCAACAGCGAGGGCGTTTCATCATCATTTGGATAATGCCATTTTTCTCAGTCGTGGATGTCTTCTGATATTGGTATTTATGGTCTTACAAATCAGGGAGTCAATCTCGCCCTGAATTTCGCTTCAAATGGATTCCTGGTGACGGTGGGAAACAAGTCGTCGGATAAGGTTCGATCCTTTTGTTGCGTGTGCTGATCCAACGTAGATTAAAGAGTGTATCGATTTGGCTGAAAAGGCGGATCTTGAAGAGAAGGTCCGCGGAATTAAGGATGTAGGCAGATTCTGTAGGAAAGGCTCATTGAACTAGGCGGCTGAGTTCTGCAAGAACCTGAAGACGCCGCGTGTGGTCCTTCTGCTCGCCAAGCCGGGCTCCAGCATTGATCGCAACTTGCAGAAGATTGCCCCGTCTCTGGAAGTGAGGGCGATGTCGTTTTTGCATTGGTTTGTAGGCGGGCGATATTGTGATTGACGGAAGTTGCGACTCCGTGGCGGAGTGCGACCGGAGACGTGCGGAGCTGGAGGAGAAGCAGGTCCAGTATGCGACGATGGCTATTGCGGGTTCGGACGATGATGCTCGCAAGGGTCCGGCGTTCCTGGTCTCGGGAGCGAAGGAGACGTTCGATGCCGTCGAGCCGATGCTGTCGAAGGTGGCGGCGAAGATGAACGACCGTGCGTGCGTGGGTCTGGTGGGCAGCGGCTCCTCGGCTGCGTTCGTGAAGATGCTGGTGGACGGTCTGGAGCTGGGCGAGTGCGAGCTGCTGGCGGAGCAGTACGACCTGCAGCGCCAGATGCACCTGAACAACCCGGAGATGTCGGAGACCTTCTCCACGTGGAACGAGGGCGAGCAGGCGAGTTTCCTGCTGGCGACGACGGCGACGATTTTGGCGAAGAAGGACACGGACGTGGAGGGCTGCAAGCCGAGCGACAACTTCCTGGTGGACCGCATCGTGGACCAGGCGCCCGCGAAGCGCTGTGCGGCGGACGTTCCCGGCGAGAGCGTGGCGGCGACGACGAGCGGCTCGGTGCTGAGCAGCGCGATGTTCGCGCGGTTCGCGTCGAGCAGTCGCGAGGAGCGGTCGAAGGGTGGGTCTGCGATGAGATTTTAATAGTATAGTGAACGGCACGGTGAAGGCGCCCAAGTTCGACTGGGGCCGCATGGACCTGCAGGAGGTGCTGCGCGACCTGCCGGAAGCCTACGCGTGCGAGCGTGTTGTAATGTACGCGCAGGCGTTTGCGATGCTGGCGGCGGCGGCGAGCAAGCAGCAGTGGGAGGTGAAGAGCGGCGAGGTGGCGCGTGTGCTGAGCGGCGGCAACGTGCTGCGCGGGAAGCTGCTGGAGAGGTGGGTGAGGAGAGGGGGTGTCATATAGCATCGCGGAGGTGTTCGAGAAGGAACCGGCGACGGAGAACCTGCTGGCGAGCGAGAAGTTCGCGACGCTGCTGAAGGAGAAGCAGTGTGCGTGGCGACGCGTGATGTCGCTGACGGTGATGGCGGGCGTGACGGCGCCCACAGGCATGGCGGCGCTGTCGTACTATGATGCCATGTGCACGAAGCGACTGCCCGGAGCGATGGTGCAGTGTCTGCGCGACTGTCTGCTGGAGGAGGGCTTTGAGAGAGTGGACAAGGAGAAGGGAGAGCTGTTCAGCTGCCGTTGGAACAAGTAATTTCGCTGCAATTTGCTTTGCTGTTTGTTGGTTATGAGATGGTTAATGGGCGGTTCACTTTCAAATTTAGAGGATACCACTATTATGTGGACTGTAAGCAATTATTGGTGAAAAAGAAGGTTTGCATTCATAGATTAGTCGGATGAAATAAGCTGCACATCATCATTATTTTCTGGAGAGGCTGGAGATTACTTTTGCTGTTGCTCTGATGGCTGAAAAGGTAAAAAAAAGTGTGATAGAGAACAGTGGTACTTTCAATGTATCCATTACTAAAGACTGATTTTGAAGCAAATGATAATCCTGTAAGTAATCGAATTCGTGCAATCTAAGGACAATAATGGCATCTGCCTATCAGAATAGTGTCAAGATTGCGCACTACTCATATCATTGGTTTGCAATTCTTCGGGTTCTTCTTGACAAGGGGAGGCGAAGTATCATTGGCTGCACGAGTTTTCCCTCCAAGTCATCTTTTCTCTCTTTGGACATTTCATTATTTCTTTGTTTTGTGGTTGAAAGAACTCATCTGTTTAGCACGGAGATGGAGAAACCACTGGTTTCACCTTTGGAGTGCTGGAAGTGACCTTTCACCGACGAGATGCTGCTAATACGATTGCATGGTTTCTGTGGTAACGAACAAGTCATGACCGAGGTGGAATGGAAACGTGAAACAGGTCATTGCAATCAGAGAGAATGCTCGTCATTACTTGCGATGACGCTTTTCGTAAAAGGACCGAGCCGTCCTTTTCTGCTTCTCAGCAGGGGATTCTACCCTCCACTGCTGATTCTTCCTTGAAGGAGACGCTTTCGCTGCAGCTACAGATAACGGAACAATCGAGGATGTACGAAGAGCTTCGCCTCTGGACCACTTCTCATTGTCCACCCTCTCTCCCGAGGGTGAACGGGTGTTGGGGTCCGGAGACGACAACGAGTCCATCTGGGAGGAGGAGCTTCCTCCCGATGTACTCCGGGTGCGAACCTCTCGACTTGTAATGGTCTCCTCCGAGAGGTTCTTTGAAGAGGAGGATGACGCTTGCGGTGACAAGCGATCACCCTCCCGCGACACAGCGGTTTCCCCGTCCGCTGTTTTTCTCTTCAGGAATGAAGAGAAGAGTCTTATGGCGCCTATAAATCAGTGATGAGAGGATGAAGCACGTTTGCGATCCTCACCGACCGGAGAAGATCGACTCTTCGATGAGGAGGAGGAATTGTTGACCGCTTCCTCCTCGCGGTCCCCCTTCGAGTCACTGGTTGACTCGGCTCTCTCCTCGTTGGTGAGGAGAGGAATCGATGGGCAACGAACCTGGGGGAGGTTCTGCCCACAAGGAACCATATTCTCAGTCGGTTCCTCTACAATGACGGTTTGCTGTGAGTGAGAGGAAGAAAGAAACGATACAAGTTCACCAGTGGCGTTGAGAGGATACTCCTGATCGAACGCCACAGGGTCCTCGATGATACTGTTTCCCTGATAATGAGAAGAGTGGAGAGAGAATACGAGAAGAATGGGAGCGTTTGTGGATGATCGCTCCTCAACCATCAAACGCTCGGTGATAGTCTCCTGCGTGTGAATAGAAGGAATAGTGGTTACGGCGAGAGGAGCGGTATCTGCAGGGAGAGTATTCTGAATGAGAGAGAGACGGAATGGATAATTAAAAAGAACGCATACTGAACTACTAAAGCACTTTTGTGAAGCTGATGATAGTAGTTCTTCGCGTTTTGCTTCTTCTCAACAGGAGTGTGGACTCTCTTCTCTTGTTTCTTCTTGGAAGAAGCGTTCGTTGCAGCTACAAATGACTGGATGATCGCAAGTTTATGTTTTTTCTGAATACCCTTCACTCCCTTCTTGGTGGGTGAAGGAGTGATCCGACCCGTCGTCGGGTCGGAAGATCGAGGGGAGGATGAATCCTCCCCATTCACCCCCTTACGATCTTCCATCGTCTCTCCACTTCTCTTGGAGAGTCTCATAGGGAGAGGGGCTAACGGCTGAGCCTGTGCGCCGTTGCACCCCTTCCTCGTATTGGCCTCTCTGGCCGTTGATGCTCTTTCCAAATATGAAAAGAGAAATTGCTTGCAATCTACTCATCAGCCAGGATGCAAACAACCACAATTCGCATTATTCTGAGAGGCTTTTGCGGCAGGACGAGAGGTCCTTGCCGCTTCCGTTTTATCACTGGCTGGAGCATCCTTTCCAGCCGGTGGCTGCGAGGAATTGAGAACCGCTTCCTCGACGCGTTATCCCATCGAGCTCTTCTCATACTCTTTTTCCCTCTTGAAAAGAGGAGCTGAGAGGCGAAGTGCCTCTGAGAGGGAGTGTCTGCATGGAGCCATCACCATGCAGCGGGGTCGGTCTCTCTTCGACGCCTCGACGGTGTGAATGGAGTTGAGGTGGAGCTTGAGCACCTCAGCCACCTTCATCACCAAATGCTAGTTGGCGATCTGAGAATGATGATGGAATAAAACCCATATACGTTGGGACATCAGATTAATAGGAACCATCGCCTGTGATTCCTTCATAGAATCCTCGCGAATTGGAGGGTTCTTTGCCATTTGTTGAGTTTTCGGAGCGGGTCCGAAAACGACGGCAGTGGCGAAATTAACTGCCGATTTCATGTTACAGCTCTCCTACATGTGAGATGGAAGGAGCGAGTTGCACGGGTCCGGAAACAGCGTCATCAGCGGATACTAACTCCGAAGTTGCAAGTTCCTCGACGGAGAGAGGAGAGGGACTGATGATGGAAGCAAGAGTCGTGGCTTCCATCTCGTCGATGTGGTTTTGCTGAAAGTGAAACGGATGGAGGAGTGGCACAATATGATTAAGAGGAGCGTTCTCTATCTTCTCGCAATTTGCATCCTGAGTGTGATTCACAAACTGAGGAAATACGATGTTTGGGTCCCTTCTGACCCTTCACAGCCGCCCTCTCTGCCGAGGGCGACCGACTTCCCTGGCCTGATGTGGACAGGGAAACCGGTTGGGAGGAAGACCCCCCCTTCCGAAGAGCTGCGACTCTGCAGTTTCTTCTCTTCAGCCTCTTTGGAGAGGCCTTTCTTCAAAGCAGCGGCGGACGGTGCGATCGGTGCGCGTCCGTTGCGCTGCGAGTTGGCGGCTTGGGAAGCCGCCGTGTCTCTCTTCCATAATGAAGAGAGCGATCTCTTGGCAACTACAAATCAAACGCAGTGCAAACGATTACTCTCAATCCCATCCTTTGCACTTGCCGAAGGAGGGTTATTCGCCCTTTTCCTTCAGCAACGCCCTGTCCTTATCAATAGGTGACAGCTTCACCTATGACAAGGTGGAGGATACCGCTTCCTCCTTGCGGTCTCCCTCCAATCAGTCGTTTGACGACTCACCTTTCTCTGTGAGGAGAGATAACGACGCACTGTGCATCACAGGGAGAGCTGGTCCATAGCATGGATCAGCCGATGAGGGGACGATCCCTCCCTGTGACGCCGCAGGAGCGTCGGTAGAGTTGAAGTACACTGGTAATACTTCAACACCATGGCATCACATACATATGCCATATCCTGAGAATATAACAGGAGATAAAGATGTACGTATTTAGGGAGAGGATAGCATAATGTCACAGGCATGAAGACCAGTGACTCAGTGCAATTCTGAATGTGAGGGTTGGTAAATAATCGTACGGGAATAGGGGCGGGAGCCGAACCATATGTGAGAGCAGGCACGTGCTCCTCGATGTGAATCGTCTGCATGTCAGAGTGAAGGACAAACTGTACGTTATTAGACAGAAGAGCTGTTTCATTCAGCTCTTCCTTTTCGGCGATATACTGAGTGTGAGAAGGAGAGAACAGGATTACAGATTCAGCAACAGGAGCTGACTCTACTACGACGGCAGGGTCTAAGGCTGCCAGCTCCAAGATTGTGATAATTCCGTGAATATGGGATTACGTGATGACGGATACAACAAACAAATCGGAGAATCAATGATATGATCTGCGATCATGGATTCTCCAATTTGATTCTTCTGAGCGTGAGTATCAGCCAACAATTGTACGGGTTCGGGAGCAACGGGGGCGTCCACCGGCTCCGCAATATGTGTATTCTGAAGATGAGATGGAAGAAAGAGGAGTACATGCTCGGGAAGAGGAGCAATGGAAGCATCTTCTTCCTCGACGGTTATATTCTGAAGATGAGAACGTGTGAAGACCCGTACGGAGTGAGAAGGCGCAGCGATGGTATCCGCCTTCTTGTAAACGCAGACGATGAGCTCATCTGCCAGCAAATCCAGAAAGTCTCCCACAAAGAGCATCAGGTGGGAGACCACCTTGGTGACATGAAGTGCCACCAACACCAACATATAAATAACAAAAGCTACCACTGCTCCAACAGTGGTAGCGGCAACCTTCACAAAGGCTTCGAGAAGGTCCGAAGCCTTAACACCATCAATACTCAGAAACAGCATAGTCTTCTCGTATCTCTGTTTCCGAATTAAGAAATTAGTGATATGATTACATTTCTATCATGTTTGTTAAGCAACACTCGATACACAGTATGATTCCCATTCATACGAAACATGTGTTTTATTATTTCTATCACAGGAACTGCCGTAGCACATCATGAAATGATGATAAATAATAGAGTATCTCATCATCAAGCAAACACAATAGTAACGGATGTATCTAGTGGTATTTATGAATGGTTGTTATTGTACTCTATGTTATTGAATGTATCTGCAGCAATCCTTATTCATCACACTTCTTTCAGATTCATCTCGTATCGATTCGAATCAGTGAGATACTTTCACAATGACGTTTATCTGCAGCATAGCGACCAATGAGATGGGATCCAATCGTTTCTTCAGATCTGTGATATTGAGCACACACACTCCACTCCGTTTGAATTCAAACTCGAATCGATCAAAACCGTCCTCCCTGTCCCCTACCCACCGATACGTTGTGGATTCACTTTCACATACCATTCTCGTTCGATTGAAGATATCTCCTTTGTCCTGACTAGCGATCGCACTCTCTTTTGCTTCTCTGAGACTCCTCTCTTCTCCATCTTTCTGAAAATGTGCGGGGTATCCTTTTTGCAGCCTTCTTCCTCCTGGTGTGGTGCATCATCACATGGACTTCACTCCTTTATGCATCAAATTCTTATTATCTCCTTCTATTTGTATGTTTCCCATCAAATCCAGCGAAATACCTCGTTTTCCACCTCGACGAATCTCTCCACGTCCGCTGTACCCACTGCACTCACCCGGCTCCAGGTGACCCATTGACACAGTGCGATCGCCCGCTCCTTTCTTCAAGTCCTTTCGGCAAAAAATCGCGGTTCGCTCAGACGCCAAAACCCCTGCGATACTCGACACCACGCTCCCCGCTTGTTCTTGTTGAGAGAGACCGGAAATTCGTGACATGGACGCCGATGAGACCCCGTAGGAGCGAAAGGGAAGGGTCCCGTCTTTGACAACAGTGGAGTTGCTTCAAACGTATGTGTGATAGCGGAATGGTTAGAAAGCGAGCGACCATAAGATATCCGCTGGAATTGGTGAAAATAATGCAATTATTGGTAGCTGTCGATCGATGGCGCAAGTATTGACATCTGCGTATCAGAATGGTCAACATAAAGATTACGCACTACTGACATCATTGGTTCGCGATTCTTCGGGTTCTTCTTGACAAGGGGAGGCGAAGGATCCCTCCGAGCGAAGAATGGATGTGTTATTTTATGCGCAGTGATCATTTTCCATCCCTTTTCTTCATTCAACGAGGACTCGATGGATGATGTTGCCATGGGAAGTCAAGTCCGTTTTGTCCTATATGTGAGAACTATGCGTACTGATTACAGCCAGCATGGTAGATGTTGGATATGGAAGCTCTATATGGAAGTAGACTTGATATGCGTTATTCTAACCAGTATGGTGTGTAAATAGGAGAGTAGATTGTTTATCCCCAACGATAAGCGAAAACGATGCCAGCATGGAGCATGTGGAAGTAAAATGGATGTGGAGGGAAAAGTGATATTCTCATAATTCTCTTTCGTTTCGAGTGGACGGAGTTTGGATAGCCGTGCAATCCTGTCTTGTGACGGGAACGAGCTCCTCGAGGTGGGACCGAAGGAAGCAAGTGTCCTGCGTCTGAGAGAGGTTGTATCGGTTCGGATTGATGAAATCGAGTTCTAGAACCAGTGTTTTCCACGTCGAATCTGATTGGAGAACGATTGGTGTTTTGGTGGCGGCTATCCCGATTTCTCCACTTGCACTCGATGTTTTTCACTATTTTCTTCATTCGGAAACAGAGATACGAGAAGACTATGCTGTTTCTGAGTATTGATGGTGTTAAGGCTTCGGACCTTCTCGAAGCCTTTTTGAAGGTTGCCGCTACCACTGTTGGAGCAGTGGTAGCTTTTGTTTTTTATATGTTGGTGTTGGTGGCACTTCATGTCACCAAGGTGGTCTCCCACCTGATGCTCTTTGTGGGAGACATTATGGACATGCTGGCAGACGAGCTCATCGTCTGCGTTTACAAGAAGGCGGATACCATCGCTGCGCCTTCTCACTCCGTACGGGTCTTCACACGTTCTCATCTTCAGAATATAACCGCCGAGGAAGAAGATGCTTCCATTGCTCCTCTTCCCGAGCATGTACTCCTCCTTCTTCCTTCTCATCTCCAGAATACACATATTGCGGAGCCGGTGGACGCCCCCGTTGCTCCCGAACCCGTACGACTACTGGCTGATACTCACGCTCAGGAAGTCGTCGCTGAAGAACCCGTTGCGACAGAGTCTTCGGAGAAAGTTCAGCCCGCCGCTGAAGCTGTATTCCTTGTGTCCGACCCTCACTTCAAGGAGAATCACATCGAGGAGTTTGCGACCGTGGACCCCGTCCCTGTCGCTGTTGCTCCCGCCCCTGAATCTGTATGGCTTTCCCTTCTGCTTTCACGTGCAGGAAGATATTGCCGAGGAGCTACCGACTGAAGCTCCCCATGCTCCCGAGCTAGTACAACTCTTCGCCGACACTCACGCTCAGGGAAATCACATGGAGGAACCTGCTGCGACGAGCCCCGTTCCTGTCGCCACAGTGGAACCTGTATCCGTTTTCTACTCTGCTCATCTTCAGGAAGTCGGTGCCGAAGAGTCACAAGCAGCTGCTGCTGCGGCGCCTGAACCCGTACCATTCTTGCGATCCCTTCACACGCAGGCAATCGTCGAGGAGTTTGCCGTGGCCGAGGCAGCCATCGATCAGCCTGCTGTGATGGAGGCAGCAATGGAGGAACCTGTCGCAGAACCTGTCGCAGAACCTACCGCAGTGGAGCCGTTTGTCGAGGAGCCCATCAAAGTTGCCGAGGCTGTTGAAACAGCCGTTGAGGTACCAACCGCACCAGAACCTGCTCCTGTTCCCTCTCCCCACACACAGGAGAACAACACCGAGGAACCTGCTGTTCCTGTTCCTCACCCTGTATCTTCCATCTTCCATTCTCACACTCAGACACAAGTCACATTCGAGGAGCTGGCGGCGCTGGATCCCGCCATTATCGTTGACTCCAGCCTCTCTCCGGAGTCTGTAGGACTCGTTTCTTCCTATCTCATTCAGAATACTCTCCCTGCAGATACCGCTCCTCTCGCCGTAACCACTATTCCTTCTATTCACACGCAGGAGACTATCACCGAGCGTTTGATGGTTGAGGAGCGATCATCCAACAACGCTCCTATTCTTCTCGTATTCTCTCTCCACTCTTCTCACAATCAGGGAAACAGTATCATCGAGGACCCAGTGGCATTCGATCAGGAGCGTCCTATCAACGCCACTGGTGAACTTGTATCGTTCATCTCCTCCTCTCACTCACAGCAAACCGTTATTATAGAGGAACCGAATGAGAATATGGTTCCTTGTGGGCAGAACCTCCCCCAGGTTCGTTGCCCATCGATTTCTCTCCTCACCAACGAGGAGAGAGCCGAGTCAACCAGTGACTCGAAGGGGGACCGCGAGGAGGAAGCGGTCAACAATTCCTCCTCCTCACCGAAGAGTCGATCTTCTCCGGTCGGTGAGGATCGCAAACGTGCTTCATCTTCTCACAACTGATTTATAGGCGCCATAAGACTCTTCTCTTCATTCCTGAAGAGAAAAACAGCGGACGGGGAAACCGCTGTGTCGCGGGAGGGTGATCGCTTGTCACTGCAAGCGTCATCCTCCCCATCAAAGAACCTCTCGGAGGAGACCATTATAAGTCGAGAGGTTCGCACCCGGAGTACATCGGGAGGAAGCTCCTCCTCCCAGATGGACTCGTTGTCGTCTCCGGACCCCAACACCCGTTCACCCTCGGGAGAGAGGGTGGAGGATGAGAAGTGGTCCAGAGGCGAAGCTCTTCGTACATCCTCGATTGTTCCGTTATCTATAGCTGCAGCGAAAGCGTCTCCGTCCAGGAAGAATCAGCAGAGGAGGGTAGAATCCCCTGCTGAGAAGCAGAAAAGGACGGCTCGGTCCTTTTACGAAAAGCGTCATCGCAAGTAATGACGAGCATTCTCTCTGATTGCAATGACCTGTTTCACGTTTCCATTCCACCTCTTTGTTCTACACACTCGCTTCATCCAACAAACACACAACGCTAGCAATACAATTACTTCTTTCCCTGTTGAGCCATCATCTGCTGCTGGTACGCCATCTGGTAGTACGCCATCTGCTGGTAGTACGCCATCTGCTGCTGGTACATCATGTACTGCTGAGGCGTCATGTTCTGGGGCATCATGCCGGGCTGTCCCTGCGCGGGAGCCTGCATGGGAGCCTGCACAGCCTGAGCGGGCGCCTGAGCAGGAGCGGCAACCTCCGCCTTCGCAGCCTTCGCCGCCTTGGTCTTCGCAGCCTTCGCGGGAGCAGGGGCGGGAGCAGGCTCCGCAGGAGCGAACATGCTGTTCAGATCGTCCAACGCAGACGTGCTCGTGGCGGTGGGAGCGGGCTCGCTCATGCCGAGGAAATCGTCCTCCGCAGCGGGCGCGGGCGCAGCAGCCTTCTTCTTGGGCGCCGCCTTCTTCACCACCTTCTTGGGCTTCTCCTCCTCCACGTCAAAGTCCTCTTCCTCCTCCGCAGCCTTCTTCACGGGCTTCTTGGCAACCTTCTTCTTGGGCTTCTCCTCCTCTTCCTCCTCGTCGAAGTCCTCCTCCTCCTCAACCACCTTCTTCTTGGGAGCAGCCTTCTTCGCCTTCTTGGGAATGTCGAAGAACTCCTCAGCCTCCTCAGCCTCCTCCGCTCTCTGTTCCTCCTCCGCCTTCTCGGCAATCTCTCCCTCCTCCTGAAGAGCGTCGCTCTCCTTCTCGGGCTCCGCCATGAATTGCTTCTCCTCGTACGCCAGACGCACGAACGTCTTGTACTTGTCCAGCGAATCGCCAGGATGAGGACGGTACTTCTCCACGTCACCGTGCGACAGGTATTTGGCGGCGCAGCACTTGTTGCCACCTCCGTGCTTCTCGCTCAACGCGCGAACCTCCTTCAGCGTCCAAGTGGACATCGTGACGCTCTATTCGTTACGCCTCCCCAACACGCAATGCCTTCACACGATGCGAGAAGGATTGGTGAGCCGACTTGCAATTGTGGCACACAAACGACGAGTAAGGAACTATTCCATGAATTGCATCCACACAACACCCCACCACAAACGTTCGTGTGACCCAGCTTGGCATACTCGCCGCAATTCACACAGTGCTTGTTCTCCTCCAGCTTGCGCAGTTTATTTAACAGATCTTCGGGCTTTTGCTTCTTTTCTCCAGACATGGCTCTTGTCAAAAACGAGTAGGAATGAGAATGCGAGTCAACATGATATTTCTCCCGCGGTTCCATGTCTATCAACAAACAAGTCAAACCCCTTTACTTCTTCTTTCCCTCCGTTCCCACGTTGAACTTGAAGAAGATCACGTCTCCATCCTCTACCTCGTAGTTGCGTCCCTGCTGCTTCAGCTTTCCAGCCGCCTTAATGGCCGCCTCATTGCCGAGTTCCTTGAAGTCCTCGAACTTGTACACTTCCGCGCAGATGAATCCCTTCTCGAAGTCGGTGTGGATCACGCCAGCGGCCTGGGGAGCCAGGGTTCCGCGACGGATGGTCCAGCATTTCACCTCGTCGGGTCCGGCGGTGAAGAAGTGGATGAGGTTCAGCACGTGGTATCCAGTGGTGATGATCTTGGGCATCTGGCTCTTGGTGTGGTACTTGGCGCAGTACTCGGCGGCCTCCTCGGGCGTCATGTTCATCAGCTTGCGCTCGAACTTGGCGCTGAAGGGAATCACCAGCTCCTCGAGACCCATCGCCGCCACCTTCTCGCGCACCTTGTCCATCCTACGCTGGAGAGAGGCACGAGGAAGTACATGGGGTCCTTGCGCAGGATGTAGTTCTTCTCGGAGAGGTTGCACAGGTAGACGACTGGCTTCGCAGACAGCAGCTGGTACCGGTTGATCACCTCGATCTCCGCAGCGCTCCAGTGGCCCGCACGCACATCCTTCCCCTCCTCCATCGTCTTCAGAATCTTCGACAGGATCTCGAACTCCTCCTTCGCCTCCTTCCCGCCCACGCCGCGAGACACGTTCTTCGCCATGCCGTCCACCTGCTTCGAAATCTAGCTGTGAGCAGGAAAGTCAGCGGGAACCGTCTCAATGTCCTTCTTCAGCAGCTCCTCGCGAATAATGTCCATGTCACGACAGGGATCCACGCTTCCCTCCACGTGGGTCACGTTCTTGCTGTCGAAGCAGCGCAACACGTGGAAAATGGCATCCACGGCGCGAATGTGCGACAGGAAGGCGTTGCCCAGACCGGCTCCCTCCGAAGCACCCTTCACAAGTCCGGCGATATCGGTGATCTGCAGAACGGCAGCTACCTCGCTCTTGGGCTTGAAGGCTTGCACCATGAAATCAAAACGCTCGTCGGGAACGGGCACACGCGCCACATTCGGGTCAATCGTGCAGAAGGGATAGTTCTCCGCAGGCACCTGCACCTTCAGCGTCCACATGAGGGAATACGTTCAGTTTGGAGAGGTCGTTGAACAGCGACGACTTGCCGACGTTGGGGACACCCACAATTCCAATGCACACGTTATTGCCTGCATCTCACGCGCTCCGCCCTCGCCTACCAGGACGGCCCAGAACCACATGCTGGGGCTTCGCTTCCTCTTTCTTTCCCATTCTTTTGTCAAATACCGAAACGGTTGTGAAGAAATCGCAGATAGACGCAAACGCGAACAGTGGTCCTCGGTAGACAAGACGCGATCACTGTCTCCCATCTTCTCGAACGCCGTTCAAACCGATATTCACCATGGAGGGAGAAGAGAATCGTAACTCGAAATCGCGGTCGGGAAGCGCGAGCTGCTCCCGTTCGCCGTCGCATCGACGCCATCACTCGAGTCGCCGAAGCTACTCATCGCACCGCAGTCACCGACGTAGTCCCTCTCGTTCTTACAGTCGCAGTTCCTCTTACGACCGGAGGTGGGTGTTGGAGGAGCTGTTTACATTGCAGAGAATCGAGACGTCACCACCACCGCTCGGACCGTCGTTCGCGCTCGCGATCGTACAGCGGGTCGAGACATCGCTATCATTCTTCCCGTTCTCCTCGCCGCTCCTACGGAAGCAGTTACAAGCCAACGGGGTCTTCTGGTGGATATGGAGGCTCGAACTATGCGCCGTTTGTGTCGCGTGCTCGTTTGAGAGGTAGGGTGGACACGCGTCGCTACGAAAGCTCCTACTACGGTCATTCTGGAGGCGGTTCGTATCCCTCGGGTTCGTTTGCGGGCGAGCATCTGAAGGATATCCAGTGGGATCTGAACAGTCTTACCAAATTTGAGAAGAACTTCTACCACGTCATTTCATCTTCTTCGACTGATGGATAGGAACATCCCGCGGTGACGAAGATGCCGCAGGAGGAAGTAGATCGCTGGCGCAAGGAGAACGAGATCATCTGCCAGGGCGACAACATCCCCAAACCAGTGCTCTCCTTCGACGTATCCCCCTTCCCAGCGGACGTGTTGGACGTGATCCGCAAGGCAGGCTTCAAGGCCCCGACGGCCATCCAGTCGCAAGGCTGGCCGATGGCTCTTTCCGGCCGCGACCTGATCGGTATCGCCGCCACGGGTTCGGGCAAGACACTGGCGTTCATCCTGCCGGCACTGATCCACATCCGCGCGCAGCCGTATCTTCAGCGCGGCGACGGTCCGATTTGTCTGGTGCTCTCTCCCACGCGCGAGCTGGCGCTGCAGACGCAGGAGGAGTGTGCGCGCTTCGGACAGAGCAGCGGCATCCGCAACACGTGTCTTTACGGGGGCGTGCCGAAGCGATCGCAGATCAACGACCTGCGGAACGGCGCGGAGATCGTGATCGCGACGCCGGGGAGACTGCTGGACCTGCTGGAGGCGGGCGTGACGAACCTGCGGCGCGTGACCTACCTGGTGATGGACGAGGCGGACCGCATGCTGGACATGGGCTTCGAGCCGCAGATCCGCAAGATCGTCTCGCAGATCCGGCCCGACAGACAGACGCTCATGTGGTCGGCGACGTGGCCGAAGGAGGTGCAGGCGCTGGCGCGGGACTTTTTGCACGATCCGATCCAGGTGAACGTGGGGTCGATGGACCTGCACGTGACGGACCATGTGAAGCAGGTGATCAAGTGCGTGTCGGAGAGCCAGAAGCTGGAGGAGACGATGAACATTCTGCGCAACAAGGACCCCGCCTCCCGCGTGATCATCTTCACGCAGTCCAAGCGCGGCGCCGACGAGCTCACGCGCCGGCTGCGGCAGCGCGGCTTCAACGCACTGGCCATCCACGGCGACAAGCAGCAGGCGGAGCGCGACTTCGTGCTGAACGAGTTCAAAAGCGGTCGCGTGACCATCATGGTGGCTACCGACGTCGCCTCGCGCGGACTCGACGTGAAGGACATCCGCGTGGTGCTCAACTACGACTTCCCCTCCAGCGTGGAGGACTACATTCACCGCGTGGGACGAGCGGGTCGCAAGACCGCCGACGGATACGCGGAGGGCGTCGCGGTGTCCTTCTTCACCGACACGTCTGCCAAGGTGACACGGGTGAGGGAGCGGCGGGAGAGTCACGTGTAGGAGCTGATCAAGGTGCTCAAGGACTCGCACCAGGAGGTGCCGCCCGAGCTGGAGCGATACGCCTACAGCGGCGGCTATGGAGGCGGCTATGGAGGTGGCTACGGTGGACGTCGCGGTGGCTATGGCGGCGGGTACGGAGGGCACGGGAGATACGGCGGCGGGATGACGGGAACGAACAACATCCCGCTGGGACGTGGTTAGTCGTTTAGCGTGTGTTTGTTGGAATGCATTGTATTGATGGAGCAGAGAAGGGGTTGGTTGGTGGTATAGAGATCCATAGGAGTAGCGAATACGATTCAGGATAAGCACTACGTAAATAGAGCACGTTGAGATACCCATAACGAAAAAGTGGGTCGTACTAGCGGACCCTTATATAGAATCTCCATCAGTAAGTTACCGTGTATGTTGAGCCGAGAGAAGGTTAGCATCTCCCTCGATAAGGACGAGAAAAGGGACATTCCCTTCCATTCACATGAGGTTAAAGTCTTGTTCTTCGGAACATATAACCATTTTTTGGCGACATGGAGTCATGATGTCATATCCTTCAAAGCCAATGTAAACGCTTCTGCAACAAACAGCCTCACTCTGCATCGGTGGTGTTCTGGAACTCGCGGAGAATGACCTTGTTCGCCTCGTCGAAGCGGAACTTGTTGTCCTTGAAGAGTGCGCTCTGGAGGAAGGGAAGCACGTTGCTGACGCCGACCTGCTGCGCGCGCTCCTCGAACTCCTCCAGCTGCACCTTCACGGTGAGCGTCTCGTCGCTGCTGGCGTTGTCGAGGATGTTCATGACTTCCAGCTGTTCGCGCACGAGCTCCTTCAGCTGGTAGAGCAGCAGGCCGAAGTTATCCTCCGGCCGCACCATGTAGGCGCGGAAGGCACGCTGGAGCGCCATTTTGACGGCGTGTTTTTGCGAGTTGATGAAGCTCTCCAGCATCACGGAGATGGCGACGTCGACGTCGTCGTCGTTGACGTGGTCGCTGGATGGCAGCCATTCTTCTCCCCTACCGCAGATGCATGCGCGCGTGCGCCTCCGCCATGCGGATGATGCTCTCGATGTGTCGCACGGCGACGGGGATGCCGCCCGCGTGAATGCTCTCGCGCCGCAACTCCGCGTAGCTGCGTGTGAGTCTATCCCAGTCCCCACATGCGCGCGATCTTGTCCTGGTCGACGTTATCCAGCACGGGTCGCACGCGCGTCTTCGCGTAGACGATGTACTTCCGCAGCAACTCCTGCGGGATCAGCGTGGGGTCCGGCGCCGTCTCCTTCGCCAGCTCCGCCGGATGGCTCTCACGGTGCTTCTCGACGACGAAGCCTACATGAAACGCCTCTTCCATACACACGCGCCAGACGCTCGTCCTCCACAGGGTCCACGCGGTCCTGGAGCACGCAGAGGACATCGAAGCGCTGGAGAATGGGGTCGGTGAGCTCCACGTTCTCGCTGAAGGTCTTCATGGGGTCGTAGCGACCGCCGCGCGGGTTGGCGGCGGCGATGACGGCACAGCGCGCCTGCAGCGTGGTGACGATGCCGGCCTTGCTGACGCTGATGGACTGCTGCTCCATCGCCTGCGATATCAGCAATCCTATCATTGACGACTTCGTGGATGGAGACGCGGTCCGCCTCGCCCATCTTGTCAAACTCGTCGATGAGACACACGCCGCGGTCCGCCAGCACCAGCGCGCCGCCCTCCAGCGTCCACTCGCCCGAGCGCGGGTCTCGGTGCACCGATGCCGTCAAACCCACCGCCGATGCCCCCTTGCCCGTCGTATATCTCCTCCCCAACAAGATGAAACGCCTACACGCCGCGGGGAGAAGTGCGCTCCGCGTACTTGAGGAACTGCGACTTGGCGGTGCCAGGATCTCCCAGCAATAACACATTAATATCCCCGCGGATCCGGTGCTTCGCATTCACCTTCTCTCTGGATGAAACCCCCGCGACACTCCCACGCACCGCCGAAGAGCGCCAACGCCACCGCACGCTTCACCTCCTCGTGGCCACACAGCGAGGGCGCGACGCTGCTGAAGAATCGCCGCTCGAAGTCGCCGCTGGCCGCCAAAGCCTTGATCTGCGTCTCGTCTTCGCTCGACAACACGAGGCTCCCCGCGGCGTCGCGACGGGCCAACAGACTGTTCGCTTCGATCACGGTCGAAAACACGGGGAAACCTTGCTGCGTGTTCAGGGATGTGTCGAAATTGTTGGTGAAACGCCCGGTCAGATCCACTTCGTCGCCTGGACGCGCACTGTCGATCAGGTCGCCTGTTACGATCACTTCCTGCATGCTACCCTCGGATGAGCTCTACCTTCGAACGAGGAATTCTCCCCGCGGGAACGGACCCGGGACTCTCTTGAATGGTCATTTTCTGGTAGTTGCGATAAACCGTCTTCTGGCTGTAGAATTCCAGGCCGCCTGAAATCGAGCCGATTTCCGACATCTACCTTTCCGCTGGCAAAAAACGCACATTTCGGGACGAATTTCGCGGTCGGAGGCTTGTTTTACGCCATCGACGATCATGCCGCAAAAACGACACCGAAACGCCGCGTAGACCATTTGCGGGAAAACGCCCGATCGGCGCGTGATGACCCCCTGGGTCCGGATCAGACTGCGCAGGTGCGACGAGCGTAACTCCCGCAGCTTGTCGATCACCGGCAGGTCCCGGATGCGCACGAACAAGTCCGAGTGAATTTGTTCGTAATTCGGGAATTCCTCGAGAACCACCTTTTTCAGCGCCTAAACGGGAGGAGAAAGAGGGAGAAAAACGGTGTTGAAGCAGTCGATGAGAATGGAGGGCTCATCCGCCAGCCAGATGGCGATCTGTGGTTGCACCATGGACAGATCGACGAAACTCACCTCCACGCTCTGTAGATTGTTGTTGCACATTAGGCGGATCGCGTTCAGATACACCGGAGTCGATCCGTGCGCTTCCGACGAACGTGTGTACGTTCGCAGGAAATCAGCTAGTCTGTCTCTCATTCCTCTTTCCTTTCGTCACCTCTCGATAATCTCGTTACGCACGTTGTCGTTCTGAAGCGCCTCCGACAGATTCGTCGTCGGAGCCGTCGGAAGAGGCGCACGCATCTCACCCTCCTGCCTCAAACGGCCCAGTGCTGCCGCCTCGCCCATCTGGTTCTCCTCCTCCATTTCGCCCTCTATTCCCATCAACGCACGTCATACGCCTCAAACCCTCCTCCTCCATCGCATTTCGCCAACCACGACGTCCGTAGCCACGGTCACGCTGATCCATCTCCTCCTCCGCCTCTCGACGGGTTTTATAGTCCATATCGCCTTCTTCCTCGTTATCCTCCGCGAGACCAGCGCGATCGTACTGATCAAGCTCCGGAATCGCTCGATAATCACTGTTCATCACCCATCACTCCCGTTTTTCCTACTCTTGAATGTGATCAATCAGATCCTCTCCTTCCGTGTCGTCTCCGTCTGAAAAAGAGGCAGACGGAGGGATGTTGAGGGAACCATCTTCGTTCTGAGATAAAAAGTCTCCGTCTCTTCCTCTCTTCGGCTATAAACATCATCCCGCATGTCCATTCTCACCATTTCTCTTCTGTAAACCGATTTGAATGGAACCACCGATTTCTGTCATGTCCCGAATTCTGCATATTTCGTCTTCTCCTTTCTGTGTAAAGATACCCTTCCTTTGACGTTTCACGGACGCATCGATGAGTGAAAGCAAAGAAGGAGCCAAGAAATCAATTCTGTGCCAGATGTGTCACCAGCATCCGTCCAAATACACGTGTCCTGGATGTAACAAGCGTACCTGCTCGTTGGCGTGCGTTCGCGATCACAAACGGATTGTGAGCGTGAGGATTCGTATTCACTCACTAGGATCACTGCACAGGTGTACGCGATCGGACAAAGTTCGTTCCGATATCTGAATACAATGATGCTGTTCTTCATGATGGTGGACGAGAGTGGCGACTCTTATTCCTAGACTACTTCTTCCTCACCGATGTTGCGAGAAAGGTGGACAGTACGGTGAAGAGTATCAACGACTTTCCTGCATGGAGTACTCCCCACATGGTCGAGGACGCGAAGGAAGCAAAGAATCATCGAGTCTCCTCCTATCTGTCTGCCCTCATCAAGCAAGCGGCTGATCGACACGTTCAACTCATCACACTGCCCTTGGGAATGAGTCGCCAGATGGAAAACAAATCACGATACATCTTCGGAAAGGGACTCATCATGTGGTACGCCAAGTGGAACCTTGCCAGCATCGCCCCCATCCTCTCCTTTTCGACTCGGTGTTCCGAGCTCGATGTGGTTGGCGAGGTGTTTCAGGCGGAGCTTTCCAATCTGAGCGTAGGAGAAATCGCCCATTCGTCCATCGTAGAGTCATCTCTATCCTCTGGTAGCCAAATACAAAACGTCCTCGCTGGACCAACTGATTCTTCTGATGGAGAAATACATTCCTTACGATCCCTCGCAGGCGTCACACTCCTCAAAAGAATACTACATCGTTCCACACGATCGGACGTTCCGCGATATTCTCGCTGGAACCACGCTTCTTGAGTCGTGCTGCTCTTATCCATAAACTGCAGATTCCCCGTCTTTTATGCTATTTTTCCTTCCGATCTCGGCAAGTTCTCTGTCCGGAATCTTCCTCTGGTCCCACTTCCGCCCTGGCAGCCTCCACAGCGTTCCCAGTTGTCGTCGGCGGAGAAGCGCATGAAGGTGGTTAGGGATAATCTCATTTCCCCTTCCTCTTCCCAGACAGACAGTAGGGAAGCTGGTTCACAGGATACCAAGGAAGCTGCTTCGCTGAATGCTAAAGCTGCCTCTCTTGACACAACAGAGTCTCGCACGCTAGTTTCAGAACAACAGGAAGTACCTCAACAATCTGTGAAGAAACAATCCATTCCAGAACAATCCAACCTATAACAACATTCTGTTTCCTAACAAACAATCGATTCGTGCGGAGCTTCATCCGCTTCATCAAATGTCTCCACAATATCACTTCCCAACTCCCGTCCATCGCCCGTTTCTTCCTCTTCTTCCTCCTCCTCCTTGCCACACAGCTCGTCATAGTGAAGAGCCTTGTAGTAGGACTCGTACATCGCTTCGCCCAGATACGTCTGCAGATTCGCTACCGTTCAACCACCACACCACGCCGACTGTCCAGCTTCTTCAGAATCCAGAAGATGTGCTCAATGTACTGGTTGTAGGGAACGAGGAGCGAGAACTCGAGCGCCACCAATCTACTCTCAACATCCCATGCTGTCGCTACACTTCAATCTCGTTGGCGATCGTGCGGTCGGGAGCGACGCCGAAGAGCGTATTCAGCTCCTCCAGAATCGTTTCCAGCGCCATCGTCTCTGCGATCACGCACCGCACCCACGCCTACTCTCCACGCTCGACACCTCGCACAACTGATTGAACTTGTAGGCGATGAAGAGACAGTCCGCACAGACAATCTTGCGATTGCCTTTGTTCACATGCTGCCGGTCAACGCAACCGCTCTCACCTACGCCGTAGAGCGCCAGACGCTCGAAGTAACAGAAGGCGAGCGCAAGCGTGCCGATGTCGTAGTCGACCGTCTTCGCGTTCTTGAGCGAGATGTGGATGGAAGGGAACACGATCGACGGCTGACACAGCATCAGCGACAGGTGCTTCAACTTCCGCAGTTTCGACAAACTCGGTGGAAAAGCCGCCTCTCTCCCTACGTGAAGTCCTTCGGAATATCGGGATAGTTGTTCTGGAAAATGCTGTTGAGCTCCCGCTTCAGTTGCGTCTCCTTGATGTAGGGGATTACCGAAGAAGTCCAGCCATCGAAGAAGAGAATGGACGTCTGCGACGACTGCGATGAACATGGACGAACAAGCCCACCTGCTGGATATAGGCGTTGTCCAGGTAGATGTTCTCCGTGTTGACCGTTGTGAACGGCTTAATGTACTTCTCGTAGCTGACGTTCAGATCCTGCTCCGGGTCCTTGTTGCGACGGACGTTGTTCATCTCTGCGATCACTCCAAACACACTCACAAACTCTCGTACAGAAGAAGACGGTCGTCACTTTCATCCGCTCCCGTAATGAACACGTCTTTGTCGTCCTCCTCCTCGATCCCTATGAAACTGGTAATTGCTACTCATGAATTCCTGCAACCACTCCTACCCAACGGAAAAGTCTTGTTCGGAGAAAACACGTACAATCCGGACTTGAGAATGGTGCCGGGCTCGCAGAGTTTCTGGATCGATTTGTATTCGTAATTTTGCTTTCCACTCACTTCCACAATGTCTGTCTGCGGAGTACTTGACAGATCGGTTATTGCAGATCCGTCATGCAACCCTTGTAATTACACAATCGATAGAAGCACACCCTTGTATCCAGATATCTGACCTTCTCCTCCCATGGGGATATGGGATAAGAAGTACTCCGACTGGAGTTCGCGCATTGCTACATATGGGATTCCCTTACCAGTGGTACATTTCATTCGCTTCTCGCGCCGTTTCCGTTTCGACAGCAGGTAGTGCGAAGAGGTCGTGATCTCGGAGTTCAGACCATTTGCCGAACTGAATGGCACCATCTTCTCGAAGTAGACGAGCGATGTGACTCCCTCACCCATTTCTATAGGACTATCTTGATGACTCTGACCAGCAGCATCTGAAGAGCTGGGAACAATGTCCGGCATGTGAAAAAAGTGAACAGTCCCAAATGCCAACAAACAACAAAAAAACTACACTTCATATCGAACATTCACAGCGTCTGCGCACAAAAAGGCCTTCACCTTCGAGAGCTGCATTACCGGCTCCTTCGACAGACACTCGTTAACGAACACCTGCATTTGCTGCTCGCGCTCTGCCAACACCTTTTCGCTCAGATGCGAGCCCAGAATCTGGAACTTCTTTCCAGGGAACTTCACGCTCCTCAGCTCCTTCGGTAGCGTCGACTCGATCGACTTGTACAGCGTTCTACATCCCACTTCGTCCCCTTTCCTACCTCAGCTCGCTGTACCGACGATATACGCGCCAGCTCGCCATGGCGTTCCCTTCCACGCCGCCCACCACCTCCAGACAATACTCCTGATAGGCTGTGGCCTTCACGCTGTAGTTGCCTGCCATCTTGCGCTCGTACCGCTGGTCCACCGAGATTAGACACACTGACATCAGGTCCAGCGACTTGAAGTCCACCGCCGGCCGACTGTACGCCTTCTCCACCATTTCGTCGCGCTTATCTACGTGTCACCCCGACCAAACTGCTCTACAGCGCGTCTCCACGAAGCGGACGAAGTCCTTTGAGCACTGCACAATCTCCTTCGGCGTCCACAGCGGGATGTTCCTCAAAATGCCGTACATGCGCGAACAGATCTTCTTCTCCGCAAACAGCAGCAGGCGCGACTGCTTGCCCAGGATGATCCGCATCTCCTCGTCCTCCTCCTCCACGGAAATGCCACGCAGCGGCACGCACCACAACAGGTCGCAGTTCGGCTCCAGAAGCAACGCGTGAAACTGCGTGACCACCAAGTAGTGCGAGTTGCCGTCCACGCAGCAGTGCAGAACGTACTGCTCGCCGGACTCCTGCTCCACCAGGAAGCGCGTCGTCGCCGTCGCAAACAGCGACTGTCCGAACGCCGTGTGCTCGTCGAACACACGAAGCACGCGGTCGCAAGGCACACAGCGAGGCAGCCGCAGCCGCTCCAGCTTCTTCTCTCCGCTCGCAGCCACCTTCACAGAGTCCAGTACGCGCGTCGTGTCGTCCATGAGTCCCGAGAGCGGCTTCGTCACCACGCCCGCAAGACCCATTCCCACGCCCTCCAGCGCGCCTCGTACGCCGTTTCTCCGTGCACCGCGAATCGGATCCATCACCACGCCCGAAACGCCCGACGTGATTCCGTGGAGGAATCCGTTGCGACCCATCACACGCTGCTCCTTGTAGTGCTTGTTGAATGTCAGCGAGGCGACTCCGTTGCCGATCGTGCTTGTGATCTTGCTCGCCGTGTTGAACACGCCCTTTGCGGTGCTCCGCCACATCATATTTAGTCCCTCCTCCAGCCGCTGTGAGTACTCTGCATCCTTCATCTCGGGGTCCTTCGAAGCGCTGGACACTAGCGCCTTCACGCCGTTGCTCACGTCCTCCACGAGACCGACCGGATTGCCCAGCAGATTGATGCTGCCCAGGAGCTTGAGGACCTGACGACTTCCCTGAGCCATGTAGTGGAACGTCAGGCGACGCACCAGGTCGGAGGCCGGACCGAAGAAAGTGTGCAGACTGAACTCGTCGAAGCGTAACGTCGTGCGATCAATGTCCGCCACTAACCCGCACAACGTGTCCAGAATCGTCTGCAGAGGAAGGAGAGCGGGAATGGGAGGGAGGAAGACGCCTGTGGTTGTCGTCGCGGGATCGATCTTGTTGGAAATCGCAATGGACGTCTTCTCGATGATCCACTTCTCCGCAAAGAGTCTCCAGGAAGACTGCACCACCGCAGGGATTCGCAGCTCCGGATGGAAGATATCCAGGGCGAGTGGCGTGTCCGAAGCCGTCACGAGGAGATCTAGGGGAATGCTGCTGATGAGTTGAATGAGAGCCACCAGGAGACGATTGTCCATCGCCACAAATAGATCGCACAGCCGCACGCGCAAGTACTCGACGTACAGAATGTGCACGCGCGGGGGGAGAACGACGGAAACCTGAAGCGTCGACGACTCATCCGGCTTCACACGACCGACCAGTACCGGCTCCATGGCGTTCAACAGCTGGTTATCCACCTGTAGCTTTGACAGCGAGAGGTCAATGGATTGTTTCCCAGTCAGCATGGTCGTCCAGCTAACGGAAATGCCGCGAAGACCCGCATTTAGCACCTCGCGAGGGACTGCATCCACGACGCTCACGTCCACGCCTGCCAAGGATACCGTGATCGCCGTGTCCGCCCGGTCGAATGCTGCAGAACGATCTACCCACTTGGACGCGAACAGACAGCTTGTCGTTGGAGACGTCGCATCTCCCACCGAACCCTCCCATTCCGCGAAGCGGTGGATCTTCACGTCCTGCGCGTACACGAGCGAGTTTCCACGAAGCACTTCCACTCGCATCGTGCTCTGGCCAATCGTCGCCTCCGCCGGTAGAATCGCACGACCCGCCCACTGCACGTCATCGTAGAGAACCGTAGGAAGTCGGAACGGCGCCATGAATGTGAGCGACAGAGGACGCGGAAGCTCCTTTACCCTCTTGTCGACAAAGGCACCCAGTCCCTGCGCCACCTTGCCGTTGATTCCGTATAGAACCATTCCGGGACACACGCCCTGCTTCTCCGCCTCGCCGTTCTTTACCACGCGCGTGACAACGACCCGCCCATCGTCCATCACCTCAAAGCGACAACCGAGACGCAGCTTCTTGAACACAACCTCCAGAGGCTTCGACGAGTATTCCGCCGCCTTCGTAACCTCCTTCGAGTGTCCCAGAATGAAGGAACGATCGCCCAGCCGTATTGTGGCCTTCAGGTCTCCTTGTGACTCCGCTGAGACGTTCCGGATGGCAAGCAACTTAACCACCAGAAGCTTCTCGCGCTCCAATTCCGCGATCTGGGAGTCGAACACGTTCGCTTCGGTTTCCTGCTTCGTTTCGTTGTCCAAATCACGCAGCACCTCCTCCACCGAAAGGGCCTCGGGGACGGGGGCGTTGGCGTAGTCACCACGTCGCAACGCACGCTGCACGTGAGGATTCACGGCCTCCTGCATCAGCGAGTCGTCGCCTCGACTGGCAACGAACGATTGGGAGAGACCCGCCTTCTGGTTGTGGAATCCGATCACGCGCTGCTCATATTCCAAGGAACGCCTCGCTTGGAAGAGCACCAACAACTGTTCTTTCAGGGCGTCTCTCTTCTGAAGCAGTCGCGGCAAATACTCTTGCTGAGCGTTGGTCAGGAGATTGTTGTGACAGTGGACGAGAGATAGATAAAGGACACCGCCGTCACATACGCGATTCTGCTCTAACGACTCCGTCACTTGGAAGGGAACGCACAGCGATTGGATGGAATTCAATTCCTCCATATACGGAACGGAAAGATCGAACTCCTGGGACTCCTTCTCGAACGTGACAATCACCTTGAAGAATAGTGCCACCGACTGTTTTCGCATCGTCATCTCCTTTCCGAAGAACACGTTGGACCCGCGCTTGCTCTCTGTCGTCTCCATCTTCTCTCCGTCGCTTACGCGGACGGCGACAGTACAGTGCTTGCGATGAAGACCCTGAATGGAGACGTTGCGCAGGTAAATCCAGTAGTACTCGTCATTCAGCAGGAGATCCACCCCCCGATTCTCCGATTGCGCACTCGCATGGAGTTCAAAGTCCTCGAATGCTGTAATGAAGTCGCTTGCCATCTTGTCTGCGTCCCGATACGCAAACGCCGTAACCGACAGTCCCTCCTCCAACACCGACCGCATAAAGCTAAGCGTCTTCTTCTGCTCCCACGCCACGTCCTCCGTGGAGAGCGCGTCGCGAATGACAAGAGTCCGCGTGGTGTCCTCCGCCTCGACCACCACTTCCACCGTCCGCTTCGGATTCGCACGCGAAATCGTCGCGACAACGCCCACCTTGTCCAAATCGACACACACCGAAGGAGCAAACGCAGAAGCCGCATCCGGCTCCGTCAGCTGCTTGAAGAAGAGCAACACCTTGTGCGAGCCCATCGGGTTCGGAGGAATGAACATGTGCGACGTCAGCGGCATCACCGAAACACCTGATGACAGGTCGCAGTCGCTCTGGAGAACCGTCACACAGTCGAGAGCCGTGCTGTTACTGACACAGTAGCCAATGTCCTCTGGTTTCTATCTGTGACAATTCCCCACTTGTCTCACCAGAAGGTCGATGGAAAGGGTGTGCAGATCATCCACGAGACTCGTCTTCACGCTGAGGAGAAGCGTTTCTGCGCCGCTGGAAAGCTGCAGGTCGATGGGCTGTGCGCTATCGCAACTGAAGGGCGCCGAACGGGACTCCATATCCTTACTCAAACGAAGCATGTGCTGGGACGCGGGGAGGAACTCCGTCCAGCTAATTCCCGATGAAGCGGGAAGCGCAACACTCTCCTTTTCCTGCCACAGAGTCAGCTCGTGCGGTGTCCGATTCACAAACACGTAGCGAGGGGAAATGACAAGCACACACGTCGCCTCAAACGGCTTCGGCGCACGCTGCACACTCACTGAGTAGAGTGAATCGAAGCGCGTGTAGGGAGGCGACGCGGGAATGCGCACTGTTTCGCACGCCTGCTTCTCCAGAGTCACACGCGAACTCCACGGGGAGTTTCCCTTTCTCAATCGAATCACCGTCTTTTTTCCGTTTCCGCCAGCACTAAAGAGAACAGGCTGCAACAGAGGAGTGTCGCTGGGAGTTACGCCCAAGGAAACCGTAACAGGTTCTCCTGGAAGACGCTGCACAGGTTTCTCCTCCTTGCCTGCAATGAAGAGCGTGTCCTTTGTGCGATTTACCACCCAGTAGAGAGCAAACACGGAGAGCTCCAGGATCTCCGACAAGGGATCACTTCCCTGGGACACCGAAGTGTACGCATATTGGACCGATACGTGGTTGCTTTCCATATCCGCCAGCTCGCACTCCCCCTTTCCCTCTGTCACCACGGGAATTATCTGCTGACCCCACACGAATTGCGTGTTCATCGGACGAATCAGAACGGCGTACTGATCAATCGAACGACCGTCCACACAGGTAATCTCGACACTCTTTCCCGACGCGATAGAACCGTGCTGTGCGATTTGATCTACAGGTCAACGAAGAGGAAAGGAACGACTGCCTGAAGCCGACTTCTTCAGCACACGGTACTCCATAGCGATTGGCAGCAGATTCCGGAGTCTCATCACAGGAACGATCACGACGGAGAAGGAGGCGCTGGTGATACGGTTGCCCGTCCGTGGCGTTCGTTCCGTACGTAGCAACACAAAGCGGGGAACGTCGGGCGTACCCACATTCAGGCAGCAGCGGCGCAGATTCCGCGACGTCACGTCTGCAAGCGAGATGCTGTTGTGTACGCAGGAGGGAAGGTTGTCCGCCACGTCGCTTCCCAACAACTCCAGCCTTCCAGCGCCATCGAAGGATAGTGGGCAGAAGAGCGTCTTTCCCTGTTCCACAGGGAGAGGCGAGACGACCTCCTTCGGGTGACTGACCACGACACCCAACGCCTGCGCGTCGAAGAATGGACTCTTGGGACCAACCGGCGTTCCGAAGTAGTTGACATGCAAATCGTCCAAATTCGTCTGCTTCATCTGTGACTGGTAGAGGGTTGTGGTGCCTTGGACGCTGTCTTCATGAATGAACCGAGCGTAGAGGGGAACGGAACAGTAATGACGCAGACCCAGGAGGGACGCAAGCTGGACGATGCGCAGACCTCCACGGTTGAAAATGCGCACCAAGACCGTTCTCTTCGTGCTGCCGTCGGAGGAAGTCACGACATAAGAAACTTCGCCTTCGTTGTCGCAGCAGAACTGGATGCGCTGGTAGCCTCGGATGCCAACACTGACAATACGCTGATTGTAGGACTCCACCATATCGTTTGCGTTGAAGCTGGGATGCGCCGGAAGCGAAGTGCAGATACGAACGTTGCAGGGAATCACAATCGTTTCCTCCGCATTATTGGAAAAGGTACTTGTGGATTCTTGTTCCGCAAGCCCAGCAAGCCACCGCTGCGTCTCCTCCTCCGTAGTGGCGAAGACGGAGATAACATGAGAAGTCTGGTCGGTAAACTCGAAGAGAACGTCCTCTGACGGAGACAGCACAAAGGAATCCGGACGAGACGTGTACTGGATTGGTGGAGCTTCTCCACACGCATGAACCGTGTTGCTGAACACACGAACGCGCGGCTCCTCTCGGAACACCTCCACCCAGCACAACTGCACGTCGTTGCCTTCTGCACACACATAGAGAGTACCGGCGCAGCGGAGATCGCGGACACGATGATCGATCCGCTCCCAGCTAGCTCTTAGTTTCTTCATCTGGGCGCTGAGACCACCGTCGTCCTCAATGCCGAACGTCACCTCCTCGTCTAGATGGTTCTCCACGTAGAGGTAGTATCCGGTCTGGACAGAAGGAGTCTCTTCCTTGTTCATCCGCTTCTGCAAGTCGCTCAGGAAATGAAGACCGGCAGAACAGACAGCCGTCGTTACGTTCACGTTCATGACCTTCTCGGCAGTGAGGACGCAGGACGTTTGGGGAGGAAGCATCTTTCCTTGGGCGAGCGCCTTCTCAACGACAGCGGAGGGAATGGGATTCTGGGTCACTTGCGCCATCATTTCCCACGGCTCCACGAGAGGCTCCCAAGCGATGCGATCATGGTTATAAAAGTCCACAAGCAACTGCATGCGAAGGATGGCGACGAACTGGTTATCCATTTCGCACGTCGCCTGAAGAGGACCGACCTGCACCTGGAGGAAGGGAACCTCCACGCTGCTCACGTCATTCATCAAATTGATCTGAATGGGATGCAGCGACAGCTTCAGCGTCACACTGAGGGTGGGCTTGTCCGTTTCCGGGACCAAGCAGGGAAGCCGTACAACGGGAACTAGTGTCGACTCGGTTTCCTCCGCGACCACTGACGTCATCGGAGGCATTGCCTCCAAGAACAGCTTCATGAAGCGGAGAAGAATGCCCACATCGCGTATGCCCGCCATCAGATGCATCTCCGAAGGATCGCTGACCTCTACGGCGAAGGACGTCAAGCGCTTTGCCGTGCTCACAACCACTTGCAACGACCAGCTCTGAAGCACATCATTCCAATCATGCGGAGGAACCAACTGATCGAGGGCGCAGTGGGCAATACGCACGTCATTGAGGAGCAGTTTCAGACCGACGTCCAGAGACGATGCGATTTCGACGGAAGAGTCAAGAGCGAAGTTGATGAGCAGCATGGGGGCGGGGACGGAGAAGGAAGAGGGAATGTAGATAGTCACCGGATCGATCTGGACACGCAAGCGGAGAAGCGACAGAAGGGAGAGAAGGAGGGGAGGAAGTTCGGTAGACGCAGGGGATTCAGAAGGCGGCAACGCTTCCACAGCAGGTGATACCTCTCTAGATGGAAGTGCTGCTAGGAAGGCGGGAATCACAGACAGAATCTCCGCAAAGAGAGGGGTAGGAAACACGACACAGCGATGAAGACTAACGCTGACGTCGATCGGTGCTGCGCGCAGTTCCTCCGACGTGGAACAGGTGCCACTTAGCGCGGGAGTAACAGCATCTCCAATCTCGATGGGAAAGGAGAACTGAGGAAGCAGGTCGTGCGTTCGGGTGTCTCGCAGCGACACACTCGACACCGAAAAGTGAACTGTCATGCGGGTTGTCGTCAGTATGGAGCCAAGGCAGATTGTCTTCAGTTGAAGTACGAACAGGGAATCACTGCTACTGCCACAGCATTTCACGAGGGATTGACCACCTGTTTCATTGTAACCGCCTTCGTTTTTGAGTACCTCCAAGTAGACTCCCTCCAGAGTCACCTCTGTGTAGAACGCCTCGCCAATCCAGTGGGAGCAGGTCTTGGAATCGTTAAGTGTGGTTTCGTTAGGTGCGGTCTCTTTGGAGGCCGATTCATTGAGTACAGACTCCCTAGCAGCCGATTCATCAAGTACAGACTCCTTCGTGTCCATTTCATTCAACACACCTCCACTTTCCGACACCTGAGGAACCAACAGTTCCTTCGCAACAGAACTATCACCAAATAGCGTGCACTGCAGTGGAGGAACTTCCTTAATCTCCACGTGCGACGGCTCCTCGCTCATATTTCGAAGCAACCGTGTTAGAATGAACGACACCTGGGACTGATTCGCAGTTACCACAAGCGGCGAAATGTGAATAGACGTGTAGAGAATCGTATGCAACAGCACCGTCAAGGAAACGCTCACACCTCCCAAAACCGACTGCGTCACCAATGCTTCGTGCGGAGCGTACACCGTCACCAAACGAAGACCCTCCAACTGCATCGAAATGGAGGTCGCCGCGTTACACGACCCATGAACAAAGAGCGCGCTGCGCTTCTCCTCCGCCGATTGCATGCCATTCCCAACCTTCATCATTCCCAACTCGAAGCGGAGTATCTCTTGACTCTCCGAACCAGCGGGAATCATCACCACAAGATTCTGGAGGTACACGTTCACACGAGGCAACACATAGAATACATGTCCATCCGACGACAGTGAACGGATAAGATTACTACTCACGAGAACTGCAAACAGGGAGTCAACGGCGTGGGAAACAATGGCGTGAAGACCCGATGACACGAGTATGTCCATGGACGACGTACTCTGGACAGGAACGATCGATTTCGGAGAGGCAAACGAACGCAGCAAACAGCCCAGGGCTCCCGTCTCCAGATACTGAAGAAGCTCCTTCACGAAACGCATTCGCAGCACCACGACGGGAGCGCTGATGTGTACGTCCATCGTCGTATCGGCTAGGTCGGTGTGCCCATTTGCAAGCATCACGTCCGCCGAAAGGAACGGCACTCCCGAGTCCGTGTGCTCGATTCTCAACACGGACGGATACAAACCATCTTTCTGCGAGCAGTCTGTCAAACACACGTCCTGCAGGGCAAGACAAATGCGCGAGGCAAGGCGAGACTGGTGGAAGGTCGCTTGCAAATCGTCCAGTGAAACGGAGAGAAGAGCAACACCATTGTCTTGCAGGACGTCCACATCTAGTGTCCTTGTCTGAACATGCATATCGAGAAGTCCATCCTGCTGTTGCTTCGGACAATAGATCGGTGCCACGGGAGCCGCTGCTGACTCCTCCGAAAGACCCAGTGCCGGAAGCGAGGGAATCAAGGGGAGCAGACGGCAGACGATCGCAGCGTTCAGCTGACAATGAAGCGAACCCATTGTAACAAAGAGATTGGTCGATGCCTTGTATACATCATTCAGCATCGAGAGCGCTCCCACCGTAATGAAGCGTCCCTCAACGAATTTCTCCTCCGAACGAGTATCCAAAAGCAAGGGAGTGGACACGGACTCCACGCCGTAGAGAGCCAACTGCTCGGCGCGCGCAAAGTCCCTCACACGAAGCGACGCGACCGAGAAGCCGATGTCCATGTCGTAGAAATGGTCCGCATAGGTCATACCAATCTCACTCACCTCCAACTCCACGAGCGGTCGCTGCGCGTCCTCGATCGGATGCACGGCGATCGAAATACTACTGACGCAAATATCCATGGTCATCATCGGCTTGTATTGGAGGAGCAGCAGGTCCTCGTAGGTGAGATGCATTACGCCGTGCGTCGTTTGAATGACGTGATGGTCCAGTGTTACGGAGGCAGACTGGACGAGCGCTTCTCCCAAGGGGTGGCGCTGTCTCATCTCCTTCTGCGTTTGCGTCACCAGTCGATAGAGCAGCTTCTGCTGATTGCTTCCCTCCTTCCAAGCGCTGATGTCGTGGTCGCTCAGCAGAGGAGAACCGTCGTAGGCGATGCAGCTGAAGAGGAGCTGCTTCGGCTGCAGCAGTAGGTCCATCACATTGAGCTCCAGCTCCCGCTGCTTCGAGAGGAAGACATTGAGAACGGGACACACCCAGGCGACAACAGCATCGATCAGGGGCTTGGTCACGCCAATGGAGATGGGTGTCACCTTCACACCCACGTGCGTTGACACGTAGCGCATCTCGTTCACCAGGCATAGGCCCAGCTCCACATCCACGTCGAAGGGAAGGAGGAGACAGCTTTCCGCCACGTCGCTGAGAATGGCGAGCGGGAGCGTTCGCTCTGCGTAGACGCGTCCGTTCATCACACCCACCGCCACCTGCTTCACCTGAACGGTGATGACGTTGTAGAGGTCGGCATCCGCAAGGTTCTGTGGATCGGGCTCACCGGATTTGGGAGCAGCCGACACAATAATCTCTCCGATCTGGGCGAGGAGAAGCTGCGTTTTGGATCGTCTCTCTACGCAGTCGCTCGGGACGATCACGTTCACGGGCGCCACATGAAGGTCCAACGACATGCCGTGGTTGTTTTGGGCGACGGCAATGAGGTTGGCGTTTCCTTCTCGCAGCTTCGTGACCATCGAATAGGCCTTCTCCACGTAATGACTCATCATGATCAGGTTCTGTGGCACGAGGAAGCGAATCATTTCGAGAACCCAGGGAACGTTCAACGTCACATCGAGTGTCTGTACGCGTCCCACAACCTTCATGTCGCCGCTGCCATCGAGCGAGGGAACCTCGATGTGCGCCTCGACAAACGGATTCTCCTGAAGCTTCAGCAGATCCGCAGGAAGAAGAGGCGCTGCGTCGAGAGTGGGCGCTCGCCGCACTGAAACCATCATCGGGTAGCGCGTCTTGTTGGAGAGTCGGTCCCGGACCTGGAGATCGCTCACCATCGTCCACAGCTCCAAAAAGCCCTTTCTCTTGTACGCACGCAGACTCACCGCCCTGACAATCAGATCCATGAACTCCTGTTCCTCTCTCTTCAGCACGAGGTGCGTCGACTCTAGAGCAAAGTCGACGGAGAAAAGGATGTCCATCGGCTGTCCTCCTTCCCACGGATTCACATCCTCCGAAGAGAGCTCTAACTCCTTGTACAACTCGGTGCGCATCTCCTCTTCCTCGTCCGAGGATGAGGAAACGACTTGCTGCTCCATATCCTTGTCGATTTCCACCTGCGCCATCTTCCGGAAAAGAATCGTATTCTCCACCGAGAAGATGTCCTCGAGTTCCTGCTTCCGCTTCAGCGCCTTCTTGTCCTTCTTGATCGAGGGGAGCCCGGGCGCCTTCAGCACGCGCTTATACAGCGTGATGTACTCGTTACGCTGGTTCTTGAACTCCATGTAGTCCTTCCACGTCACGGCGGCTCGCTTCTTTGCGTTCTGCTTCAGCACACAGTTGATCGCGTACTGCCACCACCGTCGCGGGCGTTTCAGCACGTCCTTCTTGGGGCGATTCACAGGCTGCTGCGCTCGCCGCATCTGCAGCGTGAGACTATCGAGCAGCCCTGTGAGGTCTCGGATCTGGCTCTGTAGCACCGTCAGCGTCAGCTGGGGGACGATCGCCATCGCCTTCATCACCGGAGACGCCGTGTTGACGTATTTCCAGCACGTCGCTGCGAAGCTCCGAGCCAGCGTAAGATTCTCGTTGGAGCAGAACTTGGCGGCGTCCTTCATGAACTGCTTCACGAACAGTTCCACCTCGTCCTTTTGACTCCGACCGCGGACGCGCTCCATGTTCACATATGACTGGACCAACTTCCCGTTTACCAATGTATCCTTGTTCAGCTTCAGCTCCTCCAACGCCTGCAGCGCTGCCGCCTCCGGCTGCGGTTTGCGAAGCTCCGTGCCTCGGATGTCCAGATCCAGTGTCACCGATACAGAGAGCGGGTGCAAAACGAAGTGCGTGGGAACGGGCTTCGACGGGTCGTCCGATTTGTGAAAGGGGAGCTCCATGTCTTCGTTCAGCGAGTCCACGTCATCCGTCCGAACCTGTAGTTTGCTGTCAGAGTCCCAGTAAACTCCCACCTTGTCGATGAGGAGGTTTTTTGAGAAGAGACCGTTGTGCTTCTCCTCGGCGCTCGATTCTCCTTCCTGATTTGGAGACACGACAAGTGAGTGCAGTGTAACACCGGCGGAAAACGGATGTCTCGGGTCGGAACTGTGATCTTCGTAGCGGATGTGCACGTCTTCTACGAGGAGCTCGAAATTCTGAATGATCTTGCTCACCATCGTGTTCACCAGACTGTTGTCCTCCTTCTCGTGGAGTTCCTTCATTCGCTTTGCTTCCTTTTCGTCGATAGCCTATTGATTATGACCTTACAATACGCAACCACCTTCAATCGCTGACGCTTGAGCTCCACATCACGTTTGGCAAATGCCTCCTCGTCGTACTTGACCTCGGAACGCGGACACACAACAACGTACACGTTTCTGATCTGAACCTTCGTTGGTTTCTTGCCGATGTTCTTCCAGGGAATCTAGTTCATCAGAATACCACGCAATCTGCGTACACGCATCTGCAACTCACCGATGTATCCAGATTTGATCTCCACAGGGAGATTGAGGAAATCGAGAGCTTCGGTTTTCACTTCCTATTGTTACAGGCGGCGGTAATGACCCTACTAGATTTCGAAACTTTACGTCTCCTTTCCAAATGGACACCTTCAGATCATTCTTGTCGATGTCCTTTATGTATTCTCCAAGAAACCTTGATATCAATGAGTTCACTACGTCTTCTAGCATAGTAACTGATTGAATTAGGTTGGAAACTTGAATGAACACACTTTTGGCAAGGACGAATGAGAGTGAAAAAATAAGGGTCTACTTGAAGAAAGTCGGTATCCTTGCTGATTTTAAATTTGCTGACCGCTCAAAGGACATGGAATATAATAGAACAGAATCGACCGAGGAAATGCGATCGTGAAGTAAAAGGCATGCGTTGCTTTCTGAAGGCATTCTCTGGTCTGTAGTAACGAATATGAATATGCTAGAATGTCACCATGATTTCAAATATGCTTTCATAGGAACAAAAGAGGATCTAAAACACCGAATCCATATCCATTTCCCTCTGCTGAACAGAGAGAACACGAAAATGACTAAACAGAGGAGGCAGCACATCGCTGCGATTGCACGACACATACGCCTTTTCGTCACAATTCTCCAGGGGTTGTTGCGAAAAAACGATTTCATATGCGCGACGCAACACGTTCTCGTCCTGGAGGAAGCGAATTCGACGCAGTCGTCCGTACTCCGCGAGGGAATGAATCCACTGCGTGGAAGGAACTCGGGAAGAAAGGAAGGTCACGGAAAGCGTTTGCTCCTTGACCATGCAATGCTTGAAAACGGAGAAGAAACGACCATCTGGCCGGTCCATCAGCTGCGTCATCGCCACCACGTCGTTGCAGTTCATTCGTTGCATCATCCTGTCAACAGTTTCCGGATCCACCAGCGTTGCCGCATCGGTATGTGAACTGGAATCCGTCGACACCACATCGAACTCCACCTCGACAAGACGCTGCATCTCCTCACGCATCACCGGCTTGCAATGGGACTCGTCAACCTCGTCCCACTGCGCTTCTCCCTCTCTTTCTACACAGGAGCGACGAAGGAAACCAATCTGCATGATATCGCTACAGAGACTGCGAGCGGTCGTATGGAGAGGCGTTGCAGGCCATACACCCATGGATGGACACATGGCTTCGTTCGTTGCGTTGTATAGCAGTTCCACGCGTTGGAGAGAGAAATAATGATGAAAGAGAAACTCGTTCTTTTCCTTGAGGAGCAACGTCAGACTCGCAAGCTGGTTTTGCAGGAAGGAAAACACTGACGATTCGGAAGCAGATGCCTCGATGAGGAAGGATAGAGCCGTTTGGACGCGGGCCTAGAGTCAGAGAATCATGAAGAAGCTACCGAGGTAGACAGGTCCCTGTAGTGGATGAACTGAACGTTTCGGAGGAAGAAGGATCCCATGATCTCTTTCAGCGCCTCTATGAATACTAGCACGGTCTGTGAGTTCTGGACTTGCGAGTGAGCATCATGTCGGAGTGCCGAGACGTGAATGTTGCTCACGAAGAATTGAACCCAGAACAGAGAGCTACCAAGTGGTGGCTTTTCATCAACTACACGTTCATTCACACGAGAATACCTACAGCACCCTTCCCGATGCACTCTTCCAAGCACGCCAGTCGTTCCGGAACCCTTTCTGCACATGCGCGTGACAAACCCCCTCTTTCCGGAGCCGCAACTCGCGTACACGACTCCACCGACTTTCACGTTCCCATCGCAGAAAGTCGTGTTGACGCAGGTGTATCCGATTACAATGCCCCCTTCACAGGGTTTACACGCAATGTTGCCGGTTCGTCGACTACCGCGCGTCTCTCCCAAGCACAACTGACACTCGGTGACTCCACCTTCCGAGTAGAACTGTCCATAGCACCTGATGGCCGATCGCGGATTGCCTCGGAGGAACGCCGTTCCCGAAGGACACGGGACGCAGAGAGTCCCGTTCTCGCTGCGATCGGGGAAAGCGCCCTTGGGGCAGCGCTGACAGTCGTGGACGGTTTCCCACTCGCCCTGTGGAGAGCAATAGCGAGTTATCGATCCGTAGAAGGGAGATACGCAAGGTTGCGTCACGGTCGTATTCAGCGCAGATGCAGGAAAAGCCACTCCATTTACAGAATGCGAGGGACAGTGGGATGGAGGAGGAGGAAGTGACTCCTCCCTGGAGCTACCGGCCCGACGAATGGCTGCTTGAAGAAGGGACAGATCGACCGTCTTTTCGATGCAGCTTCCTTCGGCAGGTCTCCACTGCCCCTTGGAGTCGCAGAAACGCCACAGCCGCTTGCCGTTGCCACAGCGTGCCGATGCATGTGTGACCGCGGGACTACGGTGCCAGAGGATGTCCTCTATGGGATCTCTCATTTCGGGGCAGTAGAGGATGGAAGTGAATGGCGTTTTCTCTTTCAGAGCCGACTCTTTGGGCTGAATGATCTCTTCCAGACGATGAAGCAGGGGCGTGACCGGCTCCTCCACCTCTTCGACTTCCATGTGGGTTGCCGGAACGGTTACAGCGCAGGACATCTCCACTTGTTGCACCCGCAGTTCCAAGGGGCCTTGGTGGTATCGTTGAAGCGGATCGAAGGAAATGCGCAAGGAGGCGGTTGGAGGAACGTCCGTCAGGGTGATGTTGATCGTCGACCACAAACTGGAGAGGGAGGGAAGGGCGACGGTGTTGTGGAGGATGGCTTTCGATACGCCGTCCATGACGCGGATCACCAGTGGACGTGGCGGAAGCACCATGAAGCGCACACGCAGGAAGGAGAAACAGCTGATCATGTCGGGAACAACTGTGAACTGCAGCCATGCAGGAGAGTTTAGATCAGGAACCACGGCGAACGTGTTTCTTGAATGGTCCAAGACAACCGATGGGGAGTGTACTGCGCTGGAGTCGAAATGGTGAGAGGTGACACTAAGGGAACTGGAAACCAGTTCCTGGAGCGTGGGAGCAAACCACACCGCGAACCGCAGCGACGACAGAATTTCTGAGGGAGAGAGTCCCGTATTCACTGTCAGCGTCAGCGTAATCGCGGAAATCGCCGTGGAGACACGCAACAGGAAACGACACTGTTCCTCACAACGGAGAGACAACGCCTGAAGATCCAACTGATCTACACGGATGGCAGTTACCATGACTAGTTCAGGAAGACCCGAACGGATGGAAAGCATGAGTAACGACTCCCCTTTCCACTCGCAGAACGGAACAGACTGCAAATCCAAGGAGAGAGAAAAGGAGTAGGGGACAGCTTGACTCTCGACCGGGCTTGCGAAATCGATGACGCTCGCCGCACTTCCGTTCAATATCCGATGATAGAGAGGAAGCGTGATTCCTTGCGAAGGCACGGTGATTATGTAGGAAAAGCCATTCATTTCGATTCGATAGTCCACAGCATAGTCCGCGGAAAGACGTACGTTGCTGTCTTTGCGAACACACAGAGTAAGGGTGGTTAGCTGGAAGCCATCAGGAACGATCCATAGATCGTCCTGATTCTGGACGCGCAACCCCACAAGAGAACGACCATCCGTACTGCTGATAGTCAGCTTGAAACGATCGCCGTCGCAGAAACGAATACGGAAGTGCCGAAGGAGGAGCGAGGCATCCGATTCACGTCTTGACGCTGCTAGCACTGTTCGTTCTTTTTCTCGGATCATTCCGCAGATGCATTGATTTTGCCAGTCAAACACAAGTCCGCTGCTCACCCACAGCACCTGAGCACTAAGTGTATGCGGCTCCGCTTCGCCAAGCGATATCCACGTATAACAATCCAGGAATACGTCCAGGAATAAACCCGGCGTCAGAATCTCGCGATCAGACCATAACGGCAGCGGCCAATACGCCGCTACGAAGTCGGTGCCGTAGATGAGTTCCGAAACGTCCTCTCCGAAAAGAAGTCGATACTGCGCACTCAACAGTCGATTAGGGAACTGGAGCAGGCAGTCGCGTTGTAGAGGAAGCTCCGTAACCGTTGACTGCTGGTGAACCTCGTGCCACTTCGCACGAGCAGCGACCTCGAGGCGAAAGGATGAAAGAGAATGACAGTGTGGCAGAACGATCGTATTGATAGTGATGAGTCCCTGCTGAAGAGGCGTGAGGACGAGGGTTCGATCATGTCTTCCCACGGATAGGAAGTCGCCGGAATAGATCACGTCTAGTAAAGAGGACTGGAGCAGAATTACGGTGGTGAAAGAAGGCATTCGAGAGAGCGTTCCCATCTGGTTTCAGTTCCAGGGACAAGGGATCGATCGAAGAGGAGGGAAGTGCCGTCATAAGACGGAAGGGAAACTGAAAGCCAGCGTGCTCCTCGGCGAAGAGGACGTTGTTTCCGAGGAGAACGGATTGCACATGCGCATTCTGAACGATCACATCGAAAATCCCGTCGCCCCATCGAATGGGACGGAGGGAATACTCCCGAATAACCGTTTCTTGCGAATTGGAAGTGATGCTTGTTATCGACTTCTCCACACCTCCCTGAATCTCCCCATACTGAAAGGAACGCAGGATAGTTAAAGGAATAGTGAGAAACTCATCCGAAGAAGAAAAGGAGAGCGACAGAACCAGCACGTCCATCGAATAGACATCCAACAATCCATTCACGTGATCCATGTTACGCATTTCCGCTGATGAGTTCTCTGTGTATAGGGAGCGCGAAAAACGCAGCGATCCCCGGAGGTATTCCACGAACACGCGACCATCGGCACTCTCCAGAAGGAAGCGCGCATGAGGGAAGGGCGCTTTGCTGAGGCGCCACTCGAAGCGATAGAGTGCCTGGGGATAGGAGCATGCTAGATGAGAGCAAGCCACCAATGGAACCTTTGAAGCGAAACGACATGGGGTATTCGATTGTCTCCAGCTGGCAGCCGATGCGCGAAAGAACAGGGTTTCTTCGAGGGACGCCGACCACAGTAAAGTTTTCGGTTCCAATCCTGGCACGTCGATTTCGTAGCATTCCTGAAGCCGAATTCACCTCATACAACAAGGAATCGGAACCCTTTATCGAAAACGAATAGATGAAGGAACCCGGCAGTTGCACGTGAATCGATTCCTAAAGTAAACAAATACGTGAAAGCAAACATGCTTGTAGAATACGAAGGATCCAAAATCCACCTTAACGGGGTTGTATGCGAAGGGAACGATTGTTTCTGATGTCTCACAGAGATCGAGTGCATCCGAGACCACTCGAAGCGTATCGAAGGACTGCTTCGATGCCATTCCCAGACGCAGAATACCCTCGTCCCGCTGATACTGGAAATCGATGAAATGCCAGATGTCGGTGGCGTTGTGGCGTTGATTGGATCCCAGAATGTAAAAGGCATTGCGGTGATTGATGTGGTCTTCAGGGAGACGAATCGCATTGATCCATTCCCTTCGACCGTTGAAAGAGAGCGTAATATCACATAATCGATCGACGGAACGAAGCAATGGGGATATGTGCGCATTTGCCGACCGCTCCACCAGATCCAACAATAAAATCATCGACAGCGATACGCGTGATGGATTGGATACCATCACGACACCGGAAAACACATCAGGAGATAGCGAAGCAGATTGTCCTCCCAACAGACAGAGGTTCTGCGAATTCAGTGAGATACAACCCGAAGTCTGTGCCTGAATGACGATCAGCTGCGTCTCATAGGGGTGTCTTCCCCTGAATTCAATAATATCACGTTGTGAGAATAGTATCGATTCGTTCACTAGTGATAAGCAAAGAATGGAAAAAAATAACAAGGGATGCGAACTATTCTAGTCTTCGAGTGCAATGAAAGAGAAAACAAATACATAGACTCGATAAACACGGTCATGACAGTGGATCGTCGTTCCAGCGGTCTATATGTAAAATGCAAAATGAAAGTGAACGGCGACTCCAAATGCAAACATATTGTATCGATAGGAACGCAATACTCAAAGGAGTACGATTTATTGGATTGAAAAGAAAGGAGCTGCTCCCAATATAATGTGCTTCTTGTTCCATCTTCCAAAAGACGGCTGATTCGCCATCGCTGCGACGGCACACGGATAGATTGTGTTGCATTTAAAAGAATATACAGTTTCACTTGGTTGATGCTGCACCGCTGCGTCTTTCCTATCCGTTAACGCATACATGTGTCATTACCACAACTCACGACCAGAAGGAAGGCAACGAGTAGGAGGGAAAGGGATCGATTCGACTGCATCCCTTTGGAGAATAATGAAGCAGTGAAGTGAGATGCAAAAAACGACCTCATTTGTGCAACTTGCTCATTATATGTGCAACTCATGTTTTGCCGAGGTCATGCGGTTTGGAGCGTTCCGAAGAGACAATCTTATGGATCATGGGGAACGCTGAAAGGATACAAAACAGCCGCCATTGATGTGGTTGCTCATCCTGAAAAATCGCTGGCCTCCGTTGTTCCAGACGTTTTGCGATATTGGAATAGCGAGAAGAATGGCGATCTCGATCCCAGGTCTCTCCCCTTCACGTATCGAGGCAAACTGTGGTGGAAGTGCCCAAAAGGAGCGGACCACGTGTGGAATACGCGAAATGGAAGCGCGATTGATGCCGTGAATCACCGATTCCGCAGTATGAACATGAAATATGTATACCCTAGGTTGTCCGTATTGTAGTAATCGCAAACTTTCCTCGACCAATTCGCTTCTCGCCACATTCCCCGAACTGGCTATGCAGTTTGATCCCCTACTGAATGGCGGGAGGCAGGCGAATCAGGTGATCTTTAAGGAAGGGAAACCCTTTGTCTGGCGTTGTCCTCACAATCACACCTTCAGCTCTACCATCCGCAGCATGATTCGGTGTAAGGAGATGGGTCAAGTCGCCTGTCCGACTTGTCGTCGTGAGGAGCAACAGTCGCTGTTGTTGGCCGATGAGTACCCCGAGCTTTTCGAGGAGTCCTACAACTGGCTCAATTGTCCCACGCTGAAGAAGCCGACTCCTTCTCAGAGAATGTCCAGTGATCGGGACGCGCTTCCATTCATTCCTTTCGAGCAGTTGTATACGAATGCATTTACGGATGAAAAGCCAGCGCCACGTCCAGCGATCCTATCGACATCGGTGGATCGGTTGGGTACGCTCACTCCAGCAGACCCTGCGAATGAGAGCTTAAATCGAGCCCTACAGAATCATATCATCGAATACAGGAAGTGGAAGGAGCGAATCCATTCCGATGACGCATCCATTATCTGGTGGGTGTGCTCCTGCAACAATTCACATATCTGGAGAGAAAGTGTTCGTTCTAGAGTTCGGCAGGGTACGTGCATCCGATGTGATTCATGGTAGAGTGTCCGTTCTGCAGGAAGGAGCACCAGCTGTGACATACCAACTTTGTACTATACCGCACTATGTTTGTTTACAAATTCGCCACACTGAACAGGCATTTTGCAGATCTCTTTTTAATCAGGAACGGTAAAGGAATATGGATCGTATGGTTGGAGATGACATCGCGAGTGGAGTCCGCCAGATCGTGCGACAGTTGCTAAATCTCGCTTCCGACCCCGACAGTCAGCCATTGATGGCAAGACAACCTGGTGAGTACTATAATCGGAGTAATGACATATAGAGTTCATTTCTGGGTTGGTGTCGTACATGGCGGATGCCGACGAGGAGGTGCGACTGATGTCTGCGCGCGCGATTGAGTTTTTGTCTACACACCCCAGTAACAAGGAAATCGTCGCCAAGCATGAAGGACTTGTCGAGAAGATGGTTTGCTCATTGTATGGGTGAGATCATTGTAGAAGGAGTTTGCAGACTCACCGAACGAGCACGCCCGAGCCATCTCTCGTAGAACGCTGAACAACATAAAGAGTTTCCTGGAGGAGGACGACGTGGAATTTCTGAAGCAGCATCCGTGTGAGGAATCGAATGACGTACGGCAGGTCACATCGGTCGTGAAAACCTACACATTCACGGTAGAAGCGGTTGCATTGGTTGATTACAGATCGATCGCCTGGACGATAGCACAATCAATGAGGCGCTTCAGTCCTCCATTATTCAGATTCCCGGAGTGACATCAATTACGATGGAGAAAGTGATAATACGTGTACTATTTGAGTTGTAGCCGAAAAAGAAGATGATCGTCACGGTCAGACAGGAGGAAACGGAAAAGAAGGAGGAGGAAATTCGCGCCGCCATCGAGTAGATGCTATATAGTGGAATATGACATAGACGTGTTCTTGCTGCGCATTCAGTCGATGTTTCTGGAATCGAAGACGTTTTAGATTATCCTGTCGATCATTAATAGGATTCGGGATTCGTGGATGACTTGTTCACCAACGATGACAAGGGCGACGACGCCATTACTATGTATGGATTTAGCTCGATCGAGAGTCGTTTGGAGAAGAAGAAACAGGAGCGGGAGGCAAAGCAGAAGAAGGAAAAGAAGGTTGCTTCTATTCGGCTGGGTTGAGTGATAGATGAGTTGGCTGTTCGGAAAGGTGAGCAGCGCGATGAGCAGCTGGTGGTAATACTATGTACTGTACACCATGTTTGTTGAAATAGTAAATCGCGGGAATTCAACAATCTTCCTCTTTCTCATTTGCCGAGCTCCATGGTTGCTCTGGTGTCATTTTTCATTATCACAATTTGTTGGTTACTATGCATGGAGTATAATGCACTAGTTTACATTGCTTCAGCCGTTACGTGTAGTAGGAGTATTCTAGAGATTCCTATCTACATGACTATGGACCCGGTTAGATGCAGCGAACAACGTGACGAGGAGCTAGTGATGGCGCCGAAGCTGCCTAAGGGTCTTTTCTTTTTCAATAACACATTGTCTGGAACACCGAAAGAGGCACTGGAAGTGACGTTGTTTACTGTTACAACAAGAAATGGTTCGGGTGATGCCTTTTTCCTGCAAATCGGAGGTTTGTTTCCGTGTTGAATGTGACATATAGTTCTGGGAGTTCCTAGATACGTTTGGATTCAGGAGTCGGAGTGCATCGTGACAATCGGTATTCCAATGAAGCCTATTCCGGTGCGATCCAACACGGTGGTGGACTTAATTGAGGTTTCTCCATCGCTACCAAAAGGTCTGATCGTGGATTCCGTTTCCAGAACAATTCAAGGACTATACGAAGGGACGTTGGATGGTTGTTATTGTTACAGTATTCGAATACGGAACAGCTATGGCAGCGTTTCTGATTCGTTTTGTCTGTACTATACGAGTAGGCATGCTGTTTATGTATGACTTAGACGTCACAACGAATGGTCTTCGTTACTCTGTTGTTCAGAAGGAGTTGGCGGTGACTCCTCTTAAGGAGGGAATTGTCACCCTTGACGAGTTGGAGGCCAGTGACATGTCGTCGCCTTTATACACACGAGATGACAACGTGAATCTTCAGACTTCGGTGATCCTCCAAAGTCACCTCTACATCGACGAGGCCGGCTACTACGCTTTTCGCGTCCGCTCGAACAATCCGAACGATGTGAGTGGTTCCCTCTTCGTTTCACGTAGATGGACCGGTTTCTCGTGACAATCGACAGCGTGGTGGTTTTCGACACGACACACGAGCGACTGTCGGCTGTGAAGGAACGCACACGAGCCATCAACTTTATGCTGAACGGATATCGCAGGCTGGTCATCCATTACTTCAGCGAGGATCCTCTCTATCGCTCCATCTCCATCGAGTGGATGCGACCGTCGACCTCCGTCTTCGAGCGAATCGATGCCAGCCGCTTCGTGACCACACTCTCTATGTTCGAGTACATGGAATCAAGAAGCATGATCGAAATGGGAGACGAGATGCAGATGGTTCCATTTGTCAATCGCAAACTGTTGGAAAGTGTCATTGGGAGAATTGGAACGTCCGTTATCTCCTTCTCCGTGAAGCATGATCCCTTTGTGAATGCCACCATCGATGAAGTGACGGGTTGTCTGACCATTCAACCCATCCAACCCGTCACCGTGACGGAAGTAATTGTTACCGTATCCATACGAAAAGGCAGTGTCACTGTGGAGTTCACGCGTACTCTGTCTTTCATGATTTTGGATTGTGGGTGTTGTCTGTCCTCTCTCATGTAGATTCCCACTTCCCCTCTGTGCTTCAGTACTCCATGGATGACATGATCGTGTCCGAGATCAGCATGCAAGTTATGGAGCCCTTTACCGTGGCTCCCAAGAACGTCTCCTCCTCGATTCATCGGTTTGCCATCAGCCCGCCACTCCCTTCGGGACTGACCATCGACAGTCATCTGGGTGTCATTCAGGGAAGTGCCAACGAGGGTCTCGACAAGGTCATTTTCACGGTTTCGCTCTACGGATACCATCATTCAATCAACTGTACGCTGGTGATGGTGTTTTCGCTAAGCACCCACATGGACGTCTTTCATGGGACCATTGAGGGACCTGCGCGAACCATTTTCTATCGTTCCATGGGCGTGACTCCCACCCCCCCGGAATGGGAGGCGCTTTCCGTTTCCTATGCCGGTGAATTCAGATTCAGCGTTCTCTACACCTCGTTCCAGCTATTATACGATATTCACTCGTATATCGACTCTCTCGCGATCACTCGCTAGATCTGTGACGCTTCAACGTGGTGACGGTGCGATCTACTTGCTGAGGAATAACCAGTTCATCGGAAATCAAAGTCCCTTCAATAGCACGCATCGTGTTTTGGAGTTGCCGTGTTGTATGTTCATGCTTCGTTTCTCACGTAGCCTCTTCTATCCATTCCAGCATTGGTCTCTCCACCCATCATCTTAATGTGGTCGTGGGAGCCTCCATCCCAGCCGTTGGCGTATCAGTCTTCGGAGTACTCATGGGGATAACTGTGGATCCTCCCTTTCCGCCTGGCGTGTCGTTGTTAATCCGTCCATCGTATATGAAGCCTTCCAACGACAGTTTTGTAATAGCCGGAATCTTCAACACTCCATTATCACAATGCTATCGCATATGCATGAAGGCCGACTTTGCCCCCGTTTGTGATATTCTGGAGGTGCATGTGAGATCATCCGATGTGCAGTTCCTCCGCATGGAGATTACGGACACAATTGCCAATACCTTTGAGTACACCTACCAACTGTACTCCGATGAGGCATTGATATTGGACCGTACGGACCTTATTCTGCAGCATCACACATTGCTGGTGGCTCCCAGTCCTTCGAGTTGCTATTTTGTTCGCATTTGTCGAAACAAGCAGTACTTTTGTGTAGTTGTCGTGAACTGTAGAGCATCGTTCCGCCAAGAAGCCATTCGGATGCAGATCGTTCTGGACTCCTGGAATCAGGTGTTCTCAGCCATATTTGTGGGTCGCTCCGTCACCGATCTGTACCCATGTCGCAACTACTACTTCACCACCATTCCAGTAGTGACACTCTCTGACAACTGGCTGGCATTCCGCAGCGCCTCCAGTATGCCCTTCAGCTGGCGCGATAGCTCCTTCGACGACAGCAACTGGAAGGAGATGAAAACTTCCTTTCCGGTATCTGCGGGCGAGAGCATCTACTTGCGTCGACACATCCACGTTGGGTTGTTCTTTTCGGATGATTTGCAGGTGAATAAACTCATGGAGTATAGTGTGTTACTGCTAAGCATTCTTGTTCGCGAGGGCGTTTCCCTCTACGTGAACAACGTGGAGGTGATACGATATCACCTGGATTTCCGTCTACAAGACCAGAACGATGTGGGAACATCCTTCTACGGAGAGCGAAGTGCGACTGCGTCCTTCGCGTTTCCGCGCTACGTGAGCGCCACCATCTCCCACCAGTTCCTTCACGTCGGAGATAATGTCATTGCCGCTGAGATTCACCAATTCATGAATGCGCGCTCAAACGTCTTCTTCGCCCTCTCCGGCAGCCTCCTCGCCTCCTCAGATTACTTCTACGTGTCTCCGTTTCCCACTGTCACTGCCTCGTCCGATGTAGCCTCAAATATGTTGTTCTTATTGCTAGGAGGAGAACGCGTATCGCATTTTCAGTGACGATTGGTTCCCACAGTCTTTCTGGAGGGGAAAGAGCGGCGATTGGATCCTCTACGAGCATGGCGGTTACAACCACCAGTATGTGAACATGATGACGGTCGTCCCTTCCTTTGACTGTCTCCCCACCAACATCGAGCTCTTTGGTGTCGTCATGTACTACGACAAGGCGGGGATTCTCCGGACGAGCGATTTCCTGCTGCTGAACGCCACAGAAATCCGCTGGGACTCCTACCACCATCTCCACTTCCAGTTGCTGGTTCCGAAGACAAGTTTCCACGCGTTCCGCCTGCGTGTGCGCAGTGGGAGATGGCCAATCATTTCATCGTAGATACAAAGGAGGAGTGCGTCGCGCTGGGCTCCGTCACGCTCTATAGCAACAACCAGGAGAACTGTGTGTACGGAGACGTGTCGGTGCCTATCGGCGACGAATTGCATCTGCCGTGCGAGAACGGCGAGGTGGGCGTTCGCGTGATGAAGTGCAACGAAACAAAGGATGGAGCCGTGTTCACGGATGCTAGAAACTATTGCGCCGGGAAGCAGAGAATTGGTCACGCGCTGGTGCGTTTTATCACGGTCGTAACGGGAGTGAAGTGTAGTTCCCTCTATGGAACTATTGATTTGATTCGCTCCAGTGTAAGCGATGTGTTGCGAGTGGAAAACGTGAATCCGTACTACGTGTACTATCGCGTGGATAGCGAACCCTTCTGCTATTCGGAGATTTACTTTGAGCTATCGACAGGAGTGTTCACTGCCTCCCGATTATACCGGTCAATTGTGTCGCATCGAGCAGAGTTGGCCGAGTCAATTGTGAAAAGATTGAACAAAGACGTGTATGTCGACGTTTCACAAACTGTCTATTATACGGATGATGCGCATCTGCTGATCGTGATTCTTGTTACCATATGTCTAGCGTTGCTTGTCTTAATCTTCGCAACAGTTCTGTTCCTTCTTCTGAGACGAAAGAACGAGAAGAACTTGAATACGCTATTACTGAGCTAACGTTCTGTGTTTGTTCCTCATCTATTACGGTCCTTTATACAATTAGGTCATCCATCCTTTTTCATATCCCAGAGCCCGAAGATGCACAGTTGAAGTATATTATCAGGCGTGCTTCTTTGAATGATTCCTAGTAGCACAGAAGTCATCACCGACTCCATGTCGGAACGCGAATTACAGCGCATTGCCCGAAGTGAAATGGTTGTGGCGCTTGATACGTACTTGAAGCGGAAACGTGTCGAATCTCTCGCTGTGGAACAGAATGCCAGCAGTACCCAATCCACCGAGTTGGCCAAGGAACCGATTAAATCCAATTCCACCGAGTGCTCCTGTCTCAAAGAGCCGCTCCGCACCTACGACGAGGCCTTCTCTTCCGTAGGTGATCATTGTCTCCATTCAAACTAGAGCATCAACGTATCGGCGGAGAGTGAGGACGCTGCATCTACGGTCAAAATCCAGCAGTTGCTGAGCGGGGAAGCCTGGAGAAAGGTGAGCAAGGACGTGGAGTACAGACCCTTTTTCGGAGACATCAACAGTTTCAACGACGTGGAGTATGGGATCGAGTTGTTTCCTGGGCGGCAGAAGCCGAAGGTGGTGATCTCGGTGACAATGTTCAACGAATCCTTTAAGGAACTGGACGACACGCTTCGCGGAATTGCAGATAACATTGAGAATCTGCCCGAGTTTTCGTATGGACTCACCATCGACGATATCGTCGTGTTCGTTATTATTGATGGTCGAACCATGATGAGCAACACCGTTTTTCAGGTTCAAATTCACTAATGGATTGAGAGGTAGTATCGAGAAGACGGAAAGCATTATCTGACGGAAGAAGATGCCAAAGTAATGGACATCGCTGTGGAAGACAATAGACGTCGTATCAAGGCGTGGAAGCACCATATGCCGACAATGAGGCAGCAGTACAGTGAGCGCGATATCATCGCTCTCACCAAGCGCATTCCCACGCTGCAACTCCACCTATTCAAATGCAACCGTCTGATTAGCAAGGGTTCGATTGCAAACGAGAGTTTCTACACTCCCTTCGATATTGTGTTTGCTGTGAAGGAGAATAATATGGGAAAGCTGTCGTCTCATCTGTGGATCATGCGCGGCTTTGCCCGTCAATTGAACCCTGACTTTATCACTCTGCTGGATGTTGGAACGAAGGTAGAAGTGAATGGAGTCTATTTACGTAGCCAATGCCGACAGCCCTCATTCAGCTCTACAACGAGATGGAGGAGAATCCGCAGATTGGTGGTTGCTGTGGTGAGATTCTTGTTTGTATATTGGTATGGTATGATATGTAGGCTTTGAATGCCTCCAAAGCATCTCCTGTTCAATCTGCTCAGTTCTTCGAGTACAAGGTATCCCACTTTTTGGAGAAGGCAATGGAGTCGACATTTGGCTATGTGTCGGTTCTACCAGGAGCATTCTCCGCGTACCGATTCGAGGCTCTTCAAGGCGCTCCACTCGACAAATACTTCCTTCTCGAAAGCGACGAAAACCGACTGGTGGTGGAGCCTTTCTCCGCCAACATGTATCTTGCAGAGGATCGAATCATGGGATTTGAAATGCTTGTCAAGAAGGACTGCAACTACACGCTTCATTTCAGTCTCTCTCCTTTCTCTCTATCACATAGTCAACACCGCTATTGCAACAACCGATATCCCTTCAAATCTCAACATTCTAATTCGCCAGCGACGGCGGTGGCTGAATGGTTCCTTCTTCGCCGGACTGTACGCTCTCAAAGAGTGGAGTCGACTTTACACCGAATCTGGGCACAGCATTGGAAGAAAGCTCCTTCTCACTCTTCAACTCGTGTACATGTCAGTGAATCTCTGTTTCGATTGTATCCATTTCCTACTGTAGTCATGACACTGACCCAAGTCGCCAACATGTATCTGACCTTCGCTATCGTTCTGAACTCGGAATTTGGAAGCAGCTCCATCACCTCCTACTGTCTGAACGCCATCTACCTCACCATCACGGGAATTCAGGTATTCCTTATTATAGATTCTCACCTAGTTCGTATATGCCCTGGGCAACGATCCTCGCGACAACAAGGAAGTATATCGACTTTCCTACATTGTGTATGGAGCTCTTCTCATGTTCACCATGTTCCGTCCATACGAATCCATCCATTGACTCTAGTCACCTTCTACTCCATGACCACCGTTGATGCATTCGTGCTCTTCGCAGCATGTGCATCCACGTTTGTCATCATCGTCTGTTCGATTATCCACGGGCAACTCTTCTCGATTCTTCCAACCATGATTCAGTACTTGTAGGATGTTCGTATTCTCTTCTCATCCGATTCATGTTGCCAACGTTCATGAATATCTTCATTATCTACTCCTTCTGCAACGTTCACGATGTAACTTGGGGAACGCGCGACAGTAATCTAATCAACAATGAAGCCGCGCAACACAACATGGAAGTATCGTACGTTATCCTCCTCTTTGTCAGCATAGATACAAGCGATTTCGATCCAAACTCGTCGTCTTCTGGGTTGCTGCGAACTTCATCTATGCGGGTGGGATTCTCATGGTATGGTTTGGGGGTGGGTGCAAATGAGTTCAATTCGGTGGCAGTATATGGTGTTATTCTGACCATCATCATTGGCATCCTGTTTGGCTATCGTTTTGTGGGATCCATCATGTATCAAGTGGTGAAGCTCTGCAAGTACTTCCAGAAGTACCACGCGAAGAGCGGTCGAAGACGGCTGTTCAAAACACTGGCTGCAGATCCTACTCATCAAAAGAAGAAACAGTAAATGTGTGTGATTGTTTGATATCAGAGTACCGATAGCGGAGGAGGAGCGTCGCGTGATTCTCGATATGAACTCGGAAGATATGGAGAATAATCGTGTCAACGCAGAAATCTTAGTGAGTGATTGTCTATGGACAGACGAATAGACTCCTCTACGTCAAATGAGTGGGGAAGCCATCCTCCTTCGACTCTTTCAGATGTACTCAACATGGGTTCTTCGAGAAAACGATTCTCCCTCGACGCACTCGTCAATGAGTGTTTCCGAGTCGTTGAGCATGTGGAAAGAAGGGAATAGTGAGGGCGTGTGGAGTTACGGGCATGATGAGAATACATGGAGTCACGGGCATGATGAGAATACATGGAGTCATGGACATGGTGGCATCACATGGAGCCACAAACACAGTGACAACTCCTACAATCACACCACACCTTCCACTCTTCAAAACTCATCCCTCGACATCAACACTCCGAAGGAAGAGGATCTCATCTCACACACAACGTATTCCTCCAGCAAAGTCGACTACAGGAGAATATGCATGATCGGTCGGGTGGATTACGAGGAGTGTCTATGCGACATTCTTCCCAAATTCAGCAAGTCGCGATGCGTGACACAGGCCTGCCGTTTGTTTGATCAGGTGGATAAATTGCACTCTTCTAACATAGCTTTCAAAGGAGCGTTATGTCAGCAAGTCACTGAGTGGTCCCTGCTGTTCGTTGCTCGTGCTCTCCTTTGACGAGTTCAGTGAATCCATTCAGAAACTAGCAGCATCTGTTGCAAAGGATACATATAAGCATTCTTCAGGTAGGAGGAATCGATAGGCTTCATCATTGCAGAAACGGAAGGAGCGGATGTGAAGGATTTTATCATCTCCCATGTGAAGTACAATCTTCAAGTTGTTGAACGGATCCTCCAGGAGGAGAGTGATTCCATTAGCACATTATTACTTGTTTATTCCCATTCAACGGTGAAACCTACGTTACACACTCTATATTCCAATTACACAGTAAATTCATGATCCTAAAGTAAAACCGAATGGTGTTGCATCCCCTTTAGAGAATCTAAGTATCTATTCATCTTCGGGATCGTCCTCTACTTATCGCTTTACATACGAGATAGCTTTATCTCGTTCCTTGATTCGCTCATCCTTCTCTGGATGATTCTCGCTATGAACTTTGGAACCAAGAAAGAGCACTTCCATTTACCCGTTATCTGCTGTTCTGTAGTATCCGGACTGACATGTCTCCTCGATATCATCCTTTCTTTTGGCCCCGATAGCGGACCAGTAGTTGCTTGTTGTTGCTTTCATTTCAGATTTGGGAGATGATTGGAGTCCGACCGATTACAACGGTATCAGGGATGTATTGTTTCTTTCTTATTGACCTCGTTATTTTGGTCGTATCGTGCGTTACAAATACATATGACGAAACCGATCATCCCATTGTAGATGAAATTGTTCTGTTTCACTGTAGCAACTCATTCAAATCCCGCCGTGGGTGAGACTTCTCGTGTTGTATGGGTCACTCTTTTTCCTTGTATCAACGCCGAGTGTCTTTGATGTCACCTACTACATTCTCATTATCTCCCTTTCTCTCTTCCTCGCACAGACGGATGGAACCCGTTTCTCGAAGAAAGGACGTCTCATAATCCTTGTGGCGCTTTCATTGGAGTGTGTTTTCAAGTACGTTTATCTATTTCCTGTAACAGTAGGTTCTTTGGCATCACATGCAACATGATCATCAAAGCCATTCTGCAGAAAACCACTAGCGATGTCATCCCAATGCGACATGAAGATGGTCTCTTCCATTTCACGTACAGCGTCTGGAGGATTCTCACCAACTTCCTTCTCTTCATCAACGTCTTTCTATGGGGACAATTGGTTCGTCCAGACTACGACCAGGAAAAGGCTTCCAATCAGCCGAATCATCGAATGCTGTCTTTCATGTTCTCCCTGTATATCCATGTTTCTCCTACCATATAGAATTCGTCGCATCTGCAGCAGCATTCTCGGTCAGATGGTGTTCTACTTCCTAGTCATCGCGTATGTCATGCTCAATTCGTCACTCTTCAATGTGGTGTTGTTGTCGCTCCTTGTCGTGGATGTGTTCAAACTCCAGTCTGTTCATGACATGCTCAAGAAGAATCCATACAAGAGAGTGGCTCCTTGCTCGAAGGAAATCACCTCCGATCCGCAATCGAAACGCATCCTTCTCGTTTCTACCGATGAAAGCGAAGACGAATGTGACGTGGATAAGAAGTCTCATTCTTTGCCCATTTCCTTCGCATTCTTCCCATCTATGATTGTAAGAAAACTCTTCCTCGTGTACTTCTCACTTGCACTGCTGGCGAAACTGTTCTTCGCCGTCTTGCCTCGCTCCTGGTTGGAAAACGCTCCTCTCCTCCTACGGATGATCATCTACTGGATCAACGGAGGCATGAGTCGCATTCACAGTGTGTTATTTGAGTACTTCCTTGTGGCTCTCATCGTACTCTACATCTATGTAGTTGTAGCATCGCGTCTTTATTCTAGATCGCAAAGACTTCTGTAAACGAACAGGAGACACTGGTAGAAGCAGTTGAAATGAGGGAGCCTCAGGAACAGGAAAAGGACGATAGGAGTGCTTGGAAGCAACGACGTAAGTTCCTACTCATTTACTACAACACGTTGTCTCTGTTTTCGGTACTTGCTGTTTTCGGATTGCTCATGGGAATCGCCTGCGATTGTTCTCTCCTATCGCTCCTGTTTGTCCTCCTCTTTTTCGTGTCGCTGGTGAATACACGCTTCCGCGTGATCATTTATGCATCGTTCGCAATCAATGTGATACACTCGCTCTATTCGCTTCTCGTAACTGTCCATTCGCTTCCTTTCTCTCATTCCTAGTGCAGTTTCAACCGATACGGTATCATCCGCATTCTCGGATTACAGTCTCTCATCCCAGTAGATTGGAAGGTCGACCAGCTAGAGTTCAACGTAACACTTCTCATTTCGTTGGCGGAACTCTTCTGCTGCTGTCTGCTTTACCTGATTTCGCAGAGTCTCTCCACAGTCAAACTCGTCATCCAGAACGAGTTCCAGACACACTCGGTTGGGACCATTTCTGGATTGTATATGTTGTATTCGCCGTAGCATATGATGGATAGATGGCGTGTCATCGAGCAAGTTTTCGGTTTCCTGCGCTATTATGTGATCATTCTATATTACGTCGTTGACTTCGTTTACCTCTGTTACGGGGTTCCAACGGTGATCAACGTTCTGCACCTCTTCCTCCTTTGCTCCCTCATCGTTCGCCACATCCTCTACAAGGAAACCATTTCGCAGTGGATCTACGCGGGAGTGGCCTTCTTCTTCATCTTCATAACGAAGTCGGAGTTGGACAATCCTATGAATTGTAGATACATTGCCATTCTGCCCATCGTAAACGAAAGAGTGGAGAGTTGGATTGTTCGGTTTCCGTGGATTCGGAATAATCTCCTCAGCATCTACGAGATGGGATTTGTTCCTGAGAGTATATTTCCTTTCTTTCTTTCATAGTAGCTGCGAACCGTCTTTCTGTCCTCTTCTATTGTTTCCAAGGTCTGTTCGACACGATTGTGTGCATTCTGCGCTACACATACCTTGTACAATGCGTCGTCTTCCGTTTACAATAGAATCGTCTCAAAAAGGAAACTGAGGTGCAGTTCTTTGGGAACGATTACAACTCCGAGTTACAGAATGAGAGCACCTCCGCCTCCCCAGAATTCGGTTCCCTTCAAGACTTCATTAACCGTGCGAAGGAATACATCTACATCATTCTTCTCATTCTCTTCGTTCACACGCCGAAGGTGATGGTGGTTACGATCGCTCTCGTGATCATGTGTGATCCTACCTTCACCAACTTTTTGTTCCTGGCATGGTTCTTTGTAGGAGATCGCCTCGCTGTTCACAGTAGGTCATGCTTCTAAAGGGAGTGCAGCTGTATCCACGGTGGGCCAACATCTACATTCTCGCGATCATGCCTCTGGTTCTGCAGATACCCATGGTGTAGGAGTGGTTGCGAGGTTTGAAATAGGTACATCGCTCAGTTCTCCTTCATGGACAAGATCCCTAGCAAACTGGTTCTGCGCATCATGAAGTCATCCCTCTTGATTCCTAAAACGTAGTGTGATCGGCATGACCAAGTGGACTCCTTCCATCACGGGCTTCGTTCCAGTGACTTCGTTGTTGTGGAACAATTTCACAAATCGCATGTGGTACGGCGAGCTGGAGTTCTTCTTTACTACCTTCTGTGGTCTCCTTGTCAGCATTACGGCATACTACGGAAGAACATCAGAGGAGAATAGCATGGCACTGGACGCAGAAAAGCAGGGAAATGAACCCTCCGATGGAATGTACACCTTCCACGTGAGCGAGGTCCACGAGCTGTTCGTTAAGCATACCGTTCCCCAGCTTCTGAGTGGCATGAAGGAATCGGGAAAGCCAGCCGTTGCAAAGGAAATGAAGAGGGCGACGGAAAACGACTATCGAAACAAGCACAGTCAGAGGATGTCCCACTTCCCGTTGTCTCTTACTTGTAGCAGTCGCATGGTGAACGCCAAGAATGACACCTACTACATGTCCTATAAACACAGTCAATCCTCAACGTCTCCTATAGTGAAGGAGAATGAAGCAGAGGCGCCGTCCCTCACAGATGAATTCCTGAGTCGAATTCCCGACTTTCCGAGCGATCTGGATGTTGCCCCTGTTCATCCCATGCAGGGTTCCTTGGAAGATGGTTCTATTTCGCTCCCGCGACACAAGTCTTCTATCAATGTGATGGATAATACAACGGCTTCCTTCAGTTCTTCTGTACGTCCTCTTCCGCGTTCGCGTACAAAGTCCGATGGAACGGTGGACACCGAAACCTCCACCGAATACCTTGAGAGCATTGGAAACACGATCACCAAGACGTGGTTGATGATCTATAGCACGATCATCCGCATTCTTAACCTTCTCGTTAGCATCTCTCTGTCCTACGAAAAGCACGCGCTGTCCTTTCTCCGCGCTCTTTCCGTGATTGCATTGGCAATTTGCTGTGAGAAATGCAGAGAAAAAATGACGCATAGGCGGTCAGGATTCGGTAGACTCCATCATCAGTCTCGTCCTTCTTCCCATGCTTGTCTTCAACACCAACTTTGATTTATACAAACGTACCGTTGTCATTGTGACGGTAAAGATCATCTCTGTGCTGATCGAGTATCTAATCGTGGCTGTGCTATCGGGTATCTGCTCTATCGCACTCTGACTTGTAGAACAAGTTACTGTCATTCAAGACAAGCAGTGGCAACATTATTTGCTCCTCTCCCAGCTTTCCGAATACCACTTCCTGTTTAATATGCTCCTGGTCTTCATCTCGATCCTTCAAATCGCAGTCGCTAATGAGACCTCTGGGAATGGGAAGTCTCCCTCGTCGTCTGTATCGGAGACGCAGGTTTCGCTGCGCCAGTCGCTTCACTCCATTCTGAGCAGTCGTAAGGCCAGAAAAGACTTCCTGAAGAGTGTGTCCCAGCATCCGCAAAGCGAAGAGTCCTCTACCACGACAAGAGAAGAGGTGAACAAGGAGGAAGAGGATTCGTTTGTGGATCGAGTCACTGTTTGTCATTCCCTTTACAGCTAGGTGATCCAGTTCTGCGTGATTCACGTGAACAAAATCACTTCCGTACTCGTTCTCTTTCTCTCTTCCTCCTTCTGGTCCCTCATCTCCATCATCTACTTCTTGTACATTCTGTTCTTCATGTTGGCCTTGGAGGAAAATGTCACGATTAGTCTCTTCCCCGACAGTTTGAAGAAACGGAATAGTATGGCAATTCGTCTGCTCTTGCTCCTGTCCTATCTACATCTCTTCGCTTTCGTCGTTTATCAGATCCCCTTCTTCCACGAAGCAACCGTCTGCATAAACGACTTCTGTCTTCCCATCGTGCGTACAATTGGTCTCAGCAAGCTCGTCTTGGTAACCTACGATGGCATGCCGGAGTGCTATCCTGCCTACGGCGACATGACTCCAGTCACCTGCAATAGTCCTCTGAGCATTCGCGGTATGCTTCCCATCATAATGATTGTGATTCTTCTGTACTTCCAGAAGATGATCTGTTACTCCGATGCCTATAATTTGGTCGTGAAGAAGATCCGCTCGGAGCAGATAAAGGAGCAGAAACGACGCGATACGCTTCTGGAGCAAGTGCGCAGCGACTACGCAAGTCGTCAGGAGGGTAGAATCCTAGTCATTCCTGTTATTGTAGTCATTGAAGAAAACCGTCTTTGGTTTGTGAAGCTGAAGGAGTACCTACTACAGCGATATGACAAGGTGAAGAAGACTGTCATCGGAATTGGTACGGCTGTGGTGGATTCTTCACTAGATCTCCCCGATCCCCCCGTCGTCGAAGTTCAGATCCTCTCTTGCTACAGCGCGCGCATTGTGATCGTGAACACCGACGAAAATGCCAGTCAGGAAGAGAAGTATGTGGTTCGCTATAGAACGGATCCACCGGTCGTTGTTATGACGTTCGATGATTCCTAGACGCTGCTCTTCGCGGAGCCGGTGTTGCGCGTTCTCGTGCCGTTTACGAAGGACAGTGAGGGATGCCTCAGTGGTGTTGTGCGAACACTACTGCCCTCTACGACCTATGAGTTCAGTGTATACTCCTTCAACGCCACGAACTACAACGTGCCCTCGGCCTATTCGCTTCCTTTCACAACGCCTCCTGTTCGGGACAATCGCGAGTTCGTGTTCGAGGCATGTGGCTGTAAAAGCAAGAACGACAAGATCAGCAGCCAGAGCAAGTTCGCTCACTGCATGGTGCGGCTGAACTACCAGAGACGAACGTTTGTGTTTCCTGATGATCTGATGTGCAGCATTTCGATGGTCTTGTCCCAGCGCAAGCAGTATGTATATGAGGTCTGTCGAATGGTTCATGTTTCACTTCTGGAGCACAGCAACAATCTGTTCCTGCTGTTCAAGTACCAGCTTCCTTACGACCGAATCGAATTCTTGAAGATTTGTCTCACAGACGATATGGAGTATTCCGATGAGGACTATGCAGATGTCGTCGTCAGTGATAACATGAAGCAGATTCTTCAGCAGATGGAAACGATCTTGGCTGTTGACATTGTTTGTGCTCTTGCTTTCCGTAATGTCTAGGATCTCTCTGCAGTCTCTTCTTCCCTGCGTCAGCAAATTGCTCCTTCGGAGAAGGTCCATCTGGAGACAATTTCGGAGAATCTGGCAGAGCAAACGGAAGTGGTGAATGAGGAACCAGCGGAAGCAACGCAGTCAATGCAACCAATGCAATCACTCGCCCCATCTGTAACCACGGAACCGCCTACTCCAGAAAACTCCGTGTCCCTTTCCTTCTACTACCCGAAGCTGATGCACCGATGCCAGGAAGACGTTGCTGAGGAGGACACGTCCAATGCGGATGTCATCGAGATGGCACTTCAAGGCTACCGTCGCATGTCCGACAGACGCAAGGTTCGTTTTCTGGAAACCGTTTATTCGATTCTGGTCCTCTTCCTGTGCTTCTTGAGACACGACATCTTCAGCATTCTCATCATCATCGTCCTCGTGACGTATGGTCTCCAGACCTCGCTGATGATTCCCCATTCCTGCTACCAGTTGATCATGTACATCGCCTCGATATCCATGTTGGTGAAGTACGCCATCCAACTTCCCGCATTCGGAGAGTGCGTCAACACGGATGGTATCTCCTATATCACATTTCTCAGCGCCTGTGAAGAGTCCGGAGTTTATAACGAGAACATCTTTCAACCTCTCCTGCTGCTTGGAATCAATAGACCGGGAAATGCAGGCCAAAAGGGCGTTTCACTCATGGGAGACATTGTTCTGATCATTCTCTGCATCATCATGCGATCCGTACTCAAAAGTTATGGAGTCTGGAAACGAAGCTTGAACTCCTACGTGATGGAAGAGGTTGGCTTTCCGTTATCAACTAACGAACAGGCCTGTGACGTTCACAATTGCACGGATCAGGAATCCCTTGAACAGATATCTCCCTATATGGAGCCAAACACTCCGGATTCGGGATCCTCCTTCTTTGAAGAGAGTTGTAGGTGTGTTCGCATATAGGAACGCTAGGTACCTCTTCGTTTCGGGTCAGAAATCTCCAAGAAGCGAAGATCAGCTCCATCATGCATTACATGTTCCATCGAAAGAAGTTGTAGGATTCCCCTTTTCGCCTTCTCTCTAGCGTATACAAGGACTCGTTCATGAATCGGATGCTCCGCTGGCTGCCGAAAAGACTGGTTCTTCACTTGCAAATCATCTTCCCCAGCCTCTATGAGAAGAATGTGGACGATGTTCATCGGTTGAAACGTAGATCGGAAAGAGTCATCCCACCAAGTCTGGGAAATCGTACTACGTCTACATTATCAGCTTCCAGGTTGGAGATGTTGGTTTCATTCCACGAAAGGTGCTGTCCCTCATCTACATCATTCTCTTCTTCCCCACCATGACGGAAAACAACATATCCTTGTGTGTCTGTGCATAGCCTGCCTTGATTGCACTGGCAGACTCTTCTCATCGACTTCGAGAACAACTACTACTCGGGTTCTTCGCTGTACGCGATCATCATCCAAATTGTCATCATGCTGCTAGATCGGTTCTGTTACATCAAGGTTTTTTCTTTCCTCCCCCCTCATTCCAGGGACTGCTGTTCCTGAAGATCCTTCTCCAATTCCTCTTCAACGTCTTCATTTGCTTCTTCCTCATGGTCGGTCTGCCCTACTACACGAACACGATGTTTGGGAGAAACCCCGCAGCAATCGTCTTCTTCTATATTCAACTCGGCTACATTGTGGCGTCAGCGGCGCAGATTCGAGAAGGATATCCGAACGCTGATTCCTACATTGCATCGATGATCGACAACTCGTATTCCATTTTCAATCGAATCATCTTCTTCGTACGTTCCTCTTTCTCTCAGTGATGTCCAGTGCTACCGCTACATTCCCTTCCTCTTCGAGATCCATCAGACGCTCGACTGGGCCATTTCGACCACATCGCTCAACATCATTCACTGGTTCAAAGTCTACAGTGCGCATGCGATTCTCTACGACGCCAAGTGTCGCGTTGGTGCTTTCTTCTCGCTTCATTCATAGGCTCTCTTCCAAGCATTCAACAAGTTGGAACGCGAAAAGCGACAGCGCTACACCATCGAGAAGATTTCTCTCGGCGGTCTTCTCGTCGCGTTGCTCGTGTTCATTCTCATTCTTCCTCTCCTTCTCTTCTCGTCCGTCTCTCCCGCGCTGATTCCGAAACCAATCACCCAAGCCTCTGTTGACGCCTCTCTTCTTGTTTGTTTCCTCGCTATTCTTAATCGATAGTTCGATGGAGAAATCGTCCCCATTTACTCCTCCAACAAAGACATTCTTGTGATGTGTAACGCCACCGACAATACCATCTGGAACCGCATCTTCGCCAACGACAGCAGCGTCACGATGCTTCTCTCCTCCGCCTACTCGAACACTCGCCAGCGCGTCATCTTTCCCGATCTCGTGCCGTTTCCCTTCTCTCCTCATTCCAGAACCAAAACGTGTGGAGCGTTTCTCCGCGTCTCCTCCGCTACATCAAGGAGCAGACGCTCTTTTGTCGAGACATCCGTCTGCAGCTGACGCTGACAGTGCAACGCGTCGACGGCGACGATCAGACGCTCCAGCGCCGCGCGCTGCTGGACGAGAATCAGTGCGAGGAGTTACACCGGATGCTGAGCGGAGACGACAACGCCACCGTCGTGTTCGAGCAGCTGTAGGAGCAAGTGTACGCAGAAACCGTAGGATTCCCCGCGTGGTCCGGCTGGGCAGTAGCAGCGTATACGTGGTGGACCACGAGATGGATCGCTATCGCGACGTGGCGGTGAGAGTGGCGTGGGAGAATGACGAAAGATCCGACTGACGCACGAGGTGGACGCGGACTTGGGGAAGGCACTGACGTGGCGGTGTTTCTGCGCGGGGAAGAACGGAACCGAATATATCGAGGGTCCGGACTTTTATCCGTTCGAGGGGATGAACGAGTGGTCGGAGTCAATTCTGGAGTTCTGGGTCATCGCGGATTATGGATTGTCGGAACTGATTTCGGAGGGACTGAGCCAGATGGGAAGTGTGGGAATCGTCGGATTGTATGCGACAATTATCGTGTCGCTGGGAGCGCTCGTCCGAAAGATCGTCCCACCCTCCTACAACATCGCCTTCATGACGCTCTCCGATCCGCTCCCACTGCTCCAACTCATCAATGTGATGGAGATTTGCCGCATCACCAACTACCCGTACCTTTACCGCCTCTATTTCATGTGTAGCAACCACCAGAAGGATGAGTTCCGGATATGGTATGTCGTAATGAAGATATTCCGCTCTCCCGATCTCCTCGTACGCTTTACCAAGAAACCGCCGGTCCAGGGCGTGATTTGTGACGCGGATGATTTACCAATTGCATAACCGTTTCTTTTAGTTCCGTGTTTCTTTGAACCATCCCAATCCGAAACGCCGTTTTGGGTACGAACGATCAAAAACGCCTTCAGATGCTTTCTCGAGTGACCATTGGAAGGGCAGCGCTTCCGTCACTCCTAGGGAGAAGATGCTCGCCTGTTGTGCTTTCTCGGTACTTCATGTGGAGAGTTGTGAGGCTAGATTTTTCAACAACTACTCTCCTGAGCGGATTCAGCAAGCGAGAAGAGATTTACAGCGCTTTCAACGATTGGATCAATATGGTAGTGTTGCTTTTCTCATTTAATCGAAGGTGTGACGTTGGATCATCTAGAACAGTTCGGTAGAAACATTGACGAGAAGAAGTTCCTTCTCTCTGCGCAGTTCTGTTTCCGTGAGCTTCCGATTCGTCGTTTCCTTCAGGTCGTGTAACAATTAGGAATTGCGTATCGTATTCATGACTTGGAACACATGCCACTTGGCATGTCCGATTTGAATACGACGAAGACAGTGCGCGATTGGTACCTGTACTCGTTCATCGACATGCTTGACTTTGGTCGTCCCAAGTGCTGTTGTGGAGTGGTTTTCATTCTAGTACGTTTGAGGACGCCGTTGCTTTCACAAACCTTCTGCGTAAGATTCTCGACAGACACAGTGGCGTGGGTGACGATTTCCAATTGACACGAAGACGATGGAGATGATCGCGCGAAGCGTGCTCACGATCCGTCAGCAGATGCGAGAAAAGGGCTACGTGGAGTCGGAGTTGTCCGCAGTGAAGCCGGTGCTGGACTCCTTCTATACGAGTCGTATCGGAATTCGCATCATTCTGGAGCAGCACATCTCTCTGTTCGATCAAATGAAAAAGCCTATTCCCGGCTACACAGGCATCATCAACAACAATACAAATCCCTCGGAGGTGGCGCATCTGGCGGCGTAGGGATGAAGAGGGTCGTTTATGGCAGAGATCAGGCACAAATCGTGTGCAATCGTCAGTACGGACAAACGGTTCCCGTCGAGGTCTTTTCCCAGAAGAACCGTTCCTTCTCGTACATTCCGAGCATTCTCCGACACATTCTGTTCGAGCTGCTGAAGAACTCGATGCGAGCGACCGTGGAGACTCACGAGAACGACGACGAGCTGCCGCCGATCAAGATCATCATCAGCGACGGCGATAGCAACTCCGACGTGATCATGAAGATCAGCGACGAGGGCGGCGGCATCAAGCGGAAGAACATCCATCAGGTCTGGGACTACTTTTACACGACGAGCAAGATCCAGGTGTTCGACAAGGACGGGACGGACTTTGGCGTCGGGGCGGAGCGAGGGACTGATGAGTAGACGGGCTCGCCGATGTGCGGCTTGGGCTACGGACTGCCGCTGTCGCGTCTCTACGCCCAGTACTTTGGAGGGTCGCTGGAGATTGTGTCGATTGAGGGATATGGAACCGATGCGTATCTCTATCTGAAGCGCGTGGGAGATCATCAGGAGCCTTTGCAGAAGTTGATCAATGCATACAAGTTGTGAGTTGTTTGTTTGAATAATGGGACAATGGAATCAGAATACTCAAAGAGTTTTACTACAAACAAACAACACAAGGCTCTGCAGCTTCCGTTGACTCTTCCACGCGACGTCGCTTCTTTCGCACATCGCTCGGATCGAAACCCTGCTCGTTCGATCCGTAAACCGCCCACGCCTTTCCTTCAACCATCCTTCCATATCCTACAGGCGTTTCGATCGAATAATCAAGCGCGTCAAACGGAACGCCATCCTCCTTCCACTTCGCGTACAGCTGCAGGAATCTACGTCCCATTCCATTTGCATATTCACTTCTCGTAATCGATCCATGTGTGCCAGACTCCATCGTAGAAGAACTTCTTGTGCGTCAGAAGCACCGAACAACTGTGCTCGTGCTCGCAGGAGATCTCATAGTCGTCCAGCAGCGCATTCAGCTTTCGCGCGTAGTCCACCACCTTCGTCTCACTCACCACCCACACCAACTTCCGAGTACCACGGACAGTTTGCCATCGTCAGCATGCATCCTTGTCCGCTGAACGTCATTCCCTTCAGCTCCACGAAGGACGGACATGCCTCCTTCACGAAGCGACTCACGCCCTCCACGTCCTACGTCGCCAGTCAGCCTCGCACTCACCTCCATATTGTATCCCTTCACCAGCGTCAAACGAAGCACTGTCCGCTCCTTCTATCACTCATTGCCTCTCTCAGAACTCACGCGCTCACGCACCGCCTCCACACATGCGTTGAATCGCTCCCAGAAATCGCGGAAGAGGGGTCGATCGAGCTTCTTGAGACCCTCCTTCGTGCTTCCGTCGAGCGAGATGTAGAACTGCGTCACTGGAGGCACGCGCTTGATCTCCTCCGGGAACTGCGCGTTGGTTACCAGGAAGGACGACGTTCCATGTCTACGTGGATAACGATTACCATCACTACGCGTGGAGCAAGTCGATGAACTTGTCGATGTGGGGATACATGATGGGCTCTCCGACCAGCGACAGCGCGCAGTGCTTCAACGCCAGCGCCTCCTCCACGCGCTCGCTCTTCACTCCCTCACACCCCGCGAACTGACGCAGCAGTCTCTATTCCTCGCTCTCCTCCTTCACACTCACGCGCTGGTTCGCAACCATGCCTTCATAAACCTGCTCGGGAGGATCCACCTTCCAGCGCCATGCGCGACCCGTGGGATTGCTGTGGTGGCGCCAGCAGAAGAGACAGCGGTTCGCACACGCCAGCGAGGGCGTCGCCTCCATGCACGAGGCGCTGCTCAGACCGTAGAAGGTGTGTTTGTAGCAGGCGCCGTTGCCACGCAGATGCGTCTTCGCCCAGCGACAGAGTTTCACTGCGCTGTGGGTGCCCACGACCGCGTAGCCCTGCTTCGTCAGCGTCGCTCGCTGCTCGCGCGTGATCATCTCGGGAGACTCCTCCGCGGAACCCAGGTCCTCCATGTCGCCTTCCTTCGCTCGTTGTTCTGGAGGTAAGGGGAGAGAGTGTGGCTACTGGCCTCACGACGGTCGGCCTCCTCCTTCTCCTCAGCTTCGCTGGGATGAGAGGGGAGAGAGAGATCTACCGCTCCTTCAGCCACACTTTCACGCGACGACGCATCTTCATGCTGATGAGGCTGCGGAGACTAGCTATCAAGGGAGGAAGGGACGAAAACTAGCTGACAAGCGCCTGGCGGGACGTGCTGGCGACGCAGTTCGCTTTGTCATCGAGCACAGTCGTCATGAGGATCTCCACGATCCACACCGTAGCGAGGAGACTCTGCTGTGAGAGAGGAAAGGGAAGAGGACGTGATCCACCGTGCAGTGCCCGAAATCGTAGCGAAGCAGCTCCGATGCACCGAGATTCGTTAAATCCATCTGCAGCGTGTCGCTTTCCGTGAGTGAAAACAACTGCACATACCAGACAATGCATTCTCCGGCTCCGTCATACAGAACAGAGACCTTGATGTTCTTGAAGAGATCGTGGCTCACGCGATGATCGGCGTCGAGGTCCTGGATGCGAAGGAGCAGCTCCGGATGATCGGACGCCTGATACACGAGAATGGAGAAGGTCCTACTTCCTTTGCTTCCGCGTGGGTGAAGAGGAAGAAGAGGAGGTACTGGTACTGCTTGAGAGTCATCTTCGGTGTCAGGGATGACGAGCGCTTACGGGGTCTCTCTTCTCGTTCAGATCGACCACTGAGACGTCCCATTGAAGTCCCAGCTTGATGGCTTCGTCCAAGATGGACTGAACCGCTTCAAACTCCTTGAGAACGGCTTCGTTCTGCTTGTCTATTCTATGCGTTGAAACGCCACGTGCGCCGCTACAGAATTGCAACCTTGAGAGGAGTCGCCATTCTGTCGTATTCGTAGTGACGGGGCGTCTGATTGTAAGCAAAGACATTCAGTTTCGCACAAGAAGCAAACGGAGAGATGAATGTTTGACTCAAACAGCCTCATAAAAGAACCTAACTACGTTTAGCCGACCGTTCCTTCTTCTCCAGCTCCTTGGCCCGCTGTCCGAGCGACAGCGTTCTCCGCTCCTTTCGCTTCTCCACCTCCTTCTTCATCTCCTTGCGACTGGTCGGAATGGTCACCTTGCTGTCCTTGACGCCAAAGAACCGCACCTTTGGCTTGATGCGCTCCTGCTCCTCTCTCGCCTTCTTCCCGCTTCTCCCTACGTACGGTTGCGCCTCCTCCTCCTCCGAGTCGCTGATATCCTCCGACGTCTCGTTTGCGTCGTTTCTCGTCTTCTTTCTCGTATCACCTCTCGCGTCCTCTTCATCAAGCAGATCGAAGTCCTCCTGCAGCATGGCCTCGTCCTCCCTCTCCTCCTCGCTCTCCGCGTGCGCAGCGCCGCCACGTCCCATTCCCGACGCATACGACCGCCTGAACTCCTCCGACTGCATGTCGATGGCGAAGTCCTCGTTCTGGAAGAGTTTCCCGAACCGCTCGTCGACCTCCGTCTTCTGCGTGAAACCCCTCCCGCAGCCCCACCTTCCCGTCGCGCTCCAGCCGCTCCGCCAGCTCCGCGTTGACCGCCGGCCGCTTGCTGTTGAGCGTGATACGCTTCTCCTGCTTCTCCTGCTGCTTCTTCCGCGCCTGCTGCTTGCGGTAGTCCTCATACAGCGAGGGGTTCGCGACCGCCTTCGCGCGCTGGTACAACTTATTATCCACGAAGTAGCCGTGCATGTACGCCTTCAGCGCCTCGCTGCCCACCAGGTTCTCCAGACCCAGCTCCGCCAGCTCGCGTCGCGTCACCTACCCTCCAGCGTCTCTTCCGCGCCTACGAACTTGTAGTCGTCGTAGACGCCCGATTTCACCTCCTCCAGCTCCTCCGCGAGATTGTCCAGGAAGCCGCACCAGCGTGGCGCCGCGCCCAGAGAGGGGATGAAGTAGCTCAGAATGCGCGGCTGCTCCGCCGCAACGAACAGCAGGCCGCTGTCGCGCACCACGTTCATGTGGTTGATCGGCGCTTCTGGCTCCAGGTTGCAGAGACACTCGCTCGACTGAGATTCATGCGAGATTTCATTACTCACCTTCACGTTCACGATCTTCACCGTGCGACGGTCCGACGTCAGCAGGTGCTCGCCGGAGAACTTGATGCTGGTGATCGGCGTCTCGTAGACGTGCTCCAGCTCCAGGAAGGGACGGCTGCTGCGGATATCGAAGACCTTCACCTGACCGTTGTCGCTGCCCACCGCCAGCTGCATCCCGTCGTCGCTGAAACGCAGGTCGCGCGCCTCGCTGTCAAAGATCTTCACGCACTGAAGACAGTCGCGCGAACGGCTGTCGTAGCACTCGATCTCGCCGTTGATGTTCGCCACCGTCAGCATCTGATGCACGGGCGCCAGAACCACCTTGTTCAGCTCCGCACAGTGCGCGGGAATCGATGCCATGAAGGTTCCTTGCTCCAGGTCCAGACGGAAGATCTCCGGACTGCTGCCCACCGCAAACAGCTCGCAGCGTTCCTGCCTTGTGAGGAAGAGTAAGAGAGTACCTTGTGGTAGGTGATATCGCGACCGAACTTGGGGATGCGCGTGCGATAATGGAACCCATAGCGCGCATGAAACTCCAGAGTGCGGTCCGCGAGCAAGAAGGCAAATTTGCTGAAGTCGTCCGAGAGGAACTGGAACTGGACAATCTCACATTCTAAATGACGTCTGAACTTCTCGCTCATCTGCTGTGTGTCGAAGCACTTCACCATGGGAGGGTACACTCCTAAAGAGTCAGTTTCGGATGGAGCGACTCACCGCTGGTCATAATGTAGTTTCCGTCCTTTGACACCTTGATCTTTTGGCACGACTGGTTGAATTCAAAATCCTGGATGAGCTCGATGCGAGTGCGGTAGTCTACGCGTCACGCCGCTCCACCTTACGCAGTACCGTCATCCTTCGCCAGTTTTCTTCGTTGAGCCGCAGAAAGAAACTACAGCGTGAATTCGCGATCAAGCGGCCCACTTTGGGAAAGCTCTTTCCGGCAGACAGGTCATAAACCTTCACTCCGTTCGGATTAATCACTTCCATAATCAGTGGTTCCAAAAGAAGATTGTGATCGAACAAAGAGTGGAGCAATAAACCACAGTATACAGTTGCACACTCTTCACTTAGGCAGACGCCGTTTCCGTTGTATCGGGAGTGTCCTCGGAATCCGATTGAGAGGGTTGCGAGGAGGATGTTTCGGGAGGGGGAGGCACTTCTGCGTCTTGCGTTGTGTCTTCTGCAGTTGGCGTCTTCTCGCTGCTTTCCGATTTGATTTCTTCCTGACTTGTTTGCTCATCCTTCTTTTCCTGTACGCTATTGTCGTTAGTTGTATCGTTGGTTGTGTTGTTGGTTGCATTGTTGGTTGCATTGTTGGTTGCATTGTTGGTTGCATTATTGGTTGCATTGTTGGTTGCATTATTGGCTGCATTATTGGTTGCATTGTTGGTTGCATTGCTTGTTGCATCGTCAGATACATCGTTGGCTGCATCATCCTTAACAACGCTATCCCCCTTCTTTCCCACCATCGCCACTTGGTCATACAAGTAGCGATCTCGGAAGGCATTCTCCAACGTCAGCCCTCGCTCCGGAATGCCTGGAATGTGTCGGAAGACCTCCAGCAGACACGTCACGTCGCCCATAATCCTGCAAGTGAGTTCAGCTCCTCACCGCCACCTCTCACGTCCCACCAGCGGAATGGTCTGCGGCAGCAGCGTCTCGAAGCGCGTCGTAAGGAAAAGCGTCAGCTCCGAGAGAATGGTGGCGAAGATGGTCTGAATCTGGTCGTCGGGGAGAATCGGCTTCAGCTGCGTGAGCAGCACCTCCACCTTTTTGATGAGACTATCCATGTAGGGCGAGGGCGGCGTCACCGGCTCCGACCAGTCGATTGACTAGGTTTCACACGTGATCCAAACCGACCTCGATGTCCGCACACGCCTTCTCCGCGACCGCACGGATGATCTCGGGAAGCTTCTGGAAGAGCTGCGTGCGGTGGTCCTGGTAGATCGCGATGAGACCCTTCATCAGCTCCGTGAGAATGCGGTGCTGCGACGGCGGCAGGTAGAGGATCAGCGCCGTCTGCACGAGCGAAACCATCTCCATGGCGGCGCCGAGACACTGCGTCACCAGCGCTACGTGAGAGAAGGAAGCAAAACACACCGATGTGTCGCGCGCTAATACGCTTGAGGAATCCTTGGGAGACGGCGCCCGCGTTGAGCACCAGGTTCCGCGTGGACGTGTTGTACAGCTTGAAGAGGTCCAGCACGCGGTTCATGACCTCCGGTCCAAGACCTTGAAAGGATCGCGCGTACAGAAGGTAGTTGAAGAGCATCTTCACCAGCTCCAGCAGCGAGTGCGTCACGCAGAACGACTGCAGTCCGATGACGAGGCGCGGACGCGCGCTGATCACGTCGTTCGCGGAGCCCTGCACCTCCAGACCCGCTGTCTACCGATGATTCTCTCCCGCCAGACCGACCCGAGGGTTGTCGTGGAGTCCGGTGACCTCGTTCTGCAACGCGCTTGGAACGAGCGCCGGCTTCCACATCTCCTCGTGGAGAAGACTCTGCAGATGCACCAACTGGTTCTTGTGCATGTACTCCAGCGAGTCTCGCGCCTGTCGCAGCAGCGTGCTGAGCAGGAGCTTTCCCTTCGTCCCGTAGATGCGACCGGCGACGCTCACGAAGTCCATGCAATGGTCCCACACCTGACGCAGGTCCGAAACAGGCAGCTGCGAGTGCAGCTCGGAGCGCGCCTCCAGCATCGTTCCCATCTGCTGCTGCATCTTGTTCCACGTGTATGTGTGCAAGGTCTGCAGATGCTGCTGAAGAGTCACGCGCTCGGAGGCGGTGACCCACAATCCTTCCTCCGCCTCGTTCTCCTCTCCTCTCGTGGGAACGGTTGCGAGGATGTTGTTGCAGATGGCGATGACGCGTCGGGATCGCGTGGCTGCCCGCAGGAACTGCTCGCACAGCACGTCCAGCGTGGTGAGGAAGTCCTTGTGAGACAGCTGCTTCAGTACATTGGGGTTGGTCGCTCTGTATTTGAATATCCCGTCAATCACCCACGCAGTCGGACCCAAGCAGATGGACTTGACGCTGTTCACCATTTCCTGCAGCTGCTCCTCCGCCTTCTCTCGGTAGACGTCGAGCGTCTTCTGTAGCCACTTGAGACTGAGAAGCGCGTAGAAGAGAGGTGTCAACTGCTTCTCCAGCATCTCTAGTGATCACAACCGATTCTCATCTCCACCTTCCTCCGATGCCGTGGGCTCTTCGTCGTCTGCATCTTCGTCGTCCGCATCGCCATCGGCGTCCTCTCTTCCCTTCTGCTTGGTCGCTTGCACCGTCTCGATGTTCAAACAGAGAGAAACGAAGTGGTTGGTGAGTTTCCGACAGAGAAGGTCCTGCGTGGAGTCGAGGACGGAAACCACGCCGCTCAGAGCCTTGATGCCTCCCAGGTCACCTCGCAGATACGACTTGCATTTTTGGATGCACGCGTAGCTCTGCTCGTATTGGTTGCTACGTAAGGAGAGGAAGGAAGGAGTACGCGTTCAGGAGGAGACGCGCCTGGTCCAGCGTGGATCGGATCTTCCCGATTTGATTCGTCTAGATGAGAAGGAAATAGAAAACGAACGAGCTGCTGGACCTTCTTCAGATTGGCAATGCGACGCGAATACACGGACACGAGAAGAGGAGGAATGGTGTGCTTGTTTGCAATGGTGGTTGTGTCATTTCTGCGACTGATACCTTCGGCGCGCAAGGTACTTGAGAAGACGAATGGCTTGCAGGGTTTCACTGACGCGAACCTGGAAGTCCTGAAGTTGCCGAATCGCCGAAAACAGCGAGTCCGACTGGAGAGAGATCTGCTCGTTCAGACACACCTCCACCAGATCCAAGTATCCCGACAACTAGATCTCACTCGCATCCGTTGCCATCCACTTTGTAATTCATGACCTTGAAGTGTTCGTTCGGGTCGAGAACGACGCTGAAAACAACCGGATCCGACAGGTCGAAGTCTGTGTCGAAAAACACCTGAGTCAGAGGTCTCTGCGAGAGTTACCTTGGGAACGGACTCGAAACAAATGCGCAACTCCACCTCGCAGTCTTCCGATTTCTTCAACTGCTTCTTCTCGTAGGCGATCTGACGTTGGAGATCGAAAAACTCCTCCTGCAACTACAACTCAATCAACCGATCATCGAAAACGCGGTTCATTCGATTGAAGTACAACTGAAAATGGTGCGCCAGCGACCGCAAACTGTTTGTATCGCGAACCATTCCATACGATGCAGTCGAGTACGATCTAAAGACGGTGAGAAGGGGATTACGAAACTCGAGACACGCAACGTACGATCGGTGGAACGTCGGAGACATCGTAACGGATGTCATGTTCGCGTTATCCAGATACGACGAAGATGCTATTTTCGTGCGCACGGTAGAAGAAATGCTCACGCTTTGCAGCTTGAACTTCATGCTCTCTACACATATCAAACGCCGATCCGGTAGCGGAATTACCTTCTATCGGTCGTGACATGGCGATGTTACACTTCCAATTCTATCGAAAAGGCGAATCTATCGAGTAATCGGCTATCGAAGGAAATCGCGGGAAGGCACCGAATCCAGCGGGACGCTGCTGTTCTGTTCATTTGGATACAAAATGGAAAAGCAAGTGAGTCCCGAGGTTCAGAAGGCATTGGACGCGGCCCAGGCGCTTCGTGATAAGGCGGGAGAGGAGGCTAAGAAGCGAGGAGAGTGCTTTGAGCAGTCGAAGAAGGAATTTGAAACTGGAGACAAGGCGAAGGCGAAGACGCTTTCGGACGAGGGAAAGAAGCATGGGGAGCTGATGCAGCAATACAACAAGCAGGCTGCCGACGCCTTCTTCAGCGCCCACAACACTGGAAACGACCTCTACACCATCGATCTGCATGGATTGTTCGTGGAGGAGGCTCTGGAGCGTGTGAAGGCTCGTTTCGACCAGATTGGAAGAAAGGGAACTCTCGTCATCATCTGGGGAGCCGGAAACCACAGTGAGGGAGGCGTCCGCAAGATCAAGCCCGCTGTGATCGAAGTACTCAACGCTGAGAAGATTCCGTTCGACGACGACACTCCCAACCACGGATGTTGCACCGCCTACTTCTCTGGGAAGGCGACCACGATTCCCACCCAGCCCGTTGCACAGCCTGCTGTGCAGCCTGTCTCCAAGCCAGCCACGCAACCCACTGTTCTCCCCGTCAAGGGAGAGACGTCCAAGTGCTCTTGCTGCTGCGTGATGTGATAGCTATCTATTGTGCACGTGTGCTTTGTTTGTTGTTGTGAGTCGATTCTTCATTCCATCATAGATTTGATATATCGACAGCATAATTGCAGTGAAATGAGCGACTGTGGGGCGAATTTCACTTCATTGACAATGACAACGGAATAATCCACCCTGGGGGTGTCCTTCAAGTGGAACCACTCACATTTCTTTATCGCTTTCACATATTACTCTCTTTCAATGCCTGTGTAGGTGACAGCTCCACTTTATGCCCATTTCTGGATATGTTTGAATCCTCCATCTGGATAGACCTCGGTCTAGTCCTTTGGAGGGAATGGGGAGGATCGAAAGACGTCTCCCCGTTGTTGTGATTGCTTCGACTGTCCAATCGTGAACTTCTCGTTGCGATGCCGGATGCGATGTCGAACGCGTCTAACTCTTCTCTAGTCCCCAGTCTATTATTCTGAAGCAGCGCCGCGATGCGGAGCTGAAGGCTGCCGCTGAAAAGATTGCCGCTGATATGGCTGCTGCCACCAAGACCAAGAGAGAGGAGATGATCAAGCGCAGCGAGAAGTACGAGAAGGAGTACGCTCAGGTGGGCGAGGAGCATGGGTGTGATGGCTAGATGGAGGCTGATCTGATCGCCAAGAGAAGAGAGGCTCACGCTCAGGGCAACCTGTTTGCTGAGGGCGAGGGTCGTCTGGCCATCGTGGTCCGTATTCGCGGTATCAACCAGACCTCTCCTAAGGTGAGAAAGACGCTGCAGCTGCTGCGTCTGCGCCAGATCCACAACGCTGTGTTCGTGCGTCTGAACAAGGCCACGGAGGAGATGCTGCGTCTGGTGGAGCCTTACATCGCCTATGGATACCCCAACCTGAAGACGGTGCGTATGCTGGTGTACAAGCGTGGCTACGCGAAGCTGAACAAGCAGCGTGTGCCTCTGATGCAGAACGAGCAGGTGGAGCAGGTGCTGGGCAAGTTCGGCATCCTGAGCGTGGACGACCTGATCCACGAGATCTACACCGTGGGACCCCACTTCAAGGAGTGTGCTAACTTCCTGTGGCCCTTCAAGCTGTCCAGCCCCAACGGAGGATTCAGCAAGAAGCTGCTCCACTTCAACGAGGGTGGTGATTACGGTAACCATGAGGTTCTGATTGGAAAGCTCGTTCAGAGAATGATCTAGGTCTGTTTTTGTATATTATCGTGCGCGTCGTGTTTGTTTTGAGAAGGAGTTCCAGAATCATGGAACAGGGCGTTTCATCGAACAAAGAAACGAGTTACAGAAAACTACTTGGATCGAACCAATTGAATTGAAAACAGATTGTCTATGGTACAAGCTAGAATCCTGCTATTTGTAGCGAGTGAGTTGCGTGATGTGATCGTGTAGAGTGTTCTGATTGTTCTCTCCTTCGCAAAGGAGGATTCATCAGTATCTGCAAATCACGAAAAGGCGATTGAGTTCTATGAGGCGGCAAATAGGCTCTACAAAGAAGGCAAATACAAGGATGTGAGTGTTTCGGGTTGGAAATGACGAACAGGCTGAACGGATGTATTCGAAGTGCATCTTCGCCGACAACACATACGAAGCGTGCTACAACTCGCGGTATCTGACGCGAGTCAATTTGCAGCAGCTGGAGGGCGCGTTGAGTGATCTTCAGGTGGTCGTGGAAAGAAGTCCTTCTACAAGAGTGCTTGTGGTGTCTTTGTTTCACTCCTAGGGTTATATGCAAGTGGGAAAGCTGGAAATGAAACTCGGAAAGTGCAAAGAGGCGACGGACACATTCAAGCGTTCGCTCGCCAAGTTTCCCACGACCAACAAGGAGAAAATCGAGAAGCTGATGACGGAGAGCAAGCAGTGCGCCTCGAGTCTCGTTCATGTGGACAAGCTCATCGTGCGCAAGAGCTACAGCGAGGCCATCCCGATCATCGACAAGGTCCTGGACACGTGTCCTAACGCGGACTCCCTACGCGTGACGCTGAGTCGTCTTCTCCTGGAGACGCATCAGTGGGAGCGTCTGATCCAGACCTGCAGCGTGGTGCTGCGCGGACACCCCGACGACAGCGAGGCTCTCTACATGCGTGGCTGGGGCTTCCTAATGAGCGGTGACGTGGCGACGGCGCAGACACATTTCAAGAAGGTGGGTTCGTGATCCGAGTATCATGATAGTGTTTGCGTGGAGACCCGGACTACAAGAAGTGCAAGGAGGGCAGCAAGCTGTCGCGTTCGATCGCTCGCCACCTGAGTCGTCTGGAGAGCGGCGATAGCGACGCGAAGACGCGCGTGGAGGAGGCGAGGGCGCTGCTGGCGGTGAAGCACCTGCCGCACGCCTACGAAGTGAAGGCGAAGTTCTTCCTCTGCAAGTACCTGACGGAGGAGAAGCAGTACGGCGAGGCGCACGACTTCTGCACGTTCGTGGAGACGCACAAGGGCGATCTGGGCGAGGAGCTGGACGCGTCCGAGGCGACGTGCGCGCTGGCGACGGCGCTGATGGCGGAGGAGAAGTACGACGAAGCCATTCGTCTACTGAACGACGCGCTGAAGGACAACCAGAATAACAAGAGAGTAGGTGTGCGGAGAGGGAGTGAGCGGTAGTTGCGCGACAAGCTGAGCGAGGCGGAGACGGCGCTAAAGCGCAGCAAGGAAAAGGACTACTACAAGATCCTTGGCGTGAAGCGGGACGCCTCGCAGAAGGAGATCAAGAAGGCGTACCGGAAGCTGGCGCTGAAGTGGCACCCCGACAAGCATAAGGAGGACAAGGAGGTGGCGGAAGAGAAGTTCAAGGAGATCGCAGAGGCGTATGAGGTGTTGTCGAACGAGGAAACGCGAGCCAAGTACGACCGCGGAGAAGACACCAGCGAGCAGGCAAACCAGGCGAGAGCGAATCCGTTCCAGGGCTTCAACTTTGCCTTCCCTGGAGGATTCCCCGGCGGATTCCAGTTCCAGGGAGGCAATGGCGGCGGCAACGGAGGGTTCCCCGGAGGCTTCAATTTCGGAAAAGGAGGCAATCAGCACTTCGAGTTCCACTTCGGATAATTCTGTTAACGTGTGTACTACTAGAATGAGTTTGTTGGAAGAGATTCGCAAGGTGTGCAAGTGTCCAATTCAAAAAGAGGATTCGCGTGAAAATAGAGCAAGAAAAGAATCGCCCACCGGGGGGCTCGAACCCCCGACCACCAGGTTAAGAGCCTGGCGCTCTACCGACTGAGCTAGACGGGCTCAACGATTCTAGGGTCTCCTGGTATTGCATATGAAGGAGAAAGATGCCAAAGAAGAGTACCAACAAAGAAGGAAAACGATGGAATTCTTACAAGAATGCGATTTCTGGGATAGTTTTACAGTTTCCATCAGCAGAAAGGGAGGAAGCCAGAGAGCATTGATGGAGAAGAGCACGCAGTTCAGAGGAATATTCCCCAGAAACAGAACCCACATCACCGCAGCAAACGCTGCTGGAAGTGCCAAGCAGATCCACTTCAACAAATGAAGCCACGGCTTGTCGGGGACGGACGGCTTCCGTACCTGTATGATACTGTACAGAAAGAGAGGAACGACGCAGAGAATGCACTCGTACATGTTCCAGAGAGAAACGTCTCTCCAGTGAGCATATTCCCACTTGCCTCCGACACGGGAAAAGGATCCCCACTGGAACGCAACGACAAACCCATCCTCCATCTTTCCGCCCATAAACACGCCTCCCACGAGCGCAGCTGTGGCGAGAAGAAACAGAAGAACCAGCGGACGATTCCTCTGGAAGAGTCGCAGGCGGCTGGACCATGCTGGGGCGGGGAGGAGAAAGAGGTAGAGGAAGAAGAAAAGGAGAAACAGTTGGAGAAGCGTTGATTGGATGGGCTCCGTTTCCAGTTTCCTGACAGCAGCTTTCGTGGCAGGAGAGACATCGGAAGAGGGAGTGGACAAGAGATGGATGGAAAAGGACTGATAAGTGGTGCAAATCGGAGAGTGGTCTCCGTTCCTCGAAAGCAGTATCTCAGTCGCTTCTTCAAATACAACGGTTACTGTCAGAAGATGAGTTCCTGTCAGCAATGACGGGTTCCAGGGCCAAGAAGCGATCAAAGGTGATTTGGAGTGAATTTGATAGTTATTCCCCGAGAGGGAACTCAACGAGGCATTTCCCAGCACAACACCATCTAACTCCGCAGCCACTTCCATCACAGCGGTCTGAGAGAAAAGAATGACAGAAATCGGTCGCTGCGATGCGAACGCCAACACTTCCGAGAGAGAGCGATGGGGATTGCAGGAAGAACACTACGTGGAAGAAGAAAACGGCAACAACTGGAGGATTCTGCAGCATCACGAGCGGAGCAGCGAGGTCTCGTAGGTGGAAGGTGCGATAGTTCACCCAGTCTTCATCGACGGTGAGCACGCGAAACCTAGCGTCAACAATAGGAAGCACACGCACAGAGAGTTGTAGGAGAACGAGGGAAGCTCGAGGTCCCAAGCCGCGTCATCGAAGAGCATCTGAAAGGAAAGAGACGCCGAAGGAGGACATGAAAAGCGTCGCCGTAATTGTTGTGGAGATGTCCACTCAAATACCACGTGATGTTGCAGCGCTTGAATACCTCCAGCAGTGCCTTGCGATTACACACACTCAGGGGGAAGTGGCTGACGGCAATCGTCTGTGCACAACTGCATGTGATGGGAAACGAAAGCACACACCGATGTTCCTTCACCTGCTGTTCTATTTCACAGAGAAGAGAGGACGAGGCAAAGCCGTGAAGACCCATCCAATAGGGCATTCCTGAATAATACGAGAACAAGAAGAGGACGAGGCGAATAGTTCATATCGATGCCCAAAAGGCAGAACGAATTGGAAGACGCGAGTTTGCGAACGTAGACAGGATGACGGCCGCTTGTAGAAGAGAAGTCCGCCACATAGGAAACCCCTCGCGTTGTGTAGTCATGATTGCCAGGAACGTCGAGCCACAGTTCGGTGGACTGTGACGACCAAAGCTGACGGTATACAGACCACTCCCCCTTTCTGCTTCGCGAGAAGAAGCGTCGATTATATCCAAGAGTCATGTCTCCACTAACTACCACGGCGTCAGGACGAATGGTCGGTAGCAAGGATTCGTTGAGTACAAGGAGATTCGCGAACCCTTGGGAATCACGCGAACGATAATGCAAATCTGACAAATGGAGAATCGTTTGGACTAGATGGCTCACTCAACCGGATGATTACTGCGGCAATCCACTCCATGGAGAAGAAGGACAAGAAGAATCAGCATATTTCGACTACTGCGGTTCATTGAAATCCATCTAAATGCCCAAACCAACTGCAGCGAGAACACCAGAACAATACTAGTTTTTCTGTGCGAACCGACCCACTAACTGCACACTCATGGACACAAGTGAATCCGGGGTATCGCAACAGTACGAATGGATCTCATCGCGCATCTACTCTCTCCCGAAAAGCGTTTCCCTGAAGTGTATCATCACTGACAGGGAGGAAAAAGGACCCCAATCGATCGTACTCGTCGTTCTCTCCGAAGAACCCATCCGAACGTCCATTTGCGTGTGCGGATTCCATTCTAGTTACATTTTCAACTTGAATTCGTCAACAACGAGAACATGTCGTCAGCTCCAGCAGCGAGCGTCCAAAACGGTAGCGCTTTTCTACTCCTTCTCCGATATCTCCTTCTGCTCGCCATTCGCTGGTGACGCTGATGTAAACGTGTGATGAGTAGAGACTGTTTACAACATGTCCGATCAGGGAAAGCAGGCTCTCTTCGTTTCCGCCCCCGGAGAATTGGAACTGCCCTTCTCGGTGACTCGGAGAATGACCCATCGACAGGTAAATCCTCTCCTCCCTCGTGTCCTAGTACCCCCACATTCTGCTCTCGTCCTGCAATAACATTCCCATGGAGTACTGTGGGTTCGTCTATCAGCTTTATGACTTTGTCGTGATCGATGCTTCTCTGAGAGACGGCACGAGTGCGCTTCAGGTGCGCACTCCTTCCTGCGTCCACCACTGCTCTTTCTGTTCGTCGTCGCCCCGATGGACCTCCTGTTCCTCCTTCCAGATGAACGCTTCTGTCTGTCTCCACTGCCAGCTCTTTGCATGCGAAGAGTGCGGTTCCTCCACATCCTTGTCCGCGACTCCGATTCCCTCCATCCTCTCCATGCTACCTCCCGCTCACATCCTGTTCCTTCAACCCTTGTCGGTCATTCCGTCGGCGATTTGTGTCATCACCTTTTCGTCGCCACTTCCACACGCTATTCATCCAGTACATCCTCTTCTTCTCGCTCTCTTCGCCTCCGCTACGTGTCCACGTTGTCAAGAGCATCCACTGCTCACCGTCTTCATCTACGCCGAGAAGGAACTCAGTGAATCAGAACCCTTCCTCGAATTCCAGCGTCATCTTCCCGCAGAACGGATTGTCGTGATTCCCATCGTTCAGGAAACTGCGCCTCTATTGCGGTAGAATTGGATACGCAGCCTCATGATAGGTACGAGTACGATCATCTCCGAAAGATGCAACTGGCGCTCCCTACGGCACTTCCACTCCCTCCTGCCTCCTTCTCTCCCCTTCTGCCTCTCTCGCACTCGCAGCTCTGTGTGGACTTGGGATCCACGCCGCCTCTGCCTCCTGTACTGACGGAAGCGGAGAAGATCCGAGACCGGGAAAAGCGGAGACTGACGATGCAATCGGTTCCGAATGAGAGAGTACTTCGTGGAGATGCGGGTTTGATACTCCACTTCGTTGCCGGGAAGACGCCTGCTCTCTATTACGCCTGCCCCCATTACACGGAGGAAGAGGCTTCCGATCCGGCGTATCGGCGCTACAGACTGCTATCCCTCTTCACTCTCCCGAACTGCTACTTCACAGCTTCCCCCTTGGATCAAGTCCCTTTGTATGCTATCAACTGCAAGCGGAGAGTCTCGCAGAAACGTTCCGACGTCATGGGTGACGAGGCAAATTGCGCAGCTGCGTTGGCGTCCATCCATTCACTTGTCGTCGGCAACCTTTCCGTACGTCTTCTCCCTCTATGACAATCCGAATCGATTGCGGTACCACTCCCAACTCCAAGCGCTTCGGCAACAGCCGCCTTCAGATCGACGTTCGTGTGACTGACTCCTCTTATATTAGAGTCCTTGCTGTTTCTGGGAACAGGAGGCGGCGTGGGAACGGCGGCTCGCCAAAACACATCCATTCTCTGGCGACTCACCAACAACTAGTAGGCGATGGGCTGGAGTGATAGGTAGTGGAATCCTCCTCGACTGCGGCTGCAACGTGCTCCGACGTCTAGACCAACTGTTTGGGTCGCAGCAGCGTGACGAGATTCTGCGACGACTGCTCGCTATCGTAGTCACGCATCCTCATTTCGACCATTACTCCTATCTGTTGAGTCTTCTCTGCCACTATCGCGTGAGGGCTTGTTCGGTATACCCACACAGACGCATCCTCGCTCGTTTCCTCTTCTGGTAATTCTGCCGCAGCCACTCGTGGAATACGTCCAAACCATCCTGGGAATGCAGACTGCGTCGTGGGGAATCGTTGTCGTTCCCATCGGGGAGAACATGGTGAACACGACGATTCCATTGAACGCGTTGTGCGTCTCTAACGGCAGCAGCGAGGAGCAGCGTGTTGGCGACCAACTGAAGGCGGCCATTGGTATTCGACTTCTGCGAACGCAGCACACGCAGCACAGCTATGCCATCGTAGGTACACCGGATAATCAGAACACAGGCGTTCCACACGGTTTCGACGGGCGAGAACATTCTGACCTTCAGTGGCGACACGCTGCCTCTGACGCGACTGATGGACGGGGCTTCCATCCTGATTCACGAGGTAGGGGAGGAGAGATTGTTTTCTGTAGTGCACCTTTGACCACGAAGACCGGAACGTGGAGGCGAAGCGACACACCACGCTGAAAGGCTTTGCGGAATGCTGGAACCGATGCTACCGAAAACCGCTGTTCACCTTCCTGACCCACTTATCGGGACGACGGCGTCTGAACAAGGAAACAGGCGAGAAGACGGTGGAAACGGACGAGTGTCTCGCACAGCGAATCATCAATGACTATCCTGAATTGGCGAGCGAAGTGAGTATTGCCTTCGACAATATGCTGGTTGACTTCGATGGTCTCTTTCCCTCTTTGGCAACAGAATACGAAATGCTGTGATGGCTTTGTTTCTAACAAACACATTCACATGTTGGAAAACTCGTTGGACGATGACAACATGCTAACGGAGATTACAACATACTAGAAGGAGGGAGCAATCCATTCACCGGCTGCGGCGCTTTTGGCGCTCCAGCGGCTCCCGTGGCTACTGTAGCCTGAGAGAGCGCTGGCGGAGGAACCAACGCGGACGACGGTGCCTTGCCAGCAACCATCGCCGACGAGGGCGACTGACGAAGAACGAGACTGGTTCCCGGAGCAGGAGTCAGCTGCGCGGAAGAAAGGGTGGGTTTCTGGCGAAGAACCATGGCTTGCGACGCCTCCACGTTGGGAGGAGACACGGGTGTCTTTTCCATCACCGTCTTATGCCCCTCTAGGAATCAACCACTCCCACTGACGGTACTGTTCTCGGAGAGGATGTCGCTGTAGTGGTGAATGAAATAGACAATGTAGAGGATCTTCGCAATCACTCCCTGAAATCATGGGTACGTAAAAGAAGATGATGAAGATCGAGCAGGAAGCGACACCACGGAAGAGCATGACGGCAACTCGCTTTCCCGCAGCGATCTCAATGAGGTTGGATTGCGAGCCGTATAATACAGAAATGATGACGTAGTTCAAACACATCATCAAACACAAACCAATGTAGAATCCAATATAGAGTTCATTGGTTCGAATCTACGCGTGTACGCAAATACGCTATCCCACCATCTTATCCTTCATCTGCTTGTAGATAAACATGAAGAGAGAGAGAAGAATGACAAAAACGGTATACACCTTCATTACAACACCCATCGAAGTTGTAGCTGGGGACACGAAGAGAGCAATGACAAGAACAACAAGCATCACTACTGAAACCATCTATTGGTAACGCTCTCTTTTCAGACGCACCTGAGCCAGGATCCAAAGGCTATTCGCCACCTGGCTCTTGTTATGATAGAAATTGGCAATTCTTCCTTTCACAGACATGATAATGAGGGGAGTGTTATCCAAAAAACTGGTGCGCACGCACCAAATCATTTCCAGTGTGACTGGAAAGGAGTGTGTTTATCTGTACTGCTGTTATGTATGAATCACGATTATGAAAGAAACAACACGATTCAAGCTAGCCTATTCCGCAGCTTCCTGAGATACGTGCACCGTGAGCGGCTCTTCCGATTGCGTGGATGGACGATTCATTGAACGGGATTCGGCTTCTGTAGCTGGGGCCGCTCTTCCTTCCAGAGCCTGTTCTTCCTTCCGCTTCCTTTCCTGAGCGTCCTGGAACATGCGAACGCCCCACCAGATACTCCACGCCCAGCCGATGATGATCCATGCCAGTCCAAATTGGAGAATTCCGGTAATGAACACGGCCCAGTCCCATCCGTGATACTCTACATCCGTCCAACTGGAGATGACGGTTCCCAGACCTAGGTCGGATTTCGTGATATATTCATACCGGGAATCACACAGTTCACAATCAGGTAGGCCAACGAGGAGGAGGGACGCACTTGGGGGATTCGCAAGAAGTCGCCTTGGCGATGCGGCCCTGAAATGTTCTCTGTTTCCATGGGAGATTATTTCTGACGCATTGGGAGAAGTTCTATCCTTTGGGATACAGATGGGGTAATTGTATCTCCCAACGTTCTCCTGCAATGACAAAGGGCATCAGGAAGCGACTAGGAGGGAAGAATGCGAATCATGGGAATGACAAGAAAACAGGACACAATCGCAACTAAACGTACTAATCATTCGCAGTTTTGCGAAGGTGGTTCAACACGTCCACCCAGTTGTATCCTCTGGGCAATTCGCCCGCCTTCTGCCAGTTGTTCTGCTCTCGTCTTTTCTGCGCCTTCGTTTTCGGTTCCTGAACGGTAGACGTTCGCATCACGGGAGCGGGCTCCTCCTTCACCTCAACTGGCTTGCTCTACAGTTTCAGCAGCGAAGCAGGTTCTACGGCGACTGTGTCCTTGATCTTCGAAAGCTTGTCTTCATGAGCAGTACTGAGTAGCTCCGAAAGCGCCGACGACAGTACAAACGTCATGGCCATCCCAATACAGTCATCACACGACTTCAACAAACTCTCAACAAGGGAATCCTTATCAGCCTGCTTTAGGTCCATTGAAATCACCTCAATTGTGGGTTTCTCTTGCGGATACTCTACAATGGTAACGAAGGGAGAGAGATACGAGGACCCCACTCCAGATCGAGGAGTGCTTTAATGGGAGAACCACCTGACTCCACAGAAGAAGAAACGCGCACTTGGATGTGAACGGGATCGCGATCTAGGGTGGGATGGGAAAGAGGTCGCGTTACTCAGCACAATCAACTCTTCCTCCGTGTACAAGTAGGATAGTGACTCCAGCTCTTCTTCCTGCTCCGATGACACCATGAATGTGGTAAACAAACACCAGCGCAATTCACAAGTCAGCGCTCTTCCTTAGAAGTTCAGGAAATCGAAGGGGTCCGAAGCAGCGGGCTTCGCTTCTTCCTTCTTCTCGGTCTCCTCCTTCTCCGCAGCAGGCATCGCAATATCATTGAAGAAATCCGCATCTTCCGAGGGCTTCGGAGCCTCCTCCGTGGCGTTCGTCTCCTCCGGCTTCACTACCTTCTTAACGACCTTCTTGACCACCTTCTTCGCGGGCTTTGCGGGCTTTGCAGGAGCAGGCTTTTCCTCAGGCTCCTCAGGCTCCTCAGGCTCCTCGGCATCAAAATCAAACTCCTCCAGAGCAGCCTTCGCGGAAGCCTTGGCAGGAGCTTTGGCAGGTGCCTTGGCGGAAGCAGGTTCCTCGGCATCAAAATCAAACTCTTCTTCTTCCTCCTTCTTCGTCTCGGGGGCGGGAATTGTGATATCGTTCAAGAAGTCCAAGTCCTCTTTCACCGACTCCTTCTTCGAAGGCTCCTCGTTCATTCCGAGGAAATCGTCGTCCTCCTCCTTCACTGGCTTCTTGACCACCTTAACCACCTTCTTGACCACCTTCTTCGCAGGCTTCTTAACGGGCTCCGTGGGCTCCTCCTTCGCAGGCTCATCGGCATCAAAATCAAACTCTTCTTCTTCCTCCTTCTTTGATTCAGGAGCGGGAATTGTGATATCGTTCAGGAAGTCCAAGTCCTCCTTCACCGACTCCTTCTTCGCAGGCTCCTCGTTCATTCCCAAAAAGTCATCCTCCTCTTCCACCGGCTTCTTCACCACCTTGCGCACAGCCTTCTTGACGGGCTTCTTCACCGGAGTCTGAGCCGGCTCGGGCTCGTCCATGAAGTCCTCCACCTCCTCAGACTGCTTCGGAGTCTTCTTGACCACCTTCTTGACTACCTTCTTCACGGTCTTCTTCACGGGAGCAGGCTTGGGCTCCTCCTCGACAATGTCAAAACTCGCGGAGTATCCGTCCTCCTCCTTCTTGAACATGTTCATCATCTTCGAATCCTTCAACTTCTCGCCGGTTTCCTAGCATGGAAGCAAGACTCAACTCCTACACTCAATTTGGACATCATTTCCTTTCCCATGCTGCTGGCTCCCTCTCCCATCTTCTTTGTAAGTCTAACCGTCAGACTATCGCCAATGATCCCACTCGGACGCCTTTGACATCATTCCCTTGAAGGAAAGCTTCATGTGCTCAAGGCCCTTCTCCGATCCCTCACCCGATTGTCCGCTCTCTTTCTTGCCTCCAAACATTGTCACTCGGTTTCTAAACGCCTCAGATCCAGTCTCCCCCTCTCCTACTTTGCAAAAATCCAATAAAACAAGGATCCGCAAGTATAACTGCCCAGCAATACCATTACCCGATATAGACCGGTTTTGATTCAGTCGGTCAATACGACATCATGTGATAGCAAAGAAACAGAAAAGATATTCACCCAAGCGACACGCCAAAATACACTCAATCTGCATCTCCATTCACAATCACATTTCCTCCTCTCGTCTTCTCTAGATACTTTATCAGCTCCTCGAGGGCATTTTCGCCCTTTATCACGATCCGCTGAGGGGAATCGCGTCCATTCTCCATCGGAAGCGAATCCATCTCATTTGGATCGATAGTGAACTGAATCGTCGATCTCGGCTCCACCCCGCCCATCGACCCCTTCATCGCACTGATCAGATTCTGCATCAGTACTGCTTTCCGCTCACTCGACAACGTCGAGTTGTCTCGCGAGTAGAACACGTGGTCTTCAAACACAGAAGGATCCATCAATACCATCTGATCTGTCTTCGCCGGACACTGGCGCGGAATTCCGGAACCGTGTTTCACCGACGAAGTTGAAGGAAAAGACCGTCGCAGAGAGGAAAGGAACTCGCTTCCATAGACGGCCGAGCAGCGCAGATCCCACACCGTGCTGTTGCTTTGCGCATACACCCGATTCCGCTCGCGGACGAACTATGCGTGAAGGAAGCATCGAGAAAGCACCTCCGCAATGCCCTCACTCCGCTGGATGTGCGTGATGTTGAGCACATGTCCCTCCGTTGTATAGAGGTAATCGCGCGAGCGGAAAACGGATCGCTGTCCTCACAACCAACAATCGTCACCTACGTTGTCGTACAGAAGATACAGGTATTTGAAGGTCTCCGACAACACGAAGGATGGCATTTCCGGCTCCAGCTCGCCGTTCAGCATGTTGAGAACCGAGGCAAACCCGCACTACTCTTCACACGTGTCCTTGCCCTACCTTCGTCATCGTGTTCCTCAGCTGCTCCAGAATCATCTTTCCCCAGTGAACCATCTCGCCGTTTCCGAACACGATGTCGTGGTACATCATGCTCTCGACCAGCTCCGGTCGCAGCGGATAGCTGTCTCTCACGCAGAAGCCACTCCTACTTCTCCCCTCCGTGGATGATTCGTTTCTCCGACACCGAAAAGAACTCGGGCAAGTATCCGAAGTAATCCCACGCATAGAGGAAGCGCATCAGCGTTTTCTTCCCGCCAGCCACGTCCCCCAGAAGGAACTGCACGCCCGGCCAGAAGGCCGACAGCGAGTAGCTCTGCGCCAGTAGCATCGAAGGGTCCTCGCTGTGCGTGGCGCCGAACCACCCACTCGCCGACTGGTGGTGAGAGCACACAACCACCTACAGAACGCGTGTAAGTGTCGAAGGAGGCGTCGAGGACGGCGAACATGTCGAAGAGCTGCGGGTCGTTCAGCAGAATGGAGCCCTTCAGCAGGTACTCGTAGAAGCTATCGCTGTTGCGGCCGAAACACGACTGCGCCTGCGTGAGACTCCTCCCGCATGTCTACCTCGGTCCAGCGCAGCGAGCCGGTGTCAATGTGCTTTCCAAGCAGATCGACGCCGCTGCGGAGCGCGAACAGCCGTTCCAAACAGCGCCGCGAGCGTGATAGGTAGGTCATGTTGCCCGTCAGCGCCGAGAGCGTCGCCATCTCTAGCAGCGAGGAGCCGATGCCCGCGAGACTCGAGACGGGCGTTTCCTACGTCGGAGGGAGAGACGGCGACGACATTCTTCGGAACGCCATAGCGAAGGTTGACGGTGCCGAAGGCCAGTCCGTTGTCGCGGAAGGCGAGGAGAAGGCGGTCGGCGAGGTCGACGGCGAGTCGAAGGAGATGTCCGTCGTAATCGAAAAGCGTTTCCGGATGACGCGCGTTGTAGTCGCTGATGAGCGTCGTATTGTCGAGGAGAAGCATGTGGGCGGAGAGGAGGCCTCCCTGCACGCGAATGATGGTCTCGAAGAGACTGACGTTGACGTCGTAGTCGAAGGAGGCGACGGAGCTGCTGACGAGGCGACGCGAACGCCTACTGCAGACGTCGCACCGCGTCGATGAAGGCGTCGTCGAAGTGGAGAACGTGCAGCGTGTCCAGCACGTCGTAGAGCGTCATGTAGGGGATGTCAGAGAGGGGGAAGCGTGCGGAGCGACAGACGAGCGGGTCCAGCTGGGGAGCCGGCATCGCGTCCTCCAGGTAGTGACGGTAGCCGTGCATGAAGAGCTCACGGATTTCTTCGGCGATGGCGTCACGGTCGCTCTGGGTGAGAGAGAATAGGGACGGCGACTTGGGACAGTGACGAGAAGGGGACGGCAAATCGGTAGGACGAGCGGGGCGTGTAGGCGTTCAGAGACTCTTCCGAGAACTGGTCACACATGAAGATGGAACAAGCGAAGAGATCCACCACCATCGTGGTGGAGCGAAGGGTCGGGATACCGTTGTAGTCGAAAAGGAAGTTCCCGCCCTCGAAATCGCCACGGAGGATCTGGAGGTGGTGCTCTCGGGACAACATCGCGCAACACCCGTAGTGCACCTATCGTGACAGGAAAGTGGCTCCGACGTACACGCATCAGCAGAGAAGGAACATCGGGGTAGGAATGGGATACATACGGCTCCATGTGGTAATACGTTCCGTAGATTCGGGACACATTATACACTTCGTCCGTTCCGTAAAGAAGCGTATTGTACTCGGATCCTTCGTAGTAGTCGAATACCGATGGGATCTCCACGAAATTGTCTTGCAAAACCGTCACGTTCTCCTTTGGATAAAGATAAACGGTCTGTTTGTGAGCATCCCGAGTGACCCTTACGAGGTTGAACTCCGGACTGTGAAAAATCATTTCCTCTCCTTGCATCCGATCCACGAGATGACTCCTAGCTGACAGAGAAGGAGAAGGACTCACCGATGCTCAAAGATCGTTTCCGCGTATACACACACCACCATAAACAACATCGCTATCGAAAAATGCATGTTGATGGGGTGTCAACAAACAAGGATGGTAAAATGACTACTGACCTCTCGCATTAAAGTGTTCGTCGAACACGGGCATCTCCTCCGGCCTCTGCGGGTGAGGGGACGACACTGCGATACCTTCATCGGAGGATTCTCGCGGAAGTAGGGATGCTCCAACGCCTCCTCCGCCGAGATTCGTTTTTCCGGGTCGAACTCCAGTAGTTTCCGCATCAGATCCAAGCCGTTGTTCGTCAGATAGCGCATTCCCTACTCTGCACTTCACAGATTATTCATACAAGCAGCGGCGCCGCGGGAATCATCTCGCGTAGTTTACAGTAGTAACTCTGGCAGTTCGTGAACATGGACTTGTAAGGCGAGTCTTTGAACGCCGGGCAATTGTCCTATGCTCCATCCCAATCAACTCGCCTACTCCAGGATACCCGAGCACGCGAAAGAGTTTCATCAGCACGTCAAACTCGCCCTCACCCTCCTTCAGTTGCACGAGCGTTTCGCGTGTGATAAACTCGTAGAATAGACATCTATATCAGAAAACGCCTCCAAACCCACCCGACGCTCCACATGTCCACCTTGCTGTCGTAGCTGATCTTGCGCGTCGGCGGAAAACGCATGTCCTCCTGCGGATTCAGGAGAAGCTCCGGCGCGCGATAGATGAGCGTCACTACGTGTTGCGTGTAGTCGCCGTGGGGGTTGCTGAAGCGACGCGCCATGCCGAAGTCGCAGATCTTCAGCTCGCCGTCCTTGTAGAGGAGGTTGCTCGACTTGAGGTCTCTGGGGGAGAAGCGAGCGAGAAGCGATACCGGTGGAAGTACCACTGACGATGCATGGCGGCGAGACCCGAGAGAAGCTGGTGCAGCAGCGTTTTCACCTCGCTGGCTGTGAGGTCCGCCTTGATCGTGTGGAGCACCTTCCCCAGCTCGTAGGGAACGAAGTCCATCACCATGTACATGTCGTCGATGGTGTCGCCTATCACCATTTCCTGAACGCGCAGAATGTTGGGGTGGTGGAGATCCTGCATGACTAAAAATAACCGAATGAGCGAGTGGGCACTGTTGATCTCCCGCAGCGCCGTCACGGGAAAGGCTTCCTGCAACACGACGTTGTCGTTGAACTTGATCTAGGCATGAAGGAAGAAAACGACAACGACTCGCTTCAGCGCCACGATCTCTCCCGTTTCCAGGTTCTGCGCCTTGTACACAATTCCGTACGATCCCTCATTGAGTCGAGCAAGTTTCTTGTACTTATTCACCGACCGACACATGCGGATCCCAGAGAACACGGGTTGCGCCGGAGGTTCCTCTACCGGCTCTTCCTTTGGTTCCTCTTCTGGAGGCAATTCCTGCAGAGGATGCGTCGCATAGTAGTCATCTTGGGGCATTGCCGCACTCGGAAGAGCAACCGTTACCATTGGTGCCTCCGGAACGGCTTTGATAGGATCCACTACACTGTCAACAGAATACTAAGTGCAAACTCTTTTGCTTCTTTTGCTTCTTCTTCTTTTTTCTCTTCTCGTCGGAATCGCTGTCATCGTCCCAGCGACCTCGTTTCTTCAGCTCCGATTCGGGAATCGCCACCGATTCACGCGATACCGACTGCTCCTCCTTGGTACCCTTCAGTCGCTTTGCTTCTGCGAGTAATTCCGATAACACCTGAATCATGATCCAATTCCACTCCCACTTGGTTCCCCTGCAAATGCAGCCCTCCTGACTCCGAAGATGCATACGAAGACATGGACGAACTCTGAATGAGGGAGAGAATACGAAGCGGGGATTTTGGGAGTGCGGAAAACGGGGCGATTCCCACGAGAAGATATCAAAACTACGATGTTTCTGAAGGTATCATTGATCGTAAAGTTGGTGGTGCTCGTGGCTTGTGGCATTTTGTCATACAGCAGGACTCCATTTGAAGTGGGCCAGGAATACAAAGTGGACGTTACCGATTCTGTTTCTCCTAGATTCCTGCCAACCAAACGGACAGAGTGTGCGTTCCGGCGGAGGAGAATCCGCTCCACTTCTTTGAAGACCGCGTCGTATCCATGACGGCTTCCCACGATCACTTTTCGGTGAAGCCACTGAATCAGCGCAGCAATATCATGAATGCGTTTCTCTCTGTTCATCAGAGTTCCATGATGTGAGGTCTTTGGTGGAAATTCACTCACAGACCGGATATGCGCTTCTTCGGACACTTTGTGGATGCGGAGCGAGAGGGAAATGTCGTTCGCGTCGTGATGACCCCCTTCCAGTCCGCCTGCTACGAGTTCGTGAATGAGGATCCGCAGAACGAGCTCGATATCGACACCCATATCCGCACAAGTTCGTCTTGTCATTCCAGTTCATTCCAGTTCTGTGCTGGCAGTCGCTTCTCCTGGAGCTCGCCGTTGCCGTCTGCATTCTCCTATTCCCCACGTAGCTACTCCGCTCCTTTCCCACCTAGTTCCTGGAAGTACTTCATCATCGTCCTCCTCTCGCTCTTCTTCCTGCTGGGTCTTCTCCTCACACTCAACTCCTACCTGCTGGCCTCCCCGTTCTTTCTCCTTTCTCTCCTCACTCCCAGCTGGTACGCCAACAACCTCTTCGTCCCTCTCGTCCTCCCTCTTCTCCGCGTCTGCTGCAAGCTCATCCTCGGCTTCCTCCATGCGGCGCTGCGGTTTGGCTTCTTCTCCTCTCTCACGCAGCCACGTCCACTTCATTCGTCTCTTCGCTGAAAAACTCGTCGTCGTCGCCACCCCTTGCAAGGAAGCGATCGTACGGACTCTCCAGCCAGCGGCTACGCGTGCGGCTGCGGCGATGTCGGCAGCGTTGGTGTGGGCTCGGAGCATGTGGAAGCAGTAGGTGAGGAGAGCGATTGCGATGTAGGATCGGATTGGCGATATTTGCGGTTTTGGTGTCTATTTATGTTGTGGTCCCTTCGAAGATCAACGTAACGGTGTATATCCGACTGGGATGCGTCATTTGCATGGTGGCTGCCATGGCCTTCGTGGACTACCACTACGCCATCTGGGCTTTCTTCGCATGCGGTATCACGGGAATTCTGCTCCTTGTAATGAAGGACACGCTGAAGGAGATGTTGGTTTGCATCGCCTTCCTTATCACTAGGTATGCGGCTGCAAAGCGCCTGGTACAGAGAAAGATGAAGGACAATTAGAATTCTTGCTTTTCGTATTGTTTGTTAAGAACTCAGTCTATTCCCGCGGTCACTTCTTTCATTGCATTTCTTATTTGGATATGAGTGTATGTCCAGTTTTCGGTGTTGATCTGGGTACGACAAACTCGGCCTCCGGCATCATGAGGAACGGGAAGGTGGATATGGTTGCGGATAAGAATGGAAGCAAGACCGTTCCTTCCTATGTGGCCTACCCACCCAACGGGAATCCTGCGTACATTGTCGGAAAGATAGCTCGTGATCGCATGAGGTCAAACCCTGCTGGCGTCATTTTTGACTGTAAGCGGTTGATCGGCATGCAGTACACGGATCCCATTGTTGAAAAGATGAAGGAGTACGTTCCTTTCGAGATTATCGATGGTGGCGATAACAAGCCCGTGGTTCGTGTCGTTCAGAAGGGCGAGAACATCGACAAACGTCCGGAGGAGATTGGAGCCTCCATCTTGTCGTACCTTCAGAAACTGACTTCCGAGTTTGCCGGGTTTGACATCCGCAAGGCTGTCATCACAGTCCCCGCCTACTTTGATCAGTGTCAGCGTCAAGCAACCAAGGATGCGGGCGTCATCGCGGGTCTGGATGTGGTCGCCATCATTCCGGAACCTGTTGCAGCTGCATACGCTTACGCCGACCAGAACATGCAGAGCAACGAAGAAAAGACGGTGATGATCTACGATCTGGGAGGTGGCACGTTCGATGTGACGGTGATGAGCGTGCACGGTTTGAAGTACAAGGTCCTTGGACTGAACGGCGATCTGTTCCTCGGCGGAAGCGATTTCGATACGCTGATCATGAACGAGGTGTACAAGGCGTACCTCGCTGACGACAATGAGGAGCTAAACCAGAGAAAGCGAAGCAAGCTGCGTTTCCAGTGTGAGGAGGCGAAGATGACGCTGAAGACGGTTCCCGAGTGCGAGATCGTCATCGACGACTGGACATATGTGCTGACGCAGACGAAGCTGGCGGTGCTGCTGAAGCCGATGATCCAGAAGACGATCGATCTGTGCAAGTCCACACTGAAGGCGTGCGGAAGGACGATCGAGGACATCAGCGACATCATTCTCGTCGGCGGCTCCAGTCGTCTCGCCATCGTCCACGAGATGCTGGAGAAGGAGTTCCACAAGAAGCTGAAGGAGACGGTGAATCCCGACGAGTGCGTCGCGTATGGTGCGACCAAGTACGGCTACTTCATGACGCAAAGCTTGGATATGGACATCGACGACTCGGTGGGAATGGGAAAGAAGAGTCCGAAGGAGCCTGTAGCGCCTTCGGTTCCTGTACTGCCGCCACAGCCTCCTGTACTGCCGCCACAACCTCCTGTACTGCCGCCACAACCTCCTGTACTGCCTCCACAACCTCTTGTGATATCTCCTTCGGTCGTGTCACCGTCACAATCCCTGTACGAGAGCAAGGAGCTGAACATGAACGACATTCCAGACATTACCGTGATGCCCAACGATCCGATCATTCGACCCGTGGTGGACATCACCTGCCCGTCGGACATTGGCATCAACGTGAACAAGAGGCTGAAGGTGATCATTCCGCAGGGTCAGCTGCTTCCCTTCGAGGGATACACGACCTTTTCCAACGCGGAGTCCTGGGCAATCAGCGTTAGCGTGGACATCTACCAGGGAACGCACAAGCATGTGTCGCACGACCGGAAGCTGAAGACGATCACGGTCAACAACATCCAGCCGAGACCCAAGGGAAAGAACATCTTCATCATTTTCATGAAGATGGATAAGATGGGCTCGCTCTCCGTTCGCGTCGCCGACTTTGACACAGGAGCAGACACCGTGTGTGAGGCTATTGAGACCAACCTTTCGAGCAAGGACATTGCGGACATGAGAAGAAAGCTGGAGGATGAGGAACGCGCGCAGGAACAGTACATGCGCTTTATCAACCACTACCAAGCGATCCAGAAACGTATTGCTGGGTTGATCATGAGCACGACCGACCCGGAGGAAAAACGGCGACTCCAGCAGATGGAAACGCAAATGCAGCCGATAAAGACGGAACAGGAATTGCAAGTGCTAGAGAGTCAGATCTGATTTGTTTGTTGGAACAAAGAAGTAAAAGGAAGGAAGGAGGGAGCGGAGGAGAAGGACGTTTCGGTGCTTCCCCGAAGGAGGAAGGCTGGACGCTCCATTTCCCGCTTCTGAGACTCGTCAAACACTGGTCAAAGAGAGCATGTAGCTCCGGATCGTGCGGCGCATTTGCAATCGCTTCTACGGATGCAACGAGAGACGGATTCTTCGAGAAACGCTTCCACAATCCCGCTACACATCAAGGAAGAGTCACTTCCGTACGATAGTCGCAGAGAGTCAGAAGGAATACACCCACACGGTACAAATGACCTTCCTCGCATCTGCTTAGGAGTTCACTGATGCGTCCTTCAATTCCGATGTCACAGAGAGGAGCCACAGCTTCTGTAGGTGATCTCGCATTCCATCTCCTACGCTCATTTAGAAGTCCTAGAAGCTGCTCAAAAACTAGACACTGAATGGCTTCGCTGTCTTCTCCAAACGCTTGGATCAGATAGTTCCACGTGTACGGATTGACGACCGACTGGAGCGGGTCTTCCTGACACTCCTCAATGAATCGCGTCATGTACTGGTTCACTTCCAACGACGACACAAAACGCTCCGCAACAATGAACAGCATCTCGCATAACGGGTCTGTCAATGATGGCGGAGCGGTGTCTACGCTTTCACCAACAACAAAAACCTACGGCAGAGGAAGCCAAGGAGTCGCAAGATGACGCAGCAATTGTCCTTCGTCATGGGCAACTGCTTCACGCCCTCCAACAACTGAAACATGCAAGTATCCGTGTAGAAAGCACTCTGCTCCTTCGCATCGGCCGATACCAAAAACTCCTGGAGACAACGGACGATCGTCCATCGGTCAAACTGCGCTGGACACGCAAAGAGGGTCATCATCTGACGAATCATACTCGGAGTGCGTGTCGCAGGATCTACGCGTGATAGAAGACCTTAACAACTACTTCTCCAGAGTGTTGTTATGCACAGCGCAGTGGCTTGAACGACAAGCGCATCCTCCTTCAGGAATTGTGCCTGGCTGAGACACCACGAGAAGATGCCGTTATTCAGAAGATCCTGTTGGTAGTCCGCGCATATCGCTAAGGAGGTACAGAGACTGCAACACTCCTCGATCTTCGACGGCTTCGACAGAGTCCGCACATACTGGGAAAAAACAGTGCGGATCAACTCATGATTCGGAGTGTAAGTAGCTGCGTCCGGGAAATCGGGCTGGGAACCCGTGAACGAGGCGTGGTGGAGGAGGCTGTGGATCAGGGAGCAGCGGACTTGGAGAAGAGGAAGCGGGGACGACTGGTTCAACACCAGATGATGAATGACGTTTCCGAGCGAGCCGTCCAGAGGAACGGCAAGCACCTTTATCAGCAGATTCAGAACGACGTTCACGAGGTCCGTCGATGTGGCTTTCGACGTCGCATCCACCAAGTGTTGCAGAATTGGCTTATCCGCAATCCATCTCAGAATGGCATCTATGTCATCAAGGATAGCGGAATGGTACCGTTGTCGCAGATTAGTTCGAGCAGCGTAGTCATGGTGAGCAGCCACTCGAGGGACAGCGGGCGCTCATCCAGAAACCGTCGTGTCAGCAAGCTGCAGAGCTGCTTCAGCAAGTCCGTCTTTGAAACGTCATGAAGCGAGAGCGTGATGAACACATTCACCAGCTTCTGCATGATGTCGTCAACGCAGAGGAAGCGAGGGACCTGACGCAGCAGGGAGGCGGGAAGGTTGGAAGAGAGAACAAGTTCCGCCATTTCCGGCAGCTCGCAGCTGCTCACAAGCGTGTCAAGGAGACGTCCAAACTCCATCTGGGCGAAGGATCCCTCTTGTAACTTCTCCTGGACCTCCAGAACGAGACCCGTGCTGCCATCGGCAAGCAGGAACATGGGTTCCTCTTGCTGCTTCGACAAGCAGCTCTCCACGTAGCCGAGCTGGAAAACGAGATCGACGTAGTCGTGATACTCCTCCTTGAGCATGCGAATCACAGCAAGCAGCTCCTCGCGTTGCGACTGCTGGACAACGAAGCAACCTACGTCGGAACAAAGAAACGGTGCTACGGAGAGAGGTCAGCGTGAAGAGCGTCCAGCTGAGGTGGAAAACGAACTCCTCCTCCATCGCAAACTCCTTTCCATATCGGACAGCAGCCGTCAGAATGAGCTGAATGCTCGCCGTCTTCAGCAGCGGACTGTGTCTCTGAACGTAGAAGCGAATGCACGACCAGATTGGCGCCACCAGCAGACGGTTGGCGAAGGCGTCGGGATGGTTCAAAAGAGCATCGGGAACCTGCAGAGGCGCAAGCACTTTGTTTCCGTCTTCGTGCTGAAGGAGACGAAGCAGGGTTTCCAGCAGGTTCAGTTGCACGTCCAGACGACCCGATGTCGCCTTCCACAACTGGATCAGCACACCGTAACCGCCCGTCGAGAGGAACGGACCCATTGCGTTGGATCCTTCGGAGGCGACGGACTGGATCACGCGCAGCGCCTTCAGCGTCACCTGTCCATCCGAGTCCTCGTTCTCGTTACGGAGAACGCGCTCAAGCGTCTTTACGCAGATATCGAAGCAGCGACAGGAAACGAGGATGTCGGCGCTGAAGTCCGAATCACAGAGCTCCAGGAAGAGCGAAAAGATGTTGTTCTGGAGCGAGAAGCGATCCACGTGCAGGAGGGATACTCCGTCGATGCACTCGAGGATGTTGCTGCGGAGAATGGAGAGACGCGACTGAATGCCGATTTGAGCGAGGAGAACCAGGATGTGGATGACGCAGTCGCAGATGCTCGCAGACTTCTGGTAGTCAATGAGAATGGATTTCATCAGATCCAGGTAGTGAACGAGCGTAGAGGCGTTGCTTTCTGCGAATTACCCGAACACACCACACCAACGGTACAGACAGAGAGAGGCGATGATCTTCAGCGACAGCTTGATGAGACTCGTTTCCTTCTTACAACGCAGGAGGATCTGAATGCAAATGCCGATTAGTATATTGTGGTCCAGGCGGATGGCGTAATTCATATCTTGCAGCAGGCTGAGGAGAATCTCCAGAATCGTCTGAATGATGGTGTAGTCGTCCGCATAGCGAGCGATCAGCATCTCCATACGACGGATTCCGTCTTGCGAAATGAACGCTCCCATTATCTGGGAATACTCCACGACGAAACACTTCTTGATCACAGTCAGCGTCTTCTGAACGGCCTCTCTCGAACCCGCCTCCTCCAGAGAATGCAGGATCGATTGAATGATGCTCTCCTCCAGATTGGTTTCGGGACATACCAACGGCACATCCATGTCTAGTCACGACGAGGAAGAGAAAACCTACTCGCACCAAGACACTGAAGGGTGTTCAGCGCGTAACTGCGAATGTTCAGGTCATGGGTGCTGTTCACGGTGTACTCCAAAGGCTTGGGAGCCCCCGCTCCGATAAGTCGGTTGATCGTTTCTTCTACTCATTACCGTCGAATTCCAACCAAACCGTTGTGCGAAAGTAGATACAGGATATACACAGAGTGACCGACAACGAGCGAGTTCAGTTGATAGGTGTATAGCAGAGAGCAGAGACATTCAATGGCATCTCCCTTCACGAGGAGATTCGAAGAGCCCTCTACCTGTGATCTGTCTGTCGTAGCGTTACTCTGTGCAATGGTACTAAGGATCTGGACACCCGATAACACAATGTCCTCATCTCCACTGTTATCGTGCATGACGGTGGCGATGATCCCCGGAAACAGACTCAAATCCAGATAGACCTGGACTTCGTCGAAAAGAGCTACATGGAAAGCCTCCCCAAGAAATACAGGGATCCAAAATGACTCCCATCGTGTGGAGGATCCGCTTTGCCTCCTCCGCAGGCGGATGATTGTTCAAACTGTTCAAGATGGAACTGTAGATGTCGTCTCCCGCCGACTGCGCCAGCTTCATCGAGGCGCGAATCCGCGAAAAGTCAATCTCCCCCGAGCTCTACGAATGACTCGACCCAACCAGACACACAGCCATCTCCAGAGACCGGCGGATCGCCTGGTTGCTCGGGTTCCGTCGCATGCGCGACATGACCACGACTGGCTTGTTGTTCTTCAACACGGGGATGATTCGGGGAACTATTCATAAGGTAACCAACACAGAACAAACAATCAAAGTCACCGGCTCCGTGCTGCGGCTTTCCATACTGCATGAACTCGATGACCGTGCTCAGCTGCGACTCCGTTTGTTGCTTTTCCGTTTCGCTGCCGCTCCACTGGCTCTTTTGGTTCTGGATTTCCTCCAGCACCTGCATTACGTCCACACTCTGGAGTGACTCCTTTCCGATTTCTTCGCGTGATTCCTGAAACACACTCCTACCGTAGTCCGCAACGTCCAAGAGAAACGGAAGGAACACCACCAGCACGGACGCATTCTGTACATAGAACCGAATCAGCGTGAGCAGATCGTTCAGGAACGAGGAGCTCAGGACGCGCTCGCGGCAAATCCCTACTCATTCACAGAAATGCAAACAACTACATGACGATTGGAGAATGCTCCGATAGATCTGAAGCGCGTTCACAAAGAGCTCGCTCTCCTTCGGCTGCAGAGACAGCACCGTCTGAATGTACTCGAACAGCCCGGCGTTCGTCAGATACACGCAGTACTCATCTACCGCTCGTTTCTCCGACAGAATCCTACTGTTGTTGCAAAAGAGGGAGAGCAATTGCAGAATGACGTTCTGAAGTCGGACGTCGCTCATCGCCTCGCTGCTCACCGTAATGCAATCTTCCAGAATCCCCATCAGAACCAGCTGGCGTTGCACCGAGTCTGCTCGCTCACATACGTCGATTTCCTACCATTGTGCGCAACCTTCTTGAGAAAAACGCAGAACCGATAAAGCAGCGTGGGGTCTTTGAGCGTTGCGACTGGTCGAAATAAGCCCACCACCGAGCTCCATTCCTTCGCAGTGGAAAAATGAGCTAGTAATGACCTCTCCCCGCCGCAGCGACAATTGGCAGCCAACAATCCAGCGAAGTCGAAGGACTGCGATAGGAGAATGCTGGAGGAGCTCGTGGAGAAGACGTGTCTCAGCGCCGCAAACGCCGCAGCAACGTCGGTTGCCTCCACCATCGTCGGCGCCCTCCGCAGCGCGTCCGTCAGAATGCCCAGCAAGTTGCTGACGACGGTAACGTCCGTGTGGCTGGCGATCGTGTGGAGAAGAACGCGTTGGCTTGTTGGTCGTGTAATCACCTCCAGCGACGCATCGGGAACTGTGTGAGAGAGAACCACTTAGCCTACGCTGACTGCTCGCGAGACTCACGAGAATGCTCGTGCAGGCACTGAGGACCGGAACCGTGTGGCTTGGCTCGTCGAGGATTTCCAGCATCAGGGTAATGGACGCGTTCATCGGAAATGCGCCGGATTCTGGACGTGAGCAGAACGAGTAAAGCCAACTCCACTTCTCGTTGGAGATGATAGTCTGATACCAGTGGAGCAGGGAGAGAAGTGTGGATTCGTCGATGCCTTGGCGGAATGCCTGGAGGAGCAGGTCGTGAACCAATATGCACGTCTTCGCTTGAAAGGGCATTCCTGCGATTCACAACAGAAAGTAGTAAATACCGGTAAAATGAAGACGCAAACGGTCGAGTATCGTCGGCGCATCTTCCGAAGACTGGAGCGTCGTCAACACCTCTGACGATTGTCCCTTGTTGATAAGCTGAATAACAGAATCGATCGCTATCGAGTAAGAAAGCCAATGTAAGGATACCCTGGTTTAAGGGGTTCTCTTTCGCTTCTTTCTGGATTCTCTCCAGAACCACGTCAATGCTCTCTCCGTCATTCTAGAAATGAAAGGACAAGCACGAAAGTACAAGATAATAGACAACCAAAACAGATCCCTCGATGATCCCAACACTATCCAAGTGATCGCTGTCCTTCAGAACTGTGTTGTTGAAGACGAGCACAAATTGGGCTGACTCCTCTTGGCGAGTGTGCTACACCATTACCAAACAGAACTCACGCATACTTTAAGATTTGATTCAACGAGACAGCGTAAAGAGCGGACCAGCTGTCTGTTTCGGACGACAAGGGGAAACAGAAGCGATCCATCTCTATCGGCAATCGAAATCTGGAACCGTTGTTCAATCATTGCGATAAACTAAATCCAGTGGGATGTCTAAAAATAACGAGACAATCGCATCACTACGAGAACCGTTACAAGAACACGTGGAAAAAGACAACAGGATCCTAGTCTTCTCAGAAAACGAGAAGAAGAAAGGAAAAGGAGATGATAATGGGGAGTCATCGTCTTCAGTGTCCGAAAACAAACATGGCAAGAGAGCTTCTGAATGATCGATTCCACCGTCGGGAGAGCGGCTGATTCCTGATGGGTCTGCAGCATCACCCTTTTCGCTTCCTCCCAGTCGGTACGCAGAGTCTGTCGCATAGACGTGTCCTGCCCATCACACATTTCGAGAAGATGAAGAAAAGACCGAGCGAAGAAGTGATAGCGATCCACGTCTAGTTGGTGACTGTCCAATAATCCCACTCATCTCTCGCGTGACGTACTGCGAGAAGAACGCGCGGGATGCGGTCCATAAATCTTCCAGAGACATCTGGAAAGAGGTTTTCGACAGCTCCTGAATACAGGACTCACAACAGCGATCGTAGGAGGCGGATGGAGAGCACGTTTCCTGGAGCAGCCAGCATGCCCACTTGGGATCGTGTTCCCTTGACGCCAGAAGAGCGACCAAGCGAACGATTGTTTCCTTGTTGGGGAACACGGCTCCGGCAATCATCGGAAGGTACTGCTGGATTACGGGGCAGATCTTCTGGAGGAACGCCTCGCCGCTTTCCACTTGCAGGAAACGACTACGTGAGAGAAGAGAAGAGAAGCAACGAGATGCAGGAGATAGCAAGCACGCACAGTCCGTGATTGTCGCTGAAATCCATGAGAATCTCCCTCTACAATCGAGCCAACGACGTGATTTGACGATGCAGTCGACGAATCGATCCATGTGGGCTGACAGGAAGAGGTGAGGCGTCACAGCCAGAGACGAGAGGACGCTCTCAAGAAGACTTTTCTCCGCTGCATTTGTCTCCCGCATCTCTGTGAAGCGTCCCTCATACACGAAAAGCCATGCCGTCATCTATCTATTAGTCACAATCTCGAGACCAACGGTGGGAACGTCCTCGCACTGCTTCGACAGGTCAACGCGTCCCAGAATGTCGACGAGGAGCCACAGAATCACAATCAGCGACTTGCCCTGAGTACATCGATTTCGGACTTCCTAGCGATCAACAGAGGAAACGACACGTGCCTGGAGAAGGAATCCAATCAGCGACTCCCACAAAGATGGCGAGGTAGAGGTGACTAATCAGAAGGAGTCAGGAAACCGAACAGCGCAACAGAATCGTCACCGTGAAGGAAGTGAAAAAGAGATCGTCCTGGTCAGGCAACTGCTGCTGACAGACGTCGTACAGCGTTCGCAGCGTGTTGAGGAATCCCCTTTTGGAAACACGCTTCTAGGATTCACGATCCGAGCAGATTCCAACCATATCTGCCAACTGAAGGAAGTTGTCTAGAAGACGGAGAAGAACCATTGCGACAGCTCCTTCGCTCTAAATGACACGACAGTCCAATGTTTACATTCTGAAGGAACGAAACCATCAAGTCGAGGTAGGACGATTGGTCCTGGATGCCCACGGAAGAAGAGAAGCGTTCCCAGCTACGCATGGCAGCGGTGTCGGTGAGCTCGAGATACTTCTTGCGCGTCAGCTCCGTTTTCGTTAGTCCGAGACTCTCCGCGTGATGCTGCGATGCAAAGAAATAGCTACGCCTACAGAGAGGTAGTTTGTTTTGCTTTGGTGGGAAAGCTCCTGGATGCGAGCGAGGAGGTCCTTTGCCACGCTGCGAATGCTGGAGGATGGAACCTGGTACATACTCTGGATTAGTTCGTCGGTGTATTGGAGGGAGAAGCGGGAAACCAGCGGATTGCTGACGTTCCGGTAGGATAGGAGGATGGAGAAGAGCTGCTGGACGCACTCCTGGAAGGGCTGTTGTTGTTCCACCGAGGTGCACTGCGCCAGCTGCGCGATGATACTGTGACACACGATCTTCGCCGTGTCCATCATGATGGAAAAGGACGCCTTTTGGATCTCGATGGAGCCGTTCATGTGTTCGAGAAGCAAAGCCAACGAAGAGAGCGCTTCCGCGAAGAGATGGTTCGATCCGTGGAGACTGAGGAGCGATTGGAGACAGCCGCACGCACATAGAAGGAGATTCGCGTCGGGTCCATTCACTGCTTGGTGGATCATCGGGTAGAGCGATTCTTGTAGCTCTGTGAGAATCTTCTACCAGAATGAGAAGCAAATCAGTCCGACGGTTTCCGATTGCGATCCCCGAAGAGCCTTGACAATCTGGGAGCAAACAGTGCGGATTGGCTGATAGGGATGGAAGCTGTAGAAGAAGAAAACGGGGAAGCGAGGACGCATGCGCTGGATATATTCCTCCTCCACTTCTACCCATGAACTGTTGTCCGAAAACCGACGGATGCGAGACGACTGGAGGAGAGAATTCTCCTGCTGTGTGTGGGAGGCGTTCACGAAGAGAGAATGGGAGCGGAGCTCCGGAGAATGCGTTGTCGTGTAGATGAGCTCTTCCCGAATGAACGTGTAGACGAGGAACGGCCTAGAGAATACACGAGTCAAAGGAGCCACTCTTTTATTTGCTCAGCGAGACGAAGAACTACATCCAATGGACCGGACTGCCGATGCTGCGCACCGATCCTCTTCACGATACCTGACACATCCGTGACACAGAAATCTCCTTCTCGTTGGCCCAGCATGTCAATGAGTTGCTGCGGGGAGTAGGAGGAAACGGAGGGGTTGTTCATGACGAACTCGTAAAGGGAAGCTAGGATCTCACAGGCGCAGTTCTGTCCGTTAGTTCAAAAGTACACAGATACACGAGTAACGATGTCGTCGCTCTCATAGAAGGAGATGCACAGGTTCTGAATGTCGAAAAAGTACCTTTCCAAAACACAGTGAATTCCATCCATGTGAATCCACTCGCTTCCCTCTCGCTGCTCAATACCTCCGTGACAGATTCCTTCTTTCCACTGAAACTGTTGAAGTGGAAGCAGTACGCGCGAACTCGCCGCTTTCTCCGTATATTCCTGGATGTCAACCAGAATCAATGATTTCAGGAGCAGAAATCCGATGCGATTCTGCTTGCGATTCGTGGAACTGAGAAACACCGAAAAGATGTCCAGTAGGAACGCGTGAAGATCTACCTCTCAGAAACGCGCTACAACATACCCTTGTAGTAGAAGTACTGGATCTCAGCCAAGATGGTGCAGAAGTACCGCTGGTACTGCCAGTCCTTGAGGAGGAACTCCATCGATTCCTTGATCACGGCAAAGAGAGGCTTCATCTTGTCGACAACGTAGTCCAGCTCCGAATAGAGCGAGTTGCCCTGGGTCGTTTCTGGGGAGGTCAGTGAGCAGTGGTAGAACGCCTTGATGAAAAGAGGCAACAGTTCGATGCAAATGGTTTGCTGATTCAGCGTGATCTGATTGAGGACTGAGGACGTCAGGTCCACTAAGGTAGTGGGCATGTCGGTGGCACAAAAGACGTAGTGCGAAATGGACTCGAGGATGATTACGTTCGTGAAGACCGTCCGATCAGCGGAGTCTAGTTCGTCAAGGATTTCCTGAACGACCGAATAGGCGACCATTTTGAACGCTACGTTCCAGAAGAGAAGAGTCGCTTACAGCGTTTGGTGTATGTAGAGAGGAGGTTGATGTAGTTGCATTTGCAAAGGATCTTCTGCTGCTTCTTCACGATGTGTCCCTGGTTCCGCTTGGCTAAGATCGAGAGCGGGTTGAAGGCGTTCTGGGCCTGCAGAAGCAGTTTCATGTATTTCTACCCGTGACTTCGCTCCTTGAACCCCACATCTTCCTCCATAAAGAAGACGCTGTACTGGAGCAGGTAGTTGTTGCTGATGCTGTAGTCGCTCTCGATGAACGTAGCCACGACGGGAAAGAGGGGCGCGAACGCAGAATCTGCCAAACAACCGGAAGATAGCGTCTTCTCGCTGCGGAAGAGGTTGTACTCGCTCCGAAGGAAGAAGTAGAAGTAGTGGAAGACGCAGTCTCGGATTGTCGTGACGACACGGCCCGTGGTGGAGGACAGCCACGACTCCGTTTCGATGAGCATCTCCGCCTGGCAGTTTCGGAAAGTGTCGTTCAGGAGGAGCAGGGAAAGGACGCAAAGCATCTTTTTCGTCAGAGAAGGCTGGGAGGGAGAAGAGGCAAGGAGCTGAGCGAAAAGAGCGATTCCGTTCGCTCTTCCGTTAATCCCGAGGGACGCCAATCGAGGATACGCGTCAAACTAGTTGACAACAAAAGGAGAGGATGTACAGTGATGGGAGAGGGGGGCGACTGTGTTTCCGTTACAAAGGAGACGAAATCAGAGAGAGAAAGGCCCTCGAAGCAATTCTTCTGGAGGAGCGATTGGAGGTCCATTCGCAGTTCCGGAGCGACGGTTCCAACGGACTCCGTCTGGTTGTTGTCCATAAGAAGCAGTGTAAAGTAACACGACTGCGGACAGTTGTTTGGAATAGCTTCCTGGAGCCACAGAATGATTCCCTTCTTCACGAGGTAGTGGGTGGATTGCGTGCGTAGCAGTTCCTCAAAGAAGACCTAGCGATCAGAGAGGAGTCGAAAAGTCACCAGAATGGAGTCTCGTTTCTGCGCTGGCAAGAAAGGGAATACACTTCGCAGGCTGCAGAAGCACTGGTAGTAGGCGACAGTCAGCGGCTCACTGTTCTGCCGACTCCGCACCTTGGAAGCGTCGGATGCCTCGTTTTCCAGCATCTTCACGCAGAGCCGCAGTTCTTCACAGCGTAGCGAGAGCGTATCGGGAACACGTCGAGTGATCACGCCAATCAGGCTGAGTGCGGTTTCGATGCACTCACGAATGGACGATGGGGATGGGGCGTTTGAAGGTGATTTTTGGGACAATCGGGAAGGCGCTTCCGATGGCGTGCTTTGTGCTACACTCCTTCGCAAACTCTCCTGAAGCAGCAGAATCGTTTTCCACATGCTCATGTAAATGACCTTCGCAATCAGCGTCAGCGTCTTCGGTGCCAGCGTCTGGCTGACCGTTTTCACGAACTGGTAGGTGGAGAGAAGCCACTGGACCCAAGCAGAATCGTTCGGCTGGGGTTTTCCGAGTGTTGACACCAGGATGGTGAGCACCGTTTTGTAATGGTCGTCGCGAATGTAGCACCGCGTAAGGATGTTCAGAGCACTGGAACGGACCGATGGCGGGAGGAGCCACTTCCCGTTGAGAGAGAATCCGGAAACGAAGGATCCTGGCTCTTCTTGACACAGGGAGAGAAGCGCTTGGATTCGAGCGTCATAGCTCTCACGCTCCTGTAAGGGGATGTCCTCAATCAAAGCATAGCAGGGCATCTTGCTTTGTAACCACTGTGATGCGAAGGCGGCGATCGACTCGTTCCGCGAGAGTGATCCCGTAACAAATACATCGAGGACGCGATGCGGCTGGTGGGGAGAGAGAAAACGGAGGACGTTCAGACAGAGAGATTCCAGTTGCTGAGGAGACACATGGCGAAGAAGACTCGAGAGCGAGGAGAAGCAAGGAAGGACGCTGAAACCGTTGGCAAGCGCGGTAGCGCCTTCTTCCGGATACGGCAGGGAATATGTAAAGAGAAGACGCGCGTAGTTGGTCAGGAGGGGCAAGGAAGACTCGGGAAATGAACCATCTGAAACAACCGTGTAGGGAAAGAACAAAAAGAAAAACTGGGTCTCCTGAGGATGAGATTACGATAACGAGAGTACAGCATCAAGGGCGAATCGACCGTTTTGAATACATCCCAGAATAGATGTGATCAACGGTATTCCCTCCTTCGGTAGAATCCGTTCAATACCGTAGGACAACAAACTACGGAATCACAATCGACATACAACTACAGTCTTCCCATGTTAAACTGGTACGGTGACTGCGCCGTTTCCATACATTCGCCGATACATGCGAGTGGGAAATGAAGAGTCTTCATGACAAAACGACACATTCATCGTACCTTCGACTGTTGGAAACGTTTTATGATCTGTTGGACAATCAGAGCCGCCCGGTTTCGCGTGTCCTGACAATCGAGGCTTGCCAAAAGAGAGCGCAGAAAGGACGGTAACTTCTGTTCCAACTCCTCATTTCCCCAGTAGGAAATCGAATAAGCAAGATCAGAAAGAGATGACTCGTTCATCAAGAATATTGTGATAATAAACGGGTCACATCAACAAACAAGGAAAAGAGACGAAGAATAATCAATCTTGCAAATGAAGGAACACTCTGAACATTCCACAAGGTCCAGCTTCTGATCGACCTCACTTTGACCGATCTATTTCCTGAAGCAAAGCAACATCGCCCACTTCAAACACTCCTCCACACCGACAGTAATGGAAATAAGAATCGTCGTCGCTACGCCTCTCAAATTCGGTGAACGGGATAATCTCGTTGGCAACGACATCCTCATCAGCTGCAATGAAGAAACAGATGCAATCGTACCGAGGAAGACACTGTCGTAGAGAGAGCGTTTCGACGGATCACTCAAAACGGACCATGCCTCGTGAAGCTCTGAAAAGGACTACGGAAAACGCAATGCGACGGAGCGCACATCGTTGCTGCAACCCTTATCGGGATGAACCTCCAAGGCTCGCTTCCGATAGGCCTTCTTGATTGTTTCCAAGTCAGCATCGTGCTGGACCCCCAAAACGCTGTAGTAGTCCTTCATATCGTTTGGAAGGACAGAATTGATGTCTCATTATCACTTCATCCGTACCCTTGTATTGCGTAAGAATGTCGAGACGAATGATCTTGTCGTCGTCATCGGAAGATGAGTCCGATGTTCCCATTGCTTCCACAACCGTTTCAGTCAAGACGGAAAATGGGAAATCGCTCACACCTTCCACTGTTCAGACGAAGCAAGAACTCGAAAAGACGGTTAACGAGAAGAGTGGGCTGTGATGAGAAAGGTTGATCGATTTAGACGAACTGAAAAAGGAACCGAAAGCGGAGACGACAACGAGGAAACGTCCAGCAGCAAAACGAAAGAAGGAAGATGACGACGATGACGATGATAATGACTTTGTTGAAAAGAAGCCGAGTAGGGGAAGTGAATGACGAACGATCCGAAGAGACACGGAAGACCAAATCACGCGAGCCAGCAAAAGCCAAATCAAAGCCAAAGAAATCAGCAAAAAGCGGTAGTGGGGACGGTGAAGCGGACAGTGACGCTCCTCTGGGCAATCAACCCAGTGATGCGAACGAAGATGATATTCATGACGCCACGGAGGAGGACATCAATAACTTCAAGCCCGGACAAACAAAGCCCACGCCATCTCCGGTCAGCTCCGAGAGTCGCTGTAACGATTAGGGATGCGGAGACCGTGTGTTTTACGAGTCTCTGTACTACCAGAACCCCGATAGTTTCATGGCGTTGAAGTGGTGTGTCGAGTATGGCGTGTTTCCTCCCAACGAGTCGGAGGCCATGTTTAAGGTGAAGATGAGTGGAAGAGATGATGTGTAGAAGCTGTTAGTGCGAAAGGAGCAGATGCGTTTAGAAAAGAAATAGAAACGAATACGATCTGTTTGTTTTTGCTTATTCGACCGAAATGCATCCGTTTCCACGTTTTGCGGATGAGCCAATAGGATTCGTGGATCTTCGTTTTGACAAGTTCCGAATTAGCGATAGATATTCCTTGTTTTTTCTTTTCTTATGGAAAATCCATCTCACCCGACTTCAAGGGACGTTTCCAATGTGACAAGTATAACCCAAGAGACCATTTGCAACTGTATGGCGTTATCTATGGACGAGCGCGTGTCGGATATTGTAGATCTCATCGGGGAGATAGAGGAATTGTTGGGACTTGCCAATGACAAGAGACTCCGAGAAGAGCGTCTGCGGGTGCTGCGGAAGCGTTCTGTCTCTCAGTCGATCTATCCCAAGATGACTGTCGAGTTTTCGAAGGAAGTGAATGAGTATTGTGATTACCTGCGTTGCAAGCGGGACATTCTGCGAAACATCTTTGAGTGCAATCGAGAGTTCTTCGCGATTGTGAACGACCGAATGGACGCCATGGCAGAATCCCTGATGAATGATCGCGAGTCCCGAATGGCTACAGTGAGTCGCTATGCGCGAAAGCGCAGTTCTGTATATTCTTTACAATCGGGGAAGCGGAAGCGAAACAACCGACTGCCGGGATCGGCGCTGGAGATCCTGTGGAGCTTTTTGCAGAGCCATAAGAAGCACCCCTATCCGACCATGCAGCAGAAGGAGTATTTGGCGCGACAGACACGACTAACGGTGACACAGATTCGCAACTGGTTTACGAACACCCGGAAGAGAAAGCTCACTCAGAGCACCGACAGCGATGAAGACTATTCCCTGGAATCCGATCAAGGCGAGTCCTACTTTGACACATACAGTTTGCATCGAGGTCGAGGAAAGAAACGCGTGCTAAACCTAGACAAGACTTCAAAACTGTTACGAGTAGACACGGAGCATGAAGACGACGTGGAATCGGAGGAGGGGAAGTGGATTCAGTACAAAAGCCAGCCGTCTGAAAGCAGTCTCGGCTTCAACGTCTCGACATCGGCTCCTATAGATCTCTCCTCGATGAGCATGCAGGAGAAGGAGTACTATTTGAACAACCAGATAGGAACGGACTGCAAGAAATGCGACTCGGAGGAGAAAATGGTAGGGGTTATTGTGTTGTTTTACGGATAGTTGAAGGAGACGGAGAGTGAAACATCTGATACAATAAGTGAGTAAATCTGTAACGCCTTGTTCAAACAAACAAATGATAGTTCGTTTCCAATTGTAATCCAGTTGTTCCTCAGGTTGTTTCGACGTCCAAACACTTCCAGATAGTAGCCTACATGGGAACGACATCGAGATTTTACCATTGGGAACCAGTCGCTCAATCAGTTCGTAGATATCGATGGGCTTCTGGCTCTGACCCAGTCGCTCCGAGTAAATCACATCTGATTCCAAGCCGAAGTTGGTCAGAGGAGGAGGATTGCCCTACAGTTCGCACTCCCCTCCATTCCTACAATCTTCGCCACCAGACACGTCTCCTTTGAGTGCTGCAGGTAAAAGCCATGGCTCTTCGCCATTCGCTTGCTGTGATTGCATTTCACCCACGCAATCTCATCCACAAAACTAGGGTTCAGTCGACCTCCTTTCCCTACGTGTAGCCCCAGTGGTTCAGCATCTCCAGCGCCACGCGGTACTTCGCATTAATCACCCACAGAAACAAGTAGCCGTCGGTCTGAATCTGCTTTAAAGGAATACTCGTAATGATGTTGTCTCCCAGCTGCTCATACGCGATGGCGACCTACGTCATCTTCCGTCCTCACTCCTACTCCTCGCGTGGGATTGGCGGTGGCGAGCTGCCATGGAGGATCCATCATAATCACGTCGTAATACCGTCCGACCGTTTCAAACTGCTTCTTCCCCAGCGCCGTCCAATCGAATGTCCGAATATCTGCATTGATCGGGATGCTGAGTGGTGGCGGGTCATACTGCGACAGCAGCCGCACACACAAATCCATGGTGGGGTTCAGCGGCACACAGCTATTGGCTGACGCATGCGAAGGGTTCATTTCTTTTAGTCTAGCAACGCGATGCAAAAGCCCTTTCTTTATGAGGTCGTTCCGTAGCACTTTATAATCACTATAGGAGGACAGAACTGCGTTCATATCATCGTTCTACGGAGAGTATGTGGTCCAATGGACCTACTTCTCGTTTGGAGGACTCCTTCGGATTGAACGGGTTATGAATGGAAGGAGACAAGTCCTCGAAAAGGAGCTTCTGTTCGATTGAACAAATGGCCTTCATCACACTTCGCTCATTCATCTCCTCAACGGCACCACTAAGTCCGTCAACGCCACCTACAATGAACTGTCTGAACGACGCATACCCGAAATGGTCAGTGCACGACTTCTATCGCTGTGATTCCGCTTCCTCTTGGGCGATTCGTCCGGTTCGAAAACATAGTCTTCCTCGTCATCATCGACGTCTATTCGTGAATTCTCACTTCCATCCGAAACCATTTGGATCCTCAAATGAGCAAAACTCGCAAAGATATGTATCCATCTTTTTAGCCTGCGCCTCACTGATTCCAACACTACGTCAAATGAGTCATTCCAAGGGTTACCATTCACAATGATACCACATATTACAACTGTTACAGCAGATCATCATTCCCGAGCCACTGCCATTGCAGATGCATACGTCCTTCTCCTCATTGCTCATTTTCTGGAAGCAACGCCCAATACACAAGAATTGGGTCCCTTTCAAACAAATCTGAAAACCTCGTCAACAAAGCCCTCACAACGCAATCGCTCTCCCCATCTTTCCAACAAACATAGGAACAGTAACAACCACTCGCCTCACTCTCATGATCGGTGGGCGTCACCGAAATCGTCGAGGCTTTAAATCCTAAACTCTCCATCAGCACTGGACTCTCCAGCACCTTGGTCACCAACTCCTCAAACACCTGATTCACTCCAATACTCTCCTTTGCACTCGTCTCTATATATAGCATTCCCTACAGTTGAAACTGCACTCCGTACTGACATGTTGTTTTGCGAAGTTCTGTCCCTCCTTTGTACTAATGGCACGGTTTTGCTACATGACACACAAGCCAATGTGCCTACTAAATCAATCTTGTTGGCTACTAGTAGCTTCACGATCGAGTCTGCCTGATCGGTGCAGTAATTTTCACACTCACTGAGCCACGTCTGCAGATTCTCAAAACTGCTTTGACAGGTCACATCGTACACTACGCGATAAGTGCGAGGAGTGTGAATGTTACCGAGAATAATGCCGTGCGCTCCACGGTAGTAACTGCTTGTAAGTGTACGGAATCGCTCTTGACCGGCTAGATTCGACTTTGAAAGGGGAATCTCCCTACCCGTATCCCAAATGGTCGCTCGAACCTTTCTGCCGTTCACTTCCATCAGTTTTCGCTTGAAATCGACGCCTGAAGTGAACTCCGCTACAACAGCACCTACCGATCGTAGGAGACAGCTCGTTAAACCGGTTGTCGATGAATCGCATCAAAATGCTACTCCTCATCATGATTCCCAAAGAATCACCAGCTTTTCCCCACATTCGAGTCGCCGATAAGCAGGATTTTTACGTTGATGTCAACCTTGGTAGCTGCGTCCATCAAAGATAAATGGAAGAAGAACCCATTCTGTAAAACGGCGTTTCGGTTGTTCAACCAAACACGATACAAAGTGTTCATGATTCTATTTTCAGACTCGTTTGTGCTTTCTGGGACCGTTACGATGTGGTTCTGATTACCGCAGTCGTCTCGGAAGGTGGGAATCGCGCTAGCGGTCGTCCACAATCCATCGACGATAAACCTACGCATCACGAATCACTGCCAAAAGCACTTGAAATGATAGTTCCCCGGAGGGAGGGACAGATTGGACTCGAACCGCCATGACTCCTTTTTCGTCATCGTCACTGGGTGCCTGTTCCACTCCGTGAAGTCACCGACGAGAAGCACATTTCGGGGACGGTAGGCGTGATCACACTCATACACAAAGGGGATGGTCACTTGCGGCAGGATGCAACGGCGAAGTCGGTAGAATTCGGAAATGTAGTTCCTCGCCTGGTCAGCCACCTCGATGGTGGTGTGGCTCGTCGTTTCACGCAGTCGCTCGTATTCCGACTTGTTGGCGAAGACGGTGAGAGCACGACGGATCGTGTTCATGAAATCGTGGTAACTGTATCCGGAAAAGAGGAAGCCGTTCGCATGAGCCTCCCCGGCGAGCCAGTCGTGCACTGTCTCCTTGAGACCTCCCGTGTTGAACGCGATCACGGGCGTTCCCGCCGCAAAGAACTCGTCCTGTACGATGCCGCAAGGCTCAAACAGCGATGGCATCAGTCCGTAGTCTGCCGCGAGATTGCACACAAAGCCATCGGTGAAGAACTCGTGCGGATTGGCCCAGAAGCAGTCGCTGTAGTAGGTGCGCAGGTGGTTGATCTTGTTGATGCAGTACCGTCCGTAGGGATCGCTCTCGTTAGCAATGCCTCCGAGGATGATTTGGATGTTGCGGTTCCGCGACACAATTAGTTCTTCCGCCACCTCGCAGATGAGATGGACTCCCTTCTGCTCCGTAATCCTTCCCACAAAGACGAGCAGCGGAATGTTCAGATTCTCGACGCCAAAGTACTTGCGCTGGACGAACAGCTTGGCTGTGTTGTGCGTGTGCGTAGTGAGCGTAGCGTAGCGAATTGTCTTCTCAAACACGAACACGCCGTTGGGCGATGAGAAGGGCTGGGGAAACCGACGCAGCAAGGGAGAGAGCGCCGAGGAATGGAGAATATCGTCCTGATACACGTTGCTGACAGTTCCCCAGTTGTCTGTGGAGAGGAGGACGCAACGCGAGGGGTTCAGGATGTTGGATTTCCAGTACGGATCTCTCAAGAGATGGATGGGAAGTCCGTGGATGGCAGAGAGCGTTTCCTCTCCGTCCGGGTAGATACGTCCTTCATAACAGTCGTCCAAGTTGTGGAATATGTGAAAGAAGGTTGCATCGCGAAGGGGCGTTTCCGTAAAGCGCATACGAGCATAGGCAGCTACAAGACCGCAGGGCCAATCATTGGTGATAACCAGGGATGGACGCAGCCCCTCAGCAGCACAATAGGTAAGAGGAGCCAACGCCATCAACACTTGGCAGTGCATCTGGAAGGACGCGGAGCCGCTCGGGTATGGACGCATGAAGGTTGCCGCGTGATGGAAAAAGACATAGGTGATTCCATTCAGAACGCCACGATGGAACCCGACATCCAGAGTCTCTCCGCTGGGCATGGACACCGTGAGGTTTTTCTCGTACAGAATGCCGTCGCGCTTCAGATAGTCCGTTTCGCCGCGGCGGTTGCGGTCGTAGTAGGGGCTGATTACGACGACCCGTTGGCCCTGATTCGCCAGAGACCGAGACAAATTATCCACCATCACTCCTAGTCCACCGACCGTGGACCACTTCCCGAGCTCCGGAGTAATGATGAGGATGGTTTGGAGAGTGTTCTGCTGCGTGATTCTCTGGAGGAAAGGCGAGGGACTGCGCTCAAGCGTATCCAGAAGAAGCTGGTTTCGGTCGGTGAAGAGAGTCAGCGGGTGCTTCTCCGTCTTTCCGTTGTAAATGAACGACGCATAGAAGAGGAGTTCTCGGAACAGTCGCTCCTTTACAGTCGCACTTTCCACTACAGATGACATGCTCAGCCGAATCCGACCCCCGCACTCCTCACAAACAGAATGATACCATGACTCGATGGCGTTCATCTTCGCGTCCATTACGGTCGCTTCCTTCTCGCAGAGCATCGCGTCGACCAATCCGCAGGCGGTAGTGAAGATGGAGTTGCTCTGAAGCTCCTTCAGCACCTGCGCCTCGGTAAGCATCCGGTTGTTCCAAACGTGCTTTCCCTGATAAAACTGCTGTCCGACGGGACGCGTAGAATCCAAGATGCGCTGGAGATCCTCTAGTCCCTGCTTCAGGTATGCGCTCCAGACACTCTGATCCACGTCCTTCAGGTAGGACATGCGAAAAATCGAAAAGCTGAACGGAGAGAGCGTGCACGAGTAGATGCGCGACGCCAGTTCCTGTGACGACCACTAGAAATGAAGCAGACACGCAGTCCGCACCATGCACGTCGAAGCGTTGTGGAAGAACTCCACGTTCCATAGTCCAGTGAGCTTCTCCGCGCCGTCTATACATTGGACCCTCGGAGCGATCAAACAAAGATGGTGGATCGGAAGCTGCAGCTCGTCGAGTGGAAGCGACACATCGAGCGGCTCCTTCTCGAAGGAGACGATCACAACGATCATCTCATCGCGTTGATAGCGACAGAAGGCAAGTGCGCGCGACGTCATCGGTTGAATCTGCGATCAATCCCACTCTCAGAACGAACATGGAGCGGGATATAGTCTCCCTCGACCAGAACGGCGTGTTCTTTCCGCAGCGTTCGGAAGTAGCGATAATGCGCGTCGATGTGCCGGAGATCAAAGCCATACTGGGGACCGATCGCCTCGCGAATGTCTCCCTCCATCTTCTGAAGCTACCCATCAAAGAAAGCACGGGAAGCGACCTTGTCGAGGTCGTTATAGGAGATGGAGTACGAAGGAGCCGATATGCTTCGGTCAAGTGAGTCCGACGAGTTCACGCGAACCCACGACGTGACCCGCTTGATGGACGTCACCGGCTCATTCGGCCGGTTGGAGGTGAGAATGCCGAGGTTATCGTAGGAGACGCGGTGACTGGGCTGATCAGACTGGTTCCACCAGATGTCGGCCTTGGTTTGGGCGCTCTGGAGAAGAGGGTGTTTGATCTGTGTGATAATCTACCGGTCACATCACGGGAAGAGGAGTACCGGAATCTCCAGCACGCTGTTGAAACTGCCGTAGGTGTCGCTGACGTGGTTGGAGTTGAGGGGGTCGACCACATACTGATTGGATTCCGGCAAATAGAACTTGTAGTAGTAGAGTCCGGAGTACAGCTCCAGGTACAACTCGAAGATGGTGGTTCCATCGTCCGTCTTGCGTGGAAACATTCGGTCTCTCGTGGTGTTCCAGTCGTTGAAGGACCCCACCAGAAACACCTCGGACGTGGGCTCCTCCACCTTGTAATGGAAATAGATCACTAGGGGAGGAGGGAGGGAAGAGGCATACCCTTTCTGTGGATGTGCGCTGTGTAACGGGGTTCCCTTTCTATCGATGAGGAATAGGGAGGAGGAAATACGCGAGGAGTTGTTCAAGAGTATGGAATCAGTGATGGGAATGCTCATTGAATCGTGAATGGGAAGGTTCAGTGAATCGTTAATGGGAACACCCATCGAATCATTGATAGCAACGCCCATGGAAGGATTAGCAGACGTTTTCATGAAGTCGTTCACAGCCACGTACTCTCCCACAGACATCATCCCATCGGGAGTCAACGCGGAAGAGCTCTTCGCAATGCTCATCGAACCCTTCAGAGAATTGACCCCAAACGGCTCTTTCATCGAGCAGGCGGGAATCACGTCCAAACTATCCGAAAATGAATGGCTTCGAGAAGACCGCTGCATGGCATACTCGTCTCCGACGGTGATTTTGAACGACTTCCCCTCGTCCTCCTCATAATAACAGGATGGAATCATGGGAAGCGTAAACAGGAGACATACTGCCGGCCACGTGGACCGATAGAGAGTGACACTTGGGTAAGGCGAGGACTGAGAGCAAATGTAATGGATGGTGTAGTGGGGAGCGTTGTGAACGAACGAATCAATGTGGGTAACGGACTGCTGGAACTCAATCATATCGGACGGCACTTCCATGTGTTCACTTCATTCACATTCTAAAATAAGACCTACAGAGAATCGAAGCGTCCACTCTTCGTAACCACCTTGTCATTCATCAGACTCAACCGCTCAAGCATGTCGCTACAATACGGAAGGACTCCACTCGCGAGGATCCACTGGCTGCGGTTCCAGAAGGCTGGTTTTCACACGCCACACTCCACGTACCCGAACTGCAAAGCAGGATGTTCTCATTGACTTCGTTCAGCTTGCGCGCAATCTTGACAAGAAAAGGATTGGGATATCCCCGGTCCAATACAGACATGCACGTCCAGTATCCAGATTCTTCGTTCTCAAGCACCGTCACGCCCTCGATCAGGTTATATAGGGAGATCTCGGTCGAGGAAGAGGCATCTCGGATTCTGCTGCTCTCCTGAATCGAGTCTGCGTCCGACTCCAGAAGGATGGGCCAAGATTGACCATCCTGAAGGAAAAAGGAATCGATCTGGTACTCGCGATGGTAATGAATCATGATGGATATCAGTTCATTCCACGTGGCGCTCTGCATGAGTAACCATTCACATCCCTACGAGACGGTAGTTGGGGAGGTACTCCGACTCCCACTGCGTTTCCTTTCCGTCGGTTCCCGGGTGCCACATGGTGTCGCCGTGAGCGTTGTAGGTGACCAGATTCATTTCGGTGCGGGCATCCTCTCGCGAGACGTTTGGATTTACAGGCACCATCAAGCGCATCCCGTTTTCCTCCAATCTACGCATCACTCTTCCCGCGAGAGTCTACGTGGTCTGAAGCGACTTCAACTCAGACAGCGAACCGTAGTTCACTCCGTCGGACGACCGCAGCAGCGTATCCGTTTTGGTCGCCTCGTCCTCGGACTCCAGTGGAGAAGACTCCATCGAGCTAAGGTTGAGTCCCAGCGAGGATGACTGGTCCGGATCCTCCGACTCCACGTGGATTCCCGCCACGTGACCCATCGAAGAGGCGATCGACACAACCGAAACGTCCTTCTCCTTCAGGGACGGAATCATGCTCTGGAGAAGACATAGCGTGGACTGTTGCGATTGGCCGGAGAAGCGCTTTGTGACTTCGAGATTCGCCGGAACCTACGTGAAATGGGTTCAACGCTCCCACTTCGTAGAACTGGAAGCGGCTTGTGTTCTCTGGAAACACGATGAACCGCCCCTTCGACACGATCTCTTGTCGGTCGTTTTTCACACACCAGTCGTAGAAGCCAGTTCGCTGAAAGGGAGGAAAGGGAGTTACTGGCTCCATGCAGCGTCTAGAGAGCAGCAGTCGAGAAGAGGTACGTCTGGGAAGAGAAGTGAAGGGGGTGGGTGGAAAACACACGGGGAGCCAAAACGTCGCATGACATGGTGGATTTGGAGGAAGGAGAACACAAACACAATTGGAGGTTGCTTGCGTTTTCAACGTGGATCTCAAGCGTCATCGGCTTTCCCACTTCCGAAATAGTCACTGGAAGCGGACTCTCTAGTTGCCAGTCGTGGCAGTCGTATCTACGTGATGAAATGAGGAAGGAGGAATACAGGACGTTGAGCAATATGGTGGCAACGGAACGAAGATGCGACTGTGATCCTCCCAGCATCGCAATGAGGAGCGACTCCAGCTTCGCAACGAGCGGGAGAAAGGGATCGAGACTTGCGGGAGAAAGAAGAACGGTGCACAGAGCCAGAATGTCCTCTTGCAGAGTACGCAGCAAGGAGCGCTACTATTGACTATATATCCATGCTGCTACCGATTGTTCGCTTTCAGAAAAGAAAAGGAGACGGAGCGCCACTGCGTCGAAGTAATACTCGTTGCCATCATGAGACTGCATGTTCGCTTCGCACCGCTTCCATGCATCTGCGTATTGCTGAAATGAAACCCCGTTCACTGTCAAGTCAGCATCTCCTTCTTTCTTCTCCTTGCTAGGTTCCAATCCGTTATACTCGCAAAGAGAGTTCCAAAAAGAAACACAAGCACTCATACTAGAAATAGATAATAATAACTGCTTGTCAAAGAGTTGTCAAGGAATTGACAAGTGACAACGGAATACAAAATGGCTGTTTCCCCGTCTGCTTTTGATAACAAGTGCTTTTACTAAAAGATTTGTCGGAAACGTGAACACCATAGAACCATCAAGGATAGCAAGTATCCCCCGAGTGAATCGCAATTATCCAGTTGCCTAACCACTCTCCCCTTTTCCTTCTGCCGGTGTTTCACATCCATAAAAGGCATTTGGCAAGTCAGTTGACTGGGTGTACCATGTTTTCATACAGTACAATTGACAATAAATGGAATCAATATGCAAGCAAAGGAGATCGCGTTCAGTTTTCTAGCCAAGTCCGTCTTTGTGCATGCTACTAGTGTAGGGACAGCTTTTTCAGGCGATTGTCGATTCGGCAAGTCTGTCGAGTGTCCTCGCTACGGTAATCAACACAACGAAGCAAATTGAATTGAAGTATGGATCCTTTCAGTTTGTAGAAAGACGGAGTACCCGTTTTGAATGTCGATTCACTCCTAGTTAACACGAACGCTTCCATTCCGATCGAGAGTGGCGATTTAGTTAGCTTTATTACTGATGTACTGTTCGTTTCATCGGCGTAACGGGTAGAGCGTTTCCTACACTGGCATTGTCACCTCTGTCGACACGACCACGACTCTCGCGGACGTGGATGTGGTTTCCAACGCGAAGATCGGAAGACTGTCAATTCCTGTAAACAAGCTTAGCTTCCTGGCGAAGGGATACGTTTTGCCCGCGCCCATAGCAACGACGCCTGGAAATGCAACGATGACTCCGCTTCCAAACGCGGCTCCCAAGGGAGTGCAGGTTCAAATGAACACATCGCAGAGCGCTTCGCAGATTGCTCTTTTATACCCAGCCCCGTGTGTTGTGATGGCTGTTCCATATAACACAAGTAGGGACAGAGAGTGAGTCTCAGAGTAGATCCGGATTCCTTCCCTGAAGCAATGTACGTACAAATGCCAGACCGCAACCCCGGTCAGCCCGTTCTTCTTCCTGTTGTACGCATGGGATGTGACACCGCCCTTGTTGTGATTCCGCCCAACAAGTCCAGAACCCCGACGGTGATGACGCCTACCCAGGTGAAGGCGACTCCCATTCCTAGACAGAACACAGTTGGTGTATACGTGTGTTTCTTGGAAACAATGGAAAAGAAAAGAGAGCATTAGAACGAACGATAGGCGCCACGATGAAGACCTCCACGGCCGCGACCACGACCCCGATGGAGCATGAAGCGAGGCAGATTCTTCCGCTTCGGCTCCACCACAAGTGTTCTGTCGTGGAACGTGTTGCCCGAAAACATCAGGGCAGACTTTACAGACTCCGGGTCCGCGAACTCAATGTAAGCGGCACTACAATCAACGTCATCCACAACCCATACCCCTTGGGAACTCCCTGCTTCGTGGTGAGGATCTTGATACGTGTGATACTACCGCAAGTCGAGAAGTACTCCATGAGCTCTTGCGGCGTTACACCGTAATCCACTTGCTTCACGAACACGCTTCTCTCGTCAATGTTGTCTTTGTCTGTAGGAAGCTGAACAATAGCGTTAATCTTCTCCGTATTCTACATGTCCGAGTTGCAAGCAATTCGTACCTCTGCCGCCATCTCCTTCACTTTCTTCAAATCGTCGCTTTGTTCTGCATCAATACTCTCGGCCAGCTTGTCCAGGCTCTCAAGTGTGGGTTCCTGCTCGTTCTGCGTGGTGTCCTCGCCGAAATCCACATTCGTCTCCTCCTTCGTTTGGTCCGGGTTGTTTTCCATTCCTTTTTTGATTATCGAATGAACTCTCTCGCCAGTATCGCTCCATTCCCGTGATTCCTCTTTCAACCATACTATTTCCACAACGATGGCGCAGGACACGGTTCAGACAATTCGAGACATCGAAGCGAGAGTGGACAAGAACATTCAGAATACAAACGGTTTGCCGACTCCTCCACACCCTCATTCTCGTAGATATCGTTCGCTTGCTGCAGTACTTGGATGACTCCAAATACGTACGTCGCCGAATGGCGGATTCACTCACTAGAAACCCGATCTCGTTGTGGCGGCGATGCAGTCCCTGCGACGTATCTTCACAAAGACGATCGATCGCAACTACATGCGTCCGAAGTATCTGAACGCTTCATCCAAACGTACGTAGTCGTTACCGGCTCAAATCCTCTAGTGAACCAGGCCGTCGAAAAGTTCCGTCTCTGGCTGATCGAGAAGTTCAAATTCTACTGCTCGTTGCTCATCGACTTGTTGGACGCGGAAGCTGGTGTCGTCCAGGTAATAATCTATTCTCCATTCAACAGCAGCTTACCGCCTTCCGTATCGTTCTGTCGTTCTGCCAGAAGGGCGGCTACTCCAAGAAGGAAACGGAGCCCCTCTTCAACATGACCCTCTTCGTTCGCGTAGCTGTACTGGATTGTTTCGAGTGCTAGATTATCCAGAAACTGTTGTCCTTTAGCGAGTTTCCCGAGCAGCTCTCTCTGTGTCTCAAGGAAGTAGATATGTATAAGCACTCACAGTCTAGGAGTACTTCCAGTACACGGACTTCAAGTACGAGACCTACTACGCGCTGAAGCGCATATCCCAGCAGAGAGACGGTCTCGACTCCAAGGACGACAGCGAGGACGAGGATCTGGAGATTTCAAAGGACGCCGTGAAGGACGTCCATTCTCTCTCGATGTACGTTTCGCTCTTTCCTCCTCCCCTAGCGACGAGTTCGTGAGGCGCTCGCTTTATCTCCTCTCGCTCATCGAGAAGCGCGTCGATGAGATCCCGTCGATTCTCGTCCCGTTGCTCGACCTCGTTGAATCGCAGGGAATCTTCGCGGAGAACCGCCGCTCGCCGCAGGCGCAGCGAAAGAACTACCAGCAGTGTATCCTCTGTCTTCTTCGCCACGAACTCAGCGAGTCGCTCCTGCAGTACGTGCTTCTCAAGGCGCCAACCGACATCCTCCCCTACCTCTCCACGCCTGTGCAGCTGGCGGACTACTTGGTGGACTGCTACAACTACGGCGGCATGGTGTCGGTGCTGGCGCTGGGTGGCCTCTTCACCCTCATCACCGAGTACAACGTCAACTACCCCAACTACTACAACAAGCTCTACCAACTGCTCACGCCGGAGGCGTTCCGCCTGAAGTACAGACAGCAGTTCCTCTCGCTGCTGGTCCAGTCGTTGCGGTCGTCGAACATTTCTGCGAGCGTCGTGGCGGCGTTCTGCAAGCGTCTGTGTCGATTGGCGGTGACGGAGTCTCCCGCGACGGCGCTCTTCGTGATTCCTCTGGTGACGGAGCTGATCACCTACCACAGCGTGCTATACCCACTGCTGCAGGTGAAGGACCCCCAGGACATCTACGAGGTGGTGAACCACCGGAAGCCGCTGCCGGGCGTGGAGGCGGAGGAAATGGAGGTGAAGCGACAGAAGGAGCTGGTGGACGAGGAGGAGGTGAGCTCGGAGGGTAGGAGAGTCTCCGCGGGATCAAGGGTAGACGACGATTCGGATGAAAAGGAAGAAGAGGAGAAGGAAGAGGTGGCGGAGGTGGCGGACAATCGGATGGTCGAGGTGGAAAGACCATCAGCGGTGCTGTCGTCGGATATTCTGAAGCTGACACTGGAGAGAATGAAACTGAAGCGGGAGCAGCACGAGAGAGAGGCGGAGCTGCCGCCGAAGCGAGTGAAGAAGATGTTCCACTTTGCGAGTAGGTTCGATGAGGCGTGTTGACTGTAGACTGGAAGGAGTTAAAGGCGAACTGGATGGAATTCGACCCGTTCGACAACTCGGTGGACGATGTGGAGAAGACGCACGCGATGGAGAGCTACCTGTGGGAGCTATACGTGCTGCTGCACCACTACGATCCGAACGTGGTGGAGATGATGCAGAAGCTGAAGATGAAGCTCCTGCGCACCAGACAGCAGTTCGGTAATCTCGTGAAGGTCACGTCGGTATGGGCTGGTGTGTCGAGTTGTAGGTACGACAGCGAGTTCAGCCGGTTGCTGAAGGAGGAGAACGGCAACTACGCGTTCGCTATTCGAGATGAGGGTTTCCTAAAGAAGGGCAGTGTGTTGGCGTCATCGTTCGTTTAGTTGTCGTGTTTGTTCCCAAACAGGAGAATCTTTGAAAATAACAATCTGTAGAGCAAAGAGAAGGAAGAGAATGCCGCCTGTGTGCCAGAGAAGGAAAGACGCTACCTGCAATCGAGATGACCTTGGGAGAAATGATCTTGGCAAAGTAGTTGCCGCCGAGAATGCCGCAGAGCGTGGCGACCATATAGCCGCAGGTGGCTCCGAGAATGACTAGAGAGAAGCGACAGACCGTCTCTACCAGAAGACACGGGATTCGTTCCCGCTAGCAGGAGGGTGGAAAACTGGGTGTGAAGGACTCATGCAACCTACCTGAGAGCGATCTCCCCATTCGGCGAAGAAGACCATCACGAACGTGCGCAGGACAATCTGCGAGAGACGCCTCTGCGAAGACCTACGTTGTTGAGGTCGCAGCGATTCTCCGCAATCTCCTTCTTCTCTTTCGAGAGCAGTCCCGATTCTGCGTCCGACGCTCCATTGGCATCACTGGGAATCAAGGTTACGGGAAGAACGGACCCGTGCATGCCTCCTTGGCTCACCGACTCCGCAGCCTCCGCATATTCACCGCTGACGTCTCTGCGATCATAGAAAAACAGGAGTTCTACGTATCCGTGGTCTTCAATCCTTCGATGATCATACGCACTCCAAAAAAGACGAACTACCCATCACAGGTCAGAGGAAGAGGAACGAGAACGGCGGCAATCACGACGGTGACCTCGCGAGACACCAGAATTGGAGCCGACAGGCCGATGATACAAGAGATGAGACACATGAAGACCAGCGCCGAGACGGATCCCACGAAGACCAGCCATCGATTGTGCGACATCGCCAGAATGGCTCCGATGAAAAAGGTCTTGTCTCCGATCTCCATGCTGAGGATCATAAGGAACGTCTTCATGAATCCCGAAACCCATCCGCTCTTCTTACTCGCACTCGCCTACGTGGGAGTAACAGACGTGAAATACGTCCTGCTTGTTTGAGGCGGTCAGCTGCGCCTGAATCTTCGAGAGAGGAACGCATTTCGCTAGGATGAAACCATGTCACAGGATCCAACAGGTCGCATTTGGAGCCGCAAGACAGTCAACAGGAGCAGCGGGTTTCTGTATTGTGATTCTACAATCGTCAGAATCCTCTGTAAAGCACGTTTCACAACAGCAGAGAGCCAACAGTGATAACAGAACAAAGATCGTCGCTTTCTTCATCGTAGATATGAGAAGCCAAAGAAGAGAACGACGGGAATCGATCCCATGTGGTGGCTGTGCGAATCCCCCACCTTCTCCCACTGGGCTATGAGGATGAATCGCGAAGATTCCCAGATCGTCTTTTGAGGAGGTGACGTAATAAAACAAAACACAACACAACACACTGGTGTGTTTTTAACACACAATTGTTCTTGTTTCGTTTGTATTCTATTTCATCTTCATGGGCCAAATATCAAGTCACTCTCTCACTCCATCGTTGGATGGTAACCTGGACAAGCGGAGTCCATATAAGGACGACGTGCCCAAGTCTATAGAGTCAGAACACACGTTGGAGTCCGTGAGGAATATCGAAGCCGTCCTTCGCGGACTGCATTGTGTGGCGGAAGAAGGTTGCTATGTGTGTGTTGCACTCATTGGTTAGTTTCTGACCAGCCTGTAAACATCATTGACCTCAATCCCCAGAAAGAGCGAAGTCAACTCGCCATGAGCGTCGTGTCTGCTCGTTCGGATCAGTTTATAAACGACATTGCCAAGTGTTACCCCCAGGACGACACCAATCGGCTGGCTCGGATTCGTGTCGAAACCATGATGGAGGTTGCTCAGTACTGCGACCCGAAGACGACGCTGGTGGTGTCCAAGGTGAATCGGTACTTCCACCGACTCATCCGCACCTCGCTGACTTTTGCGACGGTGAACTGTCAACGCGACTGGGTCGCCTCCATCAACCGAAGTCCCTTTATTCGGAGCGTGAATCTTGTGTATGACTCGAAAGACTCCGAAATGGAGCGGTTCTGCCGAATCATCCACAACGACGGATTCACGCACCTCCGCGACTTTTCCCTTGATTATCCTTCGGACAGTAATGTCATGGCACTTCTCCATGTCATGAATGACAAGGCGAAAACGAGCATGCGTTTGGGCCTCACAGACCCGAACGACCCCTTTTCTCTCTCACTCAATTGTTTCTCTCTCTCGCCACGCGTTTGCTACGCCTTCGAGGGCGTCGGCGAGGATTGTTTGCGACATGCTCTCGGCGCCCTCACGCTGAGCACGTCGGACGTGGAAGGTCTCCAGTTCTTCTTCCGAACCGTGGACTTCCACGCCTTCTCTTCTCTACAGCGACTCGTCCTCAGCAACTGTCCTCTCCAGTCGAAGGGCTTCGAGTACCTGGTGCATTCGCTCTGGCCGATGGACCAGAGCTCCGTCAACTCGCTGCCCCTCCGCCAGCTGTCCCTCAACAACACGCAGATCACCGACAGTGACGTCCTCTCCCTCTGCTCCGTGATGGAGCGAGGACTCCTCGTCGACCTGGAGCTGCTCGACCTCTCCGCGAACACGCTCACCGTCGTCAGCATGCAGCACCTCGCCGAAGCCTTCCAGCAGTTCGTCTGTCCCAACCTCCAGGAGCTGCTCCTCTCCGATAACAAGCACTGCGGCGCCGCCGCCAGCCACCTCTTCTACGCGCTCACCAGCGGCGTCTGTCCGCTTCTGACGCGCGTCGAGCTCGCCAACACGGCGATGGACGCAGACGCGCTGAATGCCTTCGCGATGTACCTCCGGAGCCCCTTCTCCGAGAACCTCGAGCGCATCAACGTCAGCGGCAACCCGCAGGTCGCGGAAATGCTCCCTGTCTTCTTCGACGGACTCTTCCACAGTCCCTGCGACCGGCTCCGCACGCTGCTACTGGAGCGTCTCTGTCTCGCCCGCGACCACATCGACAGCTTCCTCCAGTGGCTGCGCAGCGGCAAGGCCCTCGCACTGCAGAACCTCATGCTCCACGGCAACCTGTTGAACGGCGACGCCTTCTTCCGCATCTGCGAGGCGGTGACAGACGCGGGGTGTCCCAGCATCCGCGTTCTCGACTTCAGCGGCAACGCCATCGGTCACTTGGACCCCGTCGCCTGGAAGACGCTCTGCGAGAAGACGGGAAGCGCCACCGAGTTCGAGCAGATCAGTTTCGCCTTCAACCCGCTCAGCGACACCGATATGGTCCTTCTCGTCGCTTTCATGAAGCGATTCACCCACTTCGAGCGGACGCAGCGAATCACCTTCTCAAACAACCCCATCTCCGCGAAAACCATCGAACGCTACCTGGAGGCGTTTCCCGCACAGCCATGCGCGCTGCGCTTCCTGAGCATCTCCTCTTGCTGCATCACTGGCTCCGGACCCTTCTTCGCGAAGTTTCTTGAGAGCGAGGCGGCGAGGAATCTGGACACGCTGAAGCTTCTCGACTGCAGCCTGTCGCGAGAAGACGTGATCGCGCTCCTGCGGGCCTTCGCTCACGGAGCATGCAAGAACCTGCGCAGGATCGAGCTGAATGGAAATGAGTTTGTGGACGATTCCTTCGCAAGGCTCTTCGTGAAGGTGCTGGAGAGAAACGCGATGCCCAATCTACTCTCCTTCTCTCTTGCCTTCACCAAACTGTCGGTCAGGGGAGTTGAACTCATCCTGGACTATGTAAAATTGAACCAGTTCACCCGCGTCCAGGAGATCGACCTCTCGGGACTGTGTCTCGGAGACACGACCCGTCACGCCATGAGGGCCATGGCTGCCAATGTTTTTAGTGGTATCATTAGTTTCTAGTTGATTCTGTTTGTTTGACACCGTGGATGTGTGGGACAGGATGTTTGTATAACCACGATTCGCTCATGTAACAGTGATTGGAATGTTGCAAACCATCACTGCAATGGTTTCCCATTCACCGCCTTCTTTGCAGATTGAAAGACCTCCCGCGGGAATGAGGAGAACACGAAGGAGTCGTTTTGCCTTTACTTCGTGTGCATAACAAATGAGCGAAAAGCCCAGTTCCCGTTCTCCTTGCTCTCCACACTCATTTTTCAGGTTTTGTTCACGTCAACCATGAGAATCCCGGTTTCTCATCGAACATCGTTGTAAATACGAAATACACTCCAGTCAACTTCCTATTCAAGAATCTCTTCGAGCAGTTTCGGTATGGCTGCGCCTGTTGCGTGATCGCGTAGACAGCCTATGAATTGCTACTTTCTGATGATTGCAATTCTTCAGGTAAGCGATCTTATATGAATTGAACCAATCAGTTGTTCAAAACGATTTCCGTCAACAATCCTTGGACCACCTGGCTTCCTCTGGTGTTCATTTTTTCCGTATCGGCCATCCGCGAGTTGAGCGATGATTTGAAACGACGGAAGTCAGACGAGGTTTGAATGGGTTTGTCGTGATCATCCAGATTGCGAACAGCAAGATGGTGAAGGTGCTCCGCGGTGATATAATCGTCGAAATACCGTCGCAAGACATCTGCGTCGGCGACATCTTGTATCTTGTTGAGAACGAGGAGATTCCTGCGGACTGCGTCGTCCTCTACAGCAGCAACCCCAACGGGATCTGCTACATCCAGACAGCCAACATCGACGGAGAGACCAACCTCAAGCTCCGAAACGCCGCGGCACCCATCCAGTCTCATTTGAACAAATTCAGGAGTCCGCAGGAAGTGGGAGAGGAGTTGTCGAGGATGGACATCTCCATCGAGTGTCCTCTTCCGAATTGCCACATCTACGAGTTTCCCGCGCTGTAGCTGCTTTCTCTCCTTCCTCACCAGACTCCACTTCAATAAAGACTCGGCGCCGCTCTCTTCGGACTCGCTCTTCCTTCAGGTGTGTCACGTGCGCAACACCGAATACATGTGCAGATGCATCTTTCTCCTCACTCGCAGCTTCGCAGCCTGCGTCTACACTGGAAACGAAACGAAATTTGGAATGAACAAGAAAACGCCGGAGATGAAGCTGACACACTCCGATCGCATGATCAACTGGTTCACCGTCCTCATCTTCTGTTTCCAGCTCGTTCTCGTTGCTCTGTTTGGTCCTGCGGGCGTGCGCAACATGGTTCGCATCAACAAGTGGTACATCGACAATCATGTCGATCAGTCCCACGCCACCAAGTACTTCGTGATTCCGATGCGGTTCCTCCTGCTGAACAGTTCAGTGATCCCCATCTCGCTGAAGGTGACGCTGGAGGTGTGTAAAGTGATCTACACCATGTTTATCAACAATGACGAACATTTGTTTGTTTTCCCCTCTTTTCTCACTTTCTAGCCAAACGAAGCGTCCGGAACGTTTCATGTCCACTTCGCAGACCGGCAACGCCTCGTTAGCCACTCCTCTGGAGGAATCGTTCCCCGATGGCGATGATGTCATCAAGGACGTCCACTGCAACAGCAGCTGTCTGAGCGAGAACTTGGGCCAGGTGCGCTATATCTTCACCGACAAGACCGGAACGCTGACGAAAAACGAGATGATTCTCAAGTTCCTCCACTGCGGCGACACGCAGTCGGAATTCTCCCAAAATCTCCCCTAGAATCGACCTGGAGCAGGCGTCCTCCTCGCCGTCGCGGCAACACGCGCTGCTCTGCGAGTTGCTGCGGTGCATCCTGTTATGCAACACGATCGTGATCGACAAGGAGGCCTACAAGTGCGACTCGCCGGACGAGATCTGTCTGGTTTCCTACGTGCGGCGACTGGGCGCGGAGCTGGTGGCGAAGCGCGGCAAGCAGGTGGTCATTCGCCTGCATGGACGCGAGGAGACGTGGGTGGTGGAGAAAACGCTGGGGTTCTCGTCGGAGAGGAAGCGGATGAGCGTGCTGGCGCGACGGGAGGGCGACGAGCGGACGGTGTTGTTCGCGAAGGGCGCCGATGACATGATGTTGAGTCGCTCGATCGTGAGAGGCGTCGTCAACGAGATGGACATGGAGGCCAATCACCGTGAGATTTCCGCGTGTCTGCAGGAGTATGCAGACAAGGGGTGTGTGAGAAGGGAGAGCGTGAGAAGTAGACTGCGGACGCTGGTGATGGGCATGCGCGAGCTGACGGAGGAGCAGTTCGAGCTGTTTGTGGATGCGATCACGCAGGCGGAGAAGGTGCTGCAGGACCGCGACGAGGCGAAGGCGGCGTGTTTCGAGCGCATCGAGAAGGAGCTGGTGCCGCTGGGCGTGAGCGGCATTGAGGACCTGCTGCAGGACGAGGTGATGGACACCATCGACGTGAGGGTTGTGGGAGCGTGATGACACAGTACCTCCGCCACTGCGGCATCAGCGTGTGGATGATCACCGGCGACAAGCCCAGCACCGCCGTGAGCATCGGACGGTCAACCGGCATCATCGACGCGAGGACGAGCAACGAGCAGATCCTCAAGCTCGACTGGACGCTGCAGTGTGATTACGCCACGCTCATGGAGGAGCTGAAGACGTGGGAGAGGCGGATTGACGCGGAACCTTCGGCGCCGTTCACGCTCTGCGTGACGGGCAACATGTTCTCGTTCATCACCACGAACACCGAGAGCAAACGTGGCGGCGAGAAGCTGACGGACGCGCTGCTGAAGGTCGCGATGAAGGTGAACTCGGTGATCTTCTGTCGCGTGTTCCCGAAGCAGAAGGTGGCTGCGGCGAGGCGGAATGAGGAATAGTCGGAGGTCGTGCAGCTGATGAAGAAGGCGACGGGCGAGGTGACGCTGGGCATCGGCGACGGCGGGAATGACGTCATTATGATCCAGAACAGCGACGTGGGCGTGGGCATCATCGGCAAGGAGGGCCAGCAGGCTGCGCGCGCGGCGGATTACGTGATCAGCGAGTTCAAGCACTTGAAGCGTCTCGTGTGCGTGCATGGCGTCGAGAGCGTCAGTCGGTCGTGGACGATCGGCAACTACAGCTTCTACAAGAGTCTCGTCTTCTGCATCATCCAGACCTCGTACGCGATCTTCAGTTCCTACTCGGGCGTCTCGCTGTTCAACTCGTTTGAAGTGACGCTCTACAACATCCTGCTCTTTGTGCCGATCGTCTCGATGGTGACGAAGAGCGTCTACTCCCAGACGGAACTCCTCAACGACCCGACCATTTACCAGTACTACAACCACTCCGACAAGCAGAACAAGTGCTCCATGTTCACCATTCGCGAGTACGTCAAGTGGATCGGAATCGGAATCCTCGAGGCGCTCCTCCTCGAGCTCACGACCGTGTACGTGACGCCGTCGGCGTCATACGACTACCTCGCCAACACGGTCTACTACGCCAACCTCTTCTCGCAGGACATCGTGATCCTCTGTCTGCTCCCTAACATCACCTGGCTCAACTTTTGGTGTCTCGTGTTCTGCCACGCGTCGATGTGGCTCTTCTGTTTGCTTTGTTCGTCGCTCATGTCGCTCTCGGGCTTCGTTCCGTACATGTCGATGCAGTAGGCGAGCGAAACGGCGTCCATCGTAGGTACACCAACAGCGTTGTGCTCCACTGGGTCTCGTACTTCGTTTTGATTACGATTCCTCTCTGTGTCTTTTTAGCGGTGCGTGTGTTCGGAAACAAGAGCAGTGGAAAGCACGTAGTTTGAGGGTTTCGTTGATTGTTACAAACACGATATCGCAGTTCCACACCCAGCGTCTTGGCAAGCGACTCTCTCACCCGCAACTGAATGGCGTCGATCTCCTTCGCCTCAACTCCCTTCCGCATTATTACCGAGTTCAGCAGGTTCCGCTCGTGACTGCGATAGGAGATGCGATAGCAAAGACTCTGCCGGTCCTTCTTCGGGTTGTAGAACGCGTCGATTAGCTCCACGTCCTCCGCCAGGTCCCCGCTCTCATTCCGAATAATCTCGCACATGTCGGTGAAGTTGAACGACTCCTCTACGCCTCACCCTCCCTTTCTCCCCTCACGCTTCATCCCCTTCGGGAGGAAGAACGACACGTCCTTGTAACACGCGGGGAACTTGGACAGTTCCTGGAACACCGGCGGCACCACGCCCGGTCGAATTCCCTCCTTCACACTCTCAAACTGCCCGAGGAACCGCTTGTCGGTGAGCCAGAAGAGACGGATGTCCGGAATGCGGAACATGCTCATCGCCAACCGCTCCAAGCCAATGCCCAGCGCCCACCCGTGGTCGTTCTGCTCGTGAAAGGGAAGGAACACCAACAGGGCGACCCGCGTTCGCCAGCACCTGGGGCTCGATTGCGCCGCTGCCGAGGAGCTACGCTGGAGAAGGGGGAGAAGACCAACCTCCATCCACTTGCCGTTGTAATTCACCTCCACCTCCAGCGACGGGTTCGTGAAGGGGAAGTAGCCGTCGATCCAACGGTGCTAGGTGGAAGCGAGAAGAGAGCTCTACCTCGTAGTCGCCGAGAATGTAGTGGATGAGACCCTCCACAACGCCCTTCATGTCGTCGACGATGCGATCGGGGTTCGACTAACGGGTATGGGCGGATTCAGAAGCTACTTCGGGAAGGGTGCGGACGATTTCCATCTGCGTGAAAACTGGATAGTGCGTCCGGTTCACCTCATCACGACGATACGTGTCTCCCACAACGATAAACGACTTGATTCCCTTCGCCAGCAACTCCACCTGGTGGGCACTACACGTCACTATGAGCTACGAGAACCACCTCGTATGGGGACGGAGCACATGGGTCGCGTCCACATAGTAAGTATCGCTCTTCCGACGACTGACGTGGTCTTTCGGAATCAGAATGTCGTCGAACGCCTGCTTTGTTGTGACAATGGGAGAGAAGTCCTCAAACACTTGAAATTCATTCTTGTACTGGTCATTGAAAAACGAAAGAATCGATTTCTTTAGAATACAAATGGGATTGAGGGGGTTCTTGTAGATGTTGAGTCCCACCTTGTTTGCGATAGCAGGCGTGATATTGTTCCACTCGTTCTTCTGAATGAGTTGATCTCGAATACACATGATCATGCAACCCTACCCTTCGTTATGGAGAAGGCTCTCACGCCTGACTGTATGGAGCGATTCTGTAACAACCGCAGAGACGACAGCATACGACTCCGAATCAGTAATTGTGGCAGTATATGTACAACATTAAAGAATGTAGCGTATCCGTTCGAAGTGATGGAATTCAAGTGACAGATCAACAACTTCTCTCCCAGTTCCAAGCCATCCTTGACGAACAATATGGCATCACCTTTGCCTCCTGTATTGCAGCAAACAGTGAGGCGTATGTGAAAATTGGCTCAAGCACTCTGTTGGTGAGAGGCGTGCGTGCCACCAACACTATTCTGTTCTATGAAGGCACTCTCTTGCTTGTTTCATTCCGCTATGTCGAGAGAGCTCTCAAATCCATTTGGATTGGATATGGATCCCCTATTGTGACGATCGACTTGGATGCCTCGGGAAGAAGACTTGAAGGAGTCGTTTTGGAGAATGGGGTTGCTGCAAAAGGCTCCATTTTCAACGAAAACAATTCCGTCGCCTATTGTGGTACGGTGATCAACAACAAATACAACGGCTTCGGAGTATCCTTTTTTGAAGACATCGCTGGTAGTTGTATTCATCTCATCGGGTTCTTTCATGAAGGCGAGACCGATGGAGTAGCTGTGGAACTGTCCCGAACGGGAGATATCCTGCGAGCCGGAGTGTGGAACGTGGGTGTGTTCATTCCATCCTTCCTTCGGATTGATAAGCACATGTCGTTGAATCAGATTCACAGAGGAGTCAAAGAAGTTGTTGTTTCTGCTTCCGCTCCTCCGGTCCGTGAGATTGGCTCATCTCTCTCTCAGTCTCCTCTTTTGGAAAAACTGGTAATTGAGCCAAATGCGCTCTCTTCGATGGAGATGTTTCATCTATCTGACTTACTGCAATTGCAGTCAATCATCATAGGCGATCACGTGATGACATGCAAGCAATCCAATTCCCTGAACAAGAACCAATCCTTTTCACTCCAGAACCTACCGTCATTGAAGGTTCTACAAATCGGTGCTGATTCATTCACATCCTGCACTCACTTTTCAATCTCCCATTGTGACCATATTGAACACATCAAAATCGGATCCGTCTCCGAAATGCGATCATCCATCTCCAGCTCCTTCTATTCTTCCTATCGTTTCTCTCTCCAACGTACTCTCTAAAACGTTTTTTCATAAGATTTGCCCCTTCTTCATTCATTGGAAATCGGCGACAACTGTTTCGGAAATCTATCCTTCTTCTGCCTTCATGGTACTGTCGCTTCATCATTTCTATTCAGATTTGCCTTCGCTCACCACATGTTCCATCGGTACTCAATCAATGTGCGGAACGGGGAGTTTCAACGCCTATTTCGTGAATCTTCCTCGTTTGGAGAATCTGCAGGTTGGAGAAGAGAGTTTGCGCCATTGCGAAACGGTGTATGCATATGGCGCAATGGCGCAAAACCAGAGCTTTGGCGCATTTTCATTCCAGTCGCTGAAATACGCCACTCTCCTCACGCAGAATCCTCTAGAAGACACTTCCGATGACGCTCCGCCAAGCGATGAATCGTCTTTCATCGATGATGGTGGGCGATCCATTATGAATTCACCCTTAGCAGCGTTTCCCATCTCATTTCATCACCTCCATTTTTTCATAACGAAAGCACAACGTTCCGTGCCTATCCTAGTGTCATCGCTGGAACTCGATGCCTTTCGTCATCGTTTCCATTTGAGATTACCATCGAATTCGCTCACAGAGTGTCCACTCGTGAATTTCGGCAACTTTTCCAATCTTCGTTGGTTACATGTGGATGATCATGCGTTGACGAACCTCCATTCGTTGACGCTGAGCCATCTGCCGGCGCTGGAGACACTGGAACTGGCGTCCTACGTGGGCTGGGGTGAGGAAAGAGCGGAGAAGCTCAATCACACCATGGAATTGTTCGATCTCAGCGAATCGCTGTCGGAAAAGACGTTTTGTGTTTGTTATTGTCCGCGATTGCGGAGCATCATCATCGGTGGCGCGTGTTTCTGCGACTATGAGAAGTTTGAAGTTTCCAGTTAGGGAAATAATCGCTTTTCACATAGACTTGGACTGTTTGGAGGAAATCCGCATCGGAGAGGGGAATGGCGAGTATTCCTTCGCGTTGGTGCGGGAGGTGCAACTAGAGTATCTTCCGCAACTAAAAAGAGTGACAGTGCGTGGGAAGTCGTTCTGGTGCACGCCAATGCTCTACGTGACAAGTGGTTAACAAATCTTGATAATCAAGAGACAATCCCATGCTGGAGTCGCTGGTGGTTGAGAACGCGTTCCGAGGCGTAGAGACGATCGAGGGAGACGTGAGGATTGAAGGTGGGAGTAGATGGGAGATTGGATCGGTAGATGACGAGTCGCTGATTTCGGTGATAATGAAAGGGGGAGCCCTCCGCTACTTCGGCATGTGGAGTTTCGACAGTGGGAGAGTTGAGAGAATGGGATGTAGATCTTCCGCTTCTGAAGACGTTGGAAGTGGAGACGGCGAGGAATGGCGAACGATCCATCTACTACAGCGGGATCAGCAGTGATGCGGAGAAAAAGCTGCGTTCCTTCAAAGCAGAGCTTCATAGTGTATTGTATGTTTGTTTTGGAATACGAAACGAATGCAATGCAATGGGGGAATGATGTCACCGAAAGTGTGCAAATCCGAGTCTTACCACAACCCAACATGCAGATCCATAATCCGCACACAATTCCAGTTGGAATGGACAACCTCATCAAATCCATACACCTTCCTTTTCCTATTGCATTGTCTTTGTCCAAAACAAACAAAGCACGAGGCGTTGTGCATCAGCAACTGCCGATACCGATTGGTCCTCCAAAACTGCGTGAACTCGCACTATGTCTCATCTCTCCTCTTCTCCTACGCAGATATAGTACACGACAATGCCCCAGAAGAGGAGGATCGCCATCGGATGCTACGTCTCACTCTGTCATCTCTCCTACGGTCCGACATTCATGTTTGTCCTCGTTCAGCGACATGAAATAGTAGGCATCGCAGTTCGGCTCGCGACATGTGTTCGATGCGCGATGATACGTCTGTCCCTTCAAGCACCGCTGCATCAGCTTGCAGTTCTCCGTCTGCTGGCTCTATATAACGCATCTTCCATCACATCGACCTTTCCCGCCACTTGCGCCAATCCCACTCTTCCCGCCGTCGCATTCAGCGCCACATAAAACGATTTCATCGTCATCGTCCCGAAAACGAACCCTTGTGTCTACATGAAATCGCTCATCGTCTCCCCACCCTCAGCGGATGCGTCAGATGTCTGTTCACATCCGTCCCGTTCAACAAACACACACTACGTGGGATCACAACTATTCTCTAACTATCTTCGACCGCCTTCGCCCAGCAACAGGTCTTCCAGCGAAAGCGACAGTGAGGGACCTTGCGGAGACAATGCGAAAGAGAAGGAGGGAAACGGCTGCGTGGGATCCCACGACTTGTGAGAGGAGAGAGGAACATGTACCTTGCCCAGCCAACATAGCTGGGTGTGTCCGCTGGCGTCGCTGTCGGGGCATTCTAATGGAATCCAGCCGGTGATGTGGTCGAAGATCTGCATGGGGACGGTGAGACAGCGCGATGATGTGCTGATCGAGGCGGGGTAGGCGAGAGCGTGCGAACCGAAGAGGGCGGTGTTGCAGAGCGAGAAGGAGTATATGGAAAAGTAGTACTCCTTCCAGGTGTGCGGATTGCCGGTCATCTTGTCTCCCCAGATGATTTGATTTGTGAGAGATTCTACGCTTGATGGGAAAAAGAAGAAAGACCATTGAACTGATTGATGTCGATGTGGGGATCCAATGGATCCAGTGACAAGCCGAAGGAGGTGAACTGCAGGCTCTCGGAGAGCGTGCTCTTTCCGATTCGATTTCCCGGAAGACCCAATCCGAAGATTCCTCCCGCTTGCTCCGTCCAATCGAGAAGAGGCGGCGACAGAATCCCGCTTCTGCAAGTTAGCCTCCTCCACCGCGCCAACTCCTTGGATTGGAGACTGTAGCGCGCCACATCAACGAAGCTGATCGAGTATGTAGAGTGCGTCCGTTCGTTGAAAATGGTCACATTCCGCTTCCACGGCTCGTCGATCATCAGAGTGCGCGTTCCGAGATCGGTGATCACTTTGAACAGTTCTAGACATCATACAACAATTCCAATACAACTCTTCGATCCGGTAATGGATGATTTCGACAGAAGGATGGGTGTATTCATATCCAGCAGGAGGTTGTTGATTCCGAGTCCGTTTGGGTTTCCCCGGACGTAGTAGAACCCCTCCTGGTGTACAAGCTCGAAAGTGGTGCCCACATCTACGAGACACGAGGACAGTCGGCCCAGTACCTCCGTTCCACGCAACAGCGCAAACAAAAGAGAGGAGTGCGAAAAGCACGAGCATCCCGGTAAGAGGAACACGATTGTGAGAACAAACAGCCATAGAAGCGAGGGAGAGCCGAGTTTTTGCTCATCTCTAGGTCGTACTTGTGTCCGAAGAGTTCGCGGATGTTCTTGCAGTGATACTTGATCATCGTCGGTCTACCTCGTCACCCCTCCCTACCGCTACCTCTCCAGCGACAGTCCGCAGGCGATCACGCGCACGTCGTCAGGCAGTCCCATGGGTCGGAGCATCTCGGGTCGGAACATGCCGCTGTTGCCGATCTCGGTCCACTTATTCAAATCGGGATGGAATCCGAAGATTTCCATGGACGGCTCGGTGTAGCTGCCTCACACGCCTCATTCAGACCTACGGGTTGAACGCGGGCTTGAAGCGGAGGTCGGTGATGCCGATCTTGGCGAAGAAGTCGTAGATCATGCCGATGAGGTGTCCGAGGTTCAGATTGCGATCGGCGACGAACAGCTCCACTTGATGGAACTCCGCGAGATGCGTCGCGTCCATCGTCTCGTTTCTAAACACGCGGTCGATCGAGAAGCATTTCATCGGCTTGAAGCCAGACGGGTCCTGCGCGGCCTTGTAAAGCTCCTTCGTCGACACCGCCGTCGTGTGCGTGCGGAGAATGTTCTTCATCGCCTCCTCGCGATTCCACTCGTATCCGTATCTCCCAATCACGTGTGGCAACAAACAGTACCCGAAGGACCCGAAGCCGCCCTCGCTGTGGATCTTCGCCACCACTGGCACGTAGTCTTCGGGAACCGATAACGTGCGCGCGGGGTCGCTGATGAAGAACGTGTCCTGCGCGTCGCGAGCAGGGTGGCTCTGCGGCTGGAACAGCGCGTCGAAGTTCCAGAAGGACGACTCCACGAACTGGTTCGTCGGCATCTCCTGGAAACCCATTTCCAGCAGGATTTTGCGGAACTCCGCTCGCACCATCAGCAGCGGGTGAAGGTAGCCGCTCTCCGGCTCCTTGCCCAACGCGCAGAAGTTGTAGCTAGGGGAGAGGGGGAGAGAGGAATTACGGCTTCAGAACGATCTCCTCGCCGCTGTCCAGCATCTCCTTCGTGATGTCCGCCACCTGCTTGCGACGCTCCAGAACGAACTTCTCACCCTTCTCCACCTTGTAGTACTTGCGCACACTAGAATTAATATGGAATCAGACACCCACATCAGCGACACCATCTGACGACGCACCAGCAGCTTCGCCTCCGCGCTGGAGGGAGCCAGCTTCTCCGTCGATCCGTTCGACTGCTGCAGAGAAACCAGCGTCTCCTACCCATCAACTCTCTCTACGACTCCTGCCTGCAGTTCGTCCTTGGGCTCCGCGACAATGGGAACGATGAGGCCGCTCGCCTTGTCTTTCTTGACCCACTTGTTCTTCATACAGTAGCTGAAGCCGATCTTGTGCATCTCCTTGCCAGCAGCAGCGATCAGATCTTCATTGGAAATGCCCTCAGCGGGAATGCATTTGAAAACACGGATCTCTGCAACGGTAAGTCCAACCACCTCCAGAATCTACCGGGACTTCCCTCCTTGATCACAGTGAGCGCCTCCTCGCTCAGTTCCCAGAACTGTTGTGACAATTGCTCCGTCTTGATGACGAGATCCGTCTCCAGCGACTTGATGACGCCCACGACAGCCTGGTGGTCCACGTTCAGGGAAGAGGCGAAATCGTAAGAGTTCTCGATGATCCCCTTCTCATTCAGCGTCTATTGACTCACCGCCTCTCCTCCGCTTCTACTCTCAACAGCGTGCTTTCCAAACTTTCCGACATTCTCTCCTAAGTAATACTGTTGTTAGGGAATTGCAACAAACACACAAAAAGAAACGGGAGCATAGAGTACAGAAACGCTACAGCTGGCAGTGATCATTTGTGCAGAACGCAATGGCATCGGGGAACACCTGTCCCACTCCCTCGCCGCCCTCGCAAGGAGCCGTCTCCTCGTCGTTCGCCTCCTCCTTCTCTCCGAGCCGCACTATGAACTTGTTGCGCTGCGCCGTCTTCTTGGGGGACTCGCAGCCCTTCTTCACACTCACCTTCGCGCGGTTCACAAACACGATCGGCTTCAAATCCTTCGTCATCTTCTCATACAGCTCCTCTCCAATCGCCTCATATGGCAATTGAGGATACTTGCTGTAGTCGAACTTCGGTAGGAACGACACACCCTTCAGCTGGTACTGGAAGTACTGCAGCATTTGTGCGATGTGCGGACCTTCACTCACCGGATCGAACGTGATCGTGCACGACACCTGATTGTCCGCCCAGTATCGCTGCAAAAACGCAGCCAGCTGCAACTGCTCGAACATCGACACCTCGCTCTGCACACGCACACCCTCCGCCAGCTTGATCGGCATCTCCACCACCACCGTCGTGTCCTCCTGACCGATCGCAGGCACCACGCTGTACCCCGCCGCTCGCAGGGGAATCGCCAGCGGGTCGTTCTTGCTCATCCGCATGCGACGGATGTAGATGCGACTCTCGGGGAAGTGCATGCCGGGCGTCGCACCCGCCAGCAGCGACACTGTCCCAGACGGCTTCACCGACGTCGTCTTGATCGATCGAGGAATGCAGAACCAGTTGCTGTACACTTCGTCCCATCGCTGCACCGTGCGATAACCCTCATCCAACCACTGTCGCAGCTCCTCCAGATTGTGCTTTCCCAAGAAGTCCGCAATGCCACTCACCGAACAACCGATACGACGGTTACGGAGCATCACACGGTTCGTCTCAGGCCAGTGCGTCATACGCAGTGTCACTGTCTTCGCATACAGATACGCAAACTTCAGTGTGCGCAGATACTCCGACAGACTCGCATGACGGGCAGGGAACGTCTCCACCAGACAACACAACTCGTACGACTCCAATGACTGCTCCAAACACGGATTTCCACCCTTCACACGCTTGTCCTTCCAGTTTGGACCATCTTCCATGCGACCGAACTTCTGCATGTTCTCCAGCCACGCCAGACCCGGCTCACCATTCACACGCAGACGCTTCGCCACTTCCGTATAGTCCATTCCAACACGAGCAAAGATACTGTTGTTCGACGACCATCCAAACGCAGCTCGCTCGGGATTCTTATCGTAGTCCTTCAGATCCATGAACGTAATGTCATCAGGATCACCAAACGCAATCTCTGCCGAACGACGCACATTTCCAGATACAACACATCTTCCAATCAGATTGAACAGATCCACAATCGCACGCGAATCCATTCGCTGTCCAATACGACCATTCAACACACCACGAATACTCTCATGCAACTCACGAAGAGGACGCGGACCACTACTCACTCCTCCAAACGTCTTCAGAGGCTCACCCTCAGGACGAATTGCAGAGTAATCGAATTCAATGTCATTCATCTTCTCACCATTCACACCAAAGTATGCCTTCAATAACTTCGATACCGAATTCACCCAACCCTCACGCGAGTCCTCAATACGATACACCTCCACTTCTTCCTTTGGTCCCAATATCATCACACGATCTCTTCCCTTCGTGTCGAAACCAACACCCACTCCCAACATCGAAGCATCCATCAAAAACTCAAACGGACGAGTCGGATTCAACTCCAAATCCTCCGTTGACACAAACGCACAATTGTTCAGAGCCGCCGACAGATTCTTCTTGTGAATCACCGGAGTTCCCATCACCCACAGACCACGACCTACACTTCATTACTCATCATTTCTCATACCAGGAGGAAGGAACTTCATGTTGAAGATCAGATCATACATTTCCTGAGCAGAACGCTGACCATGTTCATCGTCCCAGCCCAGACGGAACGCCTGAATGTGTTCCTTCTGAAGAGAATATGTTCCTTCAACCACACGACGAACCGTTTGCCACCAATCCTCCTTGCTTCCATCCTCCAGCGTTCGCGAATACGTACGACGATATACCAACTCACCCAGAGGGGCATAACCGAAGGGAGGTTGAAGTGTCTTGTACTTGTCCAAGAACGACTCATCCAGTTTGAAACAGAGTTCACAACTCATGATCTACAAACACGTTTAGCAACCATGGTTCATGACCGTGGGTAAACAGGCAGTATCTCGGAGGGAGAAACTTACATGTGTTTGTACGTCGATTGGGGTAGGAAAGGCAATCCAAAAAGGATAATCTAACTAGAAACAAGAAGTGAGCAGTTTTTGGCGGCAAAATCGGTTTCCGTCTGCGAGAGAGCATCAAAGGGTATGAGTGGGAAAATTATACAGACTATAAATACAGAGGAAACCGATTCTGATTACCTTTCCCGCTGTTTGCATTCTGTGATTGGAAATGATATATGAGGAGAACAGATAGAGGAGCGGTGGTAGATCATGAGATCAGGAGGCGGTAAGAGGAATGGGGAGGATCTGTCGAGAAATGACGGATGGTCTTGGAAAGACACGTGGTTGTGAGGAGAAGCCAAAATGTTTGTCGTTGGTTTGGAGTGATGGGAAGCGAAGACATGGCAGAAGATGATCCGAACACAAAGACAACGCATCGCACTGCGCGGAAAACAGGATCTTGATATTGCTTCGCCATGTCAGTGGACTGACAGTATCCCTCGTTTATTCCTACGTTTTGCGTACTGCGCCTGCGAATTTTCATGCAGCAACCATTCGTCAACGATATCGAGGTTCGCGATGTGAATCAGAGGTCTCTTTCGGTTCATATCGGAGAGACCGGAATCATTTGGCACTCCAAGTCGCCTCCGCGTGCTTTCGTTAGCTGTAGAGGGGAGATTGTGGGTCATTGTCTGTTCACGGATATTGTCTTCTGCCACTACAGGCACAAGGCGAAGGAGGTGACCATTCTCGCGCTTCCCCGAAAGCGCAGCCACAAGGTGGAGTTGCGAGAGCGCGTGATCCAGCGCTTTTCCTTTTTCAGTCCCATGAAAACGATCATCACTCCCGATATGATCGCGAACCCCGCCTACTACATTTACAAGCACCTCCACCGCATGGTGATGGATGAGTACAAGCGAAATACCGAGACGCTCATCGAAATGAACCGGCGCTTCTGTGACTCGCAGGAAGCGGTCGACAAGTTACGGAAGCAGTTGGCTGTGAATCCGTCGCAATCCATCCTGGGTTCCTTTTCACGTCCATCTTATCACCCAGAGCTCTACAACGGCAGGAAGGTGTTCGTTGTTCTGAATCCCCATGGAGGGAACACACATGCGATGGCCGTATGATTCGTGTGTTCTGATTCAGTAGATCTGGGAGGACACGGTGAAGCCATTCTTCGCCCACCTCAATCTGCGCTACGTGTTCCAGACGACCAACTACGCGTCTTTGTGATAGGATCTCTCCATCGTAGTGGTCACGCGGAGGATCTGGGCGTCGCCTTCGATAGTTCACTCTACGACTCCGTTCTCTTCATCAGGTCCTGACTCCCTTCTTCTCTTTCCGCAGTGGCGACGGAACAGTCAACGAATTCATCAACGGAGTGCTCTCCCGTTCCGACGCTCGCTCCGTTCTCTTTTCGACGACCATCGGGAGCATCTCGGCAGGGAGCCAGAACAGTCTCTCGCGAGGAATGGGAACGAGCTGCGTCTACACCGCCTTGTACTGTCTTGCGAAACGCAAGGCGCGGCTCTTCGACGGGATCTGCGTGGAGAACGGTCGTCACGTGTGTCGCTACGCCTTCTGCGGATGCGGCTGGGGCATCATTTCCGACATGGTTCAGGACTACGAGAAGTACCGCTTCCTCAAACAGTATCGCTACTGGTGGCTGAAGGGCTACCACGGGTGTCTCTGCAAGCGCAAGCACTACTGCTCCTACAGATTCATTAAGGGGGAGAACCAGATGCGAATGCCGTGCAACCACGTGAATCCGGATGTGGAGCTAAAAGAGTCACCTGACATCTAGTGTTCCGAGTGCTTGGAGGCTTCCAAGCAGCTGTTGAAGACGTTGTCGGTCATCGGGAAGCGTGATAGGTAGACCGGAGCTCCCTCTTGCCGATCTGAGCATTCTGATGCACTTCTGCATAGACTCGCCCGAAGTCCCTCACGTTCAGCCGCCAGAATTCGGGTCCAAGAGAGTGGGCGACCTGATTCAGTTGAAGGATCCGTCGAAAGAGGTCGCGTCTGAAAAGCAGGTGAAGGAGGTTCGACTGAACGATCTGCTCACAGGTGCGACGTGGGCGAGGGTTTCACATAGCCTATTCCGACCGGATATGGTACGAAGACGAAGGTTACTGTCACACGATCGGCGTGATCAACACGAGTCCCGACTCCAAGTGGTGTCACATATCCTGATTGCTATCTTTCCGTGGTCTTGACCCCACTCGTGCAACGGAGTCATGGACGTTGTCATCGCCAGGCAAGGCAACTGTTGTCAAGACATGGAGATGGCGCTGAAGTATACGGTGGGGAAGGAGTATAGCTGCGAGCTGATGGGGTACGTGAAGGTGAAGGCCCTCGAAATCACCAGCACTACGGACGAAGTCATCATGCTCGATGGCGAGGTGTTTCCGGGTCCCAACCCCTTTCGCTTCGTCACGATCCCCAGCTTGCTCACTGTGTTTGGAGAGTATTCCTCTGTTTGTTTGAGACACTTGGAAGATCGTTTGCAAAGAAACACGCCAACACATATAGTTTTCAGCTACAAAATCCCAGTTTACAATAGTCAGCCAGTCTAGTGTAAAGCAATTCCTTCAAATCCTACTCTTCACATACGTGGCGCGCGCATTCTGATAATCGAGATAGTATGCATGCTCCCACACATCGCAGCACAGAAGAGGCTTCTTTCCGTCTAGGCATCAGTCTCCAGCAAGCATCCACTACCACGAAGAGGATTCGCGGCGTTCACGGTGGAGAGGATCTCCAAGCTTCCGTCAGCCTTCTTCACCAGCCACGACCAGCCGGAACCGAAGTGCGCAACCGTGACCTTGGTGAAGGCCTCCACGAATGCTTCCACAGATCCCCATTGCGTCTCGATGGCACTCTTCAGCTCTCCCTTCAGCTCCGTCTTGTTGGGCGTCATGCACTAGATGAGAAGTGGTAGCAAATGGGTACATTCCAATAAAACGTGTGGTTCCACACCTGGGCGGCGTTGTTGAAGACACCTCCCTCCGCGTTCCGGATCAGATCCTCCAGAGAATCACCTCCCTCAGGAAGAAGCGCATTCAGATTGTTCACATAGCTACGTGAAAATTCAAGAGAAGATTGTACGTCTGATGGTGCTTTCCGTAGTGATAGTTGATCGTTGTTTCGGTGATGACGGGCTCGAGGGCGTTGCGAGCATACGGCAGTTCAGGAAGGGTATAGGGCATTATATAAAACTCAGAATGAAAAGAATAATGACAGAGAGAAGACGGTCATTGTCAAAAGAATTGGTGCGCCAATCAAATCGGAGAAACCAATTCGGTTCTCTTCATCTGACAGCAAACGGTATTCAACAAACAGAGAGCAACTACGGTTTTGACAACGGACAGGATGAAGACTTTCCCCGAAGGGTTAGAATCCGCGTTGTCGCTTCCTCCCCATCGTACAGGAGAAGACGGCCTTCCAGCGTCTTTCCCGCGTGGAGAATCAGTTTCAGCGCCTCAACGGCCTAGAATGAATGAGTATCAGAAAACGCACTTCCAGCGACCCGATGACTCCTGGAAGAGGAGCAAGAATAGGGAGTTTCGCACCGTACTTTGCTGTATCGGGAGTGACCGGTTGCGAGGGATAGAGACAGCGGAAGCAGGGGCCGTGGTTGTGTCCATACACGGTCACTTGACCGGAGAAGCGCTGCGTAGCTCCGGAGACAAAGCATTTTCCCTGACGAACACACTCGTCGTTGATGACGTATCGCGACGGAATGTTGTCGCAGCAATCGACGATCACGTCGTGTTTTGAAATGAGCGCATGCACGTTTTCCTCAGTTAGTCTCTCTCTCACCGCAACGCACTCAATCGAGGAATTGAGGGAAAGCGCCTTCTCACGCAGTGAATCAGCCTAGAGTGAATAGATGGATAGAGTCACACTTTGTAGGTTTTATCTTTCGCGGCCTTTTCCGAGTGACCGATCTGGCGATGAAGATTTGATACTTCGACAATGTCATCGTCAACGATAGTGATGTGACCTAGTTGTTATGAGAGATGAAAGAACGCACCCACACCGCTTCCGGCGAGATAGAGAACTACCGGAGATCCCAATCCCCCCGCACCGATTACCAACACTCTCGCATCTTGAATCCGCTTCTAGTTGAGAGATCACCACAATGACGTACTTGACCCTCAGTTCCGATACCATCGAGACGAATTTGTCTGGAGTAACGTTCTGTATCGATGCAATCCCGTTTCTCCGAGCGACGATCTTGCGACATGAAATACTGGATGGTTGTCATTCAAGCTCTCTTCTCTCGTATTCCATTTTCACTTTCTGCTACACTGTGAATGGAGATGTGCAATTCAACACTTGAAAATCGTTCTATGAATCCGACCTGATGAGGTCATTCCATTACTCATTCCATTCAATCCTCTTATTACAACATCTCCTCGAAAGAGCCTCATAACGTGCTCAGTAGGGTAAAATCACTTATCCCATTCATTTCGCAAAGCGAAGAAAAGGGCGGGAAACACATAGATTTCCTGACATGGCGGAGATCCGGAAGATGTCGATTCAGGGGATCCGGGCCTTTTCCCCCTTTGAGTCGAAGACGATCAAGTTCCTAAAACCGCTTACCATTATTGTGGGAGACAATGGGTGCGGGAAAACAACGATCATCGAGTGTCTCAAGATTGGCTGCACGGGAGGACTGCCTCCGAATGTGGCAAACGGCCAGGTAGGATCATCCTTGTATCCTAACGGTTCTAGTCGTTCGTCTCGGATCCGACACTCTCTCATCAGGAAGAGGTGAAAGGACAAATCAGGATGGAGTTCCTCAGTCAAGATGGACGAACCGTGCTCTGTATTCGTTCTTACTCGCTGCGTTTGAATGTATTCAACTGGAGAAGGAGTTTCTGATTCTAGAAAGGGAAGTTGGTTTTCAAGACGCTTGATCAAACACTCAGCGTTATGGACCAGCACGGGAAAGCGGTATACTAGCATCCATTTTGTGATCGGTAGACGTCAATTAGCAATCGCGGTCGAGATATCGACCTGGTCATCCCCCAGATGCTGGGCATGTCACGAGCGATCATCGAGAACGTCATCTTCTGTCACCAGGATGAGGCGAACTGGCCCCTTTCCGACGTAGGCTTCGACGAGGGAGATGACGGAAGAGTCGGGAGCTGAAGAAGCGCTTCGACTCCATCTTTGAAAGTACATACTACACCAAGTCGCTGGAGGCGATTCGTAAGGAGAAGAAAGACAAGAAGGACGAGTTGACGGATGCGGAGAAGGACGAGATTGACAAGAAGAACAAGTACCTCCAGGCGCAGAAGATCCGGAAGGAGATGAAGCAGATCGAGGAGGAGATTACGCGGTCGCAGGAGACTTGGAAGAACCTCAGTGAGATCCTGCAGCTGCAGCGCGACAAGAAGACGGGAATCGACTCCCAGGTGCAGTCCTACATGCAGATCCAGCGCGACGTGGATCGCTGTCAGGAGGAGCTCAGCGTGCAGAAGCGAGTAGGGTTTGGACTTTCGGACTCACGTAGCGATGCAACACACTCCGCCAGTCGCTCACGGAGGAGCTGACGATGGACGAGGAGGCGATTCGCAGCGAGCTGGCGCTCATCCAAGCCAACTCGAACAAGCAGGCAATGGATTCGAGGGTCATCGATAGAGACTTGGAGCAGGTGCGCGTGCTCACGGAGCAGAAGCGACAAGCGGAAGTGACCCTGCATCGCCTTCAGAGGTAGGTGTGGTAACAGGTGTTCATGGAGCGAGCTTGCTACGATGCAGCAGACGATCGCGGCAACGCAGGCGGTGTTCCAAAGCGACCTCGCGCAGCTCGGCTTGCTTCTCGCCCGTCTGGTGGCACAGATGGACTCTTCCGAGGCGGAGGCTCTTCAGGCGCTGCAGGCGGAAGTCGCTGCGCAGACGCTCACGCAGCCTTGTTGGGAAAGTGTCCTGGCAGCGGTGGAGAAGACGCGTCTCGAGAAGAGCCGGAAGTGCGAAGCGCGAAAGAAGGAATACGAAGAGTCAAGACGCGTTTTCCTCGACGCGCTGAAGACGGTGAAGGAGAAGGAGGCTGGGGAGGGCGGACAGCAAAACGTTGACAGAGAGCTGGAGACGGCTCGGAAGAAGCTGCAGCTGCTACAGGAGAAGCAGGAAGTGGGTGTTTGTGCGGATGATCAGCGCAGACGATCGGTCGTCAGATCCATGACCTGGGGTTTGTCGGGAACGAGTCGTTCAAGGAGTTGCTGGAGGAGAAGCGAAGGGAGCGATCGCAAACGGAACAGGAGATGAGCGAAGTCGATGCGTCGATGCGGGCGTTGGACTCGTCAGAAGCGATGAACCAGCTGCGGGATCAATACAATCGCTCCCAGCAGATCCATCTCCAGGCGAAGCGTGTTTACGAAGCTGCCTGGAAGCGCCAGATGGCGCAATCCTCCGCTTCGGTGAATGCGTTACGCGACCACTTGAGTTCGTTCCGTGCGAAGGAAGAGGATGCGTGCGTGGAGGCGTTGCAGAAGGCGGGCTACCAGCAGCCGCCGGAGATGGTTCGCGCGGAGTGGCTGCAAAGCCAGCGGTCGCTGCTGGAGCCGTCAATTCGGGGTCTTCAGACGGACATGCAACACATGGAGAGAGAAGCGATGGAGCTGAGTCGAGAGGCTGGCGTGGCGCAGGGCCGACTGGAGTCCGCGCAGCAGCGTCAGCAGCAGTTGCACGCTCACGTGGAGTCGCTGGTCGAAGAGATCCAGAAGGACTACGCGGGAGTGGGGATGAAGGTCGAGGTGACGGAGGAGGGTCTTTCCTCCGTGGTCAGCGCCATCGTGTACCACGCGGGGCCTCTCGTCTTCCAAGGCCCTCTGTCCTCCGTCCTGCTCACGGCTGTGAATAAACATTACTTCGTGATGCAGCTGCAAGAGCAGGAGTCTCTGCTCGACACGCAGGTGGTGTCGCTCGCGAATCAGGTGAATGTAGAAGTACAAGGACGCTCTCTCGTAGGCGGCAAAGAAAAAGCACCAGGTGAAACTGATGGTGCTGGAGTCCGCACAGTCGAAGCTGCAGGAGCTGCGCTCGCTGCGAGAGTCCTTCGACCGGTGGTCTCTGCGCTGTGCCGATCTGGAGTCGGTTGGTGAAGAGAAGACGGAAGGAGACGACTCGTCGGACGTGGTTTCACTGGAAGCTGCTGCTGGGGAGGCGAAGAAGAAGGAGGAGGAAGCGCTCGCAGCTCTCCAGCAGGGTCTCTTTGAGGAGTCGCACAAGCGACGGGAGCTGCAGAGCCGAAAGGAGCAGCTGTTGAACGTCCTTCGCGGTCTGGACGCGACGCTGCATCGACTGCAGCGTGCGGTTGGTAGGGAATGAACGCGGAATCCACTCCAGATTTGGAGGAAGAGAGACAGAAGAACGGGAAGGAAGGCGAGGAGTTAAGCAGACAGGTTGAGCTTCTGGAGGAGAAGCGGAGCGATCTGCAGAAGCATCTCCAGTCGGACGCAGCGCTCGCGGAGGCGAAGAAGGCCGCGAAGGAGGCGGAAGACCGTCTCGTGTGTTTTCGCCGCGTCATTGATGCGTAGAACCAGATCGATTCTGCCTCGCGCGAGGAGGAAAACAAGCTCCAGCAGTTCGTCAGCGATCTGAGAGTTCTGCGGTCGATGAACCGAATCGATGTACAGTCGACGATTCAGCGAAGGAGAGAGGAAGCGGACGCGATCCAGAAGAAGGTTGCTGCGCAGCAGGAGACGCTGCAGACGTTGCAGGTGGGTTTGTTTGGAGTCTGTGAGTGGAGACGTCGCTGACGACGCTGAGCTCGCAGACGGACTCGATTCGGCTCCGCGTGGCCGTTCTTCGCGCCAATCTCCAGTGGAGGACGGAGATGAAGGCGGTGACGGCGATCATGGTAGAGGAGAATAGAAGAAATGACTCGCAGGAGAAGCTGACGGCCCTGCGCAACCAGCAGATTGCCGTCGACATCGACACGCTGCAGAAGGAGCAGCGTCTCCTCGAGAGCTCCATCGTCCAGAACAGCGCGAAGTGGTGATTGCAGTCGCGTGAGAGGTAGATGCAACCAGGCGGAGGGCGAGATTCGTCAGCTGCAGAAGCAGAAGGACGCGTGCAACGTAGGCGAGAGGCGTAGTTTTCACCCAGCTGGAGCTCCACTCGCGCGAGTACGAGGACATCGACAAGAAGTACGTGGTGGTGCAGACGCGCGTGCGGTTCCTCAGCGACGTGATCGACGACTTGGAGCTGTACGCGCGGTCGATCGAGGAGGCGCTGCTGAAGTACCACCAGAGTAAGATCAAGGAGATCAACGAGCGGATCGCGGAGCTGTGGGGGGCAACGTACCAGGGCCGCGACATCGAGTCCATTGAGATCGAGAGCAAGAGCGTAGTGCGAGGGAGCAAGAAGCTCTTCGAGTACGCCGTGTATATGGTGAAGAACCACGCGCGGCTGCAGATGCGTTCGCGCTGCTCCGCCGGACAGAAGGCGCTGGCTGCGTTGGTGATTCGCATGGCGCTGGCGGAAGCCTTTTGCACGGGTTGCGGCGTGCTGGCACTTGATGAACCAACGACCAACTTGGACCAGGAGAACAAGGTGGCGCTGGTCTATTCGCTCGTACAGATCATCAAGTACCGGCGGGAGCAAAAGAACTTCCAGCTGGTGGTGATCACGCACGACGACGAGTTCGGACGACTGGTAGGCTTTGTCGGAGAGCTTGAGCGCAGCTGACACAAGCGGACTTGGGAGATCACATGTACTACTACCGCGTAAGTCGCGAGGAATCCAGCCACGTTCCAGGTCTGTACGTGAGCAACATCGCTCGACAATCTTGGTCTTGAGGTGTGTGTTTGAAAACACGAGGAATAAAGGGATTTCACATCTTCTCCTTGGGAGGGACAAAGAGCTTCTCGCGCTCCTCCTTCTTCTTCTGCGACTTGATCTTGGCCTCCATTCTACGCTCGACGCATCCCAGAGACCCCACCTCTTCTTGGTCGCCGCACGCTCCGCCTTCTGCTTCTCGCTCAGGAAGTACTCTCCGCTCTCGATCTGCAGATCCACCTTGCTGGGCGTGATGTGGTTTTCCGGAGGGAAGGGCGTGTATCTACGGGTGACCCGTCGCCGACGACTCCACTTCTTCTCCTTCACCACCGTCTTCTTCTTCGCAGGCTTGTTCTCCTTCTTGAACTTGGGCAGGAAACGGTCCCAGTTCTCGTTCTTCATGCTGGGGTCCTACCTGTGAAGCAAAAGAAACGTAACCACCTTCGCCAGCTCGCGCTTGATCATCAACGTCTTGATCGCGTAAATCGGGTGGATGTTCTTCATGCAGTCGACGACGATCTTTCGCACCGTCTTAAGTCCCTGGTAGCTTCCCATCACGGCCACCGTGTTTCCCTGGACCAGCACGTAGCAGTCCGTTAGCAACTCGATCGCCTTCAGTGTGGCGCCTTCCGGTCCCAGGAGACGTTGGCGACGCTTGATGAAGCGGTCCTTCGAGGTGACGAAGCCTCCGATCTTGATAATATCGCACTGCATGTTGTCGTCCAGAATCTTGATGGCTTGGTTGTAGGGCACGCTTCGCGCCAGGAGCTTTAGCAGGTCGCGCGCCTTCAGGATGATGTATCTACGCTCGACGAAAGGCCATTCGCCTACGGATCCTTCGTTTTGCGCGTGGTTTTCACCGTCATCGTTCCCTCAATGCAGTCAAGCTCACAATACACGCCATATTTCTATGCATGCACAGACTCCCCATTTCGTACATCTAATTCCTTTGTAATAGTCGGCCATATCTCGCGGAGGTACTGCTCGCGGTAACGGGGAAACATGGTGGCGAATGAGCTCTCCTCGAGAAGAGGACTCTTCATGTCGTCGTCCTTCCATTCCTACGCGTTCCCTTAGCGACAGAGACACCTACCTCGATCTTCCAGTGGTCAATGTGATCGCCGTCCCAAGGTTTGTCTTTTCTGTAGTTCTTTTTCTTTTCGGTTTTCTTTTCCTCCTTGGGAACTTGGTCAGCGGGTTTTGCCTCCGTTTCCATTCTGATTCTGTTTGCTCGAATCACCCAATTGGGTGCGAATCCGCTGTTTCCTTGCAAAGAGAAGTGGGATGAGAGGAGAAACAGAGTGTTCGCGGATCAACGGCATCCTGACTGTAACAAACAGAAACCTTAATAACTATTTCTAATAATCTCACAAGCCACATCCGCATCAATGTCTCCGTCCTCACCCAGATGGACGTTTCCTTCAGAGAACTTCTTATGAACCTCCTCGATCCAAGCCTTGTCCTGACTGTACTGAGGATACTCGCTGATGCGCGTAGGAACACCCATCACCTTCGAGTAGAAGTCATCAATGCGCTGAATGCAAGCACGCGCCTTCTCCTCCACGCTTCCCTCCTTGATCTCAAACACACGCTCCGCCATCTGAGCGAGTTTCGCCTTCTTTGCCTCGAACTTGAATTCAAACACTCTGCGCTGAATGCAAGCGAGCGTCTGACCGTGGTCCATTCCGAGGAAGGCAGTCAGCTCGTGACCAATGTAGTGAGTCGCCCAATCGGAGCGCACTCCCTGAGCAATCCAGTGATTCAGCGCCTGGTTGGCAGCCCACATGATGTTGGCTCTCACGTCGTAGTCGGTAGGATGGCTGCGAGCCAGACGACCGTTTTCGTAGAGAACCTTAAGGAGTGACTCAGCATAACGATCCTGAACGTCCGCGTGACGGCAGTCAATCAGATACTGCTCGCAAACATGAACGAAAGCGTCCACAACACCATTGGCGGTCTGCTTGTAAGGAAGCGACATGGAAGTGTTGGGATCCAGAATGGCGAACTGAGGGAACGAAGCAGGGTTCAGAATACCAAACTTGCTATGAGTGCGACGGCACGAAATCACACAGCCGTGGTTGGACTCGGAGCCCGTAGCAGGAAGCGTCATGATCACTCCCAGAGGGACAGAGCGGTTGAGTCCCGCTCCCAGCTTCACCAGAATGTCATTGTAAGGATCGGAGCCCTTGTACATGGCAGCCAACGCGATGAACTTGCAACCATCGGAGATGGAACCACCTCCAACAGCCAGAATGAAGTAGTTCTCAGGTCCATTCGCCTTCAGAATCGCAACAGCCTTCATCAGAGTATCATAATCGGGGTTGGGCTCGATTCCACTGAACTCGGTGATGTCATATCCCTTCAGAGCGCTCATCACTTGTTCATACACTCCGTTCTTCTTGATGGATCCGTGTCCGTAACACATGAGGACCTTCTTGTCCTTGGGAATATAGTTGGGAAGTTGAGCAATCTGACCCTCTCCGAAGATGATACGAGTAGGGTTCTGGAAGTTGAAGTTAAGCATCGACATGATCTATAAAAAGCAAATAAAAGAAATAGTGAGTGAGGAACGGCAGATATGACAGTACCGCGGGGATTTCCATGAATCACGAGGCTCACAAATCTTGTGTCTGTCAATTACTTCGATTTGTATGTTCTCGAATCGATGGTTTAAGATGTGCAACACATTTCTATGGCATGCAGGCCTCAATAGAAGTATTAATGGAGTTTAGTGAGCTCGTTTCCGATTATCACATGGAAACAAAAGAGACTGCAATCACTCGTAAGACCGATCACATCAACTCCACTCCGCTACCTCCCTTCATCAATTCTCACATCCAAATCAATTATGGAATCAGATCACCTCCTCCAACTCTCTTCAATAACGAATTCCTCATTTATCCATTCTCCACTTGGTGGTCATGACGAGTGTATTGTCTCGGATTCGCGGATCCCTACTAGGAGGTGCGTGTGGTGATGCGCTGGGTTATCCAGTGGAGCACAAAACGATCGACACGATTCGGGAGTTGTATGGTGAAACGAGATTAAGGGAGATGGAAACATGCAACGGAGTAGCCATGGTTACGGATGATACGCAAATGACCATCTATACCGCACAAGGACTTCTCTATGCCGGAAAGAAGCATTGTGACTACGGTAACACGGTTCGAGAGGTTCACAAGTCCTATTTGCGCTGGATCGCGTCTCTTCTCCCAACCGAGGATGTGTTTTCAAGATACGAATCGATGTACCCGAGAGAAGAGCTGGAAAGAAACGAGCTGCTGGAGAAGGGAGCGAATCCGGGACTCGACAAGAAGATGTGTCGTGGAGGATCCACGTTCAGAGCCCTCCTCAGCGGAAAGTTGTACTCTGTGAGCAATCCCGCAGACGAGGGCGTGCGCTGTGGGACGACGATGCGTTCGGCGCCTGTTGCCATCTACTGCTACAAGAATCCATCATTAGCATTTCGGTTAGGTCGCGACTGTGCCGCCATCACCCATGGATACGCCTCTGCGTACTTGGCAGCAGGTGTGATGTGTATGGTGATTGCTCGCTTGATAAACGGAAGTGAGATGGAGGAGGCGATCGAGGAGTCGCTGGACTATTTGAAGATACAAAAGGACGGAGAGGAGTTGTACGCTGTTCTGAGGAAGGGAGTGGATCTGAGTCGTCACCCCAGCGAAAAGCCTCTGGATGATATCCAGACCATCGGACCTGGGTGGCGTGCGGACGAGAACCTAGCCATCGCCTTCTACTGCTGCCTCCGTTTTGGAAGAGATGTGAAATCTGCGTTGCTGGCCTGCGTGAATCACAGCGGAGACAGCGATTCCGTTGCCGCCGTGTGCGGAAACATGTTGGGGGCGTACGTGGGGGAAGAGGGTCTTCCCTCCGAATTCGTCGAATCGATCCAATTCAAAGAGCTGCTCTGCCAACAAGCAAACTCTCTCTTCTCCTGCGCTGTTTCATCCCTTCCATCTTCGTCTTAACTGAATCGTTCTTTTCTGTTTGTACGAACATCCTCCCTCTTCTCTACCCATTTCCCATTCCTTTCACCCATACTCCATCCATGTCCCCAACTCTTCTTCTCTTCCGCTTCCTCTCCTTCTTTCCACTCCAAACCACTCCCCTCTTCCTTCTCTCATCGCAGATAATCCCCAACCAATTCGTTCTAGAAGGTTCCATTGGTGGAAAAGGGGTTTGACGGTGCATTATTTCTTTATCATTTTGTGTAATCAATGTCGGACCAAACGGAAACCTTTGCTTTCAGCGCCGATATCACTCAGTTGATGTCTCTGATCATCAACACGTTCTACAAGAACAAGGACATCTTCCTTCGTGAGCTGATCTCGAACGCTTCGGATGCGCTGGACAAGATTCGTTACGAGTCGTTGACCGATCCCTCGAAGCTGGAGTCGAACCCCGATCTGGTGATCGATATCATTGCGGACAAGACCAACAAGACGCTGACAATTCGCGATACCGGTATCGGTATGACGAAGGCGGATCTGATCAACAATCTGGGAACCATCGCTCGCTCTGGAACGAAGGCGTTCATGGAGTCGCTGCAGGCGGGAACGAGCGACGTGAGCATGATTGGTCAGTTCGGAGTGGGTTTCTACTCTGCGTACCTGGTGGCTGACCGCGTGGTTGTGACGTCAAAGAACAACGATGACGAGCAGTACACGTGGGAGTCGTCTGCTGGCGGTTCGTTCACGATCCGTCCTTCGACCGACGAGCCTCTGGGCCGCGGAACGAAGATCACTCTGTACATCAAGAGCGACATGGAGGACATGCTGGAGGAGCGCACGATCCGTGACCTGGTGAAGAAGCACTCGGAGTTCATCAGCTTCCCGATCCGTCTGTGGGTGGAGAAGACGACGGAGGAGGAGGTGCCTGTGGACGAGGAGGAAGAGGAGAAGAAGGACGAGGGCGAGGAGAAGGAGGAGGATGAGCCCAAGGTGGAGGAAGTGACGGAGGAGGAGGCGACGAAGGACAAGAAGACGAAGAAGGTGAAGAAGGTGACCCACGAGTGGGAGATTCTGAACAAGCAGAAGCCGATTTGGATGCGTCCCAAGGAGGAGGTGACGGAGGAGGAGTACAACGCGTTCTACAAGAACATCTCGAACGACTGGGATGATCCTCTGGCTCACGAGCACTTCTCGGTGGAGGGTCAGCTGGAGTTCCGCTCGATTCTGTACGTGCCGAAGCGCGCTCCTTTCGACATGTTCGAGTCGAACAAGAAGCCCCACAACATCAAGCTGTACGTGCGTCGTGTGTTCATCATGGATGACTGCGAGGATCTGATGCCGGACTACCTGAGCTTCGTGCGCGGAGTGGTGGACTCGGACGATCTGCCTCTGAACATTTCGCGTGAGGTGCTTCAGCAGAACAAGATTCTGAAGGTGATCAAGAAGTCGCTGGTGAAGCGCTGTCTGGGCATGTTCGATACGATTGCGGAGGACAAGGAGAAGTTCAAGACGTTCTACGAGCAGTTCAGCAAGAACCTGAAGCTGGGAATCCACTCGGACTCGGCGAACCGCGAGCGTCTGGCGAAGCTGCTGCGCTTCAACAGCAGCAAGTCGGGCGACGAGATGGTGAGTCTGGACGAGTATATCGAGCACATGCAGGAGAAGCAGCCCGGCATCTACTACATCACGGGTGAGTCGCTGGAGTCAGTGAAGAACGCTCCGTTCCTGGAGAAGCTGAAGAAGAAGGGCTACGAGGTGCTGTACATGGTGGACGCCATCGATGAGTACATGGTCCAGCAGCTGAAGGAGTACAAGGAGAAGAAGCTGCTGTGCGTGACGAAGGAGAATCTGAACCTGGAGGACGACGAGGAGGAGAAGAAGCGTCTGGAGGAGGAGAAGAAGGAGTACGAGGACCTGTGTGTCCTGATGAAGGAGGTGCTGGGTGACAAGGTGGAGAAGGTGCAGGTGTCGAACCGTCTGGCGGACTCTCCTTGCTGTCTGGTGACGAGCGAGTACGGCTGGTCGGCTTCGATGGAGCGTATCATGAAGGCGCAGGCGCTGCGCAACAACTCGTTCGGCATGATGACGTCGAAGAAGACGATGGAGATCAATCCCGACAACTCGATCATCAAGAGTCTGAAGGAGAAGGCGAAGGCGAACCGCAACGACGCCGTGGTGAAGGATCTGGTGTGGCTGCTGTTCGACACCGCGCTGCTGACCTCAGGCTTCTCGCTGGAGGACCCCGTATCGTTCGCTTCCCGCATTCACCGTCTGATCAAGCTGGGCATGAACGACGAGGAGGACGCCGATCTCCCTCCTCTGGAGGAGACGGAGGAGAAGAAGGACGCTCCCAAGGAGGAAGAGCCTGAGGGCGAGATGGAGGAGGTGGATTAAGTGTAATAGTATGTGGTTTATGGAGTGTGTTTGTTGAGAGAAATGAGAAATAACCGTGATTACGGCTGGGTTCGTGTTGTGAATTCAAAAATTCACATTTGACATGTCGAAAAGTACCTTCCGGAGTGGGAGAGTGACATTGTTAGGTCGTATTTCCAAACTCTTCAGTTCCGATAGCAAGTCCTTATGGAATGTGTCCGTGGCACCTGGTACCTCGGTGATACAGTGTGGGTAACAACGTAGGATGGACGAAGCCGGAGATTGAGGTGTTGCGACTCGCTTTAATGAAATACGGAATCGGATCATGGAACCAACTGGTCCAGATGCGAATCCTCCCTGGAAAGACAGTATCCCAGATCGTGTGCCAGGCACAGCGGCTAGTGGGTCAGCAATCTCTCAAAGGTATTGCGCGGTGGGATTCGTTTCGAGCGCATAGAGTTCCTCCGACTGCACGCAGACGTATTTGTGATTGGACGTGAGAATTCAAAACGGACAGGTGTATGTCGCAAAAACGGAATCATCATTAATGACGGACGTTTGTCTGTGTCGTTTGGATAATGGAAAGACAACCCGACGGTAGAGGAGATCCGAAAGAAGCGGGAAGCCAACTTCCGCAAGTATGGGCTATCAAAAGAGGAAATCGACCGTGTGGTCATTCCCAAGCTGACGGAGAAGCAAACGAGCGAAGTGTTCGATAAGCGGACAAACGAGCAGCTGCAACGAGACCAGCTTCTCTCCCGTCTCTCTGTGCTCCGCAACGCTCTGGACTATATAAAGAACGGTTCTCCCGACGTCGGTTCGGTTTGTGGGCATGAAGGATAGGGTTCAATTAGTTCGAAGCGCCGTCGCGTTGGAAACAAGCGAAGAAGGCACTACAATTACAGCGACGATGAATTGTCCGATTCAACGGAGGAGGACATGGACCTTGACTTTTCCAACATGCCCAAGCGTCAGAGTCGTAGACAACGTGGTTTAGCTCCTGAATATGAATTGACGGAGATGGCAGCGAATGACTTTTGAGTATGTTTGTTGCAATTCAACAGAACAAGAAAAGGGGTGAATCCAATGGTATGTGAGGAAATGAGAAACCCATAACAAAAAAGAGGGAACAATTCGAGTATAGGGTTGGAAGAGCAATCTTGGTTTAAGACTGTACTCGAACAGGATCATTTCTATAGTACATTCTTCTTCTTTCATCTTCATGAAAGAGTCATACCAATAAACTATGATGATTTGTGATCGCTTTTGGGCTGTAATTGGGAGGAGAGTAGCATGATGACTTCGGTCGTCGTTGTTACAGCGAAGAACGTCGGCTGCGACTTATCCAAGCAGCTTGAGGTCCAAAAGCATTATGAATAGTTTCCTCAAACGAATACGGATATACAATGGATCACCGATAGAAGAATGCCACTATGTCTACCATTGTGGATGAGACGACGCTTTCCTCGAGTGTCTCACACGCCAGCACGGAGATCATTCCGTATCCCTCCCTCTTCGTTCCCAATGTAGCATACCCGCCGAGGAAAGAACCACTCTGCCTTGGTATCGGAGACTTTTCCAACGCACACAACGAGAACCATCCCAGTCCGAGTTGGAAGAAGACCAACCCTACAATCCAACAATCCTCGAGGTGCGAAACCTTCACAAAACATATCTTCTCGGATTGGGTAGCTTTCCACACCACGATGTCATGTAGAGGGTGTACCGGCGATTCGAGGAGTTGATTTCACTGTAGACCGTGGGGAGTTTGTGATTATCGTCGGCAAATCCGGATCTGGCAAGAGTTCCCTTCTCAACATCCTCGGGACTGTGGATCACCCCACGCGCGGAGAACTCCTTCTCTCCGGACTGCTCTTCAACGACAAGACCAAAGATCGGCTGGTTTCCCAGATTCGTCTTCAGTCGATCGGATTCGTCTTTCAGTCATTCAATCTCATTCCGGGGATGACTGCGGCGCAGAACGTCGAGTTGCCGCTAATTCTCAAAGGAGAATTGAATCGAGCACAGAGGCGCCAAGCGGTCAACGAACTACTCCAACGCGTATCCATGAGTGACCGTGCCAGTCACTACCCCAGTCAGTTAAGCGGAGGAGAGCAGCAACGCATCTCCATTGCGCGAGGACTCGCCAATACGTGGATATGGATAGTTCCCTCAAACGATAGACCGGATATGTTGTTGCTGGATGAGCCTACAGGCGACCTGGATACACTCAATACCATCCGAATCATGAATCTCCTGGTGGAACTCAATAACATGGGAACGACGCTCGTGATGGTCACACACGACATGATGCTTCCGAGTATCGCGACACGCGTCGTTGTGATGAGCGACGGGCGCGTGAACAACATCATTACAAACGATGACTCTGTCCGCTACGCAGCGCTGCAGAAGCTAAACGAGGGGATCGAAGATCTCTCTGTAGCGAATCGGTGATCTCACGAGTCAGGTGTTTGAGTCAGCCAATGCCTCTGCAGACTCGCTCCATCACTGTGAAACAACAGAGGTGCGTGAACCCTCTGATTACGAACGAGTTCACATCATCCAATCGACGGAAGATCGCTTCGGATTTCACAGAATGCTCATTGAGCAAAGCCATAGTGTTCGCTCCCTTTGATTTGTGTTTCTTCCCACCATTCTTTCATGAAGGTGACCATTCTGCTGCGATGCATCGCCGTCTTGTGTACGGTCTTTGCCGTATACACGATGAAGCTTATCAACACTCATGTACCTGATGCATACATGGATGAGATCTTCCACTACCCCATGACCCAGAGATACTTCAATGGTACATTGAGTACGTTTCGGTGGTAATGGAATAGGGAACTTTACATACTGGGATCCCAAGATCACAACGTTTCCCGGGTTGTATGTAGTGGGAAGCTTGTACGTCTGGAGATGGCTTGATACCGTAGTTTCTGCAAGATACAAGAGGGCATTTCGACGTTGCTTGGTTTTACAGAAGAGTACCAGTGTTTCCTGATTTCACTGCGATGGATGAATCTGATTCTTCTCTTTTGTACGGGTGTTGTGATGTATGTCATCATGCGAATTGCGAACCCTGAAACCGTACTGCTGCTCCCTTCCTGCCATCTAGAAACCCGTGAAGTCGTTCCTCTGGGCAATCCACGTGATCTCCATCCCCACCATCATCAGTCCCTTCTTCCTGTACTACACGGATGGTCTCTCTCTCTTCTACTCCGTCGTCTCCGTTCTTTTCCTGCTCCTCAGCAAGCGTGGCTTCGAGCTCCCCTTCGTCCTCAGCAGCGCCGTGTTCACAGCTCTCGCAGTGACGGTGCGTCAGACGAACATTATTTTGGCGGTGATGAACCCGGCCATCCTCCTCCTTCAGCGGTACGGTCTTCTCTACCGATCGAATAAATACCCCACCTTCTTTTCACAGCTCCTCCATCTCTTCTCGATGCTCTTCTCGGAGCTGAAAACGGCGATCAAAATCGTAGCTCCTTTCGTGGTCATTTTGCTCCTCTTCGTTCTATTCTTCATCATGAATGGATTCTCCGTGGTTTTGGGAGACAAGGAGCATCATTCGATTTCACTCCACGTAATGCAAATCTGCTACTTTTCCGTCTTCTTCTGCTGCGTCTTCTGCGACGAAATCGTTTTACGTTTGTACAAGCGGTGGAAAAACGCCGATAGAAAGGAAATCCATCGCAACAGCATTCGGTTCTTCTTCTACTGTCTCTTCGTCGCACTGTAGAGGTGTTGTCACGGTTTCACGCAGATGTATGAAGCGATATTTCATCGTTCACCCTTTCATTCTCTCCGATAATCGCCATTTCGTGTTCTACCTTTTCAAGGACATCATTCTTGTGACATTGATTTATTCGTTTCATATAGCCATTCAAGTACTACTTGATCCCGGTATTCGCGTGTTCGCTCATGATCATGGTTGATGTCGTCATGTCCGAACTATCTTCCTTCATGTGTTTCATCCTCGCTGTCCTCTTTGGCTTGATCCTGGTCTCCTCACCCGTTGTGGAGTGTGGCTCTCGCATCGCTTCCATGTAGATTCCGTTACTTCACACTCCCAATCGTTCTTCTCGTGTGTCTGGTCAAGCCCAAGGCGCATCCGATTCTCTCAATGATCTTCTCGGGTTCTCTCAATGGCATCGTGATCTATCTCTTCGTGTTTCGACCTTTCACATGGGGAGACGGTAGTGTAGCTCGTTTTATGTGGTGTTCTGTTTGTTTGCAAAGGAGACTCGATTCACTTTGGGAGTACCACAAAATGGAATCCATTCATCATCTATCCTTTACTCTCATCCCTGCAACTCCCCATTTGCATTGATCTGTTCCCGCCCTTTTCACTTTTCTCTTTCCGTCAATCGATGGACCTAAATTCCCTTCTTAACTCTGTTTCAACAAAGAGAAATGGGTCTGTGGAGAGTCAATCGAAGGTGACGGTTCTCTATCAGGGAGACTCTTCCTATCAAAACAACAAACGGTCTCGCGCCCGTCCGTATCACTCCGATGGACCAAAGCGGTAGCCCTCTCGTTTTGGAAGAGCATCTCTAGATCGCGCTATCACATGCCGGAACGGAGTTTGGAATCCATTTCCGACCCCATTCCGTATGATAAAAAGGAAGAAAGGTTTGAGTTGATGGGAAGGATGAGCTGCAGAGAGTTCCAGGATGTTATGGACGACTACCGGGAAGGAATGTCCGACGAACAGCTGAATGTGTTTCAGATGATTCTGAAAGGCTACGTATTCCCCTGTTCCAACTCACGAGCAGAATGTATTCTTCACAGGTGATGCGGGAACGGGAAAGAGCCACGTATTGAGGAAGGCGGTCTCCGCCCTTCGTGATCTCCTGGGATCGTCCAAGGTGTATGTGACGGCATCGACAGGCATCGCCGCGTGCAACATCGGAGGCATCACCATCCACAGCTTCGCCGGCATGGGTCTGGGTCGCGGAGACGTGAACAGAATCCTGCATGAGATTCGCCAGAAGGAAGCCGCAGTGGATCGCTGGCAGACGTGCGAGGTACTCGTCATCGATGAGATCTCGATGCTGGATGGGGCTCTCTTCGACACTCTAGAATACATCGCTCGCGTTATCCGCAACAACGACCATCCGTTCGGAGGCATCCAAGTGGTTCTGTGTGGTGAGGTCTGTGGACGAAGCTGACAGCCAGGCGATTTCTTCCAGCTGCCGCCGGTGGGTTTGGACGAGGACGGCGTGAAGTATTGTTTCGAGGCGCGCTGGTGGCGCAGCGTGGTGGAAGTAGGTCCACGAGAGTCCTCTCCCAAGAAAGCGATCGTGCTCAAGCGCGTGTTTCGGCAGAAAGATGAGTCGTTGCAGCGACTGCTGCACGAAGTTCGATTTGTATCGTTTGAGACCTGTTTGGATTGAAGGGAACCCTGTCACGAGAATCGAATGAGTTGATCGCCCGCATGGGCCGCAACGACCTCGACAGACGTCTCTCCTCCCTGGAGACCGACGAGGACTCGTTTCCAATCGAATGCACGAAGTGACCACAAATCCATCATTTCATGAGGCTGTTCGCGTTCAATCGCAACGTCGACGCCTTCAACGAGTCCAAACTGGCCTCGTTGCCCTCACTGCCAGTGGTCTTCAACGCAGAGGACTCTGGTAGGCTTTCCACGCGGGTCCCACACAGGGTCTCCCGGAGGCATGCTGCAGCTCTCCCGTAGCTGCAACGCGCCCTCCCAGCTGCATCTGAAGTGTGGCGCGCAGGTGATGCTGTTGAAGAACCTAGACGTGGAGCGCGGGCTGGTGAACGGCTCGCGCGGGGTGGTGACGTCCTTCCGCCGCTCGCCGGGTGGCGCGGAGGAGTTGCCGGTGGTGCGATGGGTGGCTGGGGAGTCGGAAATCTCCCGTGTGTGCGAACGCGTGGAGTTCGCCGTGGAGAGTGGCGGAGAGGTGATTGCGAGTCGTCGCCAGCTGCCGCTGCGTCTGGTAGGGGAGAGAGGGCGGTGCGAGCTAGGCGTGGGGAATGAGCATCCACAAGGCGCAGGGGATGACGATCGACTGGCTGGAGGTGGATTTGAGCGGGGTGTTTGCGCCGGGAATGACGTATGTGGCGCTGAGTCGCGGCGTGAGCTGCGACCACATGGCCGTTCGCGGGTTCCGTCGCAGCGAGATGAAGACGGACAGGCGCGTGGTGGCGTTTTATGAGGGGTTGAGTGGGGAGAGGGGGGAGAGTGTTTCTGTTCAACGGGAGAAGGAAGAACGAGTTGATGGGAAGAGGCAGTTGTCTCGTTCGGGTGAAACGAATTTGTCGCGTCCGGTACAATCATGTACGAATCGGTCGCGTCAGCCATTGTCATACAACAGTCAACCACAATCATATCACAATCAACCACAATCATACAACAGTCAACCACAATCATATCACAATCAACCACAATCATACAACAATCAATCACGTCCCATACAACCTCCTCGCCCCATGCAGCAACCACCTACACAACCCCGCCCCATCCAACCTCCTCCCCCATATCATCACAACAATCAAACCTATCTACCTCGCCCAACGATCCCTATTAAAACGTACGAGCAACGACCGAGCGCATTTCCCACCTCCACCAAGACGACGCAGATGAAAACGATGACGTCGACCAAGAAAAACTCTCTTCAGAGTCTTGCATCAAGTCTCGCTTCTTATAACCTATCGCATTCCTCATTTGTTTCGTTATAGCAAACACCCACTGTTTCATCGATGGAATCATCTCCCACCCAGTACCAAGTCAAAGAGACCGTCCTACTGAAGGTCAATGATTCGTATGCAATGGGAGTGGTAGGATAGTGACATTGTTGCTGATTAGGTTCAATCCTGCAACAGGAGTAATGACACATACGAGATAGTCTACGTTGTTCGAAAGAAGAGGGAAACCGCTCGAGTTGACAGTTCCCTCCTTCTCAAGGCAACTCCACTGAATTTGGCTATTATGCTCAGCGAGAAAAAGGAGAAAAGGACTCCTTACAGTGAATATGATATTGATAACGAATCCGTAACGATGGAGAGTGATCTGAATGGAAAGGAGTATACCATCGATAAGAAGAGAGATCTGGTGGTGCCCTGGGCGTTTGAGAGTATGCTTCAGTTCGATTGGCTTGTAAGAGATTGGAGAGATTGAACCAAGAGAAATACCATACTGAGGGGAACGAATTCAAGTTGCCATTCTCCGTGACCGTCGAATCCGTTCTGAAACATGTTTCCTTCGCTTTCTCCTGTAACGTAGTATCTGCAGTCACTGAAACCAGCCTCAGCCGAGTACCGTTATTCCACCAAGGTGATTCCTCTTTGGGATTCCAACTGTAGTTCGTTGAAGGCCTGTTCTATTCGTTTCGTCAGCTTCTGGAGGAGAGCATTCTATACCCCATGGAACTGAATGTGTGGAGTGAGTATCTGAAAGCACATGCAGACTGTGACTGTGTGACCGTATTTGGTGTTCCTCACCTAATGCGGTTGATTTGTTGGATCACCTTGATTGTGTTCATTCATAGTCCAGCTCATGAGTCAGTACGGTTTGTCTGGAATGAGTGATACAACAATCAACCGTGCGCATCGCGAATTCGTTCGTATCATCCAGTGTATTCTAAAGAATGATAGTTTTGCAAGGGATTGTTTTTGGAGTGTTTGTTGGAAGAGTGATCGTTACTGGAGCCAATCACCTTTCGCTCAGATCATTTTTGTTGATACGTATATGAACTTTCGATTGAAAGCTCTTTTCTTCGTTCTACTTATCGGAAAAGGAAATGCGCTTATACGACGTCGCCAGATCGTGAATGGAAAGAATGTGAATTCGGCACCCTCAATCTATTACAAGGAAAGTGGAGGTAGGAATTCTCCTTTGGAGTAAGGAATCAGACTGTGGAGTGTATTCGGCAGATACAGTATTCAATGAACGGAGTATGCTCTCTTTCACTTTCCATTATTGTAGAATATCGTGTCACACTATCCTTCTATGGTGAATTGAACGAGACTCCTCAGACCTTTTCCTTCAGTTTTCTTTCTCTGCCCCCCAGTAGTACTGGAGATTCACCCTATTACTCGTACACCATTATGGGGAATTGCGACGTTATCAGTTTTGCCAGTAAGGGTGGTTGCCTGCACCTTACCGAAAGAGTCTAATCTCACCTATGTTGTAAAGTCAATACAGGTGAAACTCAAGGACACCGAATCGCTTGCGTTCCTAGAATGTGCGCCATCCACTCCCGTCGACACGATAGTGGATTTGCATAATGTAAATTGTTCCTCTTCGATCATCACCCGACTGCCGTCTCTGATTGACGTAACAAGCACTCTGAGCATTTCATTTTGTTGTGATATGGTACATTTCTGACGCGTAGTCGATGTGTACTTCCTCCTTAATCATAACAACAATCAAGTGTTATTCAGCGAAGTCAGCAAGTCCAGTACTCGTACCTCTATTGTTTCACCCATAGCCTGCTCGAATGTCGTTTTGCAGGTGGTCGCCAACATCATTTGTGTCATGTTATTGTTTCTGATGCTCTACGCTAGTTTCCGCTCCTTCAAGTCGTCCAGAATGCGCCGCCTTTTGCGCCGCCGACCCAGGACTATCCAGTCCATCTCGAAGCCCATTCCAACATCGGTGAATCCCTATACCACCGTGAAGCATGAGGAATTGCCTAAAAGTTGTCCGTCAAGCATTTACATTCCTGCCTCTGGAGGTCATAGTAATGAGCTTGACATCCTCTCTCTTCTTTGTAACAAACACAATCATTACTGCTTGTAGATCGCTCTCTTTCCGCTCTCCACAGTGTTCTACGTAAACAACCATCCCAACAACTCACCTTCATCAGCATCGCGATGGTCATCGGACCAACGCCTCCAGGAACAGGAGTGATCAGGCGGCATTTCTCGTAGCACTACCGTCAAATCACCACACAACACCCACATCCTTGTAATCGACATCACCGCAGAGATGGTAGCCACGCTTATCGTTGGGATCGTCGACGGCGTTCATTCCCACATCGATGATCACGCAACCCTCCTTGATCATGTCTGCCTTCACCAGGTTCGCAACACCCACAGCAGCGACAATGATATCGGCCTTCTGGAGGTGCTCCTTCAGGTCCTTCGTGCGAGAGTGGCAGATCGTCACCGTCGCATTGCGGTTCAGCAGAAGCATGGCGACGGGAATGCCCACAATGTTGCTGCGGCCAATCACCACGGCGTTCTTTCCGGAAATCTCAACATGGTAACGATCCAGAAGCTCGATGCAACCCTTCGGCGTGCAAGGGACGAAGAGGGGAGTACGGCCCTTCATCGCCAGCTTGCCGATGTTCAGAGGATGGAAACCATCCACATCCTTCTCAATCGAGATAGCGCTAAGAATTCTCTCCTCGTTAATGTGGCTGGGGAGAGGAAGCTGCACCAAAATTCCGTGCACCTCAGGATTCTCATTCAGATCCTGGACCACCTTCAGCAGATCATCCTGAAAATGAGCCAATCCACTGTCCACAACATACCTCAGAAATATCGGCAGGGAACTTGTAGTCAAAAGGCTTGATTCCATCCTTCATGCACATACGCTCCTTGTTGCGCACATACGTCTGGGAATCCTTGCGCTCTCCCACCAGAATGACAGCCAGTCCAGGGACCTTTCCCGTCTCCTCCAGCATCTTCTTCGTCTCAGCAAGGCATTCCGCATGGATATCCTCAGCAACCTTCTTTCCGTCAATAATCTTGTCGCTCATCGTTTCACCTAGTTCCCTATGATTCCACTTCCCCATGGGGGTTTCAGTCGAACGAAACGCCCCGCCAACAAAACAGGTTCTCATACGATGAGGATTATTACGGGAGATGAAACGGGATTGATTAAGCAGGTGCTTATCGAAAACAAGAGAATCGTATCCTTGGTTTTTCCGGTTTCATGTAGCAACGGTGGGGCGAACAGTCGCGAAACAATGCAATCGAAAGAATGGTGTGGGCTGGAGAAATGGGAAGTGAAGAAAACGAGATTGCGGTTGTAAAAGCGTTCACTCTGTTTAATCTGTCTCATACTGTAGGAGTGGAGAAATTCAAGTCTGGGATGTCGATCGCACAGAAGTCGTTAAAGAATACTCTGGCATGGAGGGAACTCCGAAGGGACTGGGAGTCCTGCGTAACAGTGAGTTGGAATTCACTCTCCGCTTAATGGACTAGTACCAGACGAATCCTTACTTGCAACAGCGAGGGAACTGCCTATCTATACAACTGGGACGAGCCCGAATGTGTCAGCACGGTAGGGCCTGTTTTGCATTACCTTATCCGGTAGTTCACAGTCAAGGACCCTGTTGCCAGCATGCGTGTTTGTCCCCACGAGAATAACGGTACGCCTTTTTCATATTCGTCACTCCAGTGTTTGCCTTTGGAGGTCGCGAGAACGATTTGGGTCTCTTCGACATCGAGAAGCAGGAATCCATTTTCACCGCTCGCAACGTTCCCAACGACTTCCTCGACCTCCGAGTTCCCGTGTGGGTTAGCGACATGCAGGTCCGATCACCCTCTCTCCTCCATCTAGTTCCTCTCGAGCTCCGCCTCCACGTTCAAGCTGGCAGTGGTCACCGGTCACCACCAGATTCGTCTCTACGACACGCGGGCACAGCGACGACCCCTCCACTCCATCGAGATCGGTGATCGTCCCTTCACTCGCTGCTGCGCCTCTCCCGATGACAATCTCCTTATCGTGGGCGACACGACGGGTCGTGTGACGCGTGTGGACTTGCGCGTGCTGCGCATGACGGGCGTTTACAAGGGCGCCGCGGGAGCCATTCACGATATCGCCGTTCATCCCAGTGGAAAGTTCGTGGCGACGGTGGGACTCGATCGCATCATGCGAGTGTACGATACGGAGACGAGAGAACAGATGCATCGCGTGTACCTCCGACAACGGCTGAACTGTGTGTTGTTTTCGGCTGAGGAGCAAGTACAGGCGTTTGCGGAGGAGCAGGAGAGCGATAGCTTGGAGGTGGAGAAGGATGATGACCAATATGAGGAAAGTGATCACTCTACTGTGGAAACGGCTGAAGACCCCAAACCGGAAGAGGAGGATGAGGCGCTACTAGACGATAGCGATCCTCATGATTCCGCAGAACAATCCGAACAGTCGGACGATGAGGAGTAGTTCTTTGTTATTTTATCATTTTGCTTTGTTTTCGTGTTGAACAAAGAAGTGGTGGTTCCGCGGGAATAGGATGATACGCCTTGCAATCCCATTTATTCGGGTATTACAATGAGTGCTGAGAACCAGGACCTTCGATACATCCCTACAGCTGCGGATCTGTTCGCTGCCGCCACCGTGATCGAAAAGAATTGCTCTGAGCAGAACATCGCGTTCATGGAATGCAAGACGAACTGCGAGCATCCCAAGGAGTGTCTCGATCATGCTCACACCGTTCAGGAGTGCGTGATGGATACGTAGGGTACGTCATCCGTGTTTCACCGGTAGACTGAAGATTGTGAAGGACAAGTGCCCCGACGAGTTTTATAACTTCTCGAAGTGCCTGGATCGTTACAACACGCGCTATGAGGATTGCCGCAAGACTCAGAAGAAGTTCCTGGCCTGCTGGAACAAGGCTCCGGAGACCGAGGAGAAGAAGGAATAAAACGTATCATATTGTTTCAGATGTTGCTTCTGAACAAACAGTCGACGCTAAAGTGACCTCAGTAGATATCCATTCTCCCTCGAGCCTTCATGTTCCGCTTCTTCTTCATCACCTTCTGGTTGTACCGCTCATTGTAGTTTTCTCCCTTGCTCTTGCTCTGTGACTGTCTGCGGTTCTGTCTTGCAGAGTTCTCCTTCTTCTTTGGCTTCTTCAGTCGCTTCAGAAAACGCTCTGACAACTCCTTCTCGTCCTCGTTCTTCTCCTCAAGCACCTCGTCGTAGGCGGTCAAAATGTGACGCATGAACAGATTCGATTTCTTCACCTTCTCCTCCACTTCCCGATTGGTCGACAATTCTCTGCACGCATCCATCAACGCGCTCATATCAAACGACGTCGTGTCCAGGTTTTGCATATCAACATCCGCGTCCGCACCTCCGGGGGCATTCTGCTCAGCCACCTGCTTTGGACAAAACGCAGCATTCCTACCTTCTGGAACGAAACAAGCGTCTGTGCCGCACTGTTGGGGACGCCGCAACCCGATAACGCACTGACTATACTCAGATGCACTCCGTTTCATTACTCAGAGATTCATAGTCGCTATCCATTGGCAGAACACGGGATCTGAGAATATCGGTATCAGAAAAGACTGTCTTTGACGTACTGTTCTCAACAGAAAAACGCTCAACAATGAAGAGTAGTTCAAAGAGCCAATATGTCCAGCTGGAGTCGGATGAAGGTGAGATCGGAAGTCTTTCCTGATAGATAGGTGTCTTCACCGACATCATTGAGAGACTGGGAGCCAAAAATATACAGGTATCCTTTCCCTATGCGTGTAGTCACATTTCTAGGTATCGACGCTTGAAGTGGTCGAAGAGGAGTATCTCTCAAAGTTCGATAAGGTGTATGGAGCGATTATGCTGTTCCCCTATTCGGAGAAGCATGTTTCCCGCGCAAAGGAGCTGTTCCAGATGGATCCTTCCTCAATCCCCGGACTCACCTTTGTCCCACAGGTATTTTCTTGTCCACTCCGTGATGAACCAGGTTCAAGATAATTCGTGCGGAATGATGGCCATTTTGCATGTCCTTCTCAACATCAACGATTCCACAATTGTGGGTCCGCGCATTTCTTCCTACAAGGATTTCTTTGAGGGTGTGACGGCGGATCTCCGAGGCGACTCCATCGCCAATGCCACCGACCTCGTGGAGATTAATAACGACTATGAGATGCATCACCCCGTCATCCTCTCCGACGAAACCACTTCTAAAGAAGTACGTCTCATCCACTCCTCCCAATCAGGCAAATCACTACTGCGCATTCGTCCCCTACATGAAAGTGCTCTATCAGCTCGGTTTTCTCTCACTGTTTCGATCATACGTAGATGGCATGCTTTCAGGACCTGTCGTTCTCGGTTCGACCGTTTCTCCTCGCTGATGAATAGAGAGCTTCGACACGGAAGCACAGTACCGTCAGGTTCTTATTTCTACACTAAAGGAGAGAATCCAGGAGATTGTGACGTAGGAGTGATGGGAGAGGATCATCGAAGGGACGACCCAACAACTATGAATGTGGCTGTCATGATCGTGCACGAGAGCTTTATCTCCCAATACAAGCGTCATCTCGATATGGAAAAGAAGGAGATTACCGATCTGAAGAAGCAACTCGAGACTTGTAAGGAATGGAATGGAAAATGAACAGAAGGCAAATCACCCGTGATTGAGGCGGAAGTCACGATGCATGAAGTGGGAGTGATGTCGACTCTTAATGCTAGAAGCGGATGAATGAGATTCTTTCAGATATCGAGCAGGAGAATGAAAACATCAAAAACCGTAAGATTGATCACGAATTGTACATCCTCTCATTCCCTTTGATCGCTAGGATGCGAATGAATTCGATTCCATTCTTGAACGGATTGCTCAAGGAGTATATATATGAGTCAATGAAGAAGGGAGAGTACAAGCCGATCGACTTCTCTCCACTTCTGTACCAAAAGATAACGGAAATGGACTCAACGATGGACGATGGTTCTATCGACATGGATGACAAGGATATTGATTGATCCCTGTTTGTTGGGAGTTTATTATTATGATCAATCCGTTCTATTCGACTCGAGTTGTGATGGTGGTAATCGTTCTCCTCACAATCCTACTCGAACAAACCATCTTCAATACAAGTAACCTCGTTTATCCTCACATCGTTGGAATCGAAGCGATCTATCTTAAAAAGAGACGGATTGCTCTTCTGTGGGGAATTGTGACATCTCTCATTTATAGGTGGATAATCCTCTGTTTGTTGCACTTTGCCATTCTTACGGTACCAATCTCCGAGAATCATCAACTAGGCAATCCACTACAAGGAAATACTCTCCATGATCTTGTTTGAGACACCTATCCGATCCTCAATTCTGATGCTACTATGGTTGTTAGCAAACGTACACATCATCGATTCACTGAACACTCAGGGAACTGGGATATTGTTTGCTATATCACTCCAGCGCAATCCAAGCAGTTGTTCAAGCGAATGTGCCTCTCCCTCCAAGAAACTGAATAAGGGAGGCAAAAGTGAGTAATTCCCGCGACATCCCTTGTTTTGGGTAATCACAACAAGTACAAACTCCGTAGAGGAGTGTTTGTTTACTATCAACTACCATGGATAGTTGTGTGGCTTCTCTACCCTCACCGCCTATCAAACCGTACTTGTTTCAGAGTTGATAATATGATCAGAAACCTAACCTATGCGCCCGTGAAAAAGCGGATACACACAGATATGACATATGTAGTAGTGGGTGAGGCTCGGAAAGTGTTGTTCACGTACGTTTGGTGGGTACTCATTGAGTAGCAGTGCGAGCAAACTCCGGAGATTAGATTCCATTCCGTCCGAGTAATCGCTATTTTGCGTGTTCATTTTCGTAGTAACGATGAAGACGGTGAGCAAATTATCGAATTCCACAAGGAATCGGTTGAAAAGGATTGCCTGATGACAACGCGTCTACGCGTGGCGGCTTTTATTTTCGACAATATTCCATCGTCCAGATCTGGCTCTTCGGTGACCATTAGAATCGTTCCTGTACAATTATCAATGACACCCATGAAGAAACGTGTTACATGTTCTATGAAGCTATCGCGCGATCAGTATTTGTCCCTCTTCTCCAAACTGGGAAAGAGGAAAGACCTTTGTCATTTAGCCATTCCTCCAGAAGACCGTACATCCATCACCACTCTCTCACACGAAGCCTTTGAACTCTACTACCAGTACGTCCGTCGGAAGGAGCACAAATCGAAGGAGACCAGTCTGCTCTCATGGGACGGTCTCCCGGAATCCGAGCGGCGGAAATACAACGACCAGCTCGATCACGTGAAGCTTCTCTACAACCAAGCCTTCAGTAAGGAAGAGGAGCAGAAGCGAGAAGGCGTCGGTCTCCGTCTCCTCATTCACTTATAGAAGCTTCCTCTCTACGAGTCACGCGTGATTACAGACTTGAAGGAGCTGGAGGCGATGCTCGGTCCGATGTCGCTCCGTCGCTCCTTCTCGGGCTATCGCACGGTGGCGGGACAGATTCCCGTGACGATGGAGGTGATTCCTCCGCTCCGACTGGTGTACGACGAGGTCGACGAGTCGCTCCAGTTCAAGTTTTCCGTTTCCTCTATTCCTGTTTTAAGTGTTTGTTGGAATCAGGAATCGTTTTGATGAGGGTATTGAATCCTCTTGTCAATCTTCGCGAAGCCTGTCAATCGATCCATCCTTCAATCAAACTACTAATCGATCTATCAAACGATCCATCCATCAGACAAACAATCAACCAACAAACTCACCATCGATATTCGGTCACAGAATGCATCGTGATCTCCCAACAAACACTCTCATAAACAAACTCATGCCTTGATTCCCTTGGGCTGCTGCTGCGTGATGCAGTGAATGTTGCCTCCTCCCAGAATCACCTCGCGCGTGCGCACCATCACCACCTCTCTCTCCGGGAACACCTCCTTGAACACCTTCTCCGCCATTGCGTCCTCCTTCACGCCGAAGCACGGAGAGATGATCGCTCCGTTCGCGAAGTAGAAGTTCACGTACGACGCGGGCATGCGCTGGTTCTCCTCGCGCTCGATCGTGCCCTCCTCCTGCTTCAGACCGCGGAACTCCTCCTCCGTGCGCTTGATGTCCGAGGGAATCAGCAGCTTGTGGATCTTCAGGTGACGACCCTTCGCGTCCGTCGCCTCCGACAGCAGCTCGAAGGCATGATGGCTGATCGGGTACTGAGGGTCCTTCTCGTCGTCCGTCCACGAGAGAAGAACCTCGCCGGGACGAGCGAACACGCAGAAATTGTCCACGTGACCGTTCGTGTCGACATCACCGTACAGACCGTTCGGCAGCCAAATCACCTTCTCCACACCCAGACCGCGCTTTAGCTCCGCCTCGATCTGCTCCTTCGTCATGTCCGGGTTGCGATTGGGATTTAGAAGGCATTCCTCCGTCGTCAGCAGCGTACCCTCGCCATCGAACGAGATCGAACCGCCCTCCAGAATCATCTTGTACTTGTAGCGCTTGCAGCGCTCGATGTCGCACATCTTGCCGGCAACCAGCAGATCGTCTTCCCAGTAGTCGTAGCAGCCGCCGTTCAGACCGCCCCACGAGTTGAACGTCCAGTGGGTTCCACGAACCACTCCCTCCGCGTTCTTCACGAAAATGGCGCCTATGTATTATCGTTTCCTTATTAATACTACCAGTATCACGGAACCAAGAGTCGTTCATCGACATCTCCACCACACGCACGTTCTCATTCAGAAGAGCGCGCGCCGTCGTGTACAGCTCCTTCGGGGCGCACACGGTCACAGGCTCGAAGCGGGCAATCGCGTTCGCTACATCCGCAAACACCTTCTGGGCGGGAGCAGCGTTCTCTCTCCAGATATCGGGTCTCTATGCATCACACGACGTTCCAAGCACGCACCTGAGGGAAACCCATCCACGTCTGCTCGTGCTCGTCCCACTCGGCGGGAGCCTTGAAACCATCGTCGCTAGCGTATCCAGGAAGAATCGACATATTCCAACAACTATTCTGGAAGGAATGTACGCATCTTCCACGTTTGTGAGATTGGGGGATCCCATCAAAGCGTTTTGGTGTATCTTGAAACCGATGGGTTGTGGTGCAAGTAAAACGGAATTCCAATTGAAAGGAATTCAAAAGTGGGAGTATACAGAGAATGGCGTGAAGAAGACACTAACAAAGAATGATCTTGAACGGCTGAGAAAGGTAGGATTGTGCGGAGACACTCCGAGCCGATAGGAGTTCTGGGAAAAGGAGCATGAAGGAAATCCGGCTGTGTGGGCTGTGTTGAAGAAGTGTTGTGAGGAAGTGTTGAATGGTTGGAATCTTCTTGGTGTGGTTTGAAAGATAGGCAATTTTGAGAAAGCCAACCACATCCTCTTCTCAAACGACCTTACGCTTGTTTCAGGTGAACTGAATTCTGTGGCGGATGCAAACGGTGTGACATATACGGTGGAGAAGTATTGCTACTCGAATCCCAGCAACATGGAAACAGATATAGCCGAAGGAGGAGGTACGTTTAATGTCGTGGTTAGGCAAATAGTCGAAGGCGCGGATGCAAAGGGCAACAACAAGTTCCGCTTCCGTGTTGGAGCGGTGTGTTTCCTATCTTTCTGTTATTTATAGAGTTTTCTGGATGAAGAGCGTGAGGTGATTTTCGTTTTCGATGACAAGGCGCATCCCGAGGCGATTGACACGCCCAAGGAACACAGTCCTGAAAACCACATCTTCTTCCACACCTATCACTACTCAGACGACTTGAACACGATCACGGAGGAACAAGTCCGAAACAAGATGCTGGAGGTGATTCAGAATGTGGGTATCGAATCGATCGTTCACCGTGTAGTTCCCAGAGGTGAAGGGCAAACTCGTCATTACGCACGTTCGTATGTTTTATCTGGGACATGAATTGAATCGTCCGACTCCCTTTGTTAGAGTTTCTTTTCTCTTCATTCGTCACACATAGAATCATATACCTTTTGACTCTGTAATTATTGTTATGGCACAATGTGAATCGTGTGTTTCCTGCAAACAGAAGTACAATCCATTATGGGCAAGAGCGTGCTTCTCTAAATAGTCGCGTCCCGTCATCTCCACGAGTCGCGACTGCGTTCGCTTGCACGCAAACACCAGCGACGACAGCGCCGACATTCGACCCTTCTGCATCAAGTCCATCTGCTTCTAGAAATGAGGGATTACACACTTACTTACAGAGGAAAAGGTGTTTTCAATATCCTTTTCCTTCGCAAACACCTTGTCGAACAGATGGAACACATCAGTCTCTGCCGTCATGATGAGACGCACGCGGTGATCGTAGAATTGATCGATCATCTTCACAAAACGGTTCAGAACGTTCGGCTTCGACACATCCAACATCGGAATCTATATGAGACTTCCAATATAACCACTACATCAGTGATAATCACCGTGTGGAATGCATTCGCAATGTTCTCATAATCGTCGGTTCCGCGATCCTATGGGTCCATCATCTCCAACAATGCAACATCATCGCAAATTTGAGAAAAAGAGATGCGACAAACACCGTCGACAGCAGCAGGAATTCGTATCTTTCGTGTCGGCGAAAGGGACAAATCCCGCGGAATTGCTCGCTTCGGACTCAGTTGAGGGAAATTACTGTCTATGGTAAATGCAAAATCGATCGCTCACATAACACGCTATCGGCAGCGGGACCACAGGGCGTGATCACCACATCATCGACAGGATGGGCAAGGGATTTGCGGTAATCGATCGACGACGCAATGTCAATCACTTTCGAGTGAGTGGAAATCAGAGAAATGAAAGGCATGAAGAACATGCGATTCAGACCATTCATGTAGAGGTTCTCCGGCGCTTGATTACTCGTCGCAAATACCACACTTCCAACCTTGTAAAAGGTTTCGAAAATGTGAGAGAGGATCAATGCATCGGCAATGTCGGTGACCTAGGAATGGAAAGCGAGCAGCACACCAACATGGAACTCATCAAAACAAATCAACACATTCTCAAGGGCGATCTTCTTCGACACCTGGATGATGGCATCCTTTTCACTCGTCATATGAATATGATCCTCGCGTCCGTATTTGCTGATTTGCTGCTCTTTGTACTCATGCAGCTGACGATGGAACTCCTGCATGAACTCGTGGAAATGCACACGACACTTGCCTCCATTCACGGTCACCGTTTTGTAAAACAAATCCATGAGGTAGCTCTTTCCCGTTCCCACGTCTCCGTACAAGTAGATACCTCGAGGAACACGCGGAATGGGACTCATCACGCCGCGTCGATCGGGAAGGGGCGACATGGCTGTCATCTCCAGCAATTTCTGATAGGACAGGTGGTGCGGATTCAGAGCCTCTACGCTTGGTTTCGGCTTTTCCTTCTCTGGAGCAACCACCGGTTGTTTCCATGTGTGGTTGAATTGACTAAAGGTACGGTACCGGCTCACCTCGGTGGGAAGACGAGGGAACTGGTTGATGGATGAGGTGACTGCTCGACGCTTCTGAACGGAATTCGATAACGTTGTCGGCTCCAAGTACGGTTTTATATAGAACGAAGACTGGTCCGGATCGTGCTTGCCCATATACAGGAGATCGATCTTCGCTTCCTCCTCTTTGTCATAGATTCCGTACGACAACTGCTTTCCGTCCTTCACCTTGATCAATTCATACTATACATCACGAGTTACGTCCTTTTCTCACGTTGGGAACAGAACCTCGGTGGTACCGTTCCAGCACATCCTGAAAATGATCCAGATACCGCACAACGTTCAGTTGACAAGGATCCTCCTTGATCAGGTGCTTATCCAACGCGTTTCGATAGACCTTTGAAAACGTGGAGAAGTTCCTTGTTAGCAAGCGCAACATCTCACAACACGACTCCTCTGCAAAAGAACAGTGACTGTTTGAAACAAACACTCCCTAAAATCACCTTCTTCCCTTCCCCTGCTTCTTCATATACGCCTTTCTCTCGTGCTTGTTCATCTGCTTGATCTTGTTCTGCTCCTTCTTCTTCAGGTCCTTCTGCAGCTCCGCGCGACTCTTCACCTCATCCCGCACGCCTATCGTCAAGTCTCCACTCTCTCCTCCCTCAGGATATGTTTCTCTCCCTTCGTCTTCTTCTCGCGACCCCTCCGCCGCCCACTCGTCTCCCTCGTCTCGCCCGTCTCCCCCATCGCCTGCTGGTCCACACGGTGTTTCTGTCGCCACTTCTCGTACAGCTCCCCGCGCTTCACCTTCGACTTGCCGCGGATCAGCTGTCCACTCTCGTTGCGAATGTGTGCGTTGTCGCGCAGCTCGCCGACGGTGCCGCGCACGTACCGCTTGCGCTTGTTGTCCCACCGCACGATCTTGCGCCGACTGGCCATCGCCTGCGCGTCGTCCGGCATCAGCTCGAACAGCGCGTCGTTCACCGACGCCGTCAGCTTCGCCACGTCGTCCTGCGCCACTCCCAGGAACGCGCTCTCGCTCTCGCGTCCCACCGGCATCTCCGCGCCGATGAAGTGCTGCTCGTCGCGGTAGCTCGTCTGCTTCTCACTTTTCATCCTAAAACTCACGGGCGTCTCCGGCTTCGGCGCAGCCTGGGCTGCCAGCGAACGCACGTTGATCGTCTTCTGACCGCTCTTCCGCAGCAGCGCCCGCATCGCCGCGCTGATGTGCGGCTTCCCCGGCATGGGAGCGACAGGCTTCGGCGCCAGGTGGCCCTCGGCGGCCGTCTCGCGCTCGTGTTCGTTCAGAAGGGCTTCTTCTTTCGCCTCTTCCTCTGGGTGAGAAAGAGAGATCGTTCCTGCCCTTGCGTTTCGCCTCCTCCTTCTTCTGCTCGATCGACCACTGATGCATGCGTCGCTTCCGCGCCATCATCTGCATGTGTTTTCAATCATTTTCTTACCTCGCTCGCGCCCTTGCCGCGCTCCAGCTCCCAGACCGTGCTGGAAGGACGGTACGCGTGAATATCTTCGCACGCGCGCTCCAGCGAGACCTCGCTCGCAGGCAACTGCGATAACAACAGCGGATGAATCGGCGTCACGTCCACCTCGCTCGCGCGCTGTTTGCTCTGCTTGCTTGCCTTCGCACGCGTCTTCTGGTACAATTCGTTGCTACGTGTCGACAGGCTTGTTCATCTACGCGTGCTCCATCGACTGCTGCAGCTGCCACGCCTCCTCATTCTCCGACAGAAACGTCTCCACCGCGTGCGTCTCCGCGTCCACGATCGAGCGAGGGAACCGGCCGTAATGCACGCGCTCCGGCGTCAGGTCGCTCCACGCGTATCTGCTCATCATTCTCCTTCCCCTCTCTCACCCCTCCGAGCTGCTCTGCAGCGGCCGCCCGAGGTACAGCGCGATGTCCAGGAGATACGGCAGCTCCATCATCGTCACCTGTCTCTCACCTCACGCTCTCACGCCCACAAACACCACCGAAGTGCCCTCGCGACCGCCACGCGCCGTGCGACCGGTGCGGTGCACGAAGAGCTTGGGCGAAGAGGGACAGTCGAAGTGGACGACGGTGGTCACCAGCGGGATGTCGAGTCCGCGCGCCGCCACGTCCGTCACCACCAGGATCGGAACCAAGTTCTTCTGGAACAGCGACAGGTTGTGCATGCGGTTCGCCAGCTCCATCGAGCCGTAGATCGCCGCCGCGTTCAGACGGTTCGCCTGAAGGATCGACTACGCTGGAGACGGGGAGAAACGACCACCACTAGAAACTCCGCGTGGTGACGCGTCGCCACGAAGATCAACACTCCCTGCGGCGACGGGATGATTTCGCGCAGGAGATACACGAGGGCGCCCGCTTTATCTTCCTGTGCGTCACGAACGATGGTCATAACTACCTGTCGCACCAGGAAGAAACAGTTGCAGAGATTCGGCGAGAGCTTGTTGTCCGTGTCCAGACGCACCATCTCCGCGTCGTGGAGACCTGCGCGCGAGAACTCCAGCAGCATCGACGGGAGTGTTGCCGAGATCAGCATCGACTGACGGTTGGACGGAAGCTCCTTGCAGATCTCGTTCAGCTGCGGCGCGAAACCCAGCTCGAACAGCTGGTCCGCCTCATCGTAACACACCTGCGTGAAGGATGTTGTGGAAACGAACACAGGATATGAACTGCACCGACTTCAGATTGAAGTCCGGAACCTCCAGCAGAAGGTGCATCAGTCGACCCGGCGTGGCGAAGACAATGTCGGGGTTCTTCGACAGCGTCTCGAACTGCTGCTCGATCGACTCGCCTCCCACGATCACACACGAACGCAGACTCGTGAAGTGCGATAGCTTGCGGCACACCTGGAACGACTGGTACGCCAACTCACGGGTCGGAGATAGCACGATGCCACGCACTCCGCCCGACGTGTGATGCTCCTTCAGCTTCTCCAACATCGGAATCAGAAATGCCGCCGTCTTACCACTTCCTAGAGCATGAAGTATCATTCACTGCCGTCCTACCCGTTCTCGCCATCGCCACCACATCCTTTCCCGTCAACGCCACCGGAATACTCGCCTTCTGGATGGGCGTCGGAAGCTTGTATCCCATGCGCAACACACCCGACAAGATCGCCTTGCTCAGTCCCATCTTCTGGAAAGAACCATTCTTCTTCGCATTGGATTTGGGGGCACTATCTCCTCACTACCGTCACAGTAAAACAAACGTTGCTGAGGTGGAGGACTCATGTAACTCATCGATCTTCTTCTCGTCGATATCCTCTTCCACAATGCTCGCTAATTCCTTTTCCATGATTTCTATTTGAGGTGACTGGAAGGGGAGAAATGTCTGGTTCACTCTTGTGAGAATTGTCTCGGCAACAAACAGGCAGACGAAAAGGAAAAAGAAGGAAAACACATCAATTCGAATCACGCTTCTTCAGCACGGAACGCAGCAACTCCTTCAACAGCCGCTTCTCGATCCCCAAGTACCGGTTGATGAGCGTCAGCTGGTCACTGTACTGTCCTCGCCTACACTTCACCTCCCCCGTGGCTCCGACCTCGATCGCGTTCGGTCACTGATGGACAGCGTGATGTACTCTCTCATCCGTTCGCGAATCGCCGACGCCAACAGCAACCTCTTCTCCTCCTCCGAGTGCGTCTCCACTCCACGCAGGATCGACAGCATCGTCAGGAACCTCGCCGAAACGCGATCGACCTCTGTGGGGACACAGAACTGCTCGTAGGAAGAAAGACCCTTCATCTCCAGCTCCTTCATCAACCTCTATTGCTGACACGACGAAGCCTAAGAGACCTCGAATCCAGCATCCTCTGTCGCCAGCTCCAGCGGCCAGAAGATGCAGTCCCTCTTCATCGCCAGCAGCAGGTCTCCGCGATAGCTGCGTTTCACTCGCCTCTCTCGCCTACGCAAACATGTACCAGTTCGGAAACCCCTGTTTCACCATGAAGTCGTTAGTGAATCGCGTTGACTCGCTCGACACCACCACGAAGGACCCGTTTTCGTGTCGCACGTCCAGATACTCGCCCACCTCCTGGTAGATGCTGTTCTGACCGAACAGCAGCGGGGGAAGCAGAATCGGCTCGCCGTCGCAGAACACGCTCTTCGACGTGAACACAAGATACGACCACTAGATGTCACTCCCCTCGCATTCCAACGCGAAACCGCTCGAACGTGAACAACTTCGACGTGAGGAAGATTCGTCGCAGTTTCGCTTCGCTTTGCAGCATCGACTGCACTCTCGTGTAATGGAAGCGAAGGGTCGCATTCAACGCTCGCAGCTGCTCCAGCACGCGACTGCCGTACAGCGCCAGCGCCGTGTCCTCCGCCAGCAACACGGGATGCTGCAGCTCCTCCTCCGACGGCAGCAACAGCAAATACGCCGCAAAGTCCGACCAGCGCTCGTTCTCGAAACGCTCATATACCAACGCAGTCATCGTCAACAACTCTCCCGGCATCCCTTTCTCCAGATACGACGCGAACAACTTCCCAAACTGCGGGTTCTCCAGTGCCGACTCCAATCGAAACGCTCCCGACTATCGTGTCATCTCCCACGATCGTCCACCTCTTTCAGCCGCAGAATCTCGTCTCCTTCCTTCACCGCCCTCTTCGCGACAAGTCCGTAGCCTCCCCACGGCGTGCCACTCACACTGACAGAAACCGTCTCGCTGTGCTGCTTCACCCAGTCGTTCAGCGCCAGTAGTGGCTACCTCTCACGCCTCTCCCTCTCCCACTTCCTGCAGCTGCGGCGTCTCCTCTGTCTGCAGTGGCGGCTCGCGCAGGTGACCGATGGCGAGGTCCAGCAGGTGCTTTCTCCCCACGCGCCATTGCAGCGCCAGTCGTCGCGCCTCGCTCAGTCCCGACCTCCGTAACTCCAGCTGGTCACGCGCGATGCTCGTCGAGAAACCTCTCCGCACCCTCTCCAGATGTTCCCGCAGCTGCCGTCGCAGAACCGGCGTCTCGGCGTCCCAGTGTCGCTTGGAGTCCTCGCTCCAGTCGTCCAGCGCACAGCGACGCACCTCCACCGACTCCCAGTCGCCGCGCGAACGCACCTTCGTCTCATAGTAGTCCAGACAGCGTCGCAGCTGTGTTTCAGAGGCGTCTCGCAAGCGGAAGAAGGCGAGCGCGCGGTCGTTGAGGAAGCGCGTGATGTCCAGACAGACGGCGTCGGCGCCGGGGAAGCCGAGACTCCGCAGAAGGCGATCGAGGAGAGGTGAGGGAGGAGTGGGCGGCAATGAAACGAGGAGACAGTCGTGGATGTTGCTGATGGGGACGAAGCCGTGGCGCAGCAGGTAGAAGTAGGAGGGGAAGGGCGCGTAGTCCAGGTAGATCGGTCGACCCGCCTTAATGGCTCGGTCGGTGAGGACGGAGAGCGTGTTGCGCTCGCGGTCCATGCGATGTGTCTTATCGGGAGACCGGTCGACGTGGTCGTAGGGCTACGGAAAAGAGCAGAAGAGAGACGACGCTGTCGGTGGAAATGAAGTTGCGGAAGTCCATCAGTGGAATAATGAAACGGCTGGCGGTGATGGAACGCGTCGTGGCCATCGTGAAACCCCACAGAAACCCGTCCTCAGAACATGCCCAGAGACGATCGCTCCAGGGAGCATTGATTCCCATGAAATACTCACACAGATGATTGGAGAAGACGTGATAGGTTTGGTAATAATCACGACGCTGTTGCTTCATGCGGCGGATGAGAGCTTCATCTTCAAACGCCTCCATCTCCTTGTTGGAAAAGGATGAAACGATCGTTGGATGTGATGGGAGCATCTAGAGTTCATTGAAAACACATCACCTACGCGAATCCAAGGATACCATCTGGACTGCGTTCCCTTAATCCGTTCCTGAATCAGATACGCAGTCAAAATGAGGTCGTCGTCCATCTGGGAGTACAACTCCCTCGCATCTTCGTCGATCCATTTCATTACATTCTCTGGATATCTACCCAATGAGAATTTCAACAAAACACGACATGACATCATCCAGAGAGATTTCAAGGAGAGTTGCATTCTCAGCGATGGAACGTATCGCCATCAGACCTAAATAGAAGCAAAACCAGACTTCCTACCTCGACCCATTCCGGTGAAGTTGGTGATACGCATCGGAGCGATCGTAGCTATTGGAAAGAGGAATAGAGAGAAGTGTACCCATGGATTGGACCCATTCCATGAATTCGGTGCTATTCGCAGATTCGGATACTATAGACTGCGGAGCCCGATTGCGCCGAAAAGCAAGGAACAGAACAATGAGAATCACCCAGAAGAGCATCAAAGAGTGAGGTCAAACAAACAGAGGAAAACAGTTTCTAGTGAAGCATAGACGAGATGAAACCCGTAATCTTCTCCGTCTTCCGATCTTTCACACTGCAATTGCAGGCAAACACGTCGCAAGGAGCATCCTTCTCAAAAGAGAACTTCTGTCCCTCCACGCCGAGCTTGTTCGTGTTGCTCTCACCAACCGCCTCCACAGATCCACGACTCTCCTTAATGATGTCCCTACGAATGAAAAATAAATGCAAATAATAACAGTTCGTTCTCGAGCTTCTCAAACACCACTTGGTTGTCAGCACAGGCTGGGAGATCCGACTTGTTCACAGCGAGGAGAAGAGGGCATGGATGGGCGACGAAAGCAGGGCTCACGAAGAGATCGTAGAGATTTCTAGAGAATAAGATAGGAAACCATCAATACTCCGCGATGGAGCTCACATTGTACTCCGTTCCGTCAATCAGATACACGATTCCAGCGGCCTGAGGAATATACTTCACAATTTGTCTGCACATTACACTTGCTAATCGAGCAAACCCATAGAGAGCAGGATGACCAGGCATGTCAATGATCTTGCCACTCACAGGCTTCGTTTTCTCTCCCTCACTGGATGGAGCACAAGCAAGAGTGGCGACATTCTCCTTGATGGATGTCACCGTATCAGGGAACACATTCTGGGTCATCTGGGGGTGAAATCCTCATTACAATTCATACAGTGTAGAACAGAGAAGTCTTTCCGCTGTCGCAAGGTCCCAACAACAGAATGGAGTTACCGCGTATTGTCTTGCCCTTCGAACCTGCAGGACGAATTATCCGGTACACTGACCCATGATTGAATTGAAAAGAGAGAATACCTGCAACAATTCCAACGAGGAGAAGATACAGCACGGTGAGAATGAACAGGATTGTGATCTTGAACGCTTGTTTCTACGTCTAAGTCACTGAATGGACAATTCACGTCAGTCACATGGAGGAGAGTCGCCACCTTGAACTGAACGTAGTAAAATAAAGTCAGCGACCACTGGGGCAACATACTGATATCAACGGAAGGAACAGCCATCACGTACAAATCAATGATTAAACGAGTCTCAAACAAACACACCATAGAGAAGATAGAGTATTACTATAAACAGAGAACAGGTTTACGAGCGATCGACCTTGGCCATGTGCTGGATGAGATCGACCATACGGTTGGAGTAACCCCACTCGTTATCGTACCACGAGACGAGCTTCACGAAGTGATCATTCAGAGCGATACCGGCCTTCTTGTCGAAGATGGACGACAGAGGGCACGTCTTCAGGTCACGCGACACGATATCCTCGTCCGAGTATCCCATGATTCCCTTCATATACGTCTCCGAAGCCTCCTTCACGGCGGCGCAAATCTCCTCGTACGTCGCCGACTTCTCCAGCACGCACGTCAGATCCACCACCGACACATCCTCCGTGGGGATACGGAAGGACATACCCGTCAGCTTGCCGTTCAGCTGGGGAATGACCTTGCCCACAGCCTTGGCGGCTCCCGTCGAGGAAGGAATGATGTTGAAGCAGGAAGATCTGCCGCCTCTCCAGTCCTTCTTGGAAGGTCCGTCCAGCACCTTCTGGGTGGAGGTGACCGAGTGGACCGTGGTCATCAGACCCTCCTTCAGACCGAACTTGTCGTTCACGATCTTGGCGAGAGGAGCCAGACAGTTCGTCGTGCACGAGGCGTTCGACACCACCTGCAGGTCCTTCGTGTACATGTTGTTGTTCACGCCCATCACGAACATCGGAGCGTCCTTGGAAGGAGCCGAAATCACCACCTTCTTGGCACCTCCCTCCAGATGCTGCGCAGCCTTGTCGCGGAGAGTGAACACACCCGTCGACTCCACCACGTACTCGGCTCCGTTAGCGCCCCACTGGATCTTCTTAGGGTCCATCTCGTTCGACACCACGATGCGGCGACCGTTCACGATGATGGCGTCCTTCTCAGCCTTCACCGTTCCCTGGAAGGGTCCGTGGGTCGAGTCGTAGCGGATCATGTACTCCATGTAGTCGGGAGTGATGAACGGATCGTTGATCGCCACCACATTCACCAGAGGGTTCGGCTGGGTCGCACGGAACACCAGACGACCGATACGACCGAATCCGTTGATACCCACGTTCACGGGTCCAGCGTTCTTCACCGTCGAGTTCGCATTGATGATGTTCACAAACTCGGGCTTCAGCGAGGCTCCGCCCACCAGGAAACCGTCAATGTCCGCCTGCTTGCCCAGTTCGTTGCAGTTCTTGGCATTCACCGATCCTCCGTAGATGATGCGCACCTTGTCGGCGACGGCACCGCTCACGTTGTCACGCAGCCACTTACGCAGAATGGCGTGGACCTCCTCCGCCTGAGCGGGAGTGGCCGTCTTGCCCGTGCCGATGGCCCAGATGGGCTCGTAGGCGATCACAGCGTCGTCCCAGTTCTTGATGGAATCGGCGTAGGCCTTCAGCTGGCGCGTCAGAACCTCCGCGAAACGACCCGACTCACGCTCCTGAAGCGACTCGCCCAGACAGCAGATCACCTTCAGTCCGTTCTTCTGAGCGTAGGCAGCCTTGGTGGCGACCTCGGCGTCGGTCTCTCCCTTGCCACGACGCTCCGAGTGTCCAACGATGGCCCAACCCACGTGGATGTCCTTCAGCATCTCGGCAGAGGTCTCGCCGGTGAAGGCACCGTTGCCCTGAGTCCACACGTCCTGCGCAGCAACCTGAACGTCGGGACGGATCTTGGCGACAGTATCACGAAGATACGCAGTGGGAGGAGCGATCACGACCTCCGCGTCGTTGTTCAGATTCGACATGTTCAGAGTGTTCACAATCTCCTGGACCTTGGACAGGGATCCGTTGCACTTCCAGTTTCCACCGACAAAGAGCTTACGGGCAGCAGTTCCAAAGGAGCGAGCGACAATCGCAGAACGAGAAAGCATAAGATATCAAGCAAATGAAGAAAAGAATGAGGGTCTAGAACCTGTTGAGGGTCTATTGATTCCATCCAATCAGAAGGGACAAATCGAGTGACGTGATTGGCTCGCGCGTTGTCGTTGCGCCAGTACTTCCGGTGAATCTGGAAAAGAGACCTGTCAGATCCAAAGATCGTTTTGATAGGATTCGTGGGAAGAGGAGAGTTGGAAGATGATACTGGAGGAAAAGGAAAGAGGGTTGGGAATGGGGGTTTATCATGGAGGAAACGGAACGTGACATTGAGTTCTGTGATTGTCACTGTACTAGGAATCGTTTCAGAAGTGTGAACTGTAGTTTGAATCTACTAGGAAACAGATGAAGGAAGGGGAGTGCAGACAATATCGAAGACATAATGATACACCTTAGGCGCATAGGATTTGACCTTTTCAACATGCTGGATAACGCAATGATAGGCTTTTCCCTTTTCTTCTCCCAAGCGCTGCAGCTCATTGGGAAGTTCCGTTACAAACTGTTTGTACTCATCATCATGAACATTCTCATGGACATGGAGCACGCCTCCTTCTCGTTTGAGCATCTGCATGGCAAGAGGCCATCCTTCGCGTGACGAAGGGAGCAATCCCAGCAAAATGCGATCCGCTAAGTCATGGTAGGGTTTCGTCGTAATTCGGTTGTCTCCGTGGATAATCTACAATCTCACGTCATATCCGCTCAAACCTCGCAGATTCCCGACACGCCATTGGCATCGATGTTCCTCCTGAGTGCCTTCACGCTGTCGTCGTTGATCTCAAAGCAATAGACATGCTTTGCCCCTGCCTTTGCAGCAATGGGGATGGTGAAGTACCCGATTCCCTACATGCGAACGGAGAAACTCCCCTACAGCATACAAGTCGACCACGACCTGATTGACAGCTCGAATGTCGCCCATTCTCCTCCGTTCCGTGTTGTTTCCGCTGGCGAACATGACTCGCTCGAAGGGCCAGGAATAGAAAACTCCGTTCTGTTTCACGGTGACCCATCCGTCCTCCTTTTCTCGCTGAGAGAAGACGATGCGCGAGTGACTCTGTCGCTTGGGACCTGCGTCTCACCGCGCCATCGGACCTACCGCAGTCGATTTCCTCGTGGACTCCCACGCGCTGGCAGTGGTAGCAGTCTGCCAGGAGGCGCAGAAGGGAGCTCTCTCGCTCGTTCAGTGGGGGAGGGAGAGGGGTTGAGGGAGTGGCAGGAGTATCCTTGGTGATATTGTTTGAAGAATGAGTGATACCGTGTGATTTTTCTTCTGTGATACTGTTTGACATATCATGAGTGATATTGTTTGACATATCATGAGTGATATTGTTTGACATATCATGAGTGATATTGTTTGACATATCATGAGTGATATTGTTTGACATATCATGAGTGATATTGTTTGACATATCATGAGTGATATTGTTTGACATATCATGAGTGATATTGTTTGACATATCATGAGTGATAGTATTCGATATATCCCTTGTGGCATGATTCGACGACTCCCCAACAACACTCCTCGCCGAGGCGATCACACTCCACACCGAACCCCACTCCTCTCCCTGAAACGACTGTCTGTTCAGCACAAGGATATCGCCCAACACCTCCACGCGATGCAGCCGCAGCAATTCCAACCCATCTACGTCGTCACTTCTCCCCATCCCCACATTGCTCTGTCCACGCGCGAAGCCGTCGCTCCACGCTGTCTCGCAGCGAATAGGAAACTTGTGCGAGATCCACATCGCTCGTCTGCTCCAACACGATTTCCTCTCCCATCTCCTTCAACGTAGTCTCCGCCTGTCGCCGATCGAGCACGGGCACCACAAACCGCCCGCTCGCCAATCGTGTGATCTTCCGAGACTTGTCGTACAGCGCTGCGTTCTCCAGCAGCGTCTTCACCAGCTTCAGCTTCTTCGGATTTTGGATTGTAATATTTTCGTGTTCGCTTTGTTTGATTTCGTGACACGACGATCGCTTTCGAGAACACGATCGTGTTTCCGTCAGCGAACACGAGTGGGAAAAAGAACTTTGGAACTCTGCCGGCGTCGCTGCGATGAGGGACGCGTTGAAGTGACGCATCCAGAAATACACGCCGCCGCCGCCCAGGAGGAAAAGCGTGTGGTCGCTCGCAGCAACGGTGAAACCGGTGAGAAGAAACGGTTGTTCCAGGGGTGTTAGAATGGGCGTTACATCTCGGAGACGAATCGAACGCGTCTCCGTCTCCAGGAGGAGGAAATATGGACAAAATGTGGCTGTGTGGAGTCCGACGAGAAGAAAGCGATTCGGACCGAGAAGCGCTGCGCGGGCGTTTCGGAGAGAAGGGAGAAGAATGGAAGCGTGGTTTGTTTCCTGATCGCAGACGGTTTCCGTGAACCATTGTCGTTTCGACAGTTTGAAGCGAAAGAGAGTGGAGGAGGCGTCGTAGGAGCCATAAAGATCGGTCATGCCGCCGAGAATGAGAAGTTCGTCGTGTGTGCAGCCGCTCGCAGAGGGAGAGCAAAGAGGAAGCACGCAGGCGCCGAAGCGGGGGCCTGGCGATGTGTTCGCGTTGTAGAGGGAATTCGTGCTGTCGTAGAGAAGAGACCAGTTCACGTGAACGCTGTACTCGTCTCGCGTCACGTGGAGACTCCAGAGGTCTCCGAAGACGGAGTCGCTTCCCCGTCCTCCGAAGAGGACACAAAAGGAATCATTGAGTCGAATGAGGGAGTGTGACCAGCGAGGAGCAGGAATGGATCCCTCCGATTCAACAGGTATCCAGTGACGACTGTGAAGGTCAAAGAAGAGTGGATCCATCAAGGGTTGGGAAGGGTTCGTTCTGCCACCAACCACGAGAATTCCATCGCAGACAGCGCAAATGGAAGAACAAAGACGAGGTGCAGGGTCATCGGAGGGATCAGAACTAGCGTTCATCCGTTTCATAGTGTATACAGGTATGTAATCTCTCCATCGCCTGAAACCAATTGAATTCCACCAAGACGAGTAACAGTTCCAGAGGATGGGTGGTTTCCATATCCGCCAAATACAGCAATGGAATGCTCATCGGGAACTGTATGTGAAATAGAGAAAAGAAACGAACTCACGCAGCTGGAATGGTGACTGCGATTCCAAATCGTCGAATTGGTTGTGAGAGTTCTCCATATCACCTTGTTCACGTTACTATTCATAGTAGTTGATCGTAATCACCAGAACAAAACAACTAGCACCATTAGCACCAAACTGAACAAATACACTCCAGCGAGAATTCAGATGAGGCAATCACTCGTAGAATAAGAGGAGAGAGAATGGGGCCGAATTTGGGAATGACACTTTCCTTTCCAATTAGCGGAATGACAAAAATGGGAATCGAGCGACGGCAGAATATGAGGAATCTATTGCATCTACAAAAATCACGGAAACCAATTCCAGCGTTACATCCGATGTGAAAAAGAGCAGTCTGAGTCTCTATAATGGTTACTTGTGCCCATCACAGAAACTGTAGGTGATTGAACGAGCGAAATCGTGTTTATGTGTTTATGGACTTGTCCTTTCATTCCATCCCATGCTCTCTTTGAATGGGAACTAATTTGTGTGAATAGATCGTCTTACTTTCAACACTCCTCGTCGCCCTTACGAGCGTGAGCGTCTGGACCAGGAGCTCCGCATTTGCGGAGAGTACGGTCTCCGCTGCAAGCGTGAGATTTGGAGAGTGCAGCTGGTGCTTGCCAAGATCCGCAAGGTGGGTTTTGTGGGGTGGTTGGTGATGTAGGCTGCTCGTGAGCTGCTGACGCTGAACGAGAAGGACCCTCGCCGCATCTTCCAGGGTGCTGCTATCATCCGTCGTATGGCCCGTCTGGGACTGGTGTCGGAGCAGGAGCAGAAGCTGGACTACGTGCTGGAGCTGAGTACGTCGAAGCTGATGGACCGCAGATTGCAGACGAAGGTGTTCAAGCTGGGTCTGGCGAAGTCTGTGCACCACGCCCGTGTTCTGATCCGTCAGAGACACATTCGTGTGGGAAGCCAGCTGGTGAACTCTCCCTCGTTCATGGTTCATGTGGACTCGGAGAAGCACATCCAGTTCGCTGAGAACTCTCCCTACGGAGGTGGTCGCCCTGGTCGTGTTGCGAGAAGAAACAACAAGAGCAAGGCTGCGGCTCCTGAGGAGGAATAAAGAGTGAGAACCCAGACACTCAGATGATATCAGTGATGTGTTTCTTTGAACAAACATGGATCACTTATAGGATGACAGAGAGGCAGGTTTCTTATAGGGAGGAGGAACAAAGTACAATGGAACAGTGAAGCAACACTTCTTCCATTGCTTTACTTGGTCTCCAAACGGTTCAAGCGATCCCGAATAGAAATCGTAGTATCCCTTATTCTTCGTAACACGAGAGTAATTCGTCATTGCAAGCATCTCATAGGTCTTCAGGATCTTCTCGATGGTTTCATAACCATATTGATGTGATTTGCTAGGTGTGAAATACTCATCATTCTTACTCCTTAACGGAATCACCGATCGCTACAGTTTTATCCATATACTCTTTGGACGCACTCTCCATCTGACGGTCAGTCTCCTGAATATCCTTGAATCTTTTGTCATAGTTGGGATCGATAGGAATAGCCTTTACTAGCTCTGGATCCTCGATGGAGATTACAGTATTCTTGTCCACATTCACAGCGGACTTCGTACCAAAAAACCGTGTATTGGCATAAGGACTATCATTATCGAGTGGCAGTTGTGAGAAAACCAATCCAGATACGACGCTTTCGTCCGCATTCATCACTTCGCTCGTTCGGAACTGCTTCTCCTTCGCAATAGCTTCCAGTGTATTACGCACGAGAACGTGGCGACTGGCACTTCCACAGAAGAAGAGTCGAGAAAACGCCTTTCCGCCAGTCGCTCCCTCGATAAGTTCTTCCAGTTTCTTCTTCAGCGGTAGTTTATTTCTGAACGAGTCAAAGAACTCATTCTGAGAGAGGACAACGCTATCCAGCTCGCTAATTGAGTCCAGATCCAGTAAAACCGAATCATAGTCCCTTGTGCATAATTCCTCCTTCGCCTTTAACAGCAATGAATAGAACTTGGCTCGGTTTAAGGCACAGAGCGTTTCCCAGTCCTTTCCCAACTGAGCTCTCACAAACTCCAGGAAGTAGCCAGTGATTCGCTCGCCACTCAGCTCCGTAGAATAAGCACAGTTTTTCATACTACACAGGTGCTTCGGTTAAGAAGAAAGGGAACGCCTACTTTCGCTTTTGAGCCTGTTGTAATATCGCTGACATCGCAAAACGAAACAGTTGTCGCGCTGTTCCCCATGGAGAAAAAACACACACTCTCCGAATTCCCACCCCTTCCCTCAAATATGCTCGAGCTGAATGAATAGGCAATCGAATCCCAGTCAGAGACCAACGAGTACTCACTTATCCCCGCCTGCTCAAGAACACCCTTGAAACAGCCTATGTGCTTGCTATTCCAATATCCAGGATACTATTTGTAAGAACAACGAACGACAAGTACGCTGAAGGCATATCGCACGGATTCGCCTTTGAATTGGCCCATACAGTACTTTACAAACAGTGAGGCAATGTACTCAAGAGACAATCGGATCGCTGTATTCCCATTGACAGTCAGATCGACTTCCAACGTGGATTCTCCGTCACAGATAACACTGCACTTTGGATCGGGAAGATGAATATAGGAGTCAGGTAATTCCGTTTCAGCAATCATATCTTTCACATGCCACACCGTATTATTCGACTCTGTAGCCATCTACACATTCAGCAAACTAAAATATTCCAACTTTTATCTCATTTCCACAGGAAACCTTGTTCTTCTTTATAGATAATACCGTTCTATACATTACCGCAAGCGACTCTTGCTTACGGAATAGACCGATCTCTCCCCCCTACCAAAACTGGCTTAGCATCATGACTTCTTAACGTGGGATCGAGATCGATGTATTCCATTCGGGTATTCGATGACCCGATATCCACTCCCATATATACAGTTGTCTCCGTCATGTTTCTGTTATATGATACCTCTAAACTGAGTCAGTTATGCCTGAATCGCGGTTATTTGAATGATATCAAAGAAACAATCCATGACACGAAACAGATTAATCACTTCGATCGCTTTTAACTGACTCCACGTCCTCCAAATCTCCAATATCCAGCGTATCGGCATGAGGAGAGAGCATGCCCGTATTAGGGCGAGAGGTTGCTAGGAAGGGGAGAGATCCGATTCCTTCCTTTTCTCCACTGCTCTCTTTTACAGGTACAGAGTCTTTCTCCGCTCCCATCCGGTCGATAATCCTCTTATTGTTATAGTACTGATCGATTTCGCTGTCTCTCTCGTTGTTCACAGAATCATCTTCCCCAATCTCCTCTTCCTTTCCTCTGAAGTATTTTACAAGGCTATAATCGCGTGAAAAGGAGGCTAGTGCTGCTTCCGTTGCTGTTTGCAGACTCTTCCCCTTGTAAGTCATCTACCATGTATCCACAGAAGAAACGCTACGGAAAAGCAGTCGAGCGACGCAAGTGTACTGACCATTGTGATGATCGTAAGCGAATTCTTCTCGCGGAGAGGACTTTCCGCCCGCGAGATGACGTGAATCAACTCACCGAGATTGCAATACTACGTAAGAGAAGAACGAAACAAACACAGTAATCCACAGACTGCAGAAGGACGAATCCTCGATGGTGTCGCGAAGTCGGTTCACAAACACCTCCTTCATCAACTACCTGGAAACAGAGTTCCAACCCTACGTCGATGATGGTGCTCACGACGAGACTGTCGGAGAGCTTGTTGCCTCCCGCGCTGGATGTGATGCGACTACCTCACAGAGAGGGAGAAGAGCTACGAGAGACTCATGAGGTTGTTAAGCGTGTCCTTGATCGTGGGGAAGAGAAGCAGCTGGATCAGTTCCGTCCAGTCGTGGATGTCCAGCATGTGGACGCGCGAGTCGTTGAACATGGTCTGCGTGTGAGTGGATGTGGAAAGAAGAACGCGGAGACACTTCAGTCCTTCAACGACGGTGTCAGTGTGCTTGTCTTTACAGATCAACGTGACCACGCGGACCAGAGACTGCAGCTCGGACTTGTTGAAGTCTGTGTGAGAGGAGAGGAAAAACAGTACCGAACTGATTCTTTGCCATCTTCGCTTCGTAGGCGGACCAGATGTTGTTGTAGATCACGTAGCAGTAATTGATGACCGAGATGTAGCAGGAAAACACTTCCTCTCCCTTCGGCGTCTTGCTGTCGTTCAGCGCGTCGTTTCGCAAGTAGAGGTTGTTGATGAGCAGACAGAGTGTGGACGTGAAGTCGTTCGGAATGAACTTGTTCACCTCATAGTTGTTGAAGATGAAGTCAATCGTCTTCAGTACGTCCTCGTTCGTGTGTTCCGAACTCATGATGAGCGAGTCGATGATGCTCTCCAGACACTTCCACATCTCTCTGTCGTCTCTCAGGTCGTCCGCCACGTTCGTTACCACGCGCAGGAGACTTGAGCTGAGCTGCGGTACCAGCTTCACCAGCGACTCTCGCGGGAGCTGCATGAAGCAGTCGAAGAGCGAAAGCACGCTCCTGTCAAGGTGGAACGACGTCTCCACGATCAGTCCCACGTAGTACACGAGAGCAGACATCTCGTAGGAAGGAACCGGAACGGAAGGGATCCAGCTCTTCAGGAAGGTTGAGATCTGTGGCAGCAGGAGACGAATACGCGACTCGTTGAAAAGCATGATCTCGACGAGGAGACCAAAGAGGATGATGCGTTGCTCCTGTGTGAAGGAAGAGAGACTCTAGAATGAAAGAGAGAGAATCAAGTGCCACGTCGTCAAACGGGACGTTTCGCAGCTGCGAGGGCCGATTCCACGTTGCAGAGAAGGGTTGTTTCAGCATTCGCAGCAGCGAGAAGATGATGATTTCGACCGCCGACGAGTCCATCTCCTTCTGGTTGACCACAGAAAGGAAGCTCGACGCGTTCACGACTCTCATTCCGTTCCATGAAGGTCACTTCATACTCAGATACAAGGATATGTATTGAATAGCTCCCGCGATCTGCGAAGGTGCCATGCGGATCTCGTCCTTGCTTCGGCGCGACGAGAAGGTCATCTTCTCTCCCTTCAGTGACTGGATGAGCGTCTCGAGATCGGAGTGGCTGATCGGTTTGATCTAGCCATGATCCACCGTTTCAGAACACACGTTGGAGTGACTACGCACATCCTCCAGCGACACGGATCGCAGGAGACGCGTCGACTCCATTGGACCCAGCTGACTTCGCAGCTGCGAGGCGGGAAGCCACAGACGACTGTCCTGAGGGATAAACTTAGAGAGGCAGTTCTAGAGTGAAACAGACTGCGAAGACGAACCTGGTCTCCGTCGGCAAGTCCAAAGAAGATGATAGAAATAACAAGCTTCAGGATATCATTGTAGCCCTTCTGAATGGACGCTCCGTGAGCTGCGATCAGCTCCATCAGCGCTTTGTAGCACTGAACGCCGACGCACACGTCCTCTCGGTTTCCGTCCCAGTATGGAGTGGCAAACGACAAGATCTGCTGCAGCGGCAGGCAGTCCAACAGCACGACACCTTGCTCGACACTCTCCTCGGATTCTTCCATGTGGATGGTGAGCGTGAGGTTGGAGACGGACGACTGTTGGTCGGTGAGTGGAGGAATGATGGCTGAGAATTCCAGCGGGTTCATGACGAGTTTCGTGTTGGTCACGAGGAGCTGGACAACCTCGTCGATCATCAAGTTGTTGTGATCGAAGTCGCACAGAGCGGTGAACAGCTTCAACTCCTCGAGACTGTTTTGCAGTCTCGTGAATTCGGGAGGCGCCTCGATGCAGGACTGGATCGATTTCAGAATTACAGGACCGATGCTGTTCATCATCTCGCGATGCATCCTTTGCGTGAATCAAGAGAGCTGTGCGTACAGAGGGAACTCCGACTCGGAGCAAGTGTAATATTTGGCGTTATCGGGGTAGTAGCGAGTGTTCACGTCGATAAAGTCCTTCCACTTTCCCAGAGTGATGATGTTCTCGTTTTTCGGCTACACTCAACTCCACGCCATAGAACTACGTCATCGACGATCAGGAGTTGGTCGTCCTGGATGCTGTGGTAGATGTGACAGAGCAGCTCCTTACTCAGGGGCCGTCCCTTGTTCATGTCTCCGTAGTTGGTATTGAACTTGATGTAGTCCTCGAGACTCATGCGGTTGTCATCTCGCATGTTCTTGTTGTGGAGATCGGTGTTCAGCATGATGATCGAGAAACACAAGCAATAGGTCACGTCCGCGTTGATCAACTCTTCGCGGTCCGAACACTGCTCGAACGCATGGACCGAAAAGGACTATTTATCACACTAGAAAGACGCTCTCACTTCGATGATGCGATCGATCTGCTGACTCTCTCCGGGGAGACGGAAGCTCTCGAGGAACATGCGGAGAGCCGACAACACGTCGCTGTCGCTGAAGTTGAAGGACCGCACGTATTCCTGGAGGACCGCCTTGTTCAAGTCCTTGTTCTTCCCCAAGTACTCTCCGATTTGCTTCTTGTCCAGCAGTGACGAGGAACGCAGGAAGCGAGCGATTTCCCACGCTGAGGGATCCTTCGACATCAGTCCTGTGTGTAACTCTCGTCATCTACTCCTACCACAGCTGCTCAAAAACTCAAAGACCGTCTTGTCTTCATTATTGAACCGCGCGACGGCCTTCATGAACTGGTGACTCTGCAGAACGTACTGTGAGGTGCCGAAGGGCGATTGCGCCTTCTCCTTCGAAAGGTCTAGACGACAGCTGCGAAGAAGGAGGTCGAGGAGGTTGGTGAGAAGAGAGATATTGCTGAACGGACGCGAGGGGGTTGGCACGTCCGTCAGCCGTGACTTCTGGAGCGCGTTCAGATACGACGGCCAGATGAAGGAGTAGTAGAAGCGGATCTTCTCGTAGATCTGGATAAAACACTTCCGACAACCCTACGATGTTGTAGAGAATGCTCGTCAGGTTCAGACAGTAGGGAGAGCAGTCGTAGTTGCGGAAAAACGTCTCCAGAGCATGTGGCCGACTGAACACGTCGATGAGTCCCTGAAGCAGCAGCCGCTCCTTCAGATGTTGGTCCACCTGCTTGCAAACGGAAATGCTTCCGAGAAGCTGGAAGACGACCTTCTCGTAGAACAGCTCCAGTTCCTTCTTCAGACGACTTGCCATTTCGTTCGAGATCACAGCGAAGATCGTGACGACATCGGCAAACATCCCCAGCGTCGCCTGCTGATAGTATACGAGAATCGTCAGGTTTGCGAGCAATCCGCGCGACACCGTCTCGACCATCGCCGGATAATGCGCGATCACCGGCGTGAACCGTGTGAACAGTCCCGCGAGGACATGAAGCGACAGCTCCATGCGCTCTCTGTCGTCGGACGTCGTTTTCTGGTGCAGCGAGAACTACGTTGCCATTCCACCGCAGCAGTACGTGAAGACTGTCCGTCAGGAGCTGCAGCACGCACTGCGCTAGTGCCAGCTCTCGTCGGAGATGACTAGCGGTCTCGCGTGCCTCCACGAGCGACTGATGGTGTTGGAGGAGCTCACGAGGGACCACGCAGAGGAGACGTGGCGGCTTGGTGGAGGCTGCCTGCGAGGCTGCGATGGAGATTGGAGGAGGCTCCTTGGCTGCGAGGGGCTGCGAGGAGGTTTTGATGGACTCGGGGTTGGGTTCTTTGCTGGAATGGGGTGGCTCGGGAGAATTCTGAAATTCTTTGGGAACATTCTGTGATTCTTTTTGAATACTCTGCGATTCTTTTTGAATACTCTGTGATTCCTCCACCACACCCTTCGATTCCTCCACCACACCCTTCACCTCTCTGGGAGATGCCTCTGAAGGAGCTGCCTTGTCAGATTCCTTCGACGCCTCCTTTACCGCGCTGTCTTCGGAATGAAGATACTTCTGGATCGACTGGACGGAATTCACATCGCCTAGCGTCTCCGTGTCGGAGACGGAAAGAGATACCACCTTTGATCCTTCTTCGATACTCGACTCCGTTGCGACAGAAGACGGCTCCTTGAATGGAGTGTTGGCAGCGACGAAGGTCATGATGCGAAGAATAGCCTCCTCCAGAGATTGCGATGCCAAATACTTGAGACTCTGCGAAGAGTGCGACTAGACGTAATCGAAACAATCCACACTCACATCCGAGTAGATGTAGTAGAAGGAAAAAAGAATACTCCACGCGTTGTCCCCCTCCAGATACTGCAAGTAGGGAGGAGCGAGGAGACGACTGAAGAGGAGAAGGATCTTGGTCAGAAGAACTTCCTTCTGATCACATGTCAGCTGACCACATTCGATGCGGAAGAGTGTGTCCACAAGCAGACACACACTTGGCTTCCAATTGGCGGTGTCATCGGTGGTTGTGGCAATTGTGAGCAGAATTGAGAGAGACTCCACGATCCGTTCCATGCACCGGAACCCCAGGTTCGGAATAGCAAGGACATGACAATACACATCCACGATCACCGATATATTGGTTACAGGAGCGACTACATGTTGCTGAAAACAGTATCCCATACCCGAATCCGACTGAAGATAATCCTCGTAGATGCTATCCAGCTTCTCCACCCAAATGAGTGGATTATTCGGTTCAATCTAGCTATGAGAAAACGATTTCACTCATATTTTAGAAATATCAATCTCTGGCCACAAATGGTGAAGAAACGGTATCAACAGCCGCAATTCCGACTTGACAACGTTTCTCACGCTTTGCGTACTACTTCCAATCATTTGGCAGAAACGACCAACACAATGATGATTGTGTCTCCAACAAAGAGCCAATAAAATCACACACAAACTGAAACACAACTAATAAGCAATTCATTCCTCGTCTTCCTCCATAGTCTCTTCGGACTCCTTGGGACGTCTGTTACGGCATCCTCGGCACTTCTTTGCCGCTTCTTCCTCTTCGCGACGAATTCGCTCCTGCTCCTCTTGCTCCTGTCTCTCCAGTTCAATCCGCAGCTTCTCCTCCTCCTCCTGACGTTTCTTCTCTTCTTCCTCCTTTCGCTTTTTCTCAGCCTCTTCCTCCTGGCGTTTTCTCTCCTCCTCTTGTCGCTTTCTTTCCTCCTCTTCCTTTCGCTTCTGCTCTTCCTGTCTCCTCTGCTCCTCCTGTCGGCGTCTCTCCTCTTCCAGCCGCTTTCTCTCCTCCTCCTGTCGCTGTCTTTCTTCCTCCAGCTTTCTCTTCTCCTCCTCATGTCGCTTCTTCTCTTCCTCCAGCTTTCTCTTCTCCTCCTCCAACCGCTTTCTCTCTTCCTCCTCCTTCCTCTTTCTCTCCTCTTCCTCCAGTCGCTTTCTCTCTTCCTCCTCCTTCCGCTTCTTCTCTTCCTCCTCCAGCTGCTTCCGCTTCGCCTCCAGCCGCTCCTCCTCCAGCGTCCGCTTGTACGTCTCCTCCTCCCGACCGATGATTCCCGTCACCTCCGCGGCCTTCTTCTCCAACCCCGCAATCACCCCGTCCACCGCCTCCACCCTCGCTCCCTCGTTCACCGCCGCCTCCCGCTTCGCCCGCAGCTCCTCCAGCACCTCGGTCGCCTTCCCCAGCTCTTCTCGCGCAGAGGTCACCTGACTCAGAATCTCCGCCGCCGACCGCCGCTTCTCCGGCAACGACGCCTCCTCCTCCTCCTCCTCCAGCGGGATCTCCAGGTCCGCCAGGTCGCTGCACACCGCTTCGATCGCGCGGTTGTAGAACTCGTCGAACCGCCGCGCGTCGCTGGCTGCCTCCTCCTCCAGCACGCTCGTCAGCGTGTTCAGACGCTCCTGCTCCTGACGACGCTGCTCCTCCTCCTGGCGCGCCCGCTCCAGCGAGGCCACCTCCTCGTCCGTGAGACGGAACTCCTCGTCCTCCTCCAGTGCGTCCATGCCCACGAACCGGTCGTTGTAGGCTGACGGTCAGAAGGGGACACCAAACCTACAGCTCTCGACGTACTGCTCCAGGTCCTCCTGCACCTTCTTCAGACCCTTGCGCATTCCCAGCTTCGCGAAGGCACACAGAGTCGCCGTGATCTGCTTCAGGTCACTCTTCTCGAAGTTGCTGTAGTTGCAAACATCCGAACGACGCATGCCAAGACGGACACACACGTTCGCAAAAATACGAATATTGTCACGTGCTTTGAAACTATAGGGAGCTACCATGAACCCACTCTCGCGAATGTACCTGCATCTCTGTGCCATTTGTCGTCCTTCAGATATTTGGGAATATACTTCTCGATAATGGTCAACAGAATCTACAGTCACATTTCCTCTGTTTCGCGTACAACTCCGCTGATAAGAGATTGGGAAAGATCGGGATCCACTTCCTCGCCGTACATTTCGCTCAACCACTTTGCCAGTTCTTCAGAAATAAACTACGGTTCGCCCCGTTCCTTTTGCACCTACACGAAGCTCCTTGGCATTGAAACTAAGACGACGCGCCGAATACGTGGCATCATCGGTCACATTTGAAATAATCAGTCTTCTCCCGGAAGACATTTTGATAGGAAGATTGTTGTTGCTCATGAAAACGCAAAGATGATAATGGCAAAACCAACAATAGAGTACCAGCCAATCAGATCGCGCAAATTGTCACTGGAACAACCGTCCCCTTCACGCCGTTCCGTTGCCGAAACGCGTGAACGTAAGTGACAACACTGTCCTCTACCCATCTGAAGGAGTAACTTCTAAAACGACGCACATGAGATGATGCCGAACAAACACAAAAGCCCATATTCACTTACAGCTCCTCCTCAGGATGCTCCACGACAATGCGGTTCTTTTCCACGAACTCCTTCAGAGCCTCCAGGGTTCTCTCTCCCTCGAAATCGATCACGCTCTTTCCCTCACCGCCAGCCTTGAAGAACTTCAGAGTGGGGAATCCACGGATGTTCACGTCCTCCACCTCGTTGGCCGTAGCGTCCATCTCAGCAATCAGCACATCGGGGTCGTTCTTGTACTCCTCCGCCAGCTTCTCGTACGTAGGAGCGAGCGCCTTGCAGTGTCCGCACCACTACGAATAACACTCCACAGCATGCACCTACAGGAGCGTAGAACTTCACGAAGACGTTCTTCTTGGGGTTGTAGACGATCTCCTCGAAGTTCTTTCCGACCACCTTCTACGCCTCACCCTCCCCTCGCTTTCCTACGTACACAGGTCCCACCTGCTCCTTGGGCACCTCCTCCGACTTCAGGAACGCGGTCAGCTGTCCCTCGAAGAACTTGTCAATGAACTGGGAAACGGCGTCCTCCGTGATCTCGCCCTCGAACAGGTACTTCTTCATTCCGTCACCAGCGAAGTCCGCCATCGCCAGCGCGGGGACCTGCTCGGCCGTCAGACCGAAGTAGTCCAGCAGACGCGCGTTCTCGGAGGGGATGTGCACGATGAACAGCTTGCCCATGTACTTGGCAGCCACCTTCTCCAGCGGCGTCACCGCCTCGCCAGGGTTCTTCTCGGGAGCGAAGAACATCAGCTGCACCTGGATGCCGTGCTCGGGGTCGAACAGCTTGCGCGAGTACTGCTGACTGAAGGGAACGATCAGCGGCAGCTCGTTCAGAATGATCCACTTCTTCAGGTCCTTCATCTCGCCCGTGAACTTGATCGACGCCGTCAGCGTCTTGTACAGAACAATCGTGTTCGCCTCCACGTTCATCGCCTTCATGATCGCAGCGTCCGTCACGTAGATGGCAGTCACGTCGTCCATCGCAGCCATCACCGTGTACCAGCTCTTGTACATCTCAGACTCCGTGTTCTCGAAGAAACCAACCACTGCCACAGGAACGGCGTCGATGGCAGCCTCCAGCTCCTCCTTCGTCGCGTACGTCACGGCCACGGGGCCCGACTTCTTCTTCATGTAGTTCACGATGTCATCCTTCGTACGGCCCGAGTCGTAGTCCACGGCGTTTCCGTTCTTGAAGAACTTCAGAGTAGGGTATCCACGAATGTTGAAACGCTTGCTCAGCTCAGGATTGGCAGTCGCATCAACCTCAGCAATATACAGAGGGGGATTCAGCGTTCTCAGCTCCTTGGCAGCAGCGGTGTACTCGGGAGCGAGTTTCTTGCAGTGTCCACACCACTACGAATGACAATTCAAAGCACGCCTCCTACGGGGGCATAGAACTTAACAAGAAGACTATCGTACTGCTTGATAGCATCATCGAAGTTTTTGTCATCTAATACCAGAACGCTATCGTTCTCGGTAAACTCTCCAAGTGCAAGCGCACAAATAAGAAGAATAGCAGCAAATCTCATCTACAGAATCATCAACCAACCCTGTTGCCATCCTACAATTCACAAAAGGATTATGAGGACGTCATTAGAAATGGAAACGTTCAGTCATTAGTGTATCTTGATTATCAAGAAACGTGAATACCACTGCTTCTCTTGTCAAAATGACAAATCGAATTCTATAAGGACGAAGAATACAAGAAGGGAGCGGAAGAAGTGCATGGGCGAATTGATAGGGTACGCGAGGAGTTACCATTCTTCTTCGAGTTTTCCATGCAGTCAATCGACTGCTCTGACAACATACGAATGAGTGTCTTCTGGAGGAGAGAGGATTATTCTTCTCCCTACTCCAAGGACATCACTTCTATTACCTAAAACAAGATCACAGTGAAGTAAGAACAAACAACATCTAAAGCGATGCGTACTCTCTCTCCATCTTCTTCCCCGTGCTAATACACTCTTCCAGTGTATCCTCCCAATCGTCTACGCTCTCCTTGTCGCACTCGGTGCATTTCGCTCTCAGCCACATTCGCATCATCCGCTCCTTCTTCAACGAATCCAGCTGTTCTCGAACGTTCTCCAAGCACTCCTTCTCGTGGGCCATTCGTACCACCAGAGGCAGATTTCCATCTTCCTACACTAAAGTCCATTTCCACTCATACAAATCCGTGCGTCTTTGTAGGAGACATCGAATTGGAAGCACGGGAGTACCATTGCAGACGAGAAGCGAGATCGGCACTCTCCCGACGAAGCTGCTCCACGGACGACATGGGCAGCAGCAACGGGTCGCTGACGATTCTGTGGTCAATAACCCAATTGAGTTTTCGTGGGAGGATATAGACTCGAATACGTCGCGTTGCTGACGAAGCGCGTGTTCATCCCGTAAATCGCCCGGTTGAGGTCCCATCCCTGCAGTCGCGACACCACACTCTATCCGGAACCCTCTCTCTCCAATCCCACAACCACGCGACTCGTCTCCTCTGTCGCACTCGCTTCCGTCCTTCTCTCCCACACCGGTCGCCAGTGGATCGTCAGCTTCCTCTCGCTGTCCACCTCAGCCTCGGGGGCGTAGCGGAGGTCGACGAGCGATCTCGTCCGCTGGAGGACGAACTGCTGCGCGAGCTCCCGCAGTGTGCGACGACGATGGTCCTGCTGGCGACAGCTATGGAATCAGAATGCAGCGGAGAGACAATGTCAGCACCGAGTCCAAGCAACACGCCGTCGCCACCGGTGAGGAGTTGCTGCTGCTGAACAGCGAGCTCGACTGGATAGCATGGAGTGTCGAGAGGGACTCGTCGAAGGGAGAAACATGGCTGCGGTCCTGCATGCCGAGTGTGAAGACGGTGCGGACATCCTCCTCCGATATGTACTCGGTGACGGTCTGAATCATGTCCCAACCGCGAGAGAGGTCTTCCAGAAGAACGACTCCACTGATGGAGTCGCACTGCTCGAATTGCCACCGGATGCGCTCCTGAAGAGACTCCATCTGGCTTTGGTTCTATGATCGAACACAGGGAACAGGGAGACCTGGAAGGCCTCGTGGCACTGGACGACGCTGTCGATTGGATTGATCACAGAATGCGAGTTGTACACTTCCTGGATAGAACGTGTCGAAAAGCGATAGTTGTAGAAATGAGACCAATGGTCCTACGTTCAAAGCTGTTACAGATTTGTACGGGTATCGTGTTGTTGATGCGATCCACACGCTGCGTTTTCGGATAACTTGACATCACACACAAAACAGAGTTGTACTCCATTCCGTACGGTGAATAGGATGGCTGTGGATCCTCCTTAATTACGGAAGGCGATTTGGTTCCAGTCTGAGGATTGATCTCTCCGAATCCCGCTATGAGTCACCCCAATACAATGAATGAATGCCGGTATCATCCCAAATAATGCAGCGAGGGAGAAATGCTCCATTCTGCGTTTCCATCATAAGGGTGGTGTCGCTGAGTTGTACCGCGTTGGAGTTCCGTTGCCCCCAAAGGTAATGCTCATTCTATAGTAAATCGCCAAGAAGAAGGTCTCCCCACCTGAAGGTTCCAAAAATGAGCGCCAACCTCGTTCGCCTTGTTTCCAAACTGAAGGACGACAATCTCCGACATCTTTGATTACTGAATGTACAGTGATATGGCAAGCTTGATTATCAACACTCGTCATTATGATTCTTGTTCATGAAGGGTGATACCCTATGGAAGCTCTTTGTCTGTGTCGTATGCGTGCTAGCGATCTCGCAGTACATTTCGTAAGTAGTTGTAATGGTTCGGTAATTGGTTCTCATTTTTCTTTAGACTGTGTAAATTGGTTCCGACAGCGGATGATCACGGCAAAGGAGAAGAGATTCGGTACTATCCATACCAAGAGTCCATTCCCTTGGATTCAGCTGGGAGAGGAGATGAATCCGCTGTAGAGGCTTCCAAAGTGCATTACATTCCATTTGAGTCTTCCAAGACATCTGAACTGAAAAAGCAGTCTCTGGAGATCCCTGTCGTCAACAAGGTGAAGGAGATTGTTTCGTCTAGCAAAACGAGCCTCCCCAATCCGGCGATTGTCATCATTGGATGCTCGCGATATAGTAACATTATGAACTCGGTCCATGCAGTCCTGAAGCTGAAGGGTGTGGAATACTACCGAGTTTACGTCTCTCTCGGATGTCCCGCACAACTCAAACAGAATGTTGCGAACATTTCTACCTCATCATGTAGTTCATGCAGTCAGCTATGCCGAAGGAAGTGACGATCTTGGAGTTCAACGACTCTGTAACAGAACCTCCGTTTTTGAAGATCTTTCGTCACTACGTTTTTATGTTTCACAAGATATTCGACGAGTACAAGCACAGCCATCTTCTGGTCCTCGAAGACGACCTCCTCATTTCTCCGTCGATTCTCAGCTTCCTCGACCAGACATCGCGCATCCTCGACAAGGACCCTTCCCTTCTCTGCGTCTCCTTGTTTAACGACAATGCGTAGTCGCAGTCGCATCGTTCTCCCGTAGATTTGCGGAGCCCCTCGACGTGAAGCTCCTCCATCGTGGTTCCCAGTTCCCCAACCTTGGTCTATTCTTCAACCGTCGTGGTTACGAGCTGGTATGGAACATTTCTCTCCCCAACTTCACAACGACCGGCTGGGACCACTGGTTCCGCATGCGTGCCGAGGAGCTCCACATGGAATGTGTGTTCCCAGCTGTTCCGCGCATCCGTCACCAGAAGGGACTCATTGGCACGACGGTAAAGATCAACGATGGCTCGCAGCTCCATCTGATGCCCTATCTGACCTCGGAGGAAGTTTGATTCTGTTGCATTGTTGATTGTAGGATGTGGATCTCGGCGATCTGTCCTATCTCGTCCAGGATGCCTATGACCGCTGGATCGTCTCCCAGTTCGCTCCTGCGACGTTGGAAGAGACGGTTTTGCGGAACATGCAGATTACAGTGGACGATCTGATTGAAGGGAAGGCGAGGTATGACGTGAAGACTGCGGAGAAGATGAGCTGGTCCCACCTGGCCAGCAAGAAGGGCATTTGGGAGTCGGAGATTAAGGTGATCTCGTACGGGAACGTCTACTCGTTGATTTCGGTTCTGTCAAACAAAAACGTCAAGCTGATTGTCGTTCTAATGACGAACGAGTACTATAAAACGATTGCTCCCATTCTGAAACTGGCCAACTCGCCACGCGGCTTCCACAAGGGATCACTTTTCCTTCGCGTGAACGGCAAGGAATTGATCCTGCTCGATCGCAGAGAGGCATGGTTTCTTCTCCCCGAGAAGGTGATCATTTTGTCAACTGCTTATATGTAGGACATTGTCTTCTATGACCCAGCCAACGTCATCCGAACAGCTGCTCCCGACGAGTCCTGTCAGGAGGTGTGCGAGCGCCTCTCGACGACAACCCAACGCTACGTGTGTGACATGAACCAGCTGCAGTTCGTCAATCGCTGCACCCAGCTGAAGCGTTTCTTCCCGTGCGAGCGAGGATGCGCTCACGAGGTGGGACAGGATCTTCCCGTCTACGTGAACACGACGATCAAGACGCAGGGCTACTGTCTCTACTCGACGGACGTGCAGCCCCTCTGCGACTACGCCGTTACTGCCACGCAGCGTCTCTGCGTCTGCTCGACGCCACAAGTGAGGAATTACGGGTTCAAGCCGCTGGTTCTTCGCGAGACCAACCTCGAACTCCTCAACAGGAAGCGAAGAAAGGGATTGTTGTGATTTCTTTGTTGGAACAAACCATTCAGAGATTGTTGTAAACTCTTTGTTGGAACAAACACGCCAAGGATCACTCGAAGTGGACTCGTTTCTGTCGATGATATCCTGGATTCGCGACTGCGGGATGCCGGAGATGATGCGAATGGTGTCGACGACCACGTTGGACTTGGGCGTCGCCGGTCTCTCCGCGTAGCCCGGGATATCAACGACCGAATAGATGTCGCAGTTGGACCTAGATGAAAGACTGCGCAAACCTGCACCAGCGAATGCCCGCGAGGTGGAAAAACTCGAGGAGACTGCGGAACGTGGACTTGAAAAAGGGGTTGTGGAAGCGGAAGGAGGCGTCTCTGTGCGTGAAATCGAGAGAGAAAAGCCACTTGAGGTAGCCGATGCGATAGTAGTGGTCGGCCTCGTACTGCGTGAGGTTCATGATGATATTGTCCATAAACCGCTTTGATAACGATATCGAGTTAAGTGTGTCGACTGCCACGAAGAACATGCAGGTGAGCACCAGCGTGGCGGACGACCGAGAGGAAAAGAGTACAGAGAGCTTGGAGTAGCGTACAATGATAAAGAAGCAGATGTAGTCCATTAATATACAGAAGATGAGGAAAAAGAGGTATTGGATCTGATTGTTGTAGCCGATGCACTGGTTCAGCAAGATGGAGTGGTGGTCGTACCGAATTACGCAGTGGTAACACTTTGAACAGTGATAGGTTCGCAAGGGACGACGACTTCCACACTCATTGCAGATGATTCCGGCCTGTCGCTTCTTTCTCGTTTCCTCGTTGATAAGGGACTGACTTTCCTCGTTCTCCGTATTCATCTCCAGGTAGCCAGGGTTGCGGAGCGCAGTCCACACCATGAAGAGAAGGCGTAGAACAGCAATAATGTACAGAGGATAGATAACGAAGCTATTGTCCGATATCGACAGAATCGAAATGCAGACTAGTGAAAAACGAACTTGCATGAGTACTGTAAAGAACGGATATCGCTGATATTCCCATCATACTCCGGAAGAAGAACTGGATGAACGGAGGAGCATTGATTAGGATTATCTGGGAGACGACATCGTAGGACCGATACAACTACTGATAAGGAACAGGCTTCACACGCCGTACAGAATTAAGCAGTGCACTGATAAAGCGCATTGCTTCTTCTTCGTCCGAAGAGAAAAATGGAGGGCACTTCCGAGAGCGATATTCGAACAAACAGGTCACTTCTGAGAAAACAACAATGAACTGGGTTGCTTGAAAAGAGCCACATCCCAATCACCGTTCCTATCTTCCAGCGAGGGCGACAGTGGCGGAAAGCGAAGGACGATGAGTGTAATGTCATCGGAAGAACCGTAGGTTTTGATCCATCGCAAAAAACTACAGTCAAGAAGGAACACAACGCCCACATATTCAGTACAGAGACAACTGCAGTTTTCGCTAGGTCTGTAGAATACTTCACGCTACAGGCGAGATCATCTGGAGTACAAAAGTTCCAAACGCCATCGCTCCCACAAAGAATACTATTCAATCCAGTCACAATGGGCTTCGTGATCACCTCTCCCTTCGCAATCACCCCGATGGATTCTACGCAATAAGGAATTCCGCTAGAAACAACCAGCTATGGCATCTCCAACCGAACGAGAAAAGGCGGCGCCGGGATACCCACAGTTCTTCAGATAGATGCGAGGAGGGTCATCGGGATTGTAGTCTTTCTTTTCTCGTTTTCGCAGATGTGGATTTGACGGCATCTTTTCCGCAAGCGTACACACATCGCCTCCACAGGCTTCTACGCGCGATCGTTCGTCCTATTCGATGAGAATGGTGATACATGCTGACAGCTCGAAAGGGTGTCTGGTCTGACGACAGTGGAATTGCAAACACTTTATCGGATATACAGTATCCGGCCATGCAGCGGCTGTCACCGACATTTACACACGTGATCGTTGTGTCCTGAAGCGACACACAAACGGCGGTAGTTCCACTGTTCGTCTACAAATCAGCATAGTTATTCAAGACAACATCATCCAAGCCACCAGCATATTTCCTCTCGTGCATTTCAGTATTGCACTTCTCCAACTCTTCCTCCAACTTTACAGTGGGAGTGTCCTCGGTATTCGATGAATGGGCTAGAACCGCCTTCTCCATCTACATATGAATCACACCATTTCAGCACTACAAAGTCCTTGCACATACCGGAGCAGTCTCCACCGTATTCTCCATGTCCATCATAAACACCCAAGTAAATCCCTTTTGTATCCCTATTGTCCTTTCGAGCCGTTGTGGACAACAGAGAAAAGGCGTCCTGGGTGGTGCGCAAGGGTTCCACTGGATAGTAGCCATACTTTGTCACAGACGCATATTCAACGTCCACAACAGTTCCCTACATGTAAACCAGTGGAGAAATGCCTGCATTCACATTTAGCGGCATTGTACCCTCCTGAACAAAACAAGTGTGCAACCAGTAGGCTACTCCGGGAGAGGGCGATTTCAGGTCAACGCTACGAAAGACCTGTGGGATCATCTTGGTATCCTCCGAAGTCAGTTCCGAATACTCGATTATTCTCGACTGCTTGCAGCCCATGACATCTAGAGAAGTCTCTCTCCGTTTCAGAGAATTAATGTGTGTTTCCCGTGTACTCTTTGCAAAATCGTTGAATGAGTTCGTTTCAATTTCAAATTAGAACGCAAACACATGAGTGTTTTCTCATTGTATATTGATGGAATTGCTAGCAAAACTGCTCTTTCTCCTTTCCGTCGGAGCAGGGCTTCAATTCACGTGCTATCAGTCCGAAGTGTATGGGGGACTCTATGGATTGTGTCCGCTGGTGAATTGGAGAGCAGCGCGGATTGTGAATGAGACGGAAATATCGGAGGACAAGGTTTTGCCCGTTTTGCCATATACCGATAATCGAAACCTTGTTCTTGTAGGGTCGTTTTCTCTCTATCAGATTATAGGAATGGTACGACAAGGTGTCAAATAACTCCGATCTGACATCATCTTGCTCTACCGCTCTTTTGCACCTATCATGCGCAGTCCATTTCCCGTACTGTCCGGCTCCCTATGAGCGTTCGTGTCTTGTCTTTCGATTCACAGACAGATGTATCTTACTGGCCTCCCTGTCGCAACGAATGTCTCTCCGTGAAGAGAGTGTGTGGATCGACTGTCCAATTGGATTGCGATCAGTATGAAGAGAATGAGCTTTTGTGTTATCGGAGTGTTTCCGTGGTACAAATGAACGGACTGTAGAATGCATAGAGTGAGCAGCGGATTCTCTACTCCGAATCGGACCGTTTCCTTGTGTTCCTATACGGTGCGTTCGCTCTTCTCTATCTGTTTCTCTTCATTTTCTACGGACAGTCTCTCCTGAAGGTCCGCAACGTGGTCTCGTCGCAGCTGCTGGTGGCTCTGAGTCTCCTCGTCAACATGGTCTCTCCTCTCGCCCTCTCTCACTCCAGCTCTTCTACATGGTCGCCTGCATGTCGGGTTCCGTTCTCGCTCGCGGCTTCGGAGTCCTCAGCTCCAGCTGGCGCGACAGTCTCATTCTCTTCAGCTTCCTCACACTCTTCGTCAACACCTGGACGCTGCTGATGGTCTCGCAGATCCCAGGCGTCTCTTCCTCTCTCGCCGCCACGGGTGTCGTCAGCTCGCTCATCCTCTCCGTCCTCATCTACGCGCTGCCGCTACTCTTCATTCTCTTCTCCACCGAGTACATTGCTCCCTTCTGGTACCACTTCTTCTGTCTGCTGGCCTTCCTCCTCCTCTTCACCTTCATGTTTACCTACAACTCCTGTCTCTCTCCTCGCCTCCTCACATACAGACGTCCTCTTCCGACAGCGAACGCGTATGGAACGCATCTTCCGCGACGGGTTCAACCCCTACAAGCATCAGACGTGTGTGGAGAGGATCCGATCACAGGTAGCTTCCGCATGTATAAATGCGCATGCGTTATTCGCATCGTCCTCTTCGTGCGACTGGGATGCGTCCTGCTCCAGCATGTGCTTCTCCCGTGGTGGGGTGTCGGCGACTCCGTGACGGACGTGCTGGTGATGATGATGAGCGACGGCGCCATGCTCGGAGGGATCTGCTTTGTATATCCTTTGCGAGGGATGGAAAGTGCGTTAACGAAACGATGTGGCCGTCGATGAAGAAGAGCTTCTCCTCGGAGATGGACGACACATGGGATGACTACAACTTTGTCACCGTTGTGCTAACGAAATGGATGTGGGGATTGGGAGAGTCGTTCATCGTAGGAAGGAGAAAGACTCGCTCGCAGACACCACCGAACTCGTTGTCGTTTTTCCAGACGAGCGGAAACCCTATTGGCTCGGAAAGAACTCTCGGATCGTTGTTTCAAACGACCCGCCGGCGGAGGAAGCAAGCGATGTGGACTCCGAGTCCCTGTAAGTTATTTTTTTCCCATTGTTTCGTTACCATTCAACGGTTCATTGGAGGTGTTTGTGAGAAGCAGTTGTCTGTCATCCGACGCTGTTTTGCTTCTCGGATTCTCGTTCCAGAAAACGCAATATCAATATCATTCGTGCGATCGCCTGGTCCCGGTAGGGTGCAGGAGGGTGCTTTGATGAAGGCGGTCAAAACGTCAACAAAGTGAACACGAAAGCGGAGGCTCGCTTCAACGTAAATGATGCAACATGGCTTCCAGAGTACGTGGATGAACGAGGTGAGCATGTAGTGATGTGAAGAGTCGCTTTTGGAAGCAGGAACAGAACAATATCAATTCAAGGGGAGAGTTTGTTCTCACCGCAAATGAAGAACGGTTTCAGAGTCGCAATCGGGAGATCGTTATGCAAAAGATACAGGAAAAGGTCGATCGTGCTGCCGTTCCTCCAAAGAAGCGAAAACTGAAAACAGGTTGGAGTGATCGGGAGAGGTGATGGAGTAGAAGTGAATGATCAGGTCAAAAAGAAGTGGGTTGAGGAAAAAAGGCGTCTTTCCGAGAAGAAACAACGGCGTAAGGGTCGGGAAGAACGCATCGAGCACTTCTGCCTTGTTTCCTAACAAATACGAGATTAAGCAATCTATAGAAAGCGAACTCCTTGCTACAATTAATCGGAGCTAGACTCATCGCTCGAGTCCTTTCCCTTCTTTCCCTTGCCAGACTTCTTTGTCTTCTTGCTCTTCTTCTTCTTCTTTTCCTCCTCTGAGCTGCTCTCGGACTCGCTCTCGGACTCGCTTTCAGACTCAGACTCGGACTCGCTTTCACTCTCACTTTCCGACTCGCTCTCACTCTCGCTCTCCGAGCTGCTCTCCTTCTTCGAAGCCTTCTTTCCCTTCTTCTTGGGCTTCTCGTCCTCGCTGTCGTTGTCGCTCTCACTTCCACTCTCACTTCCACTCTCCTCCTCACTCTCCTCACTCTCCTGATTCGCACGCACACGGTTCTCATCCACACTCGCCAGCGCCATCTCGTTCGCCGACTTCTCCGCCTCCTCCATATTCACCTTCTGCAGCTCCGGCACGTAGTTGCGCCACACGTTCGCCATCTGCTTCGCGTACTGGATCTCCAGCTGCAGCAGGTCCACAACCATGCCGCGCAGCAGCTTCATCTTGTGCACGCGGAACTCCTCCAGCACCTCCGTCAACTTCTCCGTGATCGTGTTCAGCTTCTTCTTCAGCTTGCCCGCTCTCTTCTTGTACTTCTCAATCTCGTCCTCCGCAGACGCACGCTTCGCACTCTTGCCCGGCGTCGCCACGATCTTCTTCAGGTTCGCCTTCGCCTTCTTCAGCGACTGGTACGCGTCCTGGTAGTTCGACAGGATCAGCGAGCGACGACCCACCGTCACCTTCGCCTCGTTCAGCAGCAGCACCAGACGGCGCATCGGCTCCACGAACGCCTTCTGCACGCGCGCGCACTTCTCGCCCCACAGCTGCGACAGCACGCCGTACGCGTCGTTCAGACTGCTCATCGCGTCGCCCACGCAGTCCGTCTGCAGCTGGCCCATCAGACTCAGCGACACACCCGCGTCCAGCATGTTCGCGGCGTACTCGCGGTCCATGTCCACGTACTCCTGCGCGCGGGCCGCCAGACCTTCCACCTGCGCAGACAGGTCGTTCAGATACTCCACGTAGTGAGCCAGCTTCTCGTCCTCCTTGCTCAGCGGCGTCTCGCCGTTGATCTGCTTCTCCACCGACTTCTGCACCTGCGAGCCTACGCGACCGATGCCGCTGCCCACCATCTTCAGAAGCTTCATGCCCGCTTCCATGGGATTGCCCTTCAGCTCCTCCTTTAGAGACTGCTTCGTCTCCGCCTTCTCCTCGTTGAACTTCTCATCGTCCGCGTTCAGGAACGAGCGCAGACGCTTGCTGTCCTTCAGCGTCGGATGCACCGACACTTCACGCAGGAACGACTGCAGCGAGTCGCGACGGCTCTCCACGAACTCAATCTCGAAACGGTTCATCGTGTTCTTCTCGGGCATCGGGGGAATGATCGCGTAGGGATAGTCCTCCGACAGAATGTCGTGCAGCCACAGGAAGTCGCTGTAGCGGCGAATCACCGTGCACTGGCTGTAGCTGTACGAAGGGTGCGTCGTCGTCGTGTTCACCGTGTACACCACATGGGACGACATACCGTCCGCAACACGCGTGGGATTGGTCACAGTGATAATAAACTCGGGCTGCGGATAATTTCTCTATTCACACATCTACCTTCACATCGGACACGGGAGCAGCCGCAGGAATCGCAACCATCTCACGGGTGGGAATAGCAGGAGCAGCGGCGGGAGCGGGAGCGGGTACTTCAGCAACAGGAGCCTCCGCAGGCGCTGCGGGCGCAACAGCCTCGGCGGGAGCGGGAGCAGGAGCTTCCACGGATTCTACAGGAGCAGCAACGTTATCTACCCCAATGTCAGTAAAAGGCACTTCATACACGATATTCCAAGGTTGGTTCACTCCTTTACACAAAACTACATACCAGTTTCAGACATCTTTGTTTACAAATGGTAGAATACTGCGAATACGAGAGATTGTTTAGTGCTAAAGGGAGGGTTGGAATATCCAGTGGGCTGCCTCTCACGTACTCACGCGAGGGTAGCCACATGAATTCGAGTATCATGGTATCTTTTGGATACTGTGTTTCGACGAGCAATCTTTGTTCCATGCTGAATGCCGTTAGAATGAGGTAGAGGCAATTCAATTGTTTCACTGTTTTCGGCTTTTCCACTTTGTGTTCATTTCTCTTTACATGTGCATATACAAGTAAAGCGATTGTCCCTTCTTTTCGAATCATTCAAATATGCGACGAGGAGGAATTGATAGAGTGCTTTTAATCTGAAACCACTACCGAATTTGGTTCGTCCAATCAGATTGCTGTTCCTTCGGAGAGGGAGGTTTCGGTTTGTGGAGGAAAGAACTCAGTGATAGTTTTATTCCATGAGGTAGGATGTTGGAATGGCTCGTTTAGATCATTCTCTAACGCTTGTGTAGTAAGGTTAACAGCGAAGTTCTGAGCAAGGCACTGGACACCATTCTGGACTATTCTGCCGGAAAGGAGGTGGAGATGGACGGAGAGAAGCTGCAGGGAAAGAAGAGAAACTTTGTGGAGACTGTGGAGCTCCAGGTGACTCTGAAGCAGATTGATCCTGCCAAGGACAAGCGTTTCTCTGGTTCGTTCCAGCTCCCCAACCCTACCCGATCTCACATCGACGTGTGCATCTTCGTGAACGATAAGCACGAGCAGATCTGCAAGAAGGAGGGAATCCCTTGCATGAACGTTGATGAGATCACGAACCTGAACAAGAACAAGAAGCTGATCCGTAAGCTGGCTAAGAAGTACGATGCCTTCCTGGCCTCCGATACGTTGATCAAGAAGCTTCCTCGTATCATGGGACCTGGTCTGAACAGAGCTGGAAAGTTCCCCTCTGTGATCACCAACAGCGAGGATCCTCAGGAGAAGATTAACACCCTTCTGCACACGGTCAAGTTCCAGATGAAGAAGGTGCTGTGCCTGTCCGTGCCCGTGGGTCACGTGAACCTGACGAAGGACCAGCTGAAGAGCAACATCGTGCTGTCGTGCAACTTCCTGGTGTCTCTGCTGAAGAAGAAGTGGCAGAACATTAAGGTCGTGTATATCAAGTCCACGATGGGTCCTTGCCAGCAGATCTACTTCTAAGGGGTCTGTCTATGGAACACACCGACATTTGTTGGAAGCTGTTATTACTCGATTCACTCGTACCTGTTTGTAACAAACACGATGCTACGATTCGTCAACTACAGCAACTTCAGCGAGCTGGTTCTTTTCTTTCGAGATGAGCTGAATACTCTCTTGGTCCGGATTCTTTTCCTTCTGAGAGTTGATGCGGATTCTTTCCAGAGTGTAGGTGAACGACCCTCCCACAACTAGTAACACTCCGCAAACGCCGGTGAATGTCAGGGGAGTTCGGTAAATCGCGGCACCCATGAACGTCTGGATGCAATTCTTGGCGACTCCGGAAATGTTATGCGACAAACTACTTGTGTATTTGATTTGCAATTGCGTTGTGATTCCTACGAACAATCCAACAATGCCAGCTACCCATGACACCTCTCCTCCGAACATACCTAATGCGGTCCATAGGAAGAAAGAAAGCGATAGTTCATTCCGGTGATTCCAAATAACGGGAATTTCTCCGTTCAGAAGAACCATAACGATGATGATAATAGAACTGTTGAAATTGTTGTAAAACGACAGTTCCCAACTATTCATTTTAATGTTTGCTAAATAATGGTGCAGACTGATGGTGTAGAAGGTGCCGACCAAACTCGCCCCCACACCAAACAGAGTGCCTCGCAGAGAGAAGTTGACCTCTCCATCAACTCCGGCAATGTATCCGACCACCACGGTGATACAGGAGAGCACGGTCGGCCAGGTCGATTTCTCTCCGTATATCAAATAACTGCGCATTATCATCTCCGTTAAACAACTACTTTATCAGCGGAATCATTGGGATGCCAAGCGACCGCGATATCTGGTAGAAGGACACCTCGACGTACTTCAAACACAAGTTGCTCATTGTGACGGTCATGCAAAACATCACCGAAAGAGGAAACACCTTCCGGATCGTTTTCAGGGACACACTACATTCAACACAAACAGTTTCGGATACTTTATGTTTGGAAAGGTGCTGACCCATTTCCTCTTTGCGTTTAGTTTGGAGAAAACCCAGATAAAGGTAGTGGAGGCTACGAACTCCAGGAAGGTTGTGAAATAGGATGCGGAAAAGCCTTTCTTCAGGTGGCTATATACAAATCTACGCAATAAGCACTCGCAAGAGCATCATCTCCAACTTGTTCAGAAAAATCGCTGACCAGCTTGTTATCCAGTAGATACCAATTACTGCTGCGATGCGAAGGGTCGATGGAGAAAACATAAGATAAAGTGAAACACAAACGCGAACTGGGTTTTGTACTGTATATCCTTCAAGGCGGTGATTTACTCGGATGATTATGGGAAAAGGGAACATATCGGATAGAGGATCGAAAAAGGAAAGAAGCCCTTGATGGGTAATGTGCTTCGATATCGATAGTGGATGGTTGGAAAAACTATTTCAGAGTGGCTCTCTCACAATAGTCACAACAAACACAACAAGGCACAGTGTAGATACTCACGGGGTAACCAACTAACTCATTGACACAATTGCTATACACGTCTAGAGAAGACTCCTGCTCCACGCCTACTCCGTATGATCAGATTCCGCAGGTCCTTGAAGGGAGACTCGCCTTTCTGCGACTCCACGACGATGCTCTGAATCACTGGCAGATCTACGTCGCACGCGCTCTCCTCTCCCACCCGTCAGGATGATCGTCCGCGTTTCGTAGCCGCTATTCATCTGCATCGTGATTGTCTGAAGCTGCGGCAGTTCTTCCTTGATGACACTCTCCATTCCTACTTGCGAAGTGCATCGTGAGCGTGTGGAGGAAGGAACGCGGCCCCAGCACCACCGTCTTCAGCTGCGGCATGTCAAACAGGAACAGCATCGGCGTGCGGAGGAACGTGGTGTCTCCGAAGCGAATGGTCTCCAGCTTCTTCATGGCGCGGATCGGCTGCAATTCCGTGAAGCTGAAGGACTGGTACTCGCAGGAGAAGTCGACGAGCGACGGAAAGTCGCCGAGATTCAGCGTGAGTGTCTTCTTGAAGTTGTTCTCCCTGCACTTGAAGCAGTTCAGCTTCGGGAGCTCTGCGAAAGACGCCGCGCCGCAAGCCTACGACTGCACTGCAGTTCGCAGTTCTCGAAGCAGTCGCTCTCGACCTCGACCATGATCAGCGATTGCAGATCTGCTGGTCAGCTCGCGAAAGCCCCACTGGTCAGCGTGAAGATCTGCGTGCTGCGGAAGGCACGGCTGCCGAAGTAGAGGACGGAGAGCGTCGGGAGCGCGTTCAGGTAGAAGGAGTAGATGGAGGTGCAGCAGTTGCGGCCGAAGTGGATGGAGAAGAGCGAGGCGAGCGCTAGGAGAGAGGCGAGCGACGCAGATACAGTTGAGGACGAGCGACTTGTTCTTGTAGCGACTGTTGAGCTCCTGGTAGTACGCGAGACCGTTGTCGACTGTGATTCAGAACAAAGCAGAGAGGCAAACGCTGGCTCTCGGAATCGTTGAAGGAGTCGTCGCCGATGGAGAGCGTGGTCAGTTTCGGGAGGTCGGAGATGCGCAGCGTGTCGACGTTGCGCAGACAGTCGTTGCCAATCTTGATGGTCTGGAGCTGCGGACAGTCTGCGTGGGACGGAGAGAACAAACATACTGATGATGTAGAAGATGAGAAGGTTGTTCAGCGAGTGGTCAGCGACCTCCAGCGTCTGAATGGCCAAATCTGCTCTCAGACACCTCCTCCACCCCCACTGGCCAGTGAGACGTATTTGAGACAGGGGAACGAGGGGAGCAGCGCGAGGAGCTTCGAGAGTGGTCCGCTCAGGTCGTCGGTGGCCGCGTCGGTCGCGGTGACGTTCATCTCCTCGATGAGGTTGAAGGACTTGCTGAAGAACATAAAGCGACTGGAGGTGTTCAGCAGGCTGTAGAGCATGTTCATGTCGATGTCGTTGAGCACTGGTTCTCAGCCGCGTCGAGTCCCTACCCAGCTGTGCCTGTTTGAAGAAGATGTAGTCGTTGTGCGTGCTGAGGAAGTTGCAGATGCAGCTGATGTCGCTGCAGAGTCCCGGAGAGTACTCCAGCTTGCAGTCGATCATCCGGTTCTCGTTCCACCGCCCGCTGTAGAAGAGGTTGTCGTTGAAGTAGAAGCGGCCGCTGCCCTGCTTCTGGTTATTTTCCCAATACCCGTCGTAGTGGCTGCCGTTGTCATAGAAGAACTGTCCAAAGCCATTCTTCTTCCCCTTGCGGAACTCTCCCATGTAGTACGAGCCGTCGCTGTTGAAGCTGAAGCCGTAGCCGGAGATCGGCGACAGCGACGAAAACCACCCGATGTACGTGAACCGCTCCTCTCGCACCACTGCGAAATGGAAAACCACGCTGCTGTGCGTCGCCGACGACTCCTCCTTCCGCTTGCTGAACTCGATGTAGCAGACGCGGTCGGTCATTAGCGGGTGCAAAACCGGTGGAAACCCCACCTCTCGCGTCGCGGGCGGCTGCGCGGGCACCTTGGCTGGCTCTTCAGGGAGAACACCCACGTCGGCGTCGGAGGAGAAGGAGGAGCGGGCGGAGGCGAAGGGCTCTTCCTCCGTGACGTCGTTGATCATTTCAGAAACCGACTCTTCGGGCGACAGCGTCTCGGGAGGCGACTCCGTGTCGTGCGAGTAGAGACTGTCGCTGAGCGTCTGCTGGCCGAGGAGCGAGATCGCCTGCTTGTAGATGCGGCCGCCGAGGTCCTGCGAAGTGTCGCTGGAGACGATCATCGGACGCAGACGGTCGATGATCGCGGAGAAGGTGGGATGCGACTCGAAGAAAGAGTCGGGAATGGCGTTCACCGTCTCCACCACGCGCTAGACATGAGGGGAGAGAGGAGATCTCACGTCGCAGCTGGCGGTGTCGAGGATGAAAAAGAGCGCCAGACAGTCCTTGATGTCAAAGCGATTCATCACGTTCATCAACAGGATGAACTTCCTCATGTTCTATTTCTCAGAGGATGTAACTACCACAACGTCGCTCAGAAAGAAATAGGTCTTCTTCTTGCAGATCGATTCCTACCATCGACTCCCCCACACAGACCCTACGTTCGAGGACAAAATGATGAGGTTATTGAGGATGATCTCCATATTCTAGAGGGTGAACACCGCGCACATCATGTACTGCATTGCTGATTACGTTTCCCTTTTGAATTCCGCAAACAGGACAGCGAGGAGGCTACGGTGCTAACATGGAAGCGGAATTTGATACGAAGTTCTGTTGACAGTCGAAACACGCCCGGTGAACGCAGTTTTCAAACGAGCAAACGGTCCGTTTCACTTCGTGGCAACAATCTTCGACTCAGAATCCGCTCCATCGACGCACCACACACGGAGCGGTCCACCTTGTACGCTTGGATGTATTTCTTCAACAACCGCTTGCAGTACTCGCGCTTGTAGAGATGCATCAGACAATTAATGGCCACATGCGGTGTCCCTTCCTCCTATCAACACATCTCCCACTTCGTTTCATTCTCCCAACAAACAGTCCACTTCCACTTCATCCCATTCCTTCCAAAGTAAACGGCTGCGCCGACCACTTCTCTGAACGACTCCCCCAACCCCTACGACAGGCGACGAGTCCCACGGTGCTTGTGACCTTCACGGCCGTGCGTTCATACCTGCGTCTCCGCTGGAGCGCGGTTTCCGGAATGCATGTCGATCTATCTCACAGTTCCCTCCCACGCAAACGGATGAACGGCCACATCATACAGCATGGCCAGAAACTCCTTCCAGTCCTCCTGCGAGTCGCGGACGGCGGAGACGAGTTTGGGGTAGCGCAGCGAGTATTCCTCGCAGAAGGCTTTTACGCGCTTGTGGAGGTCTGTCAGCGCGAACGACTAGGGTTCATGGGTTCTAACGGCAGCACTGTCACCAATGTGTCTGTCTTCGTGCCCACCAGCACTACCGGTTTTCCCTCCAAGTCCTGTTGGTGAGGTTCCCGTCGTGATTGTACCTGTATGTGAGTTTTTCGTCATGATTCTACCTATCTATCACATTCCCTCCAAGATTCTACCTATTCATAATCTTCCCTCCAAGATTATACCTATCTATCACATTCCCTCCAAGATTATACCTATTCATTATCTTCCCTCCAAGTTCTCACCTATTCATTATTTTCTTATCCTATACTCACCTGTCTCTTCTCACACCCCTCAAACGACGCCTCGTCGCCCACGTCGAAAACAACCACTATTTCGCACCCCCCGGATTGCCCCACCCGCCACGTCGCTCTCCGCCACCCGCTCTCCCTCCGTCACCTACCTCACATCTCCCGCCAACTCCAACCACCACGAACCGTAACTCCTCCGTCGACCCCTCGCTCACGCACCCCACCCCTGGGGCTGCCCCCCCCACCAGTCGCCGCACCAACGACGACTTCCCCACGCCCTTCCCGCCAACCACGCTGCACCACACACACCGAGGAAACTCCCCGCCACTTTGCGTCAGTTCCCGCGGGTCGCGACTGACGCCCAGCTGCAACAGCGCCGAAACGGTCGCTTGCGGCTGCAGGCGCAACGACATGCTCCACAGACCCAAAAACTGGGGGAAGCGCAAGGGGGTGGTGGGGGTGGGGCAAAGCGTCACCCAGGGGGGCAGAGGGGGGTCCAGGGGTGCGAAGAGCGCAGAGAGATCCGCGGGGGAAAGCGCGCCGTCGCCGTCGCTGTCGAATTGACGGGCGAACTGGTGGTGAAACTCCCGCGGGGATACGGTGTTGAGGATATGGACGCCCGCGGGGGAGAACTCGATGCGCTGCGAAGGCAGGTTCGCGAGAGAAGGCGGCTGCCATGTCAGGTGCTCGTCGTAGCTGCATGGGAATGGCGATGCATCCCCACTTCATCGCTCGCAGCAGCAGCCAGCTGCTCTCGGGACGATCGCGACGCAGGAAGAGACGAAGCAGTGATAGGAATCCGCATTCCGTCAATCCCTCTGGAGGAAGATCCTGGGGCGTGGGAGGGTTGGAGAGCGGACACAGAAGGCCTTCCGAGGACTCTTCCCGCAGCACCTGGAAGAGAGACCCGATTTCTTGATTGGAGAGCTGGGTGGAGAAACAGTGTTTCTGCGGTGAAACAAGAGAAAGCAAATTACTTGGAACAGGTTCAGCTCCTGCGCGCTCCACAATCGGTCATTGTCGCGATCGAAGTAGCGGAAGACACGGCGGAGAATGCGCTCGTACTGTGGCGTCAGCTCCTGTTTCGACTTGTCGTAGAGAGGCGCCGTCGGGAAGGCAATCGCGCGTTGAGCAATGTAGAAGACCTGACGGACGTTCTGTCGACTGCAGGCGCTGCACTCGATGCAGCTCTCGATGTTCTACTCCATTACAGTCGTCTCCATTTCCCACTGAATACTTCTCGAGTAGATGCGAGGCACGCTCGTGGAGGTGCGTGCTTCGGTTGATCGTCGTTGGGTTCTGCTGCAGATCGAGCTTGTTTCCCACAATCACCACCGGCTTCTACAGTCGAATGAACACTCAGAACACACGTTGCTCTTTTCCCCATCCACCTCCGCAATCAGCGGGAGCCACTTCGATTCCACGCTCTCCCAGGTCGACTGGGCGTCCAGCGCATACACGACCACAACGACATCGGCCTACAGATGACGGAGATGCGACCGATCCCACAAGTCGGATTTGCTCGCACGTAATGTCGTGGTCGTCCTCCAAGGCTGAAGATCACGTTGCACGTTCAATTCTTACAGGACGAATCCACGATGGTCAGCGATGCTCCGTTCGACGTGTAATCTGCGGGAATTACCACTTCGCAGAGAACGGGATCCACGTTTTCAGGGAAATTGTCAGATATAAAAGTGGTGATGAGCGATGTCTTTCCCACGCGCGCTACGCCTCACAATCCGCCTCCAACCCTACGGTCTCCCACCACAATGATTCGGATTGTTTTGGACATACCAACAAACACTTCTGCAAATTGAACAACCTATACACACTAGAAAAATGATTACTCCTGGCACTGCACCTCGTCGCCAGGTCCAAAGATGTACTTCTGGGGCTTATGGCTTCCACAGCTGTTGTCCAGAATCTTCACGATGTCCTCGCGCGTGATGTCCTCCTTGGACTCGGCGCGGATCTCGGCGTGGTACGTTTCCAGACGCTTCAGCAGCACCTGCTTGTGCGTGGCCACGCGGGCTCTGGCGAACACCGAGGCACTGTCGGGAACCCAGGTCAGGAACACGAAGCGCTCGCGAATGGACGTGCAGGTGCCCGCCTTGTTGAACGCCACCACCTTGAAGATGCCGTACAGCACCTCGTTGTCGTCCAGATGCTCCAGCATCTCCGACAGACCGTTGCTGCCGTAGCCGAACACCTGCAGCGACTCGTCCTTCGCCAGCTGGCACAGGATCCAGTTCACCGTCGAGTTCTGCTTCTTGAACTCCTCCCACAGCGAGTCGAACGTCACCTCGCTCGTCTTCACGTCCGCCTCGTGGTCGCCCTTGAATTCGATGTCCTCGGCAGTGATATCGAAGATATACTCATCGGGAGCGTGGCAGCCGGAGGCGCGGTCCAGCTCCTTGATGATCTTCTCCTTCGTCATCTCCTCCAGCGTGTTGACCTGAAGACCGATGTGCGCTCTTCCGAAGAACTCACGCACGCTCGAAGAGATCGTGCTCACCTTCGCACGGTCGATAATCGGAGTTTCCGTACCGATCCAAGCAATGAACACGAACTTGGCGCGACGACTGGTAATAGCCGACTTGTTCTCAATTCCAATCACCTCAATCAGGGCGAACTGGCACTACACGTTACGCCAACAACACGATCCAACCTTCTTCGGGTCGAGGTGCTTGATGCACTCATCGTAGCCACCCTCTCCGGCAGAGTTCACAACCAGTCTGTTGAAACCCTCAATGTCACAAACGATCCTATTCAATCATCCGAGCTTTCTAAGCAAACCAGCTAGTCAGATCGTTGTCATCCAGGACTCTCTTCAGCTCTTCGGATCTAGCAACTTGTGTGCAATCGGCCATGATTTGGTATCGCGACGGATAAAAAGAAATATGATATCTACAATACAACGAACTAACGTTCCAGCGGATTTGAGGCACCCGACAACAGAGTTTCCTGCATGTTCCCGTACCTCAAATCCGGATCCGATTTGCTTGAGTTTCAGCTTCATTCTAATAACAGGGAGTGAGAGAAGCCGGAAAATGAAAGGAAAGAGTATTTCAAAATAATAGAATGTGTTCAGGTTGAAAGCGATGATGAATGGAGTACGAGGAATGGCTCAGTTTTCATTCCGATTGATTTCAAAGGAGAGTTGGAGTGGATTGGGGGAGAATGACGTCACACCTCCTCATTCTCAGGATTGACGATAGAACAGCTTGGGTTTCCTTGTTCCCGCCCCACTCAACCGTACTGTGAAGAGGGATAGAAAAGAAGGTTCTAGAACGGGGGTTGTTTCTCTGTCTTTCTACCATAATAATCGTTATTAAGGTTCACCGTTGCTATGTCTAGTATCGCTGCACAAAAGAAGGCTGAGGGAAATGGTTACTTCGCCAAGAAAATGTATCCTCAGGCCATTCAGTGTTATACGGAGGTAGATAGATGGACCGTCGTTTGCTTATCGTAGGCCATTGAGAACGACCCTTCAAATCACATTCTGTACTCTAATCGTGCCATGGCTTACTCCGCCTTAGGAAAGTGGCGTGAGGCAAAGGCTGACGGTCTTGCTTGCATTGAGCGTGACAAGACCTTCCTGAAGGGTTACCATCGTGCTGCGAATGCCATGATCAACCTCGTAGGAATGTTGTGACGAAATAATGTGTAGGGAGAGTTCGTGGAAGCGGAAGACATCCTGAACAAGGGTCTCACCTACAATGCGAACGATCCCAACCTCCTCAGTCTTCTGAAGATTGCGGAGCCTAAGGTGAGAGCGGGAATGGGAATTCATTTCTAGGCAAAGATCCAGAGAGAAGAGCAGATTAACCAGCTTCCTCCTCTGGAGAGACACAAGGCTTCTGGAAATGAGTTCTTCAAGGCCAGCAAGTTCCCCGAGGCCATCAACGAGGTGCGTGCGTTTGTAGGGTCTAATGATTAGTACACGAAGGCGATCAACAGCGTTGCCACGGACGCTCCGATGAACGATATTCTGTGCGCCTGCTATAACAACAGAGCTGCTTGCTACCAGCAGCTTGGAAACTACGAGGCCGTGGTTGCGGACGCGTCGCGCGTGATTGAGTACGATGTGAGTGAGCGGAGAGGAGGTGATCGGTAGCCCAAGAACGTGAAGGCGCTGCTGCGTCGTGGTCTGGCGTTTGAGAGTCTGGAGAGATACCGCTCCGCTCTGGAGGACATTCGTGCTGTGCTGGCGATCAATCCCACGATCGAGATGGCCAACAGAGCTCAGGTAGGGGTGGAGAAAACGCGTAACGGGTAGCACCGTATCGGCAACGCTGTGAGAATCCTTAAGCAGAATTCATAAGTTCCTTTTTCTGTTTGTTAGAAGAAGAATCTTGGGAGTGGTGGGAAGCGCACTTTTTCTTTTAGCAACCATGGATATTGATAAAACTTCACCTAGAAACGAAGAGGAGAATACTAGTAGTAGTAATATGGTAGGAAAGGGGAGAGAAGTGAATGGAAGAAACGCACGACATCTCACATCCGCATCGTCACCAGCAAGGTGAGTGAGGGGTGGGAACTTCATTTTACAGGGAGACTCGCGGATTTACTATGGCGCCGCCACCGAGACAGAAGGCATGCCTTCTTTGAAGGAGCTGTATAGGTAGATCCAATGGGCGTGAAGTACTGTGTAGAATCGGGCATGGACCCTCCAGCTCCCACACCATGGGACCGGCGAATGCTGCGAAAATGTTCCGCAGCCAGTACTTTGACGGCGTCGACAGCTACACGGTGATTCTGTACGGATCGCTCGCGGCGACAGGCAAAGGCCACATGACGGATGTGGCGATCGAAAGCGAATTGAAGCCGAAGAAGGTGACGTTCATCTGGAAGCCGAACGAGACGCTCATGTTCCACGTGAACGGAATGACGATCAAGGCGATGAAGGGCGAGACGGAGATGGGTCAGGAGACCTACTACTCGGTTGGCGGCGGCGCTATCATCGTAGACAGCGAGCTGACGAAGATCAAGGGTCCCTACAAGAAGACCTTCCAGAAGGTGTACAACTACTCGACGATGAACGCGCTCTTGCGTTGGTGTCGGAAGACGGGTTACAAGCTGAGCGACTTCGTCTACCAGAGCGAGGGCGAGGACATCCGCTCCTACCTCTCGGAAGTCTGGCAGACGATGAAACACTGTGTGGAGACAGGTCTCCAAGCGCGTGGCGTCCTCGCAGGCGGTCTCAACCTTCCCCGCAAAGCCCACGACATGTACCGTGCGGCACAGCGCAGCAGCGCGCAGATGAGCGTAGGCTTCTTCTCCCCCTCCCACACAGCGCAACGCGTTCCTCTTCGCCTATACGCTCGCTGTGGCGGAAAACAACGCGGGCGGCGCGACGGTGGTGACGGCGCCCACCTGTGGCGCCTGCGGTATCGTGCCGGGTCTCCTCTACTTCCTACAGCACCACATGGATGCGATCGACGACGAGGACATCATCGACGCCCTCGCGGTCGCAGGCGTCATCGGGAACATCGCGAAGGTGAACGCGTCCATTTCGGGCGCGGAGGCGGGCTGTCAGGCGGAGGTGGGTGTGGCGTGTGCGATGGCTGCTGGAGCCGCCACCTTCCTCATGGGCGGGTCCACCGAGCAGATCGAATATGCTGCGGGAATGGCCATCGAGCACATGTTGGGACTCACGTGCGACCCCGTGAAGGGACTCGTGCAGGTGCCGTGCATCGAGCGCAACGCGATGGCGGCAGGTCGCGCGCTGGAGTGTGCGGAGTACGCGCTGATGACCAACACGTTCCACCTGATCTCCTACGACGAGGTGGTGCTGACGATGATCCTCACTGGAGAGGACATCGAGGACTCGTTACGCGAGACGTCGCGTGCGGGACTCGCACAGACGTACAACCTCGACGACATGGCGAGAAAACAGCGCTGGAGAGACCTGAAGAGCCAGCTGATCGGCATCCAGCGACGCTCCAGCATCAACGTCCAGTGGGGACAGCATACGGAACCGGGAGACTCTTCGGAGGAACAACCGGCGGAGCATGCTTCGGAGGTGCAGCATGTGGCAGAAAGTCCGAAACAGGACTCGGAAGGAATGCCCATCGATACGAGGACGGAGGAAGATAAGATGATCATGCTGAATAGAAACAGTGACTATGATAGTTTCTACTATGTGTGTTTGTTTGAAATGATGATCGGAATGAAAGGAGCTGGGAAGGAGGGCATGGAAAGGTAATCAGTCGAGTGAACCCCTTCATCGCTCCATTCCTTCCCAAAAACCCAACATGAAGCGCAGGTCGCGGGAATCCGTCGAAAGCGCCGACATCGAATCAGTGGTTTCGATTTCAAATCCTTGCCACCTTCCTGCTTGCGCTGTCGTGAAAGCGCGCATTTCTCTTCTCTTTGAAAGTCGAAACTGTCGGGACAAGTATCTGTCTCAGAAAACGCAGTGAGCAATCTGAAGGAAACAGACCTCACACCCACCAGCTCTGTATTATCTTGTCGTTGAGGATTCCATCCGTAGAATTCAACGCAAACGGAAACCACCGAACGTTCTTTCTCCTCCTCACCATCCACCGAAGTCGAACCCCAGTGTATCCCGAACGCGCAGTGAGATTTTGCCTCCTGAGCTCATGATTAGCATGGGTTCCGTTTCTTTATTGAACGATATTGCCGTTGACGAAGAGAGTGCAGATCAACTCCAAAAGGAAACGGTGTTGCTCTGTCATGATCCCTCCGTTTTGGATTCTTCCTCTCGTTGATCCCTAGAAGGGCGCCGGAAGAACAGGGTTTCGGATCGGCCACTACCTGACGGAAAACGAACTCCAGTACCTCATTCACCCATCCTCTCTCCCATAGAAAACACCGTCGAAACAGCCAGCGGTCCAACTCCGAATCCTCCGCCTCCCCAAAACGGTAACATCTCTCCCCCTCCTTCACTCTCAGAGAAGCACCCATGTGGAAGGCGGTTCCTCAGGCCAAACGCCTCCCCCGTTGGGAGAAGAAATACCATCCCTTCCTCGAAGGGATTCCTCCCAACTCCCTCACACAGTCCTTCCTCCTCCCGCCCTCCCAATCCGTCTCCCCATCCCACGCTGTGTCCTGTCTCGCCTTCCAGCTGGACCGATTCGCCGTCTGTCCGTATCCCCAAGCGTCGATGGCAGCCCTCACCAAGCGCTGTGGCTTCCGCATCCAACAGTCCGTTGAACATCACTCCTCTAGCTACGCTCTCTCCCCCGTCTCCCGCACTCCGCTCGCAGGAGCCCTCGCCAGCGCCACCAGCGGCCACGAGAACGCTTCGCAGACGTCCGACAAGGAGACGGACAAAACGGACTCCTCGGTGACCACTGCGCTGCTGGGTCTCCGCAACCCGCCGCCCGTGCAGACAAAGAGTGGGAGGGCGGGAACGAAGCGGGCGGCGGGAAGGACGAAGACGCGCGGACAGGCCGCTGCGAAGGTCTCGGCGCTCAGTCACGTGGTGGCTTGCGATGAGGGGATGGACACGGGGAACGAGATCAAGCGGTCCACGGTGCCGTGCAACTGTCGCAAGTCGCGCTGTCTGAAGCTGTATTGCGAGTGTTTCGCTGCAGACAGGTATTGCAACGGCTGTCATTGTCAGTCCTGCATGAACACGCCGGTAGGTGTGGTGAGCTCGTCTTATGTAGGAACATTACTACTTCCGACAAGAAGCGAGAGCATTGATCCTCTCGAAAAACCCGAATGCGTTCCGGTTCCGACAGGACTCGGTTGGGATGGATGTGAATGCTGATGGGTAGAAAGAAGCTCCTCTCTTGGCGAAAGGGTGCAACTGCAAAAAGAATAGCTGTCTCAAAGGGTACTGCGAGTGTTTTCTTGCTGGGTTTGACTGTGGGAACAAGTGTAGTTGTCATGTACACGCGTTTTCTGGAAGTGATCCCTAGAACTGCCTTAATCACTCCAACCGCCCCGAGCAGCGGCTGGCGCGAAGGAGGATGCAGAAGAAGAAATAGGTGTTCTGTCGATAGCCTAGATTCCTTTTATACTCTTCTTTCTGTTTTCGTTGAAAGGAGAGGCGAAACACAATTCATGTATTTGTGTTTCAGTATGTGTATTTGTGTTCCAGTTTCTTTCTGTTTCGTTGTATTCATACAACCTCTATGCTCGCACCGGTGGGTGTCCGAGATGACCTCTTTGTGACTCTGTAAATACTCATGGTACATAGAAGGAGAGTCAGCGAGACAAAAGCGACGATCCGGTGAATCACCTGATACCTCCGTACACAGTCCAAAGACCGAACAAACCGGGACCGAAGCCCAATCGCTGTATGTGGTGCAGTCAGATTCAGTGCACGCATTGTCAATGTCCCGGTTACGATGGGTGTGATCACCACCATGGGAAACCGTGTAGCCGTTCCCGGTGGGAGAATCAAGTGGATTTGAACGTAGATACAAGCGTCGTCTCGTCTGTAACACCTGTGAAAAGGCGAAGCTTCGGGAAGAGAAGATCAAGAAGGCATCGGTACAGTAGAAGCAAAGGACCTTTCTCACGTAGAATCATCACAAACGACGATTCTGCTCACCTACCCGAAAGGAGGCATGTGAAAGAGGTTTACACTCCATCAACACGGGGACTATTCTCGTATCCTGTATATCCGTACGTTGTACATTACTCGTAGCAAACACATTCGCCGTTCGACGCTCTTTGCACTCTTGTAACAAAAGAAATGGCGAGAGCTCACGAGGATGTGGGGACCGCGGTGAACAATCCGAATGTTTTGACTCCAGTTACGGTTGTTTCCTACCCTAGTGTCATTCCCTCCAAGGTTTACGTGAAGCAATCAATGTACAATTACTGTGGTGTCTACGACCCACTTGCTGCTGCAGATTCGTTTGGCTACTCGACTTAATGTCATTCTGTGTGTGTTCTTGGATCTGTTTTCTTATAAAACAAGAGAGAAATCCGCTTCCATTTCATCAGTAGCGAGTCCATGTTCATACTTCTCATGATTGATGATATGGATCCTGCTTCCAAGCGAGTACGGAAGGGAAGCGCGCGATCCAAGTATAACAAGCTAACTAAGGCGCAGAAACAGGCGATTCTGCGCTACTGGGGTGAGAAACGTCTTTCGATCGCCTCTATCACACAGCACTTTTCGGAGGAATGGGAGATGCAACTGAGTTATCGCGGAGTGGCGGAGATCATCAGCTATTGGAAAGCAACCGGACAGATTCGTGGTTCCAAAGCAGCACCCTCCTGTAGCGATATCGTTTCGGAATTGGAAGCGATCAAAGCGCTCGCTCAGACTTGTCATGTTCGAGTGGATGCAGAAACTCTCCAGTCCTATGTAACATGTGAGTGACTTGCTTTAGTGAACATTAGATTTATCAACACTCCAAGTTCATCCGTTGGAAGACTACGAGATTGCCTATTTGCATGAAGAATGCACCAGACTCATGACAAAGCCCTATTCCATCGATCAATCTACTCTCCTTCCGGATCATCCCTTTTCAGCGGACACGTTTCTTCACATCATGTCGTCCTATCCTGCAGATCACATTCTGGAAATTGATACGATTGAACTGCTCACAGAGTATCCATCGTTACTCTCTTGAATACATAGTCTCTTTCCTGAAAGTCAGAATGGTTATCCTTACAACCTCTGTCACATCTGGGTAGCACTTACGATGGAAGTGACATCACCCGCCGATCCGTGGATCATTCCATCGATGATTCGCTCCTCCTCCTACTTTCCAGGACTTTCCATTCCCGAAGCGTTTGCCAACGAATCAAAGTGTCTGGCGGGAGTTCTGCTGAGTTTGGATTCCTGCTTCTCCGACCCCTGCGCTGTGTTGTACTGCGACATCCAGAACTTGGTGGTGCATTGTTACATGAATCAGCAAGAGCAGGTGGTCCATCTGCGTAATCACTCTATTCTCGATGGACTGTAGGATGTTCGGAACCAAATCATCCTGCTTCGATTTCTCTCAAGCATATTCGTCTGTATGTTCTTTCCTTGGAATCAGCGATACATGTACTCCCCATGTACCGAGGTTTTCATTCCTTCGTGCGCATGCTTCTCAAGTATCTGCTCTCTCTCCTCATCACAGCTAGAGAGAAATTGCTGCGAAATGAGGAGGAGACCCTCGATGTTGCTTCGGTGTGGAAGTCTGCTCTTTCCTATAAATCGTCCACTCCGTGGGGAACGTGGGTAGCGGAACCAGAGGGAATGGATGCCCTTCGAGAGGATATCCTTCTTCGTCCCTTCTTCGACGACTATTCTTCTTCCTATCAACGATACCTTTCAAACCACAATCTCTTGGAATCCTCGTGTCTGAGCGAAGAGGCCTATTTGGTGGCGGAGGAGTCTCCACAGTATTCGGGACTGTTTGCGATAGTTGAAAGAGCGCACAATCAGAAGGAAGTTCGCATTGCCACTGCCGAGTCGCTGACAAACGCCATTCTGGCGTCGGAGCCGGTCGCCGCATCTCCTATCGAGACATCAAGTTCTTCCAAATATGAAACCTCGTTGTTCATCGAGATGTACAAGAGTATTCTTACCTATCTTCCAACGGCGATCCCAGACGACTATACGGCTCTGGACACGTTGCGAAGCGTCCTACTAAAGGGAACGACGGAATTGTGTGTTTATTCACAAACACGTCTAGTGTACAGATTTGTTACGTGATAGGGTACAGTAGTTTCGTTTCATCGAAGAACGATTGAGAAGGAAACGTCTCTCAATCTCGTCGGCAGGTATCCTCCGTTCCTTCATCTGCTCCACACCGTTGACAAGGCGATAGAGGAAAGAGAGTCGATTCTCTGGATTCATCTTGGGAATCGTGGGTTTGGTCTGATTACTAGGAGGAGTTGATTGTACAGATGAGGGCACATTATTGTGTCGAACAGTGACACAAACGAGTGTGTAGTTGGTAACACCTACTGTTGAACTCGTTTCAAAGTCGTACCAATGTCTCGGAGTCGTTCTCGATTCGTCCGATACAGAGGAAGTCCATGAATGGTGATGTCAATTGGAGAGTGAACAGAGATACCACATTCGGCGCATGCAAAGTCGAACAACTAAAGCTGAATGATACAGTCGACTCTTTACTTGATTCACTGTCAGATCATCAGGTACAGTCACCTCGCTATAGTGGAAGCGATCGTCCACAGAAGGGAACTGTCTCTGAAGCGTTAGGATCATTAGAAGGGATGATGATATGATCAATAGAATGGAACTCAACGAGCAGTTCCTACACAACAAACAGAGCATAAAGCAACATCTCCACTCTAAAAGTGCTGCACGCGGAACTTCCACACTCCTCCTTCCGCCGTATAGCTCAGGAACTCCACGTCGAGCTCTTTGGACTGAAGCTTCAGGAACTCGACCATCTCCTTCTCCGTCTTTCCCTCGACAGGGAATATCTCGAACAGCGAGATGACGGCCTTGTGATTGATTCCCGTGCCCACCGGCATCGCGTCACCCGTATCAATCTACCGCTCACTTCCTCTCCGCAAGCCCACCGCCACTGTGGGATACCCGTCCTCCACAGCGAAGGAAACGAGCGCATCGAGATCGAGTCGCCGCAGGTCCACCGGCTCCTCCCAGTCCACGCGTCCGATGCCTGCGCAGGCAATGCTCGCGTGCTCCACGTGGCGCAGCTGCTCCTCGGTCATTGCACGCAGCGTGACCAGCGAGGGCGTCAACGCCAGCTGGGGATTGGTGAGGCGTGGCGCCAGCGGGTTGGAGAGAGGGGTTGTCGTCTCTTTCTCTCGTGTGGCTTCGGCCTGTGTGTTCAGGGGTGGGTTTGGAATTACCTTTTCATGGATGATGTGGTTGGGAGTGATTTCAGTGATCGTGCTTGTATGGGTAGCATTCTTCTCATTGATCGTGTGGACACTACTCTTTTCCTTGATCGTGTGGACACTATTCATTTCATTGTTTGCATGGACACCATTCATTTCATTGTTTGCATGGACACCATTCATTTCATTGTTTGCATGGATACCATTCATTTCTTTGATCATATGGACACTATTATTCTCATGGATCATAAGAACACCCTACTCTTCACTGACTGCATTCACTTCCTTCTCCTTCATCGCTCCCTTCTCCGCACTCTCCCCCTCCGTCACGATCTGCACCAGCGCCCCGTCCGGCAGCAGCGGCTGCAGCGACGCCTCCATCTGCAGCAGCAGTCGGTTCTGGAACAGCAAATAGAACACCTCCCCCCGCAGCTGCGCAAACTACCTCCCACATCCCTCCCAGCCCTACCTCCTCCTTCGCCCGCTGCACCAGCGTCCCCACCGTCTCCGTCGACCGACACCGCACCTCCTTCGTCTCTCCGCGCAGCGCCAGCAGCAGCGTCATCTATCTCTCACTCCCCTTCCAACCCTACCGGCAGCCCCGCATCGCCCAGCTCCTCCCCCACCAGCGTCGCCAGCAGCTCCCGCCGCCCCGCCACCGACGACCAGTCCTCCTCCGCGCGCGCCACTTCTGCCGCCACTCCCCGCTGCCCCGCCGCCGTCGCCGCCACTCCCACCGGAGCCGCGAAACATGCCGCCAACGACCGCGACACCCCCGCCGGCTCGCTCAGCGCCGGCAACACAGGCGAGCGAGTCGGCTCCAGCGCCTGCAGGCGCGACGACACACGCTGAAGACCCTCGTACGGACTGCGACGCACCGCTGCCGAGGCCTCTCCCGGCTGCAGACCGCACGGGTTGACTACCATGGAACCACTGCTCGCGTTGCCCGACTGCGAACCAGCCGCTGCGGTCCCCAAACCGAATCCACCACCGAAACCGGTCGTGCCGGAATTCGTCCCGAATCCTGTTCCTTTGTTCCCGCCGAAGGTGAAACCGCTGCCGCCACTGTTCCCGCCAAAACCAGAATTGCCCGTATTCGTGCCGAATCCTGTCGTGCCGGTATTAGCGCCGAATCCGGTTCCTTTGTTCCCGCCAAATCCAGTATTCCCGCCAAAACCAGAATTGCCCGTATTCGCCCCGAATCCGGTCGTTCCCGAATTCGTCCCAAATCCAGTACCCTTGTTCCCGCCAAAGGCGTTGTTGCCGCCAAAGGCGTTGTTGCCACCAAATCCAGTATTCCCGCCAAATCCAGAATTGCCCGTATTTGTGCCAAAACCGCCCTTGTTCCCAAATCCGCCAGTATTATTGTTCCCGCCAAATCCGCCAGTATTCCCGCCAAATCCGCCAGTATTCCCGCCAAATCCGGTGTTTCCAGTATTCGTGCCGAATCCGCCCTTGTTGCCGAAACCGAATCCGCCAGTATTATTATTCCCGCCAAATCCAGAATTCCCGCCAAATCCAGTGGTTCCCTTGGTGGCGCCAAAACCGCCGGTATTTGTACCAAATCCGCCATTTCCATTATTCGCGCCAAATCCGCCATTGTTGGCGCCGAAACCGCCATTTCCACTATTGCCGAATCCGGTCTTATTCCCAAATCCGCCGTTATTGTTGTTCCCGCCAAAACCACCATTATTAGTATTCCCGCCAAAACTGTTATTGCCGCCAAAGCCACTTCCGGTGCCAAATCCGCCTCCGGTCTTGGCGCCGAAACCGTTGTTGTTCCCGCCAAATCCATTATTGTTCCCGCCAAATCCATTATTGTTCCCGCCGAAACCTCCGGTATTGTTGTTATTTCCGCCAAACCCGCCGAATCCGGTCTTATTCCCAAATCCGCCGTTATTGTTATTTCCGCCAAATCCGTTATTGTTTCCGCCAAACCCACCGCTGTTGTTGTTACCAAACCCATTGTTGGTATTACCGAATCCGTTGTTATTGTTACCAAACCCATTGTTGTTCCCTCCGAATCCACCATTGGGACGATTCGCGGACGAAAAGCCGAATCCATTCACACCACCACCATTCGTATTCCCAAATCCACCATTGTTGCCTTGGTTGCCCTGTCCAAAGCCACTCACACCGTTGTTGTTCATAACGTTATTGCCAAACCCTCCGCCCATGTTGTTATTCATACCTCCAAACCCACCCATATTGTTGTTTTGATTCTGGCCGAATCCTCCCTACATAGTGGTTATCACCAAAACAGAACGCAAAACCAACAACGCAAATACCTACCTGGTTGTTCATTCCTCCTTGCTTATTCATACCTCCGAATCCGAAGCCACCATTTGTATTCGTACCTCCGCCAAATCCATTGTTCGTGCCCATTCCTTGATTGCCTTGATTGCCGAATCCAAACTATGTGAAAATGGATAGTCCCAACATTATACATTCATTTTCAAAGTAAATGAGCACACTTCAAATACAATGTGAATTCAAAGCAAATGAAATTCGCATGGTTCGCTGAACAACGACTTCTTCGCTTAGCCCGATATAGCAACAAGAAAGAGAGAATCGACAACAAACAGCAAGCAACACCATAACGCAATCTCAAGAAGCGACTATCTACTTCAACTGGGGAATTACTACATTTCATTCCACACACATGGCGAATCCTACATTCCAACGGAACAATTCGATAAATGGTCTGCAAACGTTGTGCGTAGAGTAACAGAGAGGACTACGCGTCATGTTATCACCCATCCACAACCAACGTGATAAAAGAGAACAGAGAAAAGAGAATCACAACCGTGCTGGCTACCGAAGTAATCGAATTCAAATACAAAATGGTCATGAGCACCACCGATATCGAAACCTCCTGAACGATGATGGATCCGCCTGCCTGTGGATGAAATAACGAAACAGCGCACTACAAACCAGAGATACGACTTCGATACCATCCGCAGCGAATATAGCAAACATAGCGTTGCAACAAAAGACAGAAAGCAGGGAACAATCACTCCCCATGAGTGAGTGAAGAGAGACACAATCAACTGGATCAATGATACAAACTACGGGGAACGAATAAGGTCCTTCCTTACAGCATTTGTAGAGTACAGGAGGAGAGAGTTCGCCACATACACCTTTCGATATCGCTTCAGTTCCTCAACGCTAATCAGATCGTCTCCTATTTGCAAGAAGGGGTTGCCCCCGATGAGATGGAATTCGACTCGAATATCCTCAGAATGACTACAGTTCGATCTGTTTATCGCATACGTACTGCGAGTAAAACTCATGTACAAATGGAGGCGACGCTCCGACATCAACCGCTACCATCTCTGTGTGAAGCAGCAATTCCAAAAGAACCGCGGCAACAACAAACAAGGAACACATTGACTACTAAACAAAGCTTTACTTCAATGACCAATCCCTCGGATGCGTTCGTGATTCCCAAGATCTTGTAGTTGCTATCGCGATATCCGCACTCCATCGAAACCACCGGAACCTGCTGATTCGTTACAAGGAGTTGCCCGCACTCTCCCGATGAAACGACAACGTTTTTATTCACATCGGTTAGCCGAACCGCCATCATCCCCATTCCATAGTAAAACAGCTGTATCCCAATAATCGGCTTGTTTCCGTCAGACACCCACTGGTTTGCTGTCCGGATGTCCGAATAATGGAACGAGGAAGATGAAGCCGATCCATCATCTTCCCCTTTTGTGATTACGCGATACGCCAAAAACGGTGGCTGGGAGGGTGGAAGAAGGGGAGCAAGCGAAAAATCAGGAATCCCTCCGAGAGCCACACGGATCCCGTGTTCCGAGCAGTAGTCAAGAAACAGGCTCCCCTGTCCCTGGTTTATATAATTGTCTAATTCTCAATGGCTGGAACGATTCCCACAGGTAAGATGAATCTCAGACAACTCGGGACACATTCCCTCTTGAATGAGCTGAGACAGGATATTCAACGCATTGTCCGTCAACAGATTGTCCTCCAGCCGGAGGAGAGAAAGGTGTGGGTAGAAACCGAGGGAAAGGTAAGAGTAGAGCATGGACAATCCTTGGTCGGTCAACAGTTTGCCTACATGAAACTCTAATAAGACTCCAACTATTCAAGCAGATAGATGTCACATTGTCGTAGGCAGGATGGGAGTAGTCGCAGAACGACAATGCATACTCAATGCCCACTTTTGACGGTCTTGCGATTGAATAAATGCTTGGAACCTTGGAACTGTCCTTCTACAATGGGATGATCCAACCAAGAATACGGTGGTCTCTCTCCTCCGTACCTCAGCGTTGCTGAAAGGCTACATATGAACCGCATCTTCCGGTCCCACATCATTGTTGTTCAGAGTGAGAATCGTTTTCTCCTTTCTGCTGGACTGCTTCTCTTTCGCATTCTGCAGTGCTAGGTGTAGAGAATTCATTCGCACTCAAGGAAGAGTGAATAAACGGGGTCCGCGGGAATGGATGCAATCTCGCGATCGCATCACTCCATTTGACATCAAAGAGTGAAGAATGACACCAAACGGCTGGTCTTTTTCTCCTTTCCATCATTCTTTTTTCAATTTCGTCTAAATAATGCCTGTTACGATTCGTCAAACTGCTCCCAACTTCTGCCTCAACGGCGCTCAGGGAAACGACACCCTCTCCAATGTGACCCTTGACTCCTACAAGGGCAAGTGGGTTGTCCTGCTGTTCTACCCCATGGACTGGACCTTCGTCTGCCCCACGGAGCTCTTCGCCTACAGCGATGCCGCCGATAAGTTCGCTGCCATCAACACGGTTGTGCTCGGAATCTCTGGTGACTCTCCCTACACGCATCTGAGCTGGCTGAAGGCTGCTCGTTCGGAGGGTGGTCTGGGCGGTCTCGTGAACCTTCCTCTGCTGTCGGACGTGACCAGAGACACCATGAAGGCTTACGGAGTGTACAACGAGGATGTGTCGGGTCTGGACTACGCCCAGGCGTTCCGCGGTCTGTTCCTGATCGATCCCGACCAGAAGATCCGTCATATCTACATCAACGACAACGGTGTGGGCCGCAACGTCGAGGAAACCATTCGTGTGATCAAGGGACTTCAGTTCAGCGATATTCACGGTGAGGTGTGCCCCGCCAACTGGCACGAGGGTCAGACCACCTTCAAGCCGACCAATGCTGATGTGTCCAAATTCCTGGTGAACCTGAAGAAGTAAATTGTGATATAGTGTGAACTGTTTGTTGCAGACATGAGTAGATGAAGATGGGGGTGGCTCTTTGAAGATGACTCGTTTGTTTCAGACGGTGGTGGTGTCTTTGTGACCGCGTCTTCACGTGCTTCGTCTGTCAATGACTTGAGAAGCGAAGAAATGCACTCTCAACCATCAAAAGGAATCAATACTTTCTATGAAACGTGTATTGGGATTGTTCTTATTCCTCATTCCATTCTTGCGAGCGGAGGAGCAGTATCCATGTAACGGACCGTTCTATGTCTAATCTTTTAGGCTGTGCTAACGGATCCTTGCGATGTACCACTCAAGAAGGCATTCCCCACCCTCTGGATTCCTCTTGTTACTATAACGTCTGTGAAGACGGAAAGTGGGGCGAAGTGCTGCAAGTGGACGCAGGCATGAGTTGCGAGGGAGATCGTTTCATCGAATCCGACTTCTGTGACCCTCCTCCCTCGTTGCTCCAGTGTTCCTTCACGGGAGTGCGTTGTCTCAGCGACGAAGGGATCCTTATCGATGGAATCTGTACCAATCGGTATGTCGAATGCAACGACAACATTCTCTCGAATCCGATTTCCATTCCAGGTAGGAACTCTTGTCGTGGTTGAAACGTAGCAGGCACGAGCTGTCTCAACGGAGAGCTCGTCTCCACGGAACAGTGCTCGGCGAAGTGTTCCTTCAGCGGATATCAGTGTACCAACCAGTTCGGCGACGTCGTTAAGGACCAGTGTACACAGTACTACGTTGTGTGCGAAGACGGACAGTTCTCGAATGTCATCCGAACGGGCGCCGGAAAGAGCTGCTACAACAATCGTCCTATGCTCACGGAGGAGTGTCCAGCGAAGGTGTCCGATACCAAGTGTTCCTTTGAAGGCATTCGTTGTGTCAATGAGCATGGCGACGTGATGACGGACGCCTGTTCCGATCACTACGCGGAGTGTACGAACGAGAACATCATCGCGATCAAGTCGGTTCCGACGGGAGGCAAGTGCTTCAACAGCGCGTTCGTCCTGGAGTCCGCGTGCACTTTCCAGGACATCCAGCAGTCCTGCGCCCAGGAGGAGAAGAAGTCCTGTGTCAACCGCTATGGCGTGCCGGCTGCGAAGGACCAGTGCTCGCAGTACGTGAAGACCTGCGAGAACGGTCAGTCGTCGCTCCCCGTTTCCGTTCCCGACGGACTCAGCTGCATCAATTCGCAGCTGCTTCCGACTGACGCCTGCGACTCCTCGCTGGACAACAGCATCTGCTCCTTCTGCAACATCGCCTGTACGGACCAAGAGGGACAGCTCGTTGGAGACGTCTGTTCGGACTATTTCGTCCTCTGCGATGACAACGTCGCCTCGAGTCCCCAGCGCGTCATGAGCTCCTTCAAGTGCTACCGCGGCAGCATTCTCTACCAGGACTTCTGTCCCCATCCTTATCCCTGTCCCACCTGTCCCCAGGGCGTCGACGGACCCTCCGGTGAGCCAGGGCCGCAGGGAGAACAGGGAGAACAGGGACCCACCGGCTCGCCCGGAGCGCAGGGACTGCGTGGCGCCCAAGGACCGCAAGGACGTCAGGGACCCACTGGCGAGCCGGGAGAGAGAGGTCCAACGGGTTCCACAGGCCCCACAGGACCGCGTGGCGTCCAAGGACCGCAGGGACCTGCCGGACTGGAGGGTGAAATGGGACCCACGGGACCCACGGGAGAGAGAGGACCCACGGGAGAGAGAGGACCGGCGGGAAGAAGAGGACCTACAGGTGCCACTGGAGTCACTGGACCTACGGGAGCTACCGGACCGAAAGGACCGAAAGGACCGCAGGGCGTGGAGGGGCCGCAGGGACCGGAGGGACCGCGCGGAGCCACGGGAGCCACGGGAGCCACCGGTCCCACGGGTCCTCAGGGCATCGCTGGAATCACAGGCGAAACGGGAGCCACCGGAGCCACCGGACCGCAAGGTCCCACGGGCGCCGCGGGTCCGACTGGTCCCACGGGAGCAACGGGAGCAACCGGTCCAACGGGTCCAGAAGCGGAGGATGCAACGTTCCTTGCATTGTCGCAGCTCATGGAGTGGAAGGCGGTCATGCGACTGGACGCCACGGTGGGAGCGACCAAAGAGTCGACCGTGTACACACAGACCGACGATCACAACGCGCTGTCGCTGTGGACGATTCAGCAGTAGAGGATGGAGGAGACGTTTCCTGTAGACGAACGCTGGTCGCGACTTGCGGCACGGACACGACGGCCTTCCCGTGGGAATGCACAGAATCAAGCTGTCCACAGACGCTCACAGTGACGATCAGTAGGTGAATGGGTTTGTGGAGACGTAGGCGCGCAGCTGTGCGCACAGGAGTGTTCATTCCACTCCGTGCTTCAAGTGGCAAATGACGATGTTGCCAATAGTCCGTTCACGGTGTTTTCGGACGAGTCGAATCATGTCAATTGTAGTTGAAGTGTTTGTTCACTCATACGAATGCGATATCTGACGATACTTGTCTTCCTTGTGCTTGTTATGGCAAGCGAAGAAGAACCCACGGAGCGTGTATCCACATCATCGTTACTTGAGCGACTACCGTTCCAGCAGTGCGTGACGACGTCGCCGTGCCACCAGTGCACTCACCAAAACGAAGTATGCCGTACGTACGAAGATGGATGGTTAGACCGAGCCCGCCTGCAAATCGACAGGCTACATTTACGAGTACGTTTGTAACCGAACGTAGCGTCCCTTTCGCTGTAACATGTAGAATCTACGAGGGAAACGTCAAGCAAACGAATTTGGAGTTATACGTTGGATGTGGAATGGCTTTTTTGACCCGTAGACGGCCGCTTGTAGAAAACCAACGGAGATCATCCAGACAGATATTCCGCTGTGGACCATGTCTGTGCGATGCTCTCTGTAGGAGTGACCGAATAGGCGTGTTTCTACGGAGTAGCGCTGTTCTGTACTCTTCTCATCGTCCTGGATCGAAGGACAAGATCGACGCGCGGATACCGTCGTGTTCGCTCCAATAGCATCTGATTTACTTGATTTCCCTGTACACTTGTCTCCTCTATATTGTGTTGTTTGTGAAAAGCACCCAATTCAAATTCAGAGTCGCATAGAAAAGACCTTGATGGACATGGATGAGAAGACGGTTCAAGGAGCAAACGTTCAGTTTTCCCCAACGTACACGTTTTCTGGAAAGGGATGTCGCTTTTCTCCCGATGGGAAGTACATCCTGTTTACGACTGGAAAGCAGGTGGAAGTCATTCAGAGCGATACACAGGCCTCAGTGTTCACATTATTCTGCTCCGATCGCGTCGACTATGCGGAATGGTCTCCTGATTCGACGCGGATCCTCTGTATCATCCGCAGAAACAATTCGATTGAGGTAGACGTGTTCATGGATAGGATTCTGCTTAGGTGTTCTCTGTGACCGACCTTTCTTGGAACATAGCGCTTCAAGATCAGTCCTATACGATTGTCTCTGCTCACTGGGTGCCAAACAACCAGAATATTCTGTCACTCGGAGAGAGCAACTTGAGCACGTGTGTATGGTCGATCTACAGTCGGGATGTGTAGGAGAAAAGGCTGCATTGGGACAAATAGATTTGAGCTTCCTGGCGTATTTGACTTGAATCGCTGTTGCGCGTTCACCCACGACGCCAAGTGGATGGCTCTTCTCCACCGGCACTCTCTCTCCGCCTCTCAGCAGCGAGATGAGGTCAGTCTCTTCCACACCGACATGTGGGAGTGTGTTCTCACATTTGCCGTTGCTACTGCAAACGCACGTTCTGTTCCGATAGATCGTTTCCTTGACAGATAGATCGTATGGTGTAATGATGATCTCCATCTCGCCGTCTGCGACCATCCACTCTTCAACACGATCCTCCTCTACTCCAACGAAGGCTACGAGTGTTTCCGCCAGTCGAGCGAGTCCCCCTCGCTGGGTCCCTCTCAGCTGCTTCCTGCTCATCGTCTCCCGCTGCTGTGTGTCGCCGGCTACGAGAGCCGCTGGAGTCTCGTTGACACGCAGCTCCAGGACATGCTTGTTACGGGCGTGTTGACGGACGCACCGGTGATCACATTCGCATGACATCACATGCAGACCATCTGTGTGGAGACGCTCAAAAGCGACCTTCTGGAACAGTACCGCAAATCGCATCCGCGGAAAAACGGCGAAATGGACGCGTACGAGAAGGAAGTTGTATTTCTTCCACTCCGATGTAACGGAAAGATGAGTTCCGCGGGAAAGTACTTCTTCGTGCAGCAGAAGGGCGTTTCCAACAAATTTGCGCCTTCTCCTAGCCGACTGTGAGGAAACGGGGTTGTTTTGACGTAGAAATTCGGCGAAGGAAATTGGCATTCATTCTGTCAGTTTCAGCGCAGATGATCGGTTCATCGCGATGAAGGACAACGGCCGACTGTCCGCACTGTGGATTTGGGACGTGAAGCGGAGTCAGGTGGCATCGCAGCTACAATTTGCCTCGCTTGTCGTCGCTTTCGCGTGGCATCCCGTGCGATGTCTTCTTGCGGTGATCACATCCAATCAGACGCTATATTTGTGGGAGAAGGGGAGCATCGTGTGGGCGCTTCTTCCGAATCGTTGAGAAGGGAGGGTGAGGTGATGGGGTAGGAATCAGCGGTCTGCGATTTGTCGAGTGGAACGCATCGGAGAATGCGTTGCTAATCACGGGAGACGATTGCTTCCAAGTGTGTACGATTCACAATCTGTAACATAGGAGTTGTTTGTTTGATAATCCCATTTCCACCCTTATGTATCCACTATCGAAGAGAATCAACAGGAGAATGCAACCATTTGGATTGCGCAAAACCGGTTATTTCCCCAAAGTGGCGGGAAGGCCTCTCATCCGAATTGAATGATTCAAGATCACAGTTTCACAGCGTTTTCGAATGTAGGTGGTGAACGAAAGAGGCGGAGGGGTTGGATCTAGCGATTTGTGTTGGGATCAGCGTACTTACCGTTGAACAGAGAAATGGCCAAGTCGAAGAAATCCCACAAGAAATCGAAGTCGGATTCGGATGTTTCGGTGTCGGATATCTCGTTGTCGGACGTGTCTGACGTTTCTGACGTGGATGTCAATGAGGTGAGCGACGTGAGCGACGTGAGCGACGTGAGTGGTTGGATTTGAGATCGGATCGCTGAGATCGTAGATTCCTCGAGCAAGAAGGGAAAGAGCAATTCCAAGAAGGGAAACCGCTCGAACACTCCGCGTCCGAAGTCGGGAAATGAGTAGGTGTGTGGCGGTGCTTTAAACGGTAGTGGAGGTTGGCGGAGAACCTGGGGACTGACTTGTAGAGAGTTCAGATGATGACACGCCTATCGAGGACGAAGAGTTCATTGTCCACCACAAAGAATGGGTAGACAAGGTGATGAAAGACGAGATGTCCTTCACTGTACGAATGATGTGTTGATGGGACGCTAGGTAACGGATCCGCGCACGGAGGGCAACCGCATGCGTCCCTATACAACCTACTTGGTGACGCTGTACCCGCTGAAGGTGGAGATTCGCCGTCGCTACAGCGAGTTCGACACATTGCGCGAGACGCTTCTGCGGCGCTACCCCGCGATTCTGCTGACGCCGCTTCCGCCGAAGGCGGTGAACAAGACGTCGGACGACACGGTGTTGATGCGCATGAAAGGTATATCTGGCGGAGCGGACTGAGGAAAGCGCTTGCGCAGTGGCTGAACGACGCGGTGAAGATCCCGTACATCCGCATGGATACGACGTTCCGCGACTTCATCAGCGAGCAGAACCTGGACTGGACGCACATGCCGGAGGTGAACTCGCTGTCGCTGCACAACGTGATTCCAAAGGTGGGTGTAAGCGTCTCCGCTGACCATCAGAAGAAGCGCAGCGTGGAGAACGAGGGCTTCACGAAGTACCAGGAGTACATGGTGCACGTGAAGTGTCCGGAGGAGGTGGAGGCGAGTCTGAAGGTGTTCAAGGAGGAGGTGGACAAGCTGGTGGAGGTGACGCAGAAGGCGGTGGAGGCGATCCAGCTGATGGTTGCGCGTCAGAACGCGTTCACGCAGAGCATCGACGCGATGGCGACGGAGATGAAGGCCTTCGTGGACACCACGCGCAGTATGAACTACACGAGTCTGAAGCTCGACGAGTCGGTGCAGCAGAACAACGACGCGGTCGTGCAGGCGATGGACGTCACTGCAAACGCCTGCAGCGCCTGGTTCACCGCCGCGGACTTCATTCCGTCGCATGGAGGCTGTCGTCTGGACGAGGATATGGGCGGCATTCTCCTGCGTGTGCGAGGCCTGCAGGAGCTGTTTGCGCGTCGCTGGGAGTATCTGGTGGCGATGGGAGGAGTGGGTGACGCGTAGAACAAGTACGTGGAGATGTGGCACAAGAAGGACGCCGCGCTGTTCGAGGTGCACATCAATAAGCGGAAGGGCAACAAGGCGAAGGTGGCGAAGGCGCAGGCGCTGGTGGACAAGGTAGCGACGGGGAGAGGCGTGGAGAGTAGATCGAGTGCGACGTCCGCCATGAGAAGAAGTACCTGATGCGATTCACGAAGATGATTCTCTCGGATGAGCTGCGCATGTTCGTGGACCACCAGAAGCTGACGGTGTGTGCGGCCTTCTCGAACTACGCTGCGTGCGCGCAGGTTTCGTTCCAGAACCAGGCGCCCGTGTGGAAGCAGGTGGGCGAGGAAATCGATCCTTCGTACGGAGAGCTGGAGAAGAAGTACGAGGAGGAGTTTGAGAAGATGAAGCAGCTGGATGAGAGCGACGTCTCGGAAGTGGATGACTCGGAAGAGGAGACTCCGAAGGCGGTGAAGAAGGTGGAGACCTACTCTAGCGAGTCGGAGAGCGTTCCCGAGGTCAGCTCGAGCGAGGAGGAGAAGTCGGACTCCGACGATCTGGACGACGTCAGCGACTCCAGTGAATCCAAGTAATTTGCATGTTTTTCTGCTCGTGTTTGTTTTCATGACCTCGTGCCGAGATGCCGTTTTTCGTTGTGTGCTCAGACGAACTTGCTTCTTCGTAGTAAACAGTTTGAAGCAGCCGGCCTTCAGCAAAACGCATGGATACAGAAGAACAGTCTGTACAGAGAGTCCATTCACAAGGGGAAACGAAAAGTCAGTGTTCCCTGTTTCGGATCTACTTCAATCGGTTTTGGAAGTACTGTGAGGCGTACGGAGCCTTTTTTGCCTATTATGGAAGTGTCATTGGTGGATTGGGTTCTGCCATCGTTATCCCAATTATAAATGAGTAGGGGTATCTATTTGGTTACATGAAATAGGTTTGAAGGAGGATGCAAGTATCCATATCTTTCTGAAGTCGCTCGGAGCGGAATCGGATGGCTCCTTTTCTTTGTGGGAACGACAATTGGCTGTATACCTTGGATCATCTTCGCATTCAGCTACTACAACGTATTCAAGGTATACTCGTTGTCCATTCAAAGCAAATGGAAGAGATCGCTCTTCCTCTTCAATCAACGAATTGTACTCTTGTTTAACATTATTTCTGCTCTTGGTATGAATGGAGTTGCCTTTTTTGACATGGGAAATTATCCTACAACGCATATGATCGTGGGACCGACTCTGCCTCCTCATGTCTAGTGTGTGATTCTATTTGCCTTGCCGCTGAACCTACTATTCATCATCAACTACGTGGACATGCTTCAAATAGTGAAGCAGCGAGACACCAAGTACCTCATCTTCAAGCTGGTTTTGCTCATTCTCTCCTTCGGAGGGATCGCCTTGTTCACACTTCTCGGTCGCATCGAACACTGCAAATGTAGTCTCACGTGCTCTCCATCACGTCTAGCCGTTGTGATCACCATCGAGGAGTGTCTCCAGCTCACCTCGGAGGACACGTGTTTCCAGTACGTCGACCCGTATCGCGATGGCTGTAGGAGTTCTGAGAGAAGGTGATTCGCAGGGACCATTCTGCGCAACTATCCCCGCTGTCATGTCATGCATTTCTGGAGAGGTCTGGCGGAGTGGGTGGCTGTGCTAAGCTCGGCGGAGTATGTGCACTGTTTGTATTGGGACCGTAACACGGTCCAGGTGCTGCTGTACAAGCAGATGGGTATCTTTTCAAACAACTCGTTCATCCTCCGTGAGATAGCGAAGGAGTGTGAGGAGAAGAATACGGTGGAAGTATAGTCTTTTAGAGAGTGTTTGTTACAAAGAGTGGAGTCGATGTCACCATCTTCTTCAATCATGTTCATTAGATAGTACAGATTGCCCTTCTTGAAACCCACTTCGTTTCCGCAAACGCTGCAGATGACAGGGTGACCAAGCGAGAGCGATTGCGACTTGTCTCCTTCGGTGACCGTCGCTTGAATCGGACGAACGCCCACCACGTAGCAGTTATATACCTTTCTGGCGACAAAGGTGTGGGACCCACTCTTCTCGTAGTCTCGCTGCACGTTGGAAAGGAGACCCTTTGTGACTCTAGAAGTGAAGAATCGCCTTCGCACGCACTCTCTGCACTCATAGCAGATGGTAGTAAAACAACTTGGACAACATAGAATCGCATCTGTCTTTTTCCGCTCTAGACGATATCATCCTCCTCACATGACGAACCATGATGATGATTGGACCACTCTTCATACCGATCGTCCAGAGAAGGGTCGTACAATATGTCGCGTTCTGTGTTCAGCCCCATTTCCTCTATATATTAACAGAATCTGGTCACCAACGCATCTTCGATAGGATTCTCTTTTCCTCCTCTGTTGGTTGGTTCTCACTTTCACTACTACGACAAACCACATGCTCAAGTATACGTCGAACTGTCTTCCGAAGATGATTCACTATACTCTTCGCTCTCTTCCTCCGGTTGGTAATAGTCCTCCTGAACCGTTTCTCCATTCTCGTTCACTTCGTTGTACTGTATTCGCTGAAGACTCCGAACACAGGGTTCTTCGTCTGGGTTCTGCTCCACTTCCTCTTTGCTGTCGTCCACTGCATCGTTTTCAATCGACTGCAGATAGTTGATGTCCCAATAGGTATCTCCAAACTTATCTTCACACCCCGTATCGTCGATGATGTCAGACTCCGATTCTGATGATTCAAAGTTCATTCGATCGTGTTCCTTAGTTCAGAAATGTTCAACGAAAGCGGGTCGGTCCATTGGACAGAGTGGCCGAAGGTAATTGTAACTGGTCTTTCCCTCGGAGCCATCCTCGGCTACTCTGCTTATATGGTTCGCTGTTGGTTCCACTCGATACCCATTTCGTGGCCCGTATGGATCTGGGAGATGGAGGTAATTGAGTAGATAAACTGGTGTCTGTATTGCGTTCTGGTATCGACCTTTCATCTCACCGAGTTCTTTTTGACAGCAATTTACCGTCCGAATGATTTGTGTTTCGATTGTAAGAATTCCTATTTGAAGTCGATCGCGTTCTAGCGTTCCTTGTGAATCAGAGTTGGCACTACGTACTATGTACGTTGATGGGAATTTGCGAGTTTTGGATAGAGTATAGATTATTGAAATGGTATGGATGTGTCTTTGTTTTTCCTGTAGGCGGAAAGATGCAACAAACTTCTTCTGGGTGGGTTTTGTTATTGCCAGCATCGGTTACTTGCTCCGTGCATCTGCGGAAATCAAAATGGAAGCCAATTTCACTCACGTGATTCGGAAGGAGAAGGATAATACCCATGAACTGGTGACAACGGGAGTGTATTCCATTTTCAGACACCCTTCGTATACAGGTTGGTTCTACTACTGTATTGGGAGGGAGATCCTCCTTTTGAATCCAGTAACGTTTGTCATTGCAACTGTGTCTACGTGGTTTGTCATGTACTATCGTATTGCGTGGGGAGTTGGAGATGGAGGTGATCTCTAGGTATGAGGAGAAGTACCTCTTGTCCTTTTTCGAAGAGTACGAAGCGTACAGGAAACGAACGTACACATTTATTCCATTTTTGAAATCTGTTCCAGTAAAGTGATCTGTGTAATCTGTTTTGGGGTATTTAGTGTTTTTTTAAATCATGGGTATTTTCCAGAAGATGAAGACAATGAAAGCCGTGTTGGAGACCATCCCGACCGTGCCGGAGCCTTGGAACTTGATCCTCTTTATCTGTTCGTTTTTCCTTCCAGGTAGTCATCTCTTCCACCCCATTCCAATTAGGAATTACCACAGTCGTGGGTGCCATCATCGGCAAGAGCGATTGGAAGGCGTACCTCGTTGGTGTGCTTCAGCTGATCTTGTCCCCGTTCATCCTCGGTTACATTTGGGCCATCCTTTGGGGTTACTTTATGTATGATAAGAAGTCAATGAAGAAGGTCGTGAAGAAGGGAGTACAAGCAGTTTCTAAGTAATTTTACGATATGGTTTGTTTGATTACCCGAGAAAAACCTCAGAGAATGATTACTCGAATTCGACGCAAGGTTCCAATTCAATTTGTGGTGTGATACTTTAGTTGTTGAGCGGCTTGTTGCTCCTTGTAGCATGTTCGACCCTCAATACAGAGTACTTCGGGAATCAGATCGCTTGGAGGTCACTGAAAGACGGAATGAAGGAGATGGATGAGATTCACAAGCCTGGAATCGTAATTATCTTCAAAAGTTGGTGTGGAGCATGCAAGGGTTTAGGAAGGCGGATCGCATCGGATGAGAAGACGATTGAGTTTTCCAAACGATTCGTGATGATTCTGGCCATGGATGACGAGGAACCGGAAGAAGAGAAGTGGTTGCCTGGTAGACGCTGTTGGAGAGTGTAATTGGATAGACGGAAGAGGCAAATACTATCCCCGGGTGTTTTTCTTGAATCCGGACAAGAGCATTGATTATGACATCAACAATGCGGGCTTTTCTCCTATGTACCATTACTATTACTACGATGCGACGACACTCCAGGACAATATGCTCAGGTATCTTGAGAATCACGGCATGTACGAACGTGACATGACCGACATCTCGGATATCGATAACGATTATGAAATGGAGTTATGAGTGAACGTGTTTGTGTGAAACAATGTACTGTACAAGGGAATAGAAAGCTAGCGAATGGGAACCCATCACGAGGTCGTAGCAAACGATGGATTCTGTGGGACTAGCGCTTACTGAGCTATCCCAAACTTACTTTGCAGTGTAACAGTCTGTAGACACTAAGTCGAGGAGTTTGTCTCCCAATGTAATGTCGTATCGTTTGTTCGTATTCTGGAAGAGGATCCTCCACATGTCTTTCCCGGACTGAGAGAACGGTGGAAGTTGCAACCGATACGGTGCACTATAATTAGGAGGAAGGATGCATTCATACGAAGAGCCATAAGAGGTGTCTCCATAGTTGATGACCAATAGAAGGAAGGGGGTTGAATCGAGATGGAACACAAGAATGTGGTTCTCTCGATCATCCTTATTGAGGAAGATGTGCATCTTCTCTCCCGACTTCTCGTTAGCTCACCTATCCACTCCTACGTAATATGTGCTTCGGATGGTAGTCAGGTCCTGGGAGACGAGCAGCTTCATGTACTTCACGCCTGGCTGCTTCACGCCACCGTCCTGGTAGACTCCAACGGCCTTCAGGTCCAGGACGGAGGGAGTGGTTTGGAAGGGGACGTCCGAGAAGAAGGGCGTTCCCATGAAGAAATGGAGGTGGGTCGGCATCAGGTAGAAGAAGGAGTAGAGGAGAGAGGAGACGTTGTAGCCCGAACGGACGTAAATGCGAGACTACGGAGAGAGTTTCCGTCAATACTCACATTGAGCGATCGGAAGCACTCGAAACACAGGAACACGTTCTCCTCCGTGTTGTTGGCTCGGGTCGCGATTTCGATGAGCAGAGACGGATCTACTCCAGTGGTGGATACGCGATTGATCTTCTCGCACAAGGACTCGTCGATGAAGTAGTCGTAATCCGGAACCGCCATCACGTCGTCCGTGATCTACCAGAAACACCTCTCTCCATACTGACAATGAAAAAGCCCATCGCACGAATTTCCTTCCAGACATCGTTCAACGCTACGTCGTCCGTAGAGATGGTTCCTTTCTTCTCGCAGGATCCTCCCAGAAACTGGCCTCCCATCGTGATGAATCGAATCCCATCGATGTGGAACTCATCGCGATACATCTGCAACACGGACCGCAGCAGATACAGCACGACCTCTGAGTTCTCCAGATTCAGAGGACAGCCGTAGGTACCGCACGCAGACTGATTGAAGAGACCGCTAATGACAGTATCGGACGCTTTCTGCTGATCTGGACGTTATTCCGATGTCCTATCCCGACAGAGACTGAAAATGTGGTTGTATTCCCAAAGAAGCGTGTTGCGGGAGAAGCAGTCCCAGTTCAGGTCAATAATGATCGGCATCTGAATGCGATGTGCCTCTCGGACGAGTTGCTTCAGTTGCCTGCGAGAGCCCAGAGAGGGTCGAAGGAGACCGGGCGAGTAGGAACTCTGATCTACGAAGAGAGGAAGAGCAGAGGCGTACCCCAGCAAACCATCGAGATATCTTCCTCGCAATACATGAACTCGAGTGCATTCAGCTCAATGGCGTTAATGCCTACACGAGCCATGGTTGCGAGACGCGTTGAGACGGTGTTAAAGGCAGTTTCGTCTACGGGAGAAGAGGGGTGGGTCGTCTACACTCCGGCTGAACGTAAGTGGGAAGGTGGATGTGATAGATGACGGACGGCGAGGAGAGCGAAGAGCCCTGGCCAACATTGTCGCTGTTCCAATCGAAAGAGAAGTCGGGGAGAACACTTGAGATATCGTGGATTGCGTTTCTTCAATAAAGAGTCAACGCAACAGGATACGAGGTTCGTTCGGATGCGCCGAGAGAGAGGAAGTAGCCACTCTCCGTACTGTAGTCGACTTGGAACTTGTAATAGGAACCGGGATGACAAGAGCAGAGCATGAGGAACCAAAACCCATTCCGCTGTTCCCTTCCGATTACATCCTCCCATCGCATCTACCTCATCGTGTAGTAGCTTGGACTGAACGAAGAATAGAGAAAGAAGAGCAAACGCACCATGGATGCTCCCGGGGCCCATGTCCGGAAAGAACATCCCGAAAAGCAGGACCCATCGGCTAGTTTCATCTCGCTCATTGACGACCACGTTATCACATCCAAGAAGTCATCTCGCTCGCAATTCGTCCCGTAGTAGTCAGAGGGACATACCACTGTGGTAACGGTGTTTATCCGTCCACGAAGCAGATAAACAAGGATGGCGATTGCGACACCCAAAACAAAGGTAGCCATGAGGGTGATGAGCGCCCATTCGAGAGGAGTCGTTCCTTCGTTGCTTCCGTGATGCAACCGATACGATCTCTTGCGATAGCCTTTTCGCTGGTTCCGAGACCGTTTGGGGAGGGTTGACTTGTCGATGCTAAAGTAGCTAGGAGGTAACCGCTCGATGCCCGAATCCATGAAACGAAAAGTGGGTGAAAGGAAAAGGAAAGGCTTGCAGAGTCTATCTTGTTTTCCGTATCAACGCTCTGGCTCTGTGGAAGAGAAACCTCATGTGGCGGTCTTTCTTCCTGTGTTTGTGGAATTGGCCTGGAAGTATTCACGCAGTGTATCTCAGTCCCTTTCCTTCAGTAGGGAGCAGGATTCGAGAAAACGGTAGTTCTCCGTAATTTCGCTACTTCAGTACGACGTCTGTTTGTCTCTCCGGGAACCCACTTTTGCGAGGGATGTAGGAAGAGGGGCTCCGTATCCCCCAGAAGAACGGAGTGCAATCGTGAGAATAAAAAGGGATGGTACCGGATTCTTCCAGTCATTTTGGCGATCGAATGAATGGTATTCTTTCGATCCCCCTTCCGCATTATTTCTTTTTCTAATGCTTTCTCGTTTTACCTGTTCTACTGTGAGGGCCTTTACCAGAGCGGCCTCTACCATCTCGGCTGTGAATGCCAGAACTGTTATCGACAGTCGTGGAAACCCCACTGTTGAAGTGGATGTCCAGACTCAGGACGGTCTCTTCCGTGCCTCTGTCCCTAGCGGTGCCTCTACTGGTATCCATGAGGCTGTGGAGCTTCGTGATGCCGGAAAGGCCTTCAACGGAAAGGGAGTCACGAAGGCTGTGAACAATGTGAAGACGATTATTGGACCTCACATTTGCGGAATGGATGTGACGGACATCTACGCCATCGACGATCTCATGTTCCAGCTGGACGGAACGAAGAACAAGGGAAAGCTGGGTGCCAACGCCATTCTGGGAACCTCGTTGGCCGTGGCGAAGGCTGCTGCCGCCGCCAACAAGCAGACTTTGTACGAGTTCTTCGGTGAGATGGCTGGAAAGGACAAGTTCGTGCTTCCTGTTCCTTCGATGAATGTGATCAACGGAGGCAAGCATGCTGGAAATGCTCTCGCCTTCCAGGAGTTTATGTTGATGCCCATTGGTGCAAAGACCTTCTCGGAGGCTATGCAGATGGGCTGCGAGGTGTATCATAGTCTGAAGTCGGTTATTAAGAAGAGATACGGTCTGGATGCTACAAACGTGGGTGATGAGGGTGGTTTTGCTCCCAACATCAAGAGCAACATTGAGGGTCTGGACATTCTGAGCGAGGCTATTGAGAAGGCTGGATACTTGAAGGAGGTCCGCATCGCTATGGATTGTGCTGCTTCGGAGTTCTACACGTCGGACGGCTTCTACGATCTGATGTTCAAGCAGGGTGGCGGTGAGAAGAAGTCGAAGCAGGAGATGACGGAGTTCTACATCAAGCTGGTGCAGGACTATCCCATCGTGTCGATTGAGGATCCGTTCGAGCAGGACGATTGGGAGGCGTACGCTCTGCTCCGTGAGAAGATTGGCAGACAGGTCCAGATTGTGGGTGATGATCTTCTGGTCACGAATCCCGCTCGTATTGCGGAGGCTATTCAGAAGAAGGCGTGCAACGCTCTTCTGCTGAAGGTGAACCAGATCGGTTCGGTGACGGAGTCGGTCCAGGCTTGCTTGGACTCGCAGGCTGCTGGATGGGGAGTGATGGTGTCTCACCGCTCGGGAGAGACGGAGGACAACTACATTGCTGATCTGGCTGTGGGTCTGTGCTCTGGACAGATCAAGACTGGTGCTCCTTGCAGATCGGAGAGACTCTCCAAGTACAACCAGCTTCTGCGTATCGAGGAGAGACTCGGAAACAAGGCTATCTATGCTGGAGAGAATTTCCGTACCCCCGACCGTTGTTAAATCTTTTCTTTGTTATTTTATTCTGTTTATCGAGAGTGTTTGTTACGATCACATTCTTGTTGAGACAACATGTGGAAACTCTACGAGGCTGTCAACAGCACTGTCTCTTCGTTCCTCACTGGCATGGTGACAAATGAGTCTCCGGAAGCCATCCGTCTTGATCACTTCAAACGTCTGTTTGATGACAGTCTCCAGATTATTAACGAGATGCGAGAATGCTCCGAGACGCAGCGCGGCGACTGGATTCGCACAACCAATGTGAAACAAGATTTGCAACAGATGATGGATCTCCTCGTCGAGGAAGAGGCCTCTGCGAAAAAGGAGTCGAGAGAATCCAGTGATGATAACGAAGTGCCCGGATTGTGTATGGATTACGTGATAAAGCAGCACGTCATCGACACACTATGCGGAATCGCGATGGTGGATAACCCAAAAGGCTCCACCGAACTCATCACCACGCAGTTGACAAGGATGTTCCGTGACGTCCATTTCCCGCTCCTCTCCAGTAACACAACACATATCACAATTTCCGCCCTTATCCAGAAGTTCATGCAAATGTACTCGCAGACCATCAGTTCCGGGCTGGAAGCCGCTATCATTCAGTTTATCGAGGTCGCGTTTCCTGCTCCGATTGACTCGTAGGTGATCTGCAACAAGCTCTGTGACGATCCGGTTCTCATCAATGCCTTTTTTACTCGAGCCAACGAGAACACCTCCGAAACTACAGGCGCCATCATCGCCTCCTTCCCCCTCGTCGAACCCCTGATTCCCCACATGTCCTCTCTCTCCTTTCGTTGAACGCTAGCAACGATTCGTCTTCTCTCGGCCGCACGTCGCGAAAGACGATTCTCCTCCTCGCAGCCTTCCCCCTCTCGGATATTACCCTCTTCCTCACCTACAACACGCCCATCGTGAAGCTGCTCACGCAGAACCTCCTCGATGTGGTCATCCAGCTCAGCTCCCCCTCCGATTCCACGCGGCTGGAGCAGCCGGACGAGTTGCTTCTCCAGCGACTCACTTTCCTCTCAGAGCTGCTCATGCTGTGCAAGAGCTCCGCGGACTGCAAGGACAACCCTCAGCGCGCGCTCGTATTGCGCGAGGCGCTGCTGCAGCAGGTGTTGGAGGTCGTTCTGCAGGGGTACTTCGAGGTGGAGCTGATGAGCATCCGGTGGGTGATCGACGATCTCCTCACGCTCAGCAACACGCGCATCGTCGCCAGCACGCGGATTCTGCGACTCATCCTCTCGCAGCTCCTCCGCACGCCGGCGTCGCCGCTCATTGATCTCATCGCGTCCTTCGTCTGCGGCGAGAAGACGCGGCAGCCGCTGCTGTTTCCCACGCTCCTGAGCCGCATCAACAACAACAGCAACGACGTGTCGATCGCCACCATGCAGCTCTTCGACGTCCTGCTCAAGTCACAGCACCCGGTGGCGCTCTCCCACCTCCTTCTGCGCGTGCGAGCGGAGTCCATGGATCCGACGCTCTTCTTCCAGCGCTTTTCCGACCAGTTCGTCCAGCCGCTGCCTTACATGGAGCAGCTGATGCGAGGCCACTCGCTGTATCAACAAGACGTGGAGTACGCGGCTGCCTTCACGAGGCAATGCAGGAGAGGGAGAGAGGGAAGTGTGGAGAATGAAAAGGGAGATAATGAGAATGAGAAGGGAAGTGAGGAGAATGAGAAAGGAGATAAGAAGAATGAAGTGGGAGATAAGGAGAATGAGAAGGGAAAGGAGGAGAATGAGAATACCAATACGAGAGAAAATGAACAGAATGCAATATCGAAACTATCAACCACCCCATCCTCATCACAGAGTGAAGACTCCACTGCCTTCCTAACTATCCTGCGAACACGTGTGCAGATGATGCTGCGACAAGCGATGGAAGTCAATCTGCAAGTGACCCAGCTTGTCACCACCATCGCCACCATCGCACCTCTCGACCTCTTTATCACACTCTTCCTGGATGCGGAATCACCCATCTCCATGACGAAGGAGTTGAATACAGTAGGCATGGAAGGGTTTCTCGAACGTAGGTGTGGGAGAAGGCAATCAACCGATCGAAAGAGGTTGTCAACTTTGACAAGTATCTGGCTATGACAGAGACGACTCTGAACCTGTGCGACCACAAAAAGGGTGTCAAGCGTGAAGATCGCCTCTCCGTAGATGTCACCTTCAACCAATACATGGAGGGATATGTAGTGCTGCGGGAGTTCCTCTCAGAGTTGAGCTGTGTTATCCTTATGCGGAGCTCCCCTGTGTATAGTGATTAATAACCCTGTTTCCTAACAAACATCCCATCACTTAAACAGCCTCAAAGAAAACAAAATCTCGTGCGCCTTTACCAGATGGAGCTAGCAGAAGAGGCAATCTTGGGCCAGAGATCCGCAGCCTCCTTCGCCACAGGTCCGGTGATACCCGATCCCTTCATCTCTCCCTTGGGGTTGACGATCACACCAGCATTATCTAGGGAATAAGATGACACAAAACAATCCCACCCTCGAAGTACAGGTAGACGCCGTTCTTTCTTCTCCAGCTCTTTCTCTGACGGACAACCACAGCGGGCATGACTAAAATGAACCGATGCGACCATTGCTACCCTTCTTGCGGAGCTCGGGCTTTCCCTTCTTGACGGAAGCAATGAACATGTCTCCGGCAGCTAGATGTTACAAAGCAAGAGCACAACACACAAGCAGCAGGGAGCTTGTTCAGACGAGCACCCGTGCGAGTGACGGAAATGACATACAGGTTCTTGGCACCCGTGTTATCGGCGCAGTTGATCACAGCACCCACAGGGAGACCGAGCGTCATTCTGAACTTGTTTCCAGTAGCACCTCCACGTCCTTGGGAATCACAACCTCCGTTCGCGACATACCACGCTTAGCAGCAGCAGCCATTCTAGTGACGAAATGATGGAGATCAAAGAAAAGACCCAAGGGGCCCCATTGTTCAATAGGGTCCCCAATGAACAAAACTACCCGCAAACAGAATCGATTCAATACCCATCATGAACGTTGCAATTGCTCGAAATGGTCTCAGCGGTAGAAGCTTACCTTCTGGTTCTATGTGGCGATGTTTTACAAGATGGCCTTCGTCCCATACTTGCTGAGCCCCTTCTATTTGCTCTATCTCCTTTTCAAGATTGAGATTTTCCAGGGTAGGAGAATCAAGAGACTATCATGTAGACGATTACACCATAAGTCACGTCTTCTGGGTGGTAGATGTGTTGTGTGATCCCGATACTAGTATCTCCTATGCGTGATTCTCTTTCTGCTCATCTCCGCCATCGAGTATAACCCCAAGTATATCGTATCTATTAATATTATAAACTCACCTCCAGACGAAAGTCGTCCCCTCGTCCATGATTCCCAACTCCCAAGGCGTCATCGATCAGCACCGTCTGTGGATTGCGTTTGCAAATGTCATTTACTCGGTCTGCGTGTACTTCTTCCTCACCAAGGCCAACATCGACTTCCTCCACTATATCCCTGATCACTCAGAAGGTGCTTCTCTTAACGCGAACGCAGAGAGGGCGACACGATGAGCGTGTGCAACGCGGTGATTGACACGTTCTATCTCCACAACGGCTGGATCCTCATCGCCTTTGTTGTGTTCTACTGGGTCTGCGCATTCTACGTGAAGAGTACGTTGGAGGTGAAAAGAAATTGAGTGGGCTGTTTGTTTTGAAAAGGCAAAAATGCTCAAGCTGGGGATCGAACCCAAGACCTTCGCGTTATTAGCACGACGCTCTAACCAGCTGAGCTACTCGAGCACCGAAAGTGTTTCTCTTCTCTTTTCTATGCTTGCTAGACTCTCAAAAAAGGCACGTCCTATTCTCACTTTCTAGTTATCCCTCTTTAGCAACGTATAATGGATATGAGCTACGTCGATTGGAAATCGATGCTTCATCTCTCAGTCAACTCCCCTATGTCGAAAAATGCCATCTGTTTGTGCAACTCTTTTGGTATTGATGTGGTTACATCATTTCGGAGGTGCGTTGACTATGATACGGGGAAGCGGATTGTTTGTGATTCCTATTGCTATGAACCCAAACTCTTTGTTGCCGTTCGTAAGAATCTGGAGAAATCAAAGGAAACGATGGTGATCGCAAATCTGGATACAAAACATATCATTGGAATCTATGAAACTGTTAACGGGAATACGCGCGTTCTGTTCTTCCCCTCCATGGTTTATTCGGACATTATCGATCTCAACAGCCAGGGATGTCGCTGGGAAGGCGATTGTCAGGAGGGAAAGCCCTGTGGATGGGGAAGATACTACGACGAATCAAATCGTCTCTCTTACGAGGGGTTCCGCTATGACAAGTTCAACGTCTGCTACGGCACCTACTACTACAAAGACACCGTCAACGAGCAACCCAAATACAAGGGCCAGATGGCCTTCAACTACAAGCATGGATACGGAAAGCTCTACGACCGCACGGGAGCGCTGGTTTACGACGGCGGCTACTTCTACTCGGAGCAGTGCGAGAACATTACGGTGACTGTTCCCGACGGAACGAAACAACGTCAGTATCACAACACGATGATGGCCCATTATGCGATCGGAAAGATGTGCTACATGGAGCGCTCCAAGCTGGAACTCATCGACTACCCTTGTCTGGAGACGCTGGACATTGGCGGTATGTCGTACAGCAGCTTTCAGATGTCCGGAAGCATGCGCATCATCGACTGTCCTCGTCTCCGAAAGATCACCATCAGCGTGTCGTCCTTTACCGGCTTCAATGTTTTGGAGCTGAAGAGTGAGAATGATGATGGAGATGGAAGGTAGATCTCGAGTCGCTTGAGTCCATTCACATCGGCGTTCTCAATTGTCCCAGTCACTGCTTTAGACAGAGTACCGACCTGACGTTTGAGAGTAGGTAGTGAGGAATGATCATGAGAAGATCTTCCGAAGCTGGAGCGCATCCAAGTCGGATACGAGTGCTTTTCAAACCAACAGAATACGACGTTCAAAGGTAGACCCCTTTCCTTTTTCTGAAGTCCAGATTTGCCAAACCTCAAGTATATCATCATCGGCAGATTCAGCTTCTTCAATCGAAACCTGGACAAATGGGAACAGCGAAAGACGAAGAAGTCCCTCACTCTCGTCAGTACGTGTTAAATGGAGTTGCGATCCAGACCTTCCCAAGTTGTGCGCGTTTATGTGCAGTATTGTGTCGTTCATGTACGTTGACACCATCTTCGTGGAGAGTACGAGTGCGCTGTCGCTCACAACTAGACGTCCCGAAGCTTCGGCGAGCTGGACTCGACTGCTACAACTACCTCTTCCCACTCGCCAAGAAGCACATTATAAATGCTCCCGCATTTGAACTCTACTGCCAGCAACTCAAGGAAACGTTTTGAACTGTTTTTCATTGATAGCATTGTTTCTAACAAACACCTCACTGCGCCTGATCAACTGAACCCGTAATCGAAATATCAACAGGAGGCAGCTCTCCGCGCTTTGTCACGAACGGATGCTTGACTGCTTCCTCCATCGTCATGCGATCCTCTGGAATAATCACCTACGCTGAACATCTCCCACCGTCACTCACCACAAGCCTCTTCACAAAGTCGATGAAGTCGGGGTCCACGTTCTCCATCTACTCTCAAGCCACGTCTCCACGCCTACTCCCTGCTCGATCGACGTCACCGCCGTACGCACCGCCTTCACCGCCCTTATTCGTGAATTCCAGGAGACGTCCGGCGAGGCCCAGCCTCCAGGCTGTCTCTCCTCGGGTATCTCCTTCGTCACTGGAGGCGGCCACATCACGACGCCCTGGTTGTCGAACATGGAGGCGGTGACGGGGTCCAGCTGCGCCAGCATGCTCTGCGGAATGGGTCCCAGCAGCTTGTTGATCAGCGCTACGCTCCCAGACGCCGCCCTCGCCTACCGAGATGCTCGCGGTTGCCGAAGAAGTGGCGATGCGTCTGGAAGAGGGGGCGGCCGCAGCCGAGCTCGTACGCCATGCATCCCAGCGACCACATGTCGCAGGGGAAGCTCCATTCCAGGTCCAAAATGACTTCGGGCGCGCGATAGGTTCGAGTTGTGATCAGACCTCGCTTCGGAGAGGCGGAGCTCGACACGCTTCCGAAGTCGATGAGACAGAGGTGGTTAAAGTCGGGTTTGTAGTTCTACGTCACAGCGAGAGAACGAGACGACGGGGACAACGTCGGGGTCTGTGTCGGGAATGTCCTCGATCGGGTAGAACATCACGTTCTCTGCGGGTGAAAAGAGAGGAGCAGAAATACCCGGCTTGATGTCCGTGTGGATAATCTGGCAGCTATGCATGCGGCCCAAAGAACAGAGCAATTGTCTTATCAGAATGCGCAGCGTTTCCGTCTACGTGAGATGGAAACAACAACTCCAACATCAAAGGGCTTACAATCGCGCTCGATGAGAATCTCAAACAGGTTCTTGTTCATGAATGGCAATATTTCAAACACGTATCCTTCTAGATTGAACCATGCTAGAATCTCGGTAATATATGGGCTGCCCATGAACACCACCAACCGACACTACCATTTTCCACCCGAGTGTTTATGGAGTGTAATGATCGTTCGGATCTCTCGCATTGCAGCCAATTCATATCGTTTCTCCCTCCGATTGATCTTCAGGGCCACCTATTCAAATCACTCTCCGTATCCATTCGGTACATGCTTTCCCTCTTCGCTGTCCCATGCAACTGTGACTGTACTACATTTACCTACACGGTGAAGGATATAGCTTCTAGGAAAGTACCAGCACCGATCGTCTTTATAATTCGGTCTATACTGTTAATCCATTCAACCAAATCCTTTACAACGGTTAAAGATGACATCGCCTTCGTGGACATCGTAGCGGTCCTCACGGGGGTGAGAAGCACTACCGTTCGCTTCCGATATATACATAGCACCTGCAAATGACGAAAAATGGCCGTTGCAACTGACTCTGCCAGAAATAGAAGCTATTTGCTCCTTTCCTATGACAAGCCAGTATTTGTATATCAGGATCAGTTTGTGCGTTCATACCACCATCTGACAGAAGAATGTCCGCTGGTGCAGAAAAGAGGGATAAGGATTTTCCTCTTCAAGATGATATCATCACGTCGATATCTTCAACAAAACGTATGAAATGTGCTGGAAGAGTTACATACAGGACGCAGAATAACTCCTGCAAACGAACATGATGAGTAAGGGATAGTCGTCCGTTTTAAGTGATGCAGAAAGAGGAAATCGATCCGAAGAGACAGCATCCATCGTCGCGTTTCAACGTCGGGGGATCAGTCGACTCTGGATCTCGAGGACGAACTCTTTTCTCCAACCGTGAAGTTAGATGAAAGTACGTCTAGTGTGTCCTGTTCAATGTAGAAAAGAGACGTTCTCTCCATCATCGCAACTCCACCATCTCCGACAATGATAGCAGCATTTCTAACATCTCCGTGACACAGGACCATCCCAGTTTGGTCGAAGCGGGAGTCTCCTCAATACGGCACTCCTTTGGTCATGAAAAGCATGCCCTCTCCGATGACCAGGATTCCATTTTAAAAACAGAGGATTCTATCTGCGATGAATCGTCTGAGGCTCCTATATCGTCTACTGAGAGGCCAAATGAGGACCTTCTGAGTGAAGAGTCTATCGGGGATGAATATGGCTACGTTGATCTCGAGGATCTGGATGATGATACCTATTCGTTGGATTTATTTGATTGGCTTTATTTCAGATGCATTATCATAAAGTCACTTCCTCCCTATAATCGAGTGGACAAGAGTTTACTCAAGCACAATCTTCTTCCTCCCAAAGCGAAAACAACCTCTCCGTATACTCTGGTTCTCGACTTGGATGAAACTCTTGTCCATTGCGTGATGGAGCCAATCGAGAATTATGATGTGAAGTTTGATGTATCGGATTCTCGTCGCATATCATATAGATTCAATATAATGAGGCGATCGTTCCCATTTACGCATCCTTCCGTCCTCACCTTGATGCATTTCTGAAGGTGGCTTCTGAGTTGTTTGAGATTGTTGTTTTCACAGCGTCTCAACAATGGTGGGAAAGGAGGAACGAATAGACTTGTAGTTATGCAGAAGCTCTCTTAGGGATTATCGACAAGGAGAAGCGGGTGAGACACATTCTCTGCAGACAGCACTGTCTCTGTATCGATGACAACTACCTGAAGGATCTGAAGTCGTTGAATCGCGATCTCGTACGATTGTGAAAGGGTTACGATGGATAGAAAAAAACAGTGATCATCGATAATTCATTCTACGCATTTGCATATCAACTCGATAATGGAATCCCCATTTCCTCATGGTTCGATAATAAGAAGGACGAGGAGCTCCAGACCATGATTCCATTGCTACAGACAATACGAAAGAAACGTGATGTGCGTCCTTTTCTACGTTCCAAGTATAAGTTGCGAGAAAAGGTAAATCGGTTTACACTTCCATTTTCACGTGTTTCCAACAAGAACTAGAGGTAGAATAGTACAATTCGTATTTGGGTATGCGCTCTTGTGGAAGAGGGCATGTCACGATATATTTCCCATAGAGCCCACCCTTATATACAGTCTAGTTCTTAATGATCATGGACAATCCAACCTCAACAACGTCAATGAAATCCTGTTTTGTTTGAAATGCGCCGATCCATTTTGTGTTGTCTGGACGACTACATCTACACACCATCCAATTCCAACCTGCAATCGATTTTTATATGCGTGGCGTTGTAGAAGAATATAGTAGCAGGAATTAGCGAAATGTCAAAGTACTCGGTATAGATGGGAACCTTCATTGTACATTGCAATTGAAACTACTGCATCCACATCAACGACATAGATATCAGCCATCTTTGATACCAGAATCTCGGATTTGTAGAGCTACTCCTCAACACACCAATTCCGCCATATACAATATCATCTTGCTGCATACACACGATATCATTGGATTTCCCAAAACGAAGAACAACCACCTATGTTGAATCCCACGAGGACGACTACCTTGTCTTCGGTGTTTCGAATGACATCATCTATCTCACTCTTTGTCGACAAATGCTTGAGAAGAGCATCCATCTCCGATTACAATCTGTTTCTCACAAACACCCCACAACGATAAAAGACACTAAGCGAAATGAATATCTTTCGACAGGAACGCGTTCAGAAGCCTTCCCCTCACCCTTCTCTCCCAATCCTACGTCAAGAAGTCCTCGATCGACATCTTCGCAGCACGCGACTCCGCAAACCCAGCTACCCATCAATCGATCATTCCGCTCTCACTCTCCTCCAACACGGCGATCACCAGCTCCTTGAAGTCCTTCTCCTCCGGCATCTACCTCGCAATCGCTTCCCTTTCCTACCTTGTTGTTCAGCGCGCAAAATGTCCGGTAGTTCTCCTGAAGCATCTCGATCACCTTCTTGTTCTTGAAAATGGCCGCCAGCGTCTTGTTCTTGCGCTGGAAGCACAGACGGATCATGCCATCCCACTCCACGAAGTTCACCGCGGGAGGCGGGTTGTACGGCTCGATGCGGCAGACACGCGATTCCACCTTCGGAGGGGGGTTGAAGTTGTTCCGACCCACCTTCAACAGCTGCTGCGTGCGAGCCAGCAACTGTGTGTTCACCGATAGACGACAGTACAGGTTGTCGCCGGGTCTGCGGGAGAGAATGGGGCGATCACCTACTTCGCACAAAGACGCTGTGTGAACTCCTCCTGGAACATCAGAACGGCCGCACGGAAGAAGGGACGGTGCGACAGCAGCTTGAACACGATGCCGGACGAAATCACGTAGGGCACGTTTGCCACACACAGGTCGAAGTAGGGAAGTTCCACCTTAAGGAAGTCACCGTGAATAATCTGCAAATGTGTCGCATACTCTCTGGGAATCACCTCCATCCACCAGCCTCACGTTCCCTGGACCTTTTTCTGGATTTCGTTGACCATGCGCGGGTCGAGCTCCACTGCAATCACCTTCTTCGCCTTCTTCAGCAGCTCCATCGTGAGAATACCGTTTCCGGGACCAATTTCCAAAACAATATCGGTCGGTTTGATTCCAGCCTTCTCGACGATGTTGTTCACCACCGCAATGTTCTTGATAAAGTGCTGACCTAATCCACCTGCCGCTCCCGTTGGCGCGGGTCCTGCCGAGTACACCTTGCTGCGAGCGGGTCGTTCCTTCGGCATTTCGATTTGTGTGGGTGATTACTGTTGATGGATGGAGTATCCTTCATTCCACGAATTGCAGTTCCCGTTCGACCTATCCCAAACAAACAACGCTTCCAATCACAATGACACACTCCGCTTAGTTGATGCTCAACAGCGGCACCATTTCCACCTCCTTCTCCTTCTTTCCATGTCCCTTCAGCACGTACTTTCCGACAAACTTGAGGATCTCGTCCAGCAGAATCACAGGGAACGAGAACGCTAGCACGATCTTCCACTCGCGCCACCCGAGCGGACACACCGAGAAGATGCTCGCCAGGAACGGGATGTAGAGGATGGCGAAGTGCGCGAGGAAGGACGCAGCAATGGCTCCCACCAGATACATGTTGCGATGCGGCGGCACGACCAGCAGCGAACACTCCTCCGACAATGCGTTCAGCGCATTCATCATCTCGATGGTCACCAGCACCGTCAGCGACAGCGTCGACGCCACCACCTTTCCCTTCTCGAAGTAGTCGCACGGGGACTTGAAGTGTCCGTAGTCGCCCACCTACTCCTCAGTCGCCTCTCTCTCGCCCACGGTGAAGTCGTTCCACGAGGGACACTTGCTGTGGTTCATCAGCTGACGCAGCGTCACCAACGGATGCCTGTCGGGCGCTTCCGCGTCCATCACGTACCAGTAAACAAACACGCCCACCGTGGCAAATCCAACGTACAGACCAATCACCATATAGCGGAAGAAGACGAAGGGCGTGATGAGGCCCTCGTCCTTGTCGCGCGGCGGCTTCTGCATGATGTCCGGCTCGGGAGGGTTGAAGCCCAGCGCGGTCGCCGGAGGTCCGTCGGTCACCAGATTCACCCACAGCAGCTGCACCGGCGAGAGACCCTCCGGAATGCCCAGCATCGCCGTGAAGAAGATCGACGCCACCTCGCCGATGTTCGAGGAGATCAGGTAGCGGATGAACGCCTTCATGTTCTGGTAGATCGAGCGGCCCTCCTCGATCGCCGCCACGATCGTGCTGAAGTTGTCGTCCACCAGCACCATGTCCGAGGCCTCCTTCGCCACCTCCGTGCCGCTGATGCCCATCGCCACGCCGATGTCCGCCTGCTGCAGCGCCGGCGCGTCGTTCACGCCGTCGCCCGTCATCGCCGTGATCTCGCCCATGTCTTTCAGCAGCGCGATCAGCTGCTTCTTGTGCATCGGCTCCGAGCGGCTGAACACGCGACCGCCGCCACCCGAGAGGATCCGGATCTGCTCCGCGTGGCTCAGCGCCATGAACTCGCGTGCTGGAGTGAAGAAGAAAATGAAGAACTACCCAGGAAGCTCTTGCGACTCACGTCCTCGTTGGGCTCGAAGATACCCACGTCGCACGCGATGGCCTCGGCGGTGGCCTTGTTGTCGCCGGTGATCATGAACACGCGAATGCCCGCCTCGCGACACTTCAGAATGCTCCCACGCACCTCCACGCGCGCAGGATCCTTGATGCCGCACACGCCGAACAGCGTGAGGTCGCTCTCCAGCGCCTCGAAATTGTTCAGGTCCAGCAGCTTCCTTCCCGTCACCTCTGCTCGTCACACTCACTTGTGCGAAGAATGCTTCGGACCGTCGTAGTCGCTGAACTCGCCCAGGTCCAGCTTCCCCGCCACCGCCAGACAGCGCAGCGCCTTCTCCGACATGTCGCGAATCAGCTCGTTGTAGTGCTGGCGCAGCTCCGGCGTCAGCGGCAGCAGCGTTCCGTTCTGCGTGAGAATCGTCACAAACACCCACCTCCGAACACACCGACGTACAGCGCGCCAGCACGTTCTCCGGGGCGCCCTTCACGAACATGACGTTGCGACCGACCACTCCCTGCGATGGAGACAAGTTCGCTCACCCACCTTCGGCGCGCAGATCACACTCATCGACTTGCGCGTGCGACTGAACTCCAGCGTCGCCTTCACCTCGTATTTGCTCTTCCAGTAGTTGGTGGCGATGCTGCAGCGCTGACTCGGGTTCTTCTTCTGTACCGAGACCGCATGCGGGTCCTATAATGAATTCTCTCTTCGATTCCCACCACGTCGCTCGAGGCAGGAAGACCTATCTTCTCCACGAGGATCTGCAGCGCGGCCTCCGTCGGCTCACCGATCGCCTTGTACTTCATCTTCACGTCGTCGAACTCCACGCCCGACTCGTTGCACAGCGCACACACCTTCGCGATGTTGCAGAGATCGATGCTCTCTGTGCGTTACTTCTCGCTCACTCGCTCACGCAGGTCGTAGCCCTTGAATCCCTTGATGGCGCCATCGGGGTTGTAGGAGACGCCCTCCACCTCGTGACAGACGCCGCGACCGTCGCTGCCCACGCGCACCAGCTCCACCACGCACATCTCGTTCGTCGTCAGCGTTCCCGTCTTGTCGGAGCAGATAACTGTCGTGCAGCCCAGCGTCTCCACCGACGGTAGCTTGCGGACGATGCAGTTGCGCTTCGCCATCGCGCGCGTACCCAGCGACAGACACAGCGTGATCACGGCGGGGAGTCCTTCGGGAATGGCGGCGACGCCCAGCGCCACGGCCACCTTCAGATAGTAGATGCAGCCCTTGAAGAAGCCGCCGAACTCCTCGTCGGTGAAGTGCTTGAAGTTCATCACCCACACCACCACGCAGATCCACATGATCACCTTCCCCAGCAGCTCGCCGAACTCGTCGATCTTCTGACCCAGCGGCGTCTTCTCCTCCTCGTCGCGCGCCTCCATCACCGCCTGCTGGATCTTGCCGATCTCCGTCTCCATGCCTGTCCGCACCACGCAGCACAGCGCGTAGCCGTTCGTCACCATCGTGCCGGAGAACACCATGTTCACCATCTCCGAGATGCCTGCGTTCTCGCTCACCGTCACGTCCGGCACCTACTCTCACAAACACCTAACATGCACACCTTCATGATCGTCTTGCTCTCTCCCGTCAATGCGCTCTCTTCCACACGCAGCGTCGTCGTTTTGAGTTGGAGCAGACGACAGTCAGCGGGGACCTTATCTCCGATTTGAATCTGGATAATGTCTCCGGGGACTAGTCGCGACGCGGGAAGCGAATGGTTCATTCTTCCGTCGCGAATACACCGAGCCGACTCACTCTGCATCTCCTTCAGGGCGCGGAGTGCATTCGCGGCGTTGTTCTCCTGCCATACTCCAATGATGGCGTTGATAATGAGAATAAGCAGAATGACAAAGGGTTCCACAAACGCTGTAATCCCCTCATTATTCTGGAAAATGGCAAGTACAAAGGAAAAGGCCGCACTCACAAGCAATATCTTGACAAGGTAATCATCAAACTGCTCTAAAACGAGTTTCCACATAGGAGTCGGTTTCTCCTTCTCCAGTTCGTTTGGTCCGTTGATCGTCAGACGACGCTGCGCCTCCTTCTCACTCAAACCACTGGAAAGATTCGTTTCGTAGTGGTCCAGACACTCGTCGCCCGTTCTTGCTTGATCTGGAAAGGGACGGAACATGTGTAAAGAAATGTCTGGGAAGGAGAGTGAGTGGAATGAGTTGATTTGGGAGGGTACGAGTGTGTTTGGGTAGTAGAATGGGTTCTACGACAAGGGAGGAAGAGGATCTGTGGGCGAATTCCCGCGGGAGGGAGAGTAAAACTGCAAGGATGAAAAAGAATGATGACAGGGTATTTGCTTGTGAACAACATACAATAACAATAGAATCAGAATGAGCATCTGCAAATGGAGTCTCTTCAGATACACTACACCATTACAGTGCTTTCAAATAAAAAGCACTGCTCTACTGCGGAAAAGAGAGTCTTCGGGTGAATGAAAAGATGAGAGTCAAAAGAAGCGCCCACCGGGGGGCTCGAACCCCCGACCACCAGGTTAAGAGCCTGGCGCTCTACCGACTGAGCTAGACGGGCTTGTTAATCTCTTCCTCTCTGCCTACATCAATATGCACCTCCGTCCGTTGCTTTCATCACTAGCTTTCTCATCGTGAAAACTTGATTGCTTGACAAACAAACAAAGGATATTACACAATTCGCTGAACCATAGTAATATACTGTTACAAAAGCACTCAATGGAATCACGGGTAAATAGGGCGAGGAAGGTGAAGAGGCTTGCACTGCTCGTCCGAGTTGTCAACATGGGGAGGAACAATCTCCGGACTCCGAGGAGGGATATCTGCACTCGTGGCTACACGTATTAGGATATGACATCAAGTTCCTACAGTTTTTGCGGATTCGAAGTCTCTCTTCATCATTGAGAGTATCTTCCGGAGGAAGACCTGTACTGATCTTTGGCAATTCAGTAGACATTATTCTTGTAGATTTAATATGAAAATGAAAAAGGTTCGTCATTTTCGATGAAACGCCCGCAGGAGCTTCGATTCGCTTACTGGTATTCTTTTGGAATAGTCTATATGCGCTTCCTTCCGGAGACACTGCTTTTGCAATGGTACACTGTTTCGGACAACAAACACCCCATTCCCTCATGTCCCCTTCCACATCGAATTCCACCTCCTGCTCCTGGTCGCACCCCACGTACGAGTCCGTCATGAAGTACAGCATCCATTTATAATGACCTGGCTGGCTGGGCGTCGTGAACACAAGGTCCTTGGCGCTGGCGCGGTCCAAATCCACCTCCACGATCGACTGGATCGTATTCTCCTTCGGGTCGCCCAGAATCAGCCACCACGTCTGCCGCAGCTTCTGCGGGAACTGCTGGCTGCGCACCGCCGTGTCAAACCCGTCCTCGCCGGCGCTCAGTGACACGTGCAGCACGCCCTCGCTGCCCGTCTTCACGGTCGTCGCCTCCAGCTGCGCCGTCACCTCGATATCGGGATACTCGTTGCAGAACTCCACCACATCCGCCACCTCGCGCTCGCTCAGTCCCTCCAGCAGCCGACTGCGCGTCGCATCCTCCATCTCCGTGAAGTCGAAGATGTTGTCGACACCCTCCGCCTCGAAGCCGCGACTGCGCTCCTTGTCGAAGTGCGGCAGCTGCAGCAGACGCGAGTCCTCGTTCCACACGCCCTGCACCACCATCTGCGCCAGCTCGATCGCCGCGATCGCCGGCTTCAGCCACATGTTCGTCGAACACACGTTCACCATCGCCTGCATGCCATTCCTCGCCCATCGCTACGTGCAGCAGACGCAGACACGTCGGAAGGATGCGCAGCGTGTCCTCGCGCAGGTCCGTCGTCACCGCGTCGCGACTGAAGTAGCTCTGCAGCAGCACGTTCACCTTGCGCGACACTGCTGTCGGGTTCTCCACCACGTACGTCAGGCGGTTCTCCATGCGCTTCAGCAGCTGCTGCTCGTGCTGCCGGATCGGCATCTGGCTCTCACGCTCTCTCCACGCCTACGTCCTCGAACTCCGTCGCCGACGACAGAATCTGCAGCAGACCGCGACGTTTCGCCTTCGCTGTGATCGACAGCGCGAACAGCTCCGTCGTGTGGCACCGCACGTACAGGTGCGCACTCAGCACGCCCAGATTCAACGCGGCCAACGCGCCCTCGTCGGTCGTCTCCACCGCGCCCGCCTTGCTCAGCTCCTCCACCGCGTTCTCCGTCAGCACGCTCACGTACTCGCTGATCTGCTCGTCCGAGACGCCCGTCAGCGCGTAGTAGACCGGGTTCTGCGGCAGGCGGCGGTAGAAGAAGAACCACGTCAGCCATTCCACGGCGTCCTGCATCGAGCCCACGCTCTTGCTCACCACCGCCGCGTTCAGCGGGTCGGCGAGGTTCAGGTGCAGCGACGACTCCACCGGCAGCGGCTCGAACAGGAACTTGTTCAGATAGGCCTTGCGCGACGTGTGGCAGAACACCAGCGCCTTGCCGCTCACGTACTTGCCGGGCGTGGAGGCGAAGCCAATCATCTGCAGCAGGTCGGCGATCGGGTAGTCCACGTAGCGGTGGTCACGTCCGTCGTAGAAACACGTGTCTGGGAGTGAGAGAGAGGAGGAGAGGAGACCCATCACGAGAACGAGATGTGCCGACACCTGCAGCGACCAGCAGAGGTCATACGTGGCGACGAGCACTTGAATGTAGTCGTTGCGGTACAGCTGGAGGACGAGCGACGCGTCGGAGGCGTTCATGCCCTTGAGGTTAGAATAGGAACAGGACAGTGATCAGAAGTATCTGATGCAATCACGGAGGATGGTGAAGCATGGAGCGTATCCATACCCATCACTCTCATTCACCAGAACTCATCATTCCAAAAGACAGAAACACCACTTACCTTGTAGTAGAAGGCAACTCCCGCCTTCAGCACCGTCTTCAACGCTGGATCCACGACGCTGTCCAACACGCTCTGCAGCTGGTCCTAAACGTGAGAGAGAACACACACAACGACCTCGGGAATGTGCGTGAAGCGTCTCGGTCGCACACTCGCGCTGACAAACGTTAGAATGTCGATAGCGGTCATCTGCGCCTGCTTCCGCGACGGCACAAACACCACCGCCGCCTTGTCTGCGGAGAGCGCCGCCACTGCCGTGTACACCGGCTTGCTCATCGCCAGCAGACGCGTGCCCGCGTGGACGATATCGAAGTCCTGGACGCGGATCTGCAGCGGCTGCACCTTCACGCTCGAGTGGAAGCTGAAGAGACCCTTCTCCACGCCCAGCCAGCCAGCCAGCGATCGTGCGTTCGCCAGACACGCAGACAGCGCCACGAAACGGAAATGCAGCTGGAAGCGGTGCTGCGGGTCCGCCTGCGCCTGCGCCTCCATCGCTCGCAGACGGGACACCACACACTCCAGAACGTGACCGTTCGCGGAACCAATCATGTGGAGGTTGTCGATCACCACCAGACGCACACGCTACGCTCCAACTCTCTCTCCGTGCCTACCTGCAACAGCTTCAGATGAAGACCCTTGCACGTGAAGTAGTCCAGCTGCGACGGCGTCGCCGTCACCACCGTGCAGTTGCTCAGCGTCGCCGTGTCCTCCTTCGGATCGCCAATGAAGCCACCGACCGAGATGCCCAAGCCCTGCTGGAACCGCTGCGTCCACCGCTCTCGCTTCAACGCGCACACTTCCTCCACCGGGTTCACGTACAACACCTTCGCGTCCGGCTGCGTGGCGAACAGTCGCAGCATTGCCAACTCGCTCACGAAACCCTTTCCGGAACCCGCTCGCGCCGCCAGCAACACGCTGGTGTCCGACTCGTACACCGTCTGGAACACCTGCGTCTGGATGGGGTTCAGACTGGTAATCTCTCCCGCGTACAGCGCCTCGAACTGAGGGTTGTGGAGAGCGCTGAGCGGCAGCGGCTGGAGATCCAGCAGTTCCGTGTGCGGAGGGAACTTCTCGGGGAGGATCAGCGAGCGGAAGGAGATGACGTGCGTGGTCTCCGCCTTCAGCCAGCTGTCCGAGAGAATGCGCAGGAAGTACTGCGGAGGCATCGGGTCGAAGAGTGGCACCGTGAAGTTCACGTACTGCGTCTCCTCCGCGTACCGAGCCTTCAGCACCCAGTACTGGTAGTAGAGGAGCTGCTCGCCGTCTCCGTCCTCCACCAGCAGGTGGAATCCCTGCGACGGACCATGCACTTCGACGTCGTAGTCGAAGTCCGCAGTCAGCGCCAGCTCCACCGACAGCACCGAACGCGTCAGCGGGAGAATCGTCGCCTCCGCGCTCAGACGCGGAATCTTGTGCACCATCGACGACAGCTTGGCACCCAGATTCTTGATGGTCTCGCCGCGCGTTCCCACCAGCTCCTCCAGATCCACCGGCGTCATGTCGTAGTAGCGCTCGAAGGGAATCGGCTTGTTGTCCAGACGCTTCAGCACCGACGCCGGCAGCGTTCCGAACTACTCCTCAGGAGACCTCAACGAACCCACCTGACGCAGCGGCGACTGTGTCTCCCACTGCTGGTGCGACACCATCTTGCAGAGCGTCAGACAGCGCTGCGCCAGCGTCGACCAGCCTCGCAGCACCGCGATCTCAAACAGCGCGCGCAGAATACGACCGGCAGACTATGCGTTAAAGGAAACTCATACTCCTACCTGCGTGATGTAGACCATGTCACAAGCCATGGCGAACTTCTCCAGCGTCACGCGACTGATGTACGACTGCAGCAGCACGTTCACCTTGGCGCAAGGGTTCTCCACGCTCTCGCGGATGGGGATCGGAACCTTCTTCATCAGCGAATCCAGCTCCAGCTTCTCCTCGGGACGCACCGTGATCTGGGAGAACTCGCCCGAGAGACTGAACAGACGGAACAGCTCGATCTCCGTCATGCCCGGCTTCAGGTTGGCGTTGTACGTCGCCACGCTCGCATTGCTCAAGTAGTAGTAGGAAGCGATGCGACCCAGGCCCGTGCTCTCGAAGATGCCCGTCTTCACGTCGTACTTGATCAGCGCGTTCTTCGCCAGCTGGGTGGCGGCGCTGTGGATCAGGTCCACGCGGAACTGGAGCAGCGTCGGATCCTCCTTCAGCGACGCAGGGTCCACGCCATACAGCGAGGGATTGCGCAGCATGCGGATGTACAGGTACGTGTAGCCGAGCCACGCCACCGCCTCCGCCACGTTCTGCACGGTTCCCATCACGATCTCGGCGTTCAGGTTGTCCGCCAGCTTCCGGATGAACTGCGACTCAATCGGCAGCTGCGCGTTCATCAGCGACAGGTAGTACGGCAACTCCGCCGCCTTCGTGATGATGATGCCCTCACCGCACTTCTCGAACTGCGGACGACCCGCGCGTCCCAGCATCTGCAGAATGTCCTGCGGAGACAGCTCCACCCACGCGGAATGCTCCGGCGAGTACATCTGCGTGCCCTTGATGATCACAGTGTGCGCCGGGAGATTCACTCCCCACGCCAGCGTCATCGTCGACACCAGAACCTGGATGAGACCCTTTCCGAACAGCTCCTCCACCGCCGTTCGGTCCGAACGACACAGACCGGCGTGATGGATCGCAAAGCCCGTCGGGAGCAGCTTCTTCAGCTCCTCGTTCCGAATCGTGTACTGCTTCACCGCGTCCTCCAGCTCCTGCTTCGACACCTCCGTGGGGAAGAAGCGATGGTGCTCGTCCTTCTCCACCGCCGTGTCCAGCAAGTACTGCGCCGTCTACCCGTCACGTCCTCTCTCCACACCCACCTTCGCCGTTTCCTTCCGACTGTGCACGAACACCAGCACCTGCTTCTTTCCCGCCTTCTCCATCACCTTCTCGTAACAGATCTCGTTCATCAGCGCCATGCTCTTGAACGACGACTTCTCCGTCACGCCGACGAACTGCTGCTCCAGTCCCACCGGACGGAAACTGCTGTCGAAGTGGAAGAGACCCTTCGCAGGGTCCACACGGAGGAAGGCGGCTACGTCCGTGTAGTTGGGGAGTGTGGCGGAGAGTCCCACCAGTCGCACCATCTCCTGTGTCACCTCCACCTGACGGAGGGTTCGCGCCACAAGCGACTCCAGAACAGGTCCTCGCTCGTCGTGGAGCAGGTGAATCTCATCGATGATGATCAGACGCACCAGCTGCGTGTAGGTCCGCTCTCCCGACTTGCGTGTGATAATATCCCACTTCTCCGGCGTCGTGATGATCAGCTGCGTTTCCGCAATCTTCCTCGTAATTCCCTCAAACGCCCTACCTCCTCCTTCGTGAGACTCACATCTCCGCTCAGCTCGCGAACGCTCACGTCATACGGCTTCAGTTTCTACATCACAGACGTTATCCAAACCTACGCGACCGAAGCTGTCTACCATCTCCTTCACCAGAGCCTTCATCGGAGCAACGTACACGATCTTGAACTTGTCCTTGTCCACCGACCCGTCCTCACGGCGATGAAGGTACATCTCGTGGAGGATCGTCATCAGCGCCACGTTCGTCTTTCCAGCTCCCGTCGGGGCGCACAACAACATGTTCTCCTACAGTCACACTCCCACCACAGCCCAACGGAGCTCAGCATCGCGCACTCGTACACCTGCGACTGCACGAGATTCAGCTTCTTCACGCCGTCGAAGCCCTTGTGGAACCATTCCGGCATGTCCTCCACAGCCACCAGTCGGTGACAGTTCAGGTACTCGGGGTCACTGTACTTGTTCGCCGCCGCCGGGACGTGGATCTCCTCGCGTCCGGGCTTCAGCAGCTTGTGGGTTCCCTGTGGCAGGTGCAGCGCCTTCTTGCTCATCACGTGGCTTCCAGCGGCGAACGCCAGATCACTCAGCGACAGCTGCGCCTTCGGCTTCGGCACGTTCAGCTCCGCAGCCACGCCCAGCATCTCCTCCTCGCGCAGCGCCTCCGCGTCCAGCTTCGCTCCCTGCTCCTTCGGCGTGTGTCGCTCCACGCGCTCCGTTCCAGCCAGCTCGTTGCGCGACAGTCCCCACTCCTTCGTGCTGCGGTTCGCCTCCAGCGCCTTCAGCACGCTCGCTCCGTCCAGCGAGGCGTCAGCCAGCAACTCCTCGGCGATGGCGTGACGCGCCGCCTCGGACTCCGCCTGGCGCCAGCGAATCACGTACGCGATCTTAGCGCGGTTGCTCAGCAGAAGCGAGATCAGGTCGGGGTGGTCGAGACCCACCAGCTCCACCAGCTGCGCCTCACTCTCACGCTCGTCGCTGTTCCGCAACGCCTCCAACACCTTCTCCGCCAGCGCCTGAGCCTTCTCGGCGTCCTTCTCGTACTCGCCGATGCGGCGCTGCAGCCAGAAACTGTCGATGTCTTCCACGCGGAGACCTGTCTCCTCCTCTTCCTCCATCGGCTCCGATCGCGCTTTCAGCGCCTCCGTCTCCGCGAGGTCTTCTCCCTCGCTTTCCTCCTCCTGACTCAATACTTCGTCCAGCACGCTCTCGTCGCTCTCCACGTTCATGTCCAGAGCGATCGTGTCGTCCTTCGGTTCATTCTAATCGTCAAGGACGTTAAGAACACTCACGTCGTTCACGTCTGGGTTGAAGTCGGTGATCTCCTTGCTCAGCTCCACCAGGTCGCCGAACTCGCGCTCGTTCATCTTCCCGAGAAGCGACTCGCAGCGCTGCTGTTTTCCCTTCATGTCTCCGTCCTTCAGGATGGTGAGGAGCTCGTTCGCAACATCCGCCACAACGTCCTATGTGTTACAATCTTCCACAGGAACAACTCCCGATGCATCCGGATAATAACGGGTGATGATTGACAACAGCTTTGTGTACCGAACCTCGGTTTCGGCAGTCTTGGGATGGTAGAGCTTGCTCGCATACTCGTCCACAGCCGTCAGCACGTTATTCACGTTCTTGTTGATGGTGATGGCTCCGGTTCTCCTCCGTTTGTCAGTAGTGGACTCCCGCAGCATGCGCTCGCGCTTTCTGAATTGTCAAATCCAAAGGACAGCCCACTGTTGTTCTCTCTTCTCCTTACGCTTTTGAACTTCCTCAGAAACCAAAATGGCTCTATCGCCCATCTTCGGAAGTGGTTTCCCACGGAGACTCTCAGCGGCTCCAGATGGTTCATGTGTTCTGCGCCTTCCTTCTCGATCTGCCTCCAACACCTGGCTCGCATTCTAGATCGATTACGCAATTCCAAAGCCCCCAACAGTTGCGTAGGCGTATTGGCGTTCTTGAATTGCTTTTTCGGCCATTCTGAGTTCGAAACAGATGGATCAATACCTCAAGAAAGGAACAGAGAAATGCGTAGTCCTTCCTCGAAAGAAGTAATTTGAAAAAGCGGAGTCCGGAAGAAGTAGCTATTTCGGTTGAGGAAAGGGAGGCGAAGAGGGGGGTTGCGCGGTAGGAACGGGAATTGGGTGGGGGAGTGGGGGAGAGAGGGGAGGTGGGAAATGGGAGTGTGGAGAGAATGAAGAAGGGTTAGGGAGTGGGAAAGGGGATATTGTAGTTTGATCATCATGTATTAATGAAGGAAAACAACAGCAATGAAGCTATAGCAGCAATCATACCTAGGGAAGCAACCTATTCGTACAACTGATCACCATTCATATGATGGTATCTTCACTTGACCTGAACTCCTAGCATCCAAATACCTTACAAACCTCATGGCGCATCATGCTATTATTGCACTCCTACACACATCATGTTTCCCCGTTTCCCCAATTCATGAGCTCGTCATAGTCCATCGCGCTAATACCGAGGAATGAAGGAATACCCTGCTTTCACCTTAGGTTTCCCTTTGCTAAAAGATTGATCCCTAGATAAGGGTCTGTATGATGAGTCGACCTACTGGGGCCGTGTGAAGTACAACATGATCCGTTGCGACTTCAGGTAGATTGGTGGAATCCTGGAAATGACGGCTAGAAAGGTCATTCTTGGCAAGAAGGCCCACGACGAGGCCGTCGCCAAGATTGAGTCCTGGAAGAGAGGAGAGAACAAGTATTCGGACAAGGAGCTGTGGAACGCTCGCAACATCATTGAGTCCATGGAGCACCCTCAGACCCACGAGATCATCAACCCGATCGGAAGAATGTCGTGCTTCGTTCCCGCGAACATTCCCATCCAGATCGGAATGCTTCTGGCCGCTCCCACCGTTGGTGCTGTATCTGCGCGTGATGCGTAGACGTTCAACGTGATTCTGTGGCAGTGGATCAACCAGTCGTACAACGCCGTGTTCAACTACTGCAACCGCAACACGTCGACGGAGTCGAACAACGCCGATATTCTGAAGGCGTACTGCTCGGCGACGATCGTGTCGGTGGGTGTGGCGCTGGCTGGCAACAAGCTGGTCGCCAAGTGCGGCGGAGGCGGTCTGCTGGGCAAGGTGGGTTCGTTTCTCCGCTCTTACGGTAGTGCATTCCTTGGTTCGCCGTGGCGTGCGCTGGTGCCGCCAACGTGTACCTGATGCGTTTCAAGGAGACGCGCGCGGGAATCACGGTGACGGACAAGGAGGGCAATCCTCTGGGCGTGAGCAAGAAGGCCGGAACGAAGGCTGTGAACCTGACGGCGCTGACGCGCGTCATTCTGCCGACGCCTGGTAGGAGAGGAAAGGGAGAGTGAGTCGTAGTGCTGCTGCTGCCGCCGTTCATCATCGACGGACTGAAGGCCATCAAGTGCGTGCCTGCGGGCAAGTGGGGCAACATCATCACCCAGCTGGGTAGGACTGCGCGGTTGCTTTGACGTGTAGTTGTGTGCACGGCGTGTCTGTGGGGAGCCATGCCGCTCGCCATTGCCGCGTTCACTGCTGTGCAGCCTCTGGCTGTGAGCAAGCTGGAGCCTGAGCTGCAGGAGGAGCTGAAGGCCAAGAACTACACTGATGCCAATGTGTACTTCGATAGAGGTGTCTAACGTAATTGCGTGGTGTGTTTGTTGGATTTGATGGTATTTCGATTGATTTGACTCGTTTTCACAGAATTGCGCCATGGCGCACTCCCTCCCCACAAATTGCCCCGTATTTTTGTCCTCGATTTCGACTCATCTGATTCGATCACAAATAATACACACTTTCATCCATGGGTCGTGTTATTAGAGGTATGTGTGAATGGAGACAAATCGAACGGTATGGTTAAAAGTGGGAACGGAACAATGCGTTTGTTCTCCTCCCTTTCCTTCCCCATTCCCTCTCTTTGTGATTTGTGGCGAAGCAGTTGCTCATTCCCCTTCTAGGTCAACGTAAGGGAGCCAAGGGATCCGTTTTCATGGCTCACACTCACCTGCGCAAGGGAGTTCCTCAGTTCCGTGCTCTGGACTATTCGGAGCGTAACGGATACATCAAGGGAGTTGTTAGAGAAATCGTCCACGATTCGGGCCGTGGCGCTCCTCTGGCTCGCGTGACGTTCCGCAATCCGTAGGGAGTGTGTGGTTGTGTGTGATTTGGTTAGTTACCACTACCAGGTGGACAAGGAGCTGTTCATTGCTGCGGAAGGCATGTACACGGGTCAGGCTGTGTATTGCGGAAAGAAGGCGGAGGTGGGTGTGGGCAACGTGCTTCCTCTGCGTGAGCTTCCTGAGGGAACGGTTGTGTGCAACGTGGAGTACAAGATGGGCGATCGCGGTTGTCTGGCTCGTTGCAGCGGTGACTATGCTACGGTGATTGGTCACTCGGACGACAAGACGAGCACGTTCGTGCGTCTGCCTTCTGGAATCAAGAAGACGGTTCCTTCTAGGTGAGTGATGATATCTATTGTTAATCGAAGCTGCCGTGCGATGGTGGGTATCGTGGCTGGAGGAGGTCGTATGGACAAGCCGATGCTGAAGGCTGGTCGCAGCTACCACAAGTACAGAGTGAAGCGCAACGAGTGGCCGAAGGTGAGAGGCGTGTGCATGAACCCTGTGGACCATCCTCATGGAGGAGGTAACCACCAGCACATTGGTAAGCCTTCGACTCGTGGCAGAGGCACGCCTGCTGGACAGAAGGTGGGTCTGATTGCTGCTCGTCGCACGGGTCGTTTGCGTGGACGTATCGAGCCTTAAGAACATGAAAAGGAATTGCCAATGGATGAATAACGTCTGTTTGTTGCGTTCAATCAAGAAAGGTGTGTATGAGCAGTGGTTCTTGGTAATCAAGACTCGTATGACTCTTCACCATTTCACCATAAAACCTCAAGTACTGAACAAAATGGTAGGAAGCTATTGAAACGCGTTTCTAATGACCGTAGGCTGCTCGCCCTGTTGTTTCTGTCTACTCTGTTGAGAACGCTGATGCCGTGAACGCCACCGTTCCTCTTCCTGCTGTGTTCACTGCTCCTATCCGTACGGATATCGTCCAGTTCGTCCACACGAAGTAAGAGTGAGAAGGAGAGTATGAGGGTAGCATGGCTAAGAACGCTCGTCAGCCTTACGCTGTGTTCAAGCGCGCTGGTCACCAGCACTCTGCCATTTCCTGGGGAACCGGAAGAGCCGTGGCTCGTGTCCCTCGTGTGTCTGGAGGAGGTACCGCGAGATCGGGTCAGGGAGCGTTCGCTAACATGTGTCGCAAGGGTCGCATGTTCGCCCCCACCAAGATCTGGAGAAAGTGGCACCGCAGAATCAATACCAACCAGAAGAGATACGCCGTGATGTCTGCTCTGGCTGCTTCTGCGGTTCCCGCTCTGGTGATGGCCCGTGGTCACCACATCGACGAGGTGCGCGAGATTCCCTTCGTGGTTGCCGATGAGGTGTGCAATATGAAGAAGACGAAGGAGGCTGTTGCGTTCCTGAAGAAGGCTGGCTGCTACGAGGATGTGGAGAAGGTGGCTGAGAACAAGAAGATCCGCTGCGGTAAGGGAAAGCTGCGCAACCGTCGCTACACGACGCGTGTAGGTCCGATGGTGGTGTACGCCGACAACGAGGAGGCGATCACCCTGCCTTTCCGCAACCTGCCCGGAGTGGAGCTGTGCAACGTGAACCGTCTGAACCTGCTGCGTCTGGCTCCCGGCGGTCATGTGGGTCGCTTCCTGATCTGGACGAAGGCTGCCTTCGAGCAGGTGGACGGTCTGTACACGCTGCCTCAGAACATCGTCGCCAGCGCCGACATCAACCGCATGATCAACTCTGCGGAGATCCAGGCTGTGGTGCGTCCCGCTCTGAAGAACGTGAACTACCCCAAGAAGGCGAACCCTCTGCGCAACAAGGCTGTGATGGACGAGCTGAACCCCTACGCCGCCATCGCCCGTGCTGCTGAGCAGAAGGCCATTGCCGAGAACATCAAGAACAAGGCTGCCAACATGGAGAAGAAGCGTGCCCTGAAGGCCAAGTTCGCTGAGCAGAAGGCTGCTTACTACAAGAACATGATGTTGTAAGGGAGTCAACGAGAATTGAGGTTCCTTGTGTTTGTTGGCATTCATTTTTGGGTTGATGGTGATGGAATACGTTGCGAAGTGAAACCGTAATCACAGAAATAATGAACGATCTTGTGGTTGTTGAAATTTGCAAGGAAGGTGGATTTATGAAAGATTACACCCTTACCTCGGTCATCACGACGAATGGACTCCTTCCACTCTCTGGACCGGGAAATGCCTACTATCAGAAGGGAGACGAGACGTACCGTCTCCAGGCGAACTGGATCAAGGGAAAGAAGGAGGGGAAAGCCATTCTGTACAATTCCCACAACCAAGTGTGTGCGCAGCTGAACTATGTTGATGACGAGATCAATGGTGATTGTGTGATTCGAGATGACAAGGGAATTACTCGCTTCCATGGGAACATGGTGAATGGAGAAAAGGATGGGCTCTGTGAAGAGTTCGATAAGAATCGTGTGCGTACCTTTTATGGATACTACGAAGGAGGCGAGAAGCGCTCACTCTTGGTACCGGTTTCTTCCTCGTTCCCCCACTTGTTGAAAGAGTTTTCGCGTTCCGGTGTACTCCTGACCATTTCTGAGTACGATCCATTGAACTGTCGGAAGAATGGTCATTGTTTCATCTTCGAGAATAACAACGTGGTTCGTTGCGACATGATGAATCAAGGCAAGCGGCAGTTCACTTACGCCACGTACACTGCCGATACAATGACTTGTTTCGATGAAGGGGGCAACAAGATCTACGAAGGCTCCTACAAGAATGACGTAACGAGTTTGTTCTGTAAGGAGGGAATGGGTTGCGAGTTTGATGCTTCCGGTACGAAAGTCTACGATGGTCTCTTCCACAACAACAAGCGATGCTGGAAAACCATACGCAGCCCTAAGAATCCTCTAATCGTGTTGATTAACGATATCAAAACAGGAAATCTTCTCTTCCTCGTTCACGTAAACAACCAAGGATATCGTGAGGGAGACTGCAACTGCTACGAGAATGGAAAGCTGACTCACGTGACGTGGTGGGAGAATGGTGTGGAGAAGTACACGCGTCTGGTGTTTTCAGGCGATGAAGCGACGGAGTATGCGAGTGATGGAATCACCGTGGTTTATGTGGGTCACGTGCGCAACAACTGGCGTGAGGGCGAGGGAACCGAATACAGAGACGGAGTGCCGAGCTATGTGGGACAGTGGCATAACGGGGTGCCGCATGGAGAAGGTTCGCTGCTGAATGAGTTTGGTGACGTGATGTGCGAGGGAGAGTGGCGATGGGGATACTTGTATACGACGGAGGGATGGCTGGATTATGCGAGTCGAGAAGTGATCCAAGTAAAGGAACCGTATATGTTGCCTTTGTGGAGACAGCGGGGAGGAAGAGGAAAAACGATAGTGGGCACCATTGAGAAGAAGTCGAATATTCTGTGGGATGAGATGGAGAGTTTTATTGCAGATAAGGGAGAATGGTTCCAGTTTGTGTTGTGCCTTGCATATGCGATGGCTGTGTTGTATTATTTCACGAGTATGGTGTTCTCAATGAAGATAACAATCATTTCAATGGTGATTGAACTGGTTATTGTCTCTGGGGCTCATTACTCTTTTCGCATGTAAGAAGTGGATGAAGGGATACGGAGCTGCAATTCCATTACAAGTATGGTCGTGGATCGTGACAGTAGAATCAGTGATCGGTTCGATTCTTCAGCCAGAGGCTTATATTAACACTTGGTTTTTGCTGTTACCATCTGTTTTTGTGGCTGTTGTTCTCTTAATTTTCGCATATATTGCGGAATCTTCTCTCTTCAAGTTTTTCATTTCTTCGTATCCTCCAATTTGTATCTGTTCCCTCTTCCCAACACACTTCATAGAGTGGAACTGGGCTTATTACGGATTGGGTATTATTGTTGGACTTATTCCCTCTGTATTCTTACTGTGGAAGCCATCGAGTGATCTTGCATTCAGATGGAGTCCTTTGTATTCTATCATTTATGTATGCTTTCTTATGTTCTATGCACTTTCATCTACTACGTTCGCGGTGATACTAGTTCTAACAATCGTGTTGATTTCTCTGCTGTTCTGTATTCTCAATAGTATATCTAAGTCCGGAAGGGAAGAAATGGGGGATTACCTTAGGCCTGTTGCAGATGATCCAGATAACCCTATGCTCGGCCGCTACACACCGAAACCTGTCCCCATAATCCGTTTTGAACCATCTGAAGAAGAGCCAAGACCATACCAGAAAGGTAACTCTATTCAAGTATATTCTTGTTTATTATCAATATTCGCTAAGAACAAACAGAATCACTCTCCTTCAGTCGCAATAAACTCCGTAGATGCACTTCCACTATCGCTCCACTCTCTGGTCTTGTCGTTTGGACCGGAGCTCCCGTAATAAACAGAGTCAAACACTTCCGGGTCATTCAAAACATCCGATCCAGACACATGGATTGTCTCATTCCGGTGAGACACATAGGGCCTCTCAAATGTCATTTCGTAGGGAACACCAGGCTCATTCAGATTCTCATAGACATCATTCGTCAGTTGAATGTCGCGAATCGAGGACACTTCGGGAGGATAGTAACGATGGCTTATTGGACGCTCCAACACCTCATCGACCTGCTCCGAATCATCCAAAGACTCCTCTCCCACATACGAGCGCGTAGTCGCGCTTCCCTCTACGGGAAAGAGAGGTCTCGTAATCATCGCTTCCGTGGACTCTCTTTCCAGCGTGTCTGCGGTTGGAGTGACCAAGGAGTCGTCACCCGACATGATCATTCGTCGCTGGTTCACATCCGTTCCTTCAATCCCGTCATTTCGTTGCGATGTCACTTCATACTGCGATGACAACAGCTCGTTCGGTATTCGCAGTGAATCCCTTGCTGTATGCGATCTGGAAACGCCATCCACACTCTGAAGGACTTCACGTATCTCACTGTGAGACAAATCCGCTGACTGCCTTCCCAACAGTCCCACGGAGCTCTCAAGCGAGGTGGACATGTGTTGCGAGGGATTGCCTGTTTGTTGACTGAATGACGCCTGCGACATGTTGTTTAAGTAGTGGTTCCTCGTCACGTCTGTCCACGAGTCCCTCACGTTATACTGATCGGTGACAAACGTTGACCCGTCGCCAGGAGGCTTCACGGGATCGTAGGTGGCTTGAATGGCAGAAGAGAAGGAATGGCCAGATGCCACAGGAATGAGCGTGAAATCGGGTTTGTGAAGTCGGTGACGCTTCACCGAGATGATCGAGTTCCGCTTCGTCAGTTGAGGGGCGATGAGCGAAATGGCATGAGAGGTATCGTAACGGAGTTTCTTCGTTTCTAAAAGCAGGGAGCCGACGTTCGTTCGTCTGCGAAGAATCTAGGGAAGAGACGACATCCAGAGCAACGGGCAGTTTGACAGTGGACGAGTAGGAGAAAAGATCGGCACAGGAAATCTTCCCTTCTCCGACGAACTGGTCATTTTCGCCTTGAACAGCGAATGTGTAGTGGTTGGAAGGAACGTCGTAGTCGCTGGTGAGAAGAAAGCGGAAGTTCCATTCTAGCGTGGTCAAAAGAGAAAACAACCAACTGAAGTTCGTTGATTTCTGGGTGTATCCGATACAATGGTTTTTCAAATAGAGTTCAACGTACAGTGGCTTCTGATCGTACTCAGATGCATCCTATAATAGGACCCCCCTCACGTCGCGTACAGCTAGTTCAACTCGTTTCACAGTGATGGAGAGGGCGCACACAAAAGAGGGCAATCCCGCTATGTTAAACGGACAGAACGTGGCATCCCTCTCAATATACTGAATCCATAGAAGCACAGTTCCAACTGTGCTTCCATCTTGCTGAGAGACAAAGGGCACAATTGCCGGACCAAAGATGGTGCTCAGCAAGTTGTTGTAATCACAGTAGGTATAGGTTCCCAGACACTTTCTACATCAAATTGGAAAAGCAGACGCACGGTTTCCGTATCACAGAATCGTCAGACAACAATGAAAGTGTCACAGGATGTGAGTGGAAGTCTTCAAAGGAGCAGGGAAAGATGAAGCTCCAGTTGAAATCCGGGTTCACACTTTTCGGCGTGGAGGGCGACTTTTCACTCATTGAGATGAAATCACACTACATGTCACTTCATCGATAGCGAGTACTTTTAGTCGATATTTCTTCGCCTGCTGCAAGTTGGATCCACTTGCAACTGCAATAACTACGTAAGTAGACTCATTCATTTGGCGATCTGTGTTTCCGTGGAATGAGTGCTTAAACTAGTGGAGATTGAAAACTCCTGCAGATCCGAAGTAGTATAGTGGTTTAGTATTTCCGCCTGTCACGCGGACGACCGGGGTTCGATTCCCCGCTTCGGAGACTCTTTTCTTTTCACAAACAAGACCACTTCTTTTTGCACAACGGAGTCGTCACGACGGTTCCATGGAATCGTTTTCGCACTTTTTGCATGTAATAATAATTTGTCATGTAGCTCTTGGACAGCTTGGATGAAACGTGCTGCTTCTGGAAACGGGAACTATCCTTCAACCATTCTGAGAACGGTTTACGGGAGATGGGGCAAATCAAATGCGTAGAAGTCACCTCCCAAAACGAATCGATATCCTCCCAGTCGTAGCGTTTCCACGTAGGATATCTTGTTGTACCCGTAATTGATGAATCCCTCGTGGAATCGCGTCATGTTATCATCGCGATGGACAATCAGGTATCTACAATCAACACCTCTCGACACCCCAACGGCTCCTGATACGGATTCTTCCAGCAGGTGATGTTGTAGTAGGGAGTGTAGATGCCCTTGCGTTTATCATGCAGCCAGGAGTCGGGAGTGTAATACTACAGTTCACCGTTCCAAGAAACGCAACATGTGTGAACAGATGCTTCTTCACGTTGGAGCACTTTCTCTTGTTGTTGCACTGAATCAGATCTTGCATGGAAAAGGGAATTCGATGGAGCACTCTGTGGGTGACTCTCCAGCTTCGTTCGTACGACTGAAGCTGCTCCTGGAACGTCCCGTTGAAGATGCTCCATCCCGTGTGGAAGAATGCGGGAACGACGACTGCTGTTTTCGGATCGTTTTTGATTTCGGGAGGAAGCGCGAGGATGCGTTCGTACGAATTCTCTACATGAAACGAATGGAGAAACCGAACCGCTCATCCACATGTCGATGTCTAGCATCAGAAAATGACTCGTTCGCACGTGGTGAATGCCGATGTTGCGAAGAATGTTGATGGGGAAGTTTTTGTAGAAGAAGGTCCCTTCGGAAACGACGTAACTGTAGATGCGGATCCGGTCGTGACACAAGATGGAGCTGTTCTTCTGTTGGAGGAAGGAGTTGAAGCCGTCGAGCTCTTCCTCCTTCAGATACATCACAAAGACGATGGGACTGGAGGTGAGAAACGAGTTGCGATCCCACCCGTTCCAGCGCGACGCCACGATCGGCATCACAATCGAACGAACCATGCTGCCTGTAGTGACCAGCGTGACGTCAAACCGAGACTCATCGAAGGGCTCCACTCGCTGAAACAACGGTCACAAGTCTACCTTCGTCTCTGGGAACGTCGTCTGCCATCTGACAGTTCTGATAGAGATACAGCGAGGTTCCATCTTCCCAGTGATCACGTTCTGAGTTCTCTCGGACGAACAGATTCATGTCGCTGACTGTGTTTGCACTTTCGATGTCCTTTTCCGACACCTTGGAATCCACATCTTTGATTCCCATCTTCGTTTTCAAAGCAACTCCACACGTACGTTTTCCATCATTCGCTGTATGACTTCGTCTTTGGTGACGGTATGTCTAGGATCATTATTCAAACTGTTTCAATGATACACTTGCCCCATTTTATTCGATGTCGCATACGAGTCATCTTCGGAAGTCAATCGGATAGGGGATCGAATTCGTTTTTCAATATCCTATATATGAACATAAACAGAAGAACCAGACAAGTAGATCGGTTATTTTTGTAACACGATCCATTGTGAAGGCAAGACTAAAGTGAAACCCCCCTATAGCTGCATACAGAAAGACAGTACAGATGGTGGCGACAAGAATGAGGAGTGTCTTTATCTGCATCGTTCCGTCTTTCCTTGTTTGGGGTGATTGCGGCATTGCGACAATTGTACACGCAATGGCGCTTTCCCTTAAAGTGTGCAGAAACCTCAAATCGGTTCGGTTTGATTATGCAACACTCTAACTTGTCCAATAAACGCGATCTTCTTGGAGTGAGTATTGATGATTGGATCAACTCCTCAGGACAGCGACGATCGGATGGCGCAGGAACGTTCGAGACTGTTGATGGAACAGGAGAATGATAATCGTCTCCTTGAATTGCACAACAAGATGTCTTCTTTGAAGAGTGTACGTATTCATTGCCATTTCCTGATCAGATTGCTGTGGACATTGATGGAGAGGTTAGACAACAGAATCGGTACCTTGATGGCATGGTACAGAGTGAACTCTTTGCTGCAACTTAGGGAAACGATATGTCCAATGTGGTGAACGGAATGCAACGTACACTGAATAAGGTGGGAAAGTTGCTTTCGAATGCAGATCAGCCGTCCCTCGTTGTTATCATTCTCGTAATTGTACTCTTATTTGTGATTGTTTGGAAAGTGTTCTTTAAGAAATAGAACTGTTTGTTTCAATTCACAAGCATCACTTTGCTTTTTTCTGTACTCGCTTTCCTTTCCGGTAAATCTTGGAGGCGTCGGTAGCCATAGGGATTTTGGGTGTTGGGACTTCGATATCACTCGTCTTGTCACCACTATAAATGACGAACACAGAACACAAGAACTCTTTGAAAATGTTCTTGAAAGCTCGAACAGGTCCATTGCTCGGCTTCGGCTTCGGAGCATCCTTCACAGGCTCGACCTTCTTTGGAACTGCTTTCGCCGCTACACGTCAGACGGTTCATTGATCAATACAACGAAGAAGGGATGTGAGAGAAGAAGACATATCAATCTTCGGCTTGAGTTCTTCTTCTTCTTCCGAAGAGGAACTATCGGAAGAACTGTCGGAAGAACTACTCGAGCTGTCAGAAGAGCCGTCGGAAGAACTATCCGAAGATTTCTGTTCAACACTCTTCGAGCTACTTGATTCCTTGACGGGAATAGACTCCTTTTGGATCTGCTCCTTCTGCTCCTCCTTCTTCTCCACAACCATATCGCTCTCCGACTCGGCGTCGGACTCCGAGAAGACAGCGGTGTTATTCAGCTTGTCTGCGGCGGGCTCTGCAAGCAGACTTGGCGCCGGCTGCGTCTTCGGCTCCTCAGGAGACGTCGACAACGAATCCGAGGACGAGTCGGACCAACCTTCCGAATCGAACGTTACGTGGATCGAGTTGTCGAGAACGGGCTTCGACGGGGGATTCTTCGCAGTGAGAGGCGAAACCGGCTCCTTGGCAGGCGACTCTTCGGAGCTGGATGACTCGTCCGAAGAATCGCTTGAGCTGGTTGATATCGCTCTCTTCTCTTCCGTGATCCGCTCCTCCACCTCTCGCTCACTCTCGCTTTCCATACTGGAAGACGTATCGTCAATGGGCGCGGTTTCCATCGGGTCCATCGCGGAGACGGGAGCAGAATCCACCACGGGAGCAGGAACCACTTCCACCCTGAGAGGACCCGTGACAACCGGAACGGTGGCAGAATCCATCCTCGCAATCTATCCATCAACGATAACTACCAGAACGACCTTCTCGGGGACTACATCACAGAGACTGCCTCCCTCGCGCTTCAGAGGAAGAGAGGGAGTGGGTTCAGAGATTTTCACCGTTTGGACTATCCGTTCCGGTTTTGTGTTGGGTGGGTTATACATAAAGTAGTAGTGCTGCACATCGTCCGGAATGGACGTATTCCGCGAAACGAGATAACGTCGCTTCTACCCATGAGAAACGGTTCCATTGCACTTACATCGGGATCACCCAATTCCACCGATACGCCAAAGTCCGAGTAGTTCACCTCGTTTGCCGAAAGAATGTGTCTGCCGAATTAGAAAATGGACGCAACTCACTACAGTGCATCTAGCTGCTTCACGGCGCTTCGGAGCACATCATCGATCGTTTTCATTCCCGGCTCCGTCGTGAAAAGGAAGTAGGTACTCTCCTCGCTTCCTTTTGTGTACAATGCCTTGTGGAACTGCATCGACAATTATAACTGAGAGTCGTACACTGTGTATGGAAGGTTTCATTTGTAGTTGAAGTGTTAGGCAGTTCTTCAGAGGTGTTTGTATTCAAATCGCACTCATGTGCATACTTGTCATCGCGTCCTTTAGCCTATTCGATTGCTACGGTATTCCATTCCCTATTATCCTCCCACTCTCCTTCCTTTCACGAAGACCCTATTTTAATGGGAGCCTTTCTGCTGGGAGGACCCCCTTTTCTGTCTACCACCATAAAACAATCAGCAGGTATGTTTTGGTTTGGATTGGAGTGTCCACACCTTAGTCAGGATCAGCGAATTCGTTGACCTCACTGGTCTGTTACAGGAGTGGAAGAGGAATCGGAATTCGTTCCGCCTTCCGTTTTGGGAGACCTTGAATTCCTGAGCCGTTTGAGTTGACATGGATCGACTTTCGTCATTGACCATCCTTGTCTTAGTTAATGGCCCCATACTAATCGTGTTTAGGTTTCTTGTTTGTTAAGATACAATGACATGCGAAAGGATTAGGCTTGTCGAGTTCCTTCACGATGTCGTTCTCCATGGAGAGAGGGCCCGTGGTTGGACTGTAGCGAACGATTGGAACCCCGTCTCTCCCCACAAGGAACTTGGTGAAGTTCCACTTGATGCCTCTGTGTGTTAGGATAGTTACCAAGTCGTACGAAACGAGGAATCCAGGTAGGGAGGACTTGAGGAATGCGAATACCTCGTTCGTATTCGAGCCGTTGACCTACTCTGGATTCACCGTACTGAACCTACGTCGCTCTTTTGCATCAGTGGAAAAGTGATTCCGTATTGATCTCGGACGAATGACAAGATATCCTCATTGGAACCAGACTCCTGGGACAGGAACTGGTTGCAGGGAAACGCAATGACAGTGAATCCGCGGCTCTTGTACTTCTCGTAGAGGAATTCGAGATCCTTGTACTGAGGCGTGAATCCACAATGGGATGCTGTGTTCACGATGAGCAGCACGTTGCCCTTGTATTTTGAAAAGGAGCATGGATGTCCCGTGATACTGAGAAACACAACAATTCAATCCCTACTCGTTCACTACGAAATCGAAGATCGTTTTTCTCATTGGAACGGAAAAATTGAATCCATCCTTCGCCATGTCACTCTTCAACAAACAGACTCAACAGTTTTGACAAAAACTAGTTGCTTATTCCTCAGCGTCCTCCTTCTCTTCCTTCTCTTCCTTCTCCTCTTCCTCCTCCTCGCCCTCCTTCTTCTCAGGGAGCAGCTCCGAGTGCACGAAAGGCATCACACCTCCCGAAGCAATCGTTACGTTGCCCAGAAGCGCGTTCAGCTCCTCATCGTTGCGGACAGCCAGCTGAATGTGACGGGGAATCACACGGTTCTTCTTGCCCTCCTGAGCCACGTTTCCAGCCAACTCCAGAATTTCAGCCGTCAGATACTCCAGCACGGCAGCCAGATACACGGGAGCACCGGCTCCAATACGATCGGCAACACGCATGTCACGCATGTAACGAGCAATACGGCCCACGGGGAAGGTGATTCCAGCACGCGAGCTACGGCTCTGAGTCTTTCCGTCAGTCTTTCCACGTCCACCCTTTCCTTTTCCAGCCATGATTTCAATCGGTTAAAGAATATGTGAAAGGAATCGAAGCGGGAAAAGCGACGCGGGAGAATCAACCGGGAATAGTGCTTAGCCAATCAATGGATGATGAGTGATTTGATTGGATAATTCGTCTTCTCAGGAATTTTGATTGTCCAATCCGATCCCTCCTATTGAAATCGCCTCGTTTCATTGGGTTTCTCGAAATCGATGCTTTCCTCCCGCCTTTTCCGTCTCGTTTGAATCACATATTCTTTCAAATTCATAACCATGTCTGCTACTGAGAACGAGAAGACTCCTGTGGAGAATCCCGCTGACGACAAGAAGAAGAGAAAGTCCACCAAGGTCGACTCCTACGCCACCTACATCTACAAGGTTCTGAAGCAGGTGCATCCCGATCGCGGTATTTCCAAGAGAGGAATGGCTGTGATGAACTCGTTCGTGTCGGATATCTTCGAGCGTATTGTGACGGAGGCTGGTCATCTGGCGCGTGTGAACCACAAGAGCACTGTCGGCACTCGGGAGATCCAGACTGCTGTTCGTCTGATTCTGCCTGGAGAGCTGTCGAAGCACGCCATCTCCGAGGGAACCAAGGCTGTGACCAAGTTCCGCGGCGAATAAGGATTCGGGTGTTTTTCAATACCACAGTCCCGTGTGTTTGTTAACAATCACTCCATAAAGCGACTAAAACACTTCCAACTGTCCTTCGCTCCAGCACGCGCGTGGCGTGAGAGTGAAATACGTCATGGGCTTCGCGTACAGCTTCTATTCCTCACCTCCTTCTCCCACAAATACCAGAATGCGACACTGCTCGGGAGTCAACACCTTGCCGCTCTTGCAAACGGTGTAGTCCTCGCGCATGTTAATCTTACCGTTCTTGATTTCCACAGGCAGACGCAGCTTCTTGAACTCCTCCATCATGCTGTGCGCGAACGGCATCTCTCCCTTCGGAATCACAAAGTTCTCCGTCGCCTTGAATCCCGCACGTGCGTAGTCCAGCGACTTGTACTCACGGAAGAAATTCATCACCTCCTCCTTTGACCGGTTGGTAAAGAAGAGGGCGCAGTTTCCGCCGAGATTCTCTCCCAGCTTGCACAGATTGTCGCGGTACTCCTCCTCCGGCGTGCGTCCAAGAGCAACCTGCATGACACGATTCTTGCCCAGGAAGAATCTGCGTCATGAAGATTGTGCAGCGCATCCTACCTGCAGTCGCTCAGCTGGCCGCGCAGATCCTTAAACGCGTTCGTCCGCATGTTATCGAATTCCAGCACATAGATGTACTTGAACGCATCTACCGCCTCTCGGATCTTATTGACGACGTCGTCCTTATGCTCCTTTCCACGAGACTTGGTTTGGGTAAGACTCACTAGAACGTCACCAGACGCGTCACATCGTCATACCAACGTGGTTTCTCTTGGACTTGGGCATCTGAATGAATCAACAACTTCGCAATGGCGAGACTCCGGAATGAAACTATTTTCGGGTATTTGCGTCACGAGGGATGCCAGAAATTGGAGCATTTTCCCGTGCTCAACCCATTGTTTCTTTTTGGTTTCGCGCAGATGAGCGTCCCGTCGACGGAACAGGAGATAGTGCGACTCAAACTGGTGAAACGGTAGTGGAATTGCCATCCCCCCATTCTAGAGAGTTCTTCTCTGTCTACGCAAAGGGTGTTCACTTGATGATTGACTCGCGGTACCAAGAGTTGATGCCGACGGGAAGCGGGAGTTATGGAATCGTGTATAGCGCGGTTGATACCGTTTTTTGAATTTGGAATGTGGTCATTTGCAGGTCACTCGAAGGAAAGTCGCCATCAAGATCATCCCCATGTTTCAAGAGGGCCAGCAGACCGAAATTCGCAACCTTGTATGCATGATGAAGCGATTACAACGACTAGAGAGAGATCAAGTACTTGCGGTTTTTCCACCAGTGCCCGCATGTTCTCGATATTCTCGACTACTACTGCTATCCCTACGCGTCGTGCGTGCGAATGAACAACTATGTGAACCAAATGGTCCATCTGTACATGGTCACCCCTCTGTACGATTTCGACCTGGAAACCATCATCGACGCCAAGAATGTCCACTCATTCCGCCATTTTCATTATAGTACATGTCGATCGACCAAATCCGCGTGATCCTGTACCAGCTTCTCCTGGCGCTTCGCTACATCCACTCGGCAGGCGTAGCCATTCCTCCTTCCCCACACGCAGTTCCTCCACCGCGACGTGAAGGCGTCGAACATCCTCATCAGTCGCAATGCCGACGTGGCTGTACCGTTTCCGCCTCTCTGCTCACCAGCTCTGCGACTTCGGTCTCGCTCGCGCCGACCGCAAGGACCTCACCACCTACGTCGTCACGCGAAACTACCGCGCACCCGAGCTGCTCGTGGGAAACAAGGTGACTCTGTGTTTCGTCTACGAGTCAGCTCTACGACAGCAAGATTGACATGTGGTCGGCAGGCGTCGTTTTCGCGGAAATGCTCCACGGGTCGACCATGTTTCAGGTCGCTTCGCTTCTCCCTTGACAACTAGGCGGCAAACGCGTCGAAACTCCTGGACGTGATCATTTCGTATCTCGGAAAGCCTTCGGCAAAGGTGTGTGCTTTTGCTGTTTCTCATGATAGGATCTGGAGATGATCGAGAATGCATCGATCCGTGCCGAGCTGCAGAAAAGGGTGGTTTCGCCGAAGCCGCTGCTGAAACAGTTCTCTCGGTGGATCCCTGCGTCTGCTGGAGACCTTCTCCTCAAGCTACTTCAGTTCAATCCGTCCAAGCGAATCAGCGCCACTGTTGAATCAGAAGAGAGAGGTGAGAAATAGGAGGCGCTCCAACATCCCTTCTTCAGTGATTTGGGAAACACGCTACAGCCACTCACATGTCCTAACAAGTACGAACTGAACTGGGAGGAATAGTGGATTCGTCGTTTTCGACTCATGTGTAGCGTTCTGAAATCGAGTGACCGTCTTTCCCTCTGGAGGGAGTACCTCAAGGAACAGGAGTTCTACCCACTTGTAAAATGCGTATACCATTCAAAATGACGATTCTGTTTGTTGGCGTAACCCGCGGTTTTCTCGCGATACTGAGCACACTCTCTCAATTGAATGCACAATGTCTGAAAAGATATCCGGGTGCATTTTCGCCCTGAAGGCGGCCCTCAAAAACTGTTATGAAGCGTGGTTTCTATGATCAGTAGGCAATAGTGCAAAAGAAGAGAGGAATATCAATCCGTTCCGTCTTCAGTTGTTCGATATTCTGAACGAGCTACTCAGTGAGCTCCCCGTTGTCGAAAACTACGTGTTTTCAAAATTCAGAGAGGAGTGAGTATTTGTTACGCACTTTCACTTGCAGATTTGAGGCGTTCCTGTTCGAAGCCATCGACGGTCGGTGGAGTACGTTGTTGTGATTCAGTACTACTGAAGGTTGCGATCTTTTCTCGCCGCCCGTGCGCTACATTTTAGGGAAGTGCGTCGAACAGATTTACGCGGTCCACGGGGCAAGTGCGGTGCTCCTCATTCGTACCAATGGAGGATGACAGTTACGTGCAGGCAAGTGTTTGAAGATCGTGAACGCACGCTACGGCATTCTTGTGAAGATCCAGTGCATGGAGATTCTCTCCTGCCTAATGGACGCTCAGTGCAAGGACATCCGCATCTTCATGGGCGACTGCATCGTGTTTGCTTCCAAATTCACTCGTGCCAGCACCGTACTTTCTCCTCTCTCTTTCTCTCCAGACTGAAGAGGAGATCGCGTACCTGCGTTTCCTCTGCTGCGTTCTCCGGAATGTGCAGCTGGTCTCCGATGCCTCCATCTACATCCCCAATGTCCCCGCCGTCTTCAAGAAGCTCCAGAAGCGGATGCGACTGGATTCCGGCCCCGAGATTCTCTCGCTGATCCCCGAGATCTACTTCCACATCTGCGTCGTGTCCATGGAGTTCTCCATCCCCGGCGTCACCGTGCCGCTCATGGTGAACGAGTTCTTCTCGCTGTTCAAGTCGCCCGATCTGGAGCTCCGGAGCTTCGCGTGTCGTTACGGAGCGATGCTGTTCTCGGAGCTGGTAGGCAGTGTGACTCTGCTGAGAGCCAGATCTCCCGCAGCATGGACCACAAGTACTTCCGGACGCGCGAGTACCAGAAGGAGAAGGAACGACAGCAGCAGGAGAACGGGGAGAAGGACGACGCGTACGTGTACAACCCGCAGGACTACACGTTCGAGAGCATCATCCGCATCTTCATCACCAAGATGAACGGAGGTCGTTTCTCTCTCTTTCTGTGACGCTCAGTGACCGAGATCGCCGAACTGCTCTGCTACTCGCAGACGCTCATGTATATCCTCTTCGGAAGCCGCGACCACATTCTCGAGCGCGACGTCACCATCCTCGTGAACGTTCTCTTCGAGTTCCTGCGATGTTGCGTTGCACCACTCCTTTCATTCCCAGTGCATCCCATTCCCGCAGTCAAGGCATCTGTTGAGCACATCATTCTGGACGGCGTCTGCCAATACCTCTCGGAGTCGCACATCACGATCACCTCCTCCATCATCAACACGTTCATCTCCAGCTACCAGAACGGAGCCGACTTGCCCTCCGAGATCGTCGCCATCACCGCCGCCCAGCTCCTGGCGCGCATCCTCCCCATTCTGGGCGAGGCTATCAAGGCGCAGCTGGACGAGCTGCTGGGCTCGCTGCTGCCGGCGCTGGAAAAGGACTCCGCGCTTCTCCAGACGACGGTGATCCGCTCGCTTGTCCACATGGGCATGACGGACGGGTCGGTCATCGAGGTCATCATCAAGCAGCTGATTCTTCACCTCAACCAGCAGCTGACGACCATCCATGATCTTCAGGACAAGGAGCAGATCGCTTCCCTGCTTCAGTACGATGTGCTGACAGGATACGCGAAGGCTATCGGCGAGCTCCTCATTCTTCTCCATACCAGTGGGTCGCAAGAAGCGGATAGCATCTAGAACACTGCGATATCAGCTTCGAGATTCTCACTATGCTCTACAACATGGCGAAGGACCTCATTGTTCTCTACGAGAACAACACGGAAAAGGACTACCGCATGAACTCGCTTACGGGTTCTCCGGACCTGCTGAAGAACCGACAGATCTATCGCTGCTGTCAGGAGGCGGGCTGGTATATTCTTCAGGGCCTCGTCGCCTCAGGTTTGCATCGCATTCTTGGCGACACGTAGACACGGACTGGCTTCTCCCCGAGATCGAAGCGATTCTGTCGCTCCTCACGAAGCAGTTCATTAACATCGGAACGGCGTTCCATTCGATTCAGTTCGCTCTCACGAACAAAACAGACAAGAACAAGGAGCAGCTGGCGCAGGAGCTGGAGTTGTGGTTTGCTGAGCTTATTCCCTGTCTGCAGACGATGCTGATTCTCGTGCGTGTGCGGCGCGATGTCTTCGAGAAATACACTCCCATTTTCAATCCGCTGGTAGGTCTGATGGAATGCTGTCACTGTAGATCACGCAGTTCCAGTCTCTCGGGAGCTTGCTATACTCGACCGCCTCCTTCGTCAGCGACGACTTGTCTCTCTTCCTCAAGCGCCTCCTCCTTCTTTCGCTGCACATCATTAACAGCTTCCCCGCCCATATTCTCATTTCGGGATCCGACTATTACCAGCCCCTCACTCTTCTGACTGTGCTGGAGAACCAGGAGCGCACCACCCTCAGCGACGAACTCTTGGGAAAGGAGGACGAGGTGCTTCTCATGAAGTAATCTCTCTCTATCGGGCTCATGCTTAGAAACAAAGCGGAATGCGTTCTCAGCATGGAGGTCGTTGCTCCCAGCAGGATTCATTCCATAGGCGTTCGAGTCCTTTGCAAGGGTCACCAAGAAGCGCAACCCCTACGACTACGAAGACGAGACATTGTAACTCCTATCGAAGCGTTTCATTCCAAGCTACATCGTCTTCCACAAGGCGTTGGTGGCTCCCAGCTCCGTGCCGCCCTATCCGTCGTTGATGAATCCGGCGGCTCCGCTCCTGCATACGCGTCTGATAAACGCATCTATCCAGGCGTTTTCCCAACTCTTCGTCTACAGCGGTTCCGGCAGTCGCGGAAAGATGACGGAGGTCGTGCTGGACAACATGGGAAGCTGTGCTTTCTGTCGGGATCGGTCATTCGTAGCAGACAAACTGCCTCAGGAAGAGCGTCAGAACACGGCTCACAACATTTGCTGCATCCTCTGGTGCATCGCAGACGTAGGAATGCTCTCTTGAGCTTAGACGCAGCTTGCCGTCCGCTTCGATCTCTACTTGGAGCCCCATCCCTGGCTGAATGCCGCTCGGGATATTCTGTTGTCCGCGCTGAGCAGCGTGGAGGCTGTTAACCGTCGCGTAGCTGCCGAGGCGCTGTCGCAGCTGTGCGTTGTCGTGGATGTCGACTTTGTGAACGCAGTCATCGCAAGCATTCAGGAGGCTTTGACCACCCACACGGACGACAACAAGGTGAGTGCTGGCGTGTTCTGCTTGTGTGCGATCCAGCGTTCGGTGGATGCTCGCAGTGGCGAGGCTCTGAGCAACAACATCATCCGTGTGCTGATCGCGGAGTGCGCCCACTTTTCCCAGCCAATTCGCACTTGGTGTCTGCACTCGGTGTCTCTGTACCTCGAGTACAACGATGTGATTCGCGATCCTCAGATTATCCGATGGGTTCTGATGACTGTTAGCCACAACATGCTCTGCGATGCTGGAGGCGTTGTATCTCCGTTGCGTGACTGTGATTCTAGGAGTACCAGTACCGGATGAGCGTTCAGCTGTCGTTGCTCCACATCATCTACGCCTTCCTTATGGAGTTGGACATTCACATCATCAACGCCTACAAATACGACTTCATCACACTGTTGAACATCATGGACTACGTCGTGTTTTCTTCTCTTCTTCACGCTTAGATTTGGAACACCTCCAGCAACTCGCAGGTGCTGCAGGCGTGCTTGCGAATCTACTCCATTCTCTTCGAGCTCTGTCCCAACTTCCTCCACATTCCTGCCATCGTCGATCGCATCCGACACTGTCTCGTGTGCAACGACACGGAGCTACGCTGTAGGCGAGGCGTACTCTTCCCACCGTAGTCTCGGCGGTCATTTGCATGAAGCGTGTGGTGGCTACCACTCCTTCCTTCCTCTACGGCTCGAAGGAGGAACACATTGTCGAACTGAAAACGCTGCTGGAGGAGGTGCTGACCTGCTACCAGAAGTGCGTGCTGTAGGAGCGGCTTCTTTTCGTTACGGATAGAAGCGACATTGCGGTCCAGGTGAACGCATGCAGCGAGCTGTATATGGACATCATCAACAAGCGAATCGCCTGCCTGAATCCCACCGACGTGGCTTCTGCATGGGCGCTCATTCGCGACATTTCACGCGTTGTCATGGGAGACGCTCCTCTTTTGGACATCTTCTCCGCGGACTGGAACAAGCGGAAGGTTGTCGAGAAGGAAGAGGAGAGAGTGGAGGAGGAAAACCCCGACGATCAGGGATCCGAGGCGCTGACGACTTCCAAGGCTGTGGAGAATGAAATGGAGTGGATGTGGCAGGCTTCGCTGCTCTCCTTGGAAGGCAGCTATGCGGTCATTCGGATGCTCTTCTCGATGGTGAAGAAGGATGATCCCATCATCTATCGCATTCTCTCGGAGCTCATTCGACTCTGCTGCCACTCGACCACCATCAGTTACGAGGGTTCTCAGCTGGAGTGCATTCAGACGCTCGGTCTGTGCATTCTGAACGATGTGATCACGCACTACGCCTCGGTCCCCGATACGGAGGACGCTTCCCACCACTACATTGAGCAGTTCGAGATCCAGATCATCTCGGCAATCCGTCGTGTCCTCACGCTGAGTGCGGTGTATGATCCAGTGAAACTGAGCGTGAACATTGTGTACGTTCTGATCACCAGCGGAGTGATTACCGATACGAGTAGGAAGCGGAGTGGAGTGATCACGTAGTTTCCCTGAACAAGTTGATGCAGATGCTGAAGCCGATCGAGGAGTCCTCGGACAACAAGACGCTCGTTCGCATCGAGCAGGTGAAGGTACAGATGATGGCGAAGCTGTTTACGCTCGCTCTCGATCCCAATCCCTCCATCGGCAGCGACATTTGCAAGGGAATTGTTGCGAACGTTAAGCAGAACGCGGATTACTGGCGTGCAAAGTGGTGCATCCGCATTCGTCGCGGTCTTCTGGGTACTGTTTCTGCGCCGTTGTGACGTAGATCATCAGCCGTCGGAGGAGTTCTCCTTTTACCTTCCGTGCGCTGCCTCGCTGGTGAACGAGAGTCAGGTGAAAGCCGCTGCTCCGGCGGATCACCCGAATTATGAGCTTCAGCAGCTTGTGCTGATTCTGGGTGCAACGATGACGGTGCTGAATGAGGCAATCACAAAGGAGAATGCGCAGCTGGATTCTATAACGTTTGGCTGTCTCCAGGCGCTGAAGGTTCTCTCTGGACTTGTGGAGTTCATTCCCGGAAAGGACATTCTTCATGACTTTGTGGAATACGTGCTGACGTCGTTGCGTCGCATCCTTCTTCTGAGCAAGGAGACGTCTTCGAGTCCGCTGAAGCCGATTGTTTTGGGAATGTGCGTGGAGTTGTATGTGTCGGTAAGCAGTCTCCTCCAGAAGAACGTGAATTTGGTCACGTTACCGCTAGGAAAGCAGGACAGTGTTTTCACTCCGAAGCCGATCAGTCGAAAGTGGTTGGAATTGCGAGCCAAGAGTCACGTGGTTCCACCTCGCGTGAGTGCTCCGGCGGTGGTTGTGTCGCAGTCGGAAACAGCCGTGGTGGAGAAGCCCGCGGTGATGAGTGCACCGCCTGCAGATGATGGCGCAATGAGCCAGTCAGAAAAGGCGGCAGCTACGGAGCTGTCATCGCGTTTGGATGCTCTCTCTGTTTCGAGCGATTATACGGAGGAGTCGTATTATTCCTACGAGTCGTACTACTCCTACGAAGAAGCCAGTGAGGATGACGGAGCGGCTGCTTCTACGAAGGCGCCTATTACTCGTGTGGATGATTCGTGGGATGAGGAGGAAGTGGTTCCTCAACCGAGTCGTGTTTCGATAAGTGAAAAGGAGGTTGGTGCGGCACCTGTTGAAGCCGTTGAAAAGGAAAAGAAGGAAGAGGAAGCAAAGGCAGTAGTGGAAGAGCCGAAGAAGGAGGAGATGGTGGCATCGACGGCACTCGCTCGTACTGAGAAGAAGCTGGAGGTGGATAAACATCTGTGGGATGATGATGACGACGAGGTGGTGATTCCTCGACGAAGTCGTGGTTCGAGTAGTTCGAAGAAGGCTGTTGCTGAGGAGGTGAAGAAGGAGGTTGTTGAGGAGCCTGTGAAGGAAGAGCCCAAGAAGACTGTTGTTGAAGAGGCAAAGAAGGAAGAGGAGTCTGTGAAAGAGGAAAAGAAGGAAGTAGTGGAAGAGCCGAAGAAGGAGGAGATGGTGGCATCGACGGCGCTCGCTCGCACTGAGAAGAAGCTGGAAGTGGACGATCACCTCTGGGATGATGACGATGATGAGGTGGTGATTCCTCGACGAAGTCGTGGTTCGAGAAGTGCGAAGAAGGCTGTTGAACCGAAGGTTGCTGAAGAGCCCAAGGAGGAACCCAAGGAACAACCGAAGGAGGAACCAAAAGAACAACCCAAGGAAACGAAGGAGACCGATACGAAGGAGCCAGAAACCATTCCTTCACCTCCTGTCGTTGTCGAAGACAAGAAGAAGATGACGTCAACGGCATTGGCTCGCATGGAGAAGAAGTTGGAGGTAGACGACCATCTGTGGGACGACGACGAAGACGAAAAGGCGGCGCCACGACGTGTACGAGGTCGTCGAGGAGATCGCAAGGTTGTGTTCCAGATTGTGGAGAAGGAAGGCCGTCCGAACGACGAATGGGACGATGAGGATGACAAGCCTGCAAAGCCACGCCGCGTGAGAGGAAGCAAGCGTTCTGTGAAGTTGGAGAGTTTCGAGGCGTCGTGGGGCGACGAGGTGTCGTCTCCGAAGCCCGATGAGACTGTTTCTTCTCCAGTGAAGACTGAGATTCCGGAGGCTCCTGTGCAGGAGGCGGCAACGCAGCCTTCGGAGGCGCCGAAATCCACCCCTTCGGAAAATGATTGGGAAAGCGACAACTGGGACGATGCAGAGAACTCGGTGCTGTCGGACGAGGAGAGCAAGTTGTCTTCCCAGGTTTCTCAGCCTGCGGTCACCTCGGCGGAGGTGAAATCGGAGGAATCTGTTAAGGAAACAAAGGAGGTTGAGGAAGAGACAAAGGAGGCTGTGGAAGAGCCTGTTCAGGAGAAGCCTGAGGAGACGAAGAAGGTAACTGAGGAGACAAAGAAGGAGGCAGAGGAAGCAAAGGAACCTGCAACGAAGCCAGAGCCTGTAAAGGACCAGCCGAAGATAGAGGTAACACCAGAGGAACCTGTGAAGGAAGAACCCAAGGAAGAACCCAAGGAAGAACCAGCAAAGCCTGCTACGGATTCCAATACCCAACCTTCTACAAGAATGGAAGCCGCACCAGTAAAGAATGACGATTCCAAGCCTCCAAAGCCCGAAGAAACCGCCACAACCACTCCCGCGCTTCCGAAGACGATCTACCACCAATCCACGCCCGCGTTGACCGAGAACAGCAAGCTGGCGTGGGAGATGGTCCAAGTGGCGGACTTGACGCTGAGCTGTGTTCCCGACTACACGAAGACGGCGACAGCCGTTCGCGCCTGTTTAACGCTGTTCCCCGAGCGATCGGATATCGCGGCCTTCTTCACCAGCCGCCTTCTCCTCATTCTCGCAGAACAGTCGCTGCGCGATGACGAGCTGGTCTCTCTTGCCGGCCTCCTCTGCGAATGCACGCAAACGAACCCCTGCCTGCGACGCTGTGCGAGCGATTTCGTGGCGGAGAAGCTCGTGTCGCTCTCTTCCTCCGCGCTGCAGCAGCAGAAGCAACTGCTGGCGACGCTCGCTTTCTTCTACGAGAATGCGCAGGACGATTTCGTTGTGAATTCGCTCGTGGACGTGCTGCTGGCAGCCTTCGCCGCGGAGTCGCCGTCAGTCGACTTCCTCTCCTTCTACCTCGTGCACGCGGTGGAGATTCTCCCGAAGCTGTCGCTCCCGCACGTGCGACTGGTGCTCGGCGTCTGCGGTCTGAACATGGTCTGTCAGGTGGCATCGCAATCGTCGTGCTTCGACAAGGACACGCTGATGGCGATGGTCCAGATGGTCGCCCTGCTGTACGGAAAGACGGAGAACAAGCCGCGCATCGTCGACCTGACCGTTCGTCTGCTGGCACTCGCGCTCCGGCGATCCCTAGTGTTGCAGCCTGCGAACACGCCGAAGGCGAAGGAGGATGCATGCTTGGTGAAGGTGAATGCGATGATCGGCGAGCTGCTCTTCTTGATGGCGCGCGTGAATACGGAGGAACTGAAGACGGCGATCGCAACGCTTCCGGCGGAAACGACGGCGCTGCTGCAGAGCCAGTTGAAGAAGACGATCCAGCTGAAGCAGATGGAATCGAATGCTGCGCGAAGAAGAAACGCAACGAGAATGCCTGTGAAGTTGGATGCATCCAGATTTGAGTAATGTGTTTGTTGATGAAACTGATTCTGGTCTATGTGAGGATTGATATGAGGAGCATATCAAGAATAGTAGCATCTCATGAGAGAAGACAGGATCTACTAGACGAATAGAAACAAACACACGCTTGTTCTCAGAATTAGCAACACAACATTAGACAACCATTGGGGAACAAGAAAGATATGTTGAACAAACAGTGGAATCTCTCTTTTCATCCTTCCATGGGAGTGTTTTAAAACCAGTTAGAACGATCAGAACATACATAATGGTCTTGACGATCATCAAGACGATTTGGTACACGAGGTCAAGATTACACAATGCAACAGGGATGTAACATCCAAAGGATCCGGTGACGTAGATCCACATGTAGCGGAACCCATCTTCCGGATGGCCCCTGACGACGTCAAAGAGAAGCCAGACGATGATGCATCCCATCGCCATAAACGGAATGTTGCGAATCCAGGCCATTGTCAGATTGTGGGTGTGGTGGAGCCAATCATTTTGCGGCAGCATCAGCGCGATGATTCTCGCTGCCAGCAATCCGTACATCCAATAGCGTGTCTTCGTAAGGGGTCTGTTGTAACGAACGCTGATGACTTCGAGGAAGAGAAGGTAGAAGACGGACATCGTGATGGAGCTGATGAGGTTTCCGATGCCGATAGCAGCCAGAACGGTATCATTCACGCCAACCATCTTGGAATAGACTCGGGGAAGGAGGTGAAAGGAATCTCCACCTCCCAGGAGGAGGCACATGACGGCAAAGTAGGTATACTCCTGGATTCCACGTCGGGTCCACATGGTGTATCCGATGAGGAGGACCAGGGTCAGGTAGATGAGGTCGAAGGAGCACTCGGCGATATCAGCAGGTTTCATAGTGTCAAAAGAAAAGTGAATGAAGCAGCTGCTTCCACTGGAATTCTAATCGAAGTTCCACAATCGAACTTCTTCGAGTTCTTTCCCAAAAAACAGGCAAAAGCGCACTAAACGTGGACTTGACGATACACTCCTTCACACTCTGAAGAATCTTCTTCATGGTTTCCGCCTTCGAGGTCATCGAGACATGATCGGGATCATCGCCACCCACGAGTTCTTCCATCGAATTCGGATACTGGACATCGCGCATGACCTCCTGGAATCAAGAGCAGGAAGAACCCCTACCGGACATGCATGTCGAATGAAGTGATAGGTGCGGTAAAGATGACGCAGATCGCCGTCATCCTCGAAGAGACTTATCGTCAGCTGGATCACACTCAACACTCCGAGATGCATCTCCGATGCATCCACTCGCTTCCTCGCCATCAGCAGCAATAATTCCTCCAATTTCTGCCGACGCTGACAGAACCCAAATAGTGCCTTTTCCGCTCCCTGTCCGCGCAACGCTCTTACCGCCATCTCCGTCGCCACTCCCCGCGGTTCTCCCTGCGCCAGGCGTTTCGTCGCCTCCAGTTCGTCGAGCGCTACGACATGCATCCGCAGAACATTCAGCAGAACCGCGGGAGAGTCCTTCTGGAACTCCTCGTACGCCAGGGAGTTTCTTTCGATCAAACCACAATGAAACGCCCACAGGGAGGATTCCCGCGGGATTTCCATCTTCGCGAGACTCTGCAGGTAGTTCAGCAGCAGCAGCTGAAACTCCCCGCGGGGGAGTTGCGATCGCAACGGCTCCAACACGTGATCGCGAAACTCCCGCGGGGTGATGACGCAGTTCCCGCTCAGTTCCCGCGTCGTCCCGCGGGAATCGGCCGATTCCAGATAATCGCGGAACTCGGGTGAAACTCCCGCCCGTTTCACCAGCACGGCGTAATCTGCGTTAATCGCGGCAAAGAGCGGTTGGAGGGAGTTTCGCTTCAGTTCCGCGGGGAGGTGGGAGCGAAGGATCTGAAGGACGAGTTCCCGCGGGAAGCGAGAGGCGGGAGTTTCGTCGATGTTCCAGTGTCCGTCGAGAATCGCGGGGATGCGGGCTCTGCGTCGGAGGAGGAAGCGGAGGTTGGCGGGAAGGTCGGGAGAGGTTGGCGGGAGTTTCAGTGCGAAGGCGTGGAGGGAGTGGTGGGAGAGGAGGACATTCCCGCGGAAGTGAGTGGCGTGTGTGTCGTAGAGGAGGGAGATGGCGGGGTTATCAATGGGGTTGGTAATAGGGTTATCAATAGGGTCATCTGTAGACTTGTCTTCAGTAGGGTGAACCATCGAGGTATTGTTCACACTCTGATCCATCGAGGTGTCCATCGAGGTGACCATCGACTTGTCAATAGACTTATCAATCGACTTGTCAATAGACTTGTTATCAATCGACTTATCAATCGACTTGTCAATAGACTTGTCATCAATCGACTTATCAATCGACTTGTCAATAGACTTGTCATCAATCGACTTATCAATCGACTTGTCAATAGACTTGTCATCAATCGACTTATCAATCGACTTGTCAATAGACTTGTCATCAATCGACTTATCAATCGACTTGTCAATAGACTTGTCATCAATCGACTTGTCATCAATAGACTTATCAATCGACTTGTCATCAATAGACTTGTCATCAATAGACTTGTCATCAATCGACTCATCAACACCCTCATCCACACCCTCATCCACTGCCTCATCCACACCCTCATCCACTGCCTCACCCTCCACCTCACACACCCTCACGATCGGCACATCCCCGCGGTACAGATACGGATCGCTCGCCGGCACCCCTCGCTCAAACCGCAGCTTCAACGGCCTCCCCGCGGTTCGGATCAACTCCGTCACCGACGCCAGGGAGTTTCCCACCACACAATGATCATTCAAATGTGTCAAATAATCCCCCGATGAAACTCCCGCCATCCCCGATGAAACTCCCGCCATCTCCCGCACACAGCCGGAACTGTCCAAACACCCGTGCACGCGACCGTCCAGTTCCCCGCGGAACAATCTACCTATTTCCCGCCAATTCACAATTACCGCGGGAATGTGCTCTCCAGCTCCAGACCCAATGAAACGCCCCGCACACACACCTCCACACTCGCATATCCCGCGGGAGTCGATGACACGTGAAACGCGGGATCTTCGTTCCCCGCGGGAATTGATGACACATGCACAGCATGCACGGCATTCCCCGCGGGAATGCGGGAACTCTCGTACGGCACTTCCGCCACGTCCACGAAGAAGGAGCGAAGAACCGCGGGAAAATGGAGAAACAGCAGATTGTCGCTCACCGAAAGAACCGCGGGACCGCGCTCCGGCCTGGGTGGAAAAGGAGGGAAATTCCGACAGTGCGACGGTGTTGAAGAATTTAAACTCCATTTCCCGCGTGCTGAACGCGAAGAGAAACAGATAACCGCGGGAGGCCGAGTATTGCAGCAGATAAGTGGCGCGGTAGAAACTGGCGACTTGGGTGGTCGCGTGGGAGGGAGGCTCCGAGAGGGTCAGCGACTGCAATTTCTGGGGAAAAAGGGGAGTTTAGGAGTACCTGCACGCCCATCTCCTTCACCGTGTAGATGTACAGTCGACCAGTGCCAGATTCTGCCGCCACTGCCAGCTGGTTCTGCCAGTTGCACCACAGAGCGCTCACGGACAGCTTCACCGATTTGATCTACATCACTATCCACTCATGCTGCTACCAGGCTCGCGCCCTTCAGAGAGACGTCGTAGAACGACAGCGACTTGGTCGTCGCCACCACCAGAATCGGAGAAAACACCATCTTGCTCTTCATCTCTCGTTTGCTGTGCAACCAGCACACGCCATTCGGAATGATCGACTCCTTCGACCTCACACACACCTTGACGCACGTATGTCTACATTCCACCCTACCTCCACTCCTACTTCGGATCCACCAGATTGAAGATCTCAATGCTGTTTGGCGTACGGACCAACGAAATGAAACGACGGTCCACCGAAAACGAGACAGACAGCACCGGACCTCTTGGGATAAACGTGATCGGCGTCGACAGCTTCGCAGGAGCAAATTCCACATCTGTCAGCGTGTGGAAAAAGAGACTACACAATCAACCAAAACACTCCCGTCTCCCACATCTGCTGCTCCTTGTGGATGTAAACGATGATCTGGGAGGTTTCGTCATAGCAGATCTGCGCTTCACGTGACGCAACACAATTGCTACATCGAACTTGCTAGAATCCACCTTATAGGAGTAAGGGGAGAGAACCAACTCTTGTGTGTCCTGCAAACTCATCACACCTCGATTGCGAACAATTATGTGACCTTTGTTTGAAGATGAAAAACAAGGAGTAAGCGTCATTCTCCTCTCATCCCATCCAAAAGGAAAGAGAGAAAAAAGCGCCGAGAAGGTGGATCGAACACCTGACCTTATGATCTTCAGTCATACGCTCTCCCAACTGAGCTATCTTGGCTTCTGTTTTCACCTCATCAACTATCCCCTTCAGAGAACCACACTCTCTCGCAACAAACAAGTCATACTACAGTACCTCCAAACCGAAGCGGATTCATACAATACATATTTCCTTGCGGAGCCGCATACACCACGCCGTTTGCGCAAGGGACAGAAGTGGGCTTGATGTACGGCAGGGCGATTTGTTCGGTGAGCGCGACATTCAAGTCCTGTATCGTCTGTTCGCGCTCTCGCTTGCGGCGAACAAACTGTGCGATGTGGTGGCGCGTTCCTATCAGCAGAGCGATCATCGCCACGCCCATCACGCCCATTCCAATGACGAAAACCACGCTCGAGGTCTCGCTCTGGATGAACGTTACCTCTCCCTTCAGCTCGATTCCGTCGCAGATGGAACACTCGTTCGGATGCTGCTGCCGCAGGTCGTTGCAGAACCGGTCGTTCTGCAGTCTCACGATGGTCCACATGTCCAGTCGGAAGGACGTCGGCACGCGCGCCTGCATCGAGTACTGCATGCAGTTGGTCTTGCTGTACTCCATCAGCGAGTGCTGCTTCAGGTCGATCATCGAACAGCCCTCGCGCATTGCGTAGATGTCCAGCGCGTATAAGTGGCCGTGCAGCGAGTACGCGATCAGGTCTCGGATGCGCGCATTCGCGTCCTCCGTCATGCTCGTCGCCAGCGAGGGGTTGATTCCCCGCACCTGATACGTCCACCGCACCAGCGTCTCGAACCGCCGATGCTCCTCCGACACGCAGTGGCTCGTCTCCTCGCTCCACTCCATTCCGTTGTCTCTTCGCACGCACTGACGGTGGATGAATCCCACGAGGCCGCTAGGACACGCACGCGACTCCCACTGGCCTGCGAAATACACGGCGCCCGTCTCTGAAAAACACGCATTCTGGCGCCGCGTCGCCAGGTCCAGCGCGGTGAGCGTGAAGAAGGCGATGCCGAAACTCTCCATCAGGTCGTCGCCTAGATGAAACAGTTACAGCACACGCACTGAGAATATCGAGGAGGAAATGGTCGCTGGGAACACTCGCGGCGAAATCGTGTACGTAGGGGCCGCTGCGGGAGCCGAAGAGGTTGTGGTGGCGGTCGGAGGTCACGCGACGCAACCGGCCTTCGCCGTCCACGGCGGTGACGAGAATGTCGGCGGGCGTGTCGTTCATGCTCCTCGCGTGGCCGAGCACGAGGAAATTGATCTCCTGCGGGTAGGGGAGTCGGAGGTCGATGCGATGGCCGTAGCTCTTGGAGGAGTAGAACGCGCGAGCGAATAACAGTCCGTCGAGCGAGGAGGACGACTACGTTGGAAATCCCACAAACAGCGACAGTGGAGGAGAAGGCGATCGTTTCCGGACGGATCGCCGAGAGAGGCGAGGAGACGGCGAAGAGCGACAGCTGGAGCCGGCTCTGCGGAGTCAGCGAGGTGACGGCGACGGCGAGAACGTTCAGCACGCCAGACCGGAGCCACAGTGACGACAGCACCGCTCGCTCCGCTCGCAGCGCGGAGTAGAGCTTGCTGTGCGCGCGGACGGTCATCGTGTCGGGAATGTTCACGGAGAAGACCTCGTGACCGTTCAGATAGACGCGCATGCCCGCCTGCAGCTGGTAGTAGAGTCCGAGGCCCGCAGGTATCTCGGCGGCGACGAAGGAGGTGCGGAGCAGCCACACCTGCCCGTTGGTCTGGATCCATTCTCCTCCCGTGTAGGAAGTCCAGTCGGAGTCGTCGAACTGGGGAAGCATGAAGTGCGCGAGCGAGGTCTCATTCGCCAGCGCCACGCGCCAGGAGGACGAGCGGAAGGGAACGAAGCTCCGCAGGTCGAAGGAGAGATCCGAGTGGAACTCGTTGCAGGATGCGATTTGAATGCCGTGGACGCGCACTTCGACGACGAGTTGGTTCTCCGGGAGGAAGGAGATGGCGTAGTTGTTGGCAGGCAGCTCGAGGAACTGCGAGACCACGGGGGAGAAGGCGTTCGGGTAGTCGATGAAGGAGACGCGGAGAATTCCTCCCGAGAGTCCGAAGCGGGGCAGTGACACGTTGGAAGTGGGGAGACGGACGACGAACTCGACGGGAAGGAGGTCCTTGGTCTCCCTGTTGGCTACACGTCAATCACCGCATTGAAACCCACGTAGAACGTCCACGGTGGTGTTCACGAAGGCCTTCTGTCCCTGTCCCTGGAAGGAAACGCTTACAAAGTGCGATTCGGGCTCGGTGGGGACGCGCGCGCCCTCGAGACAGCTCTCCGCCTCGTTCAGACGATATCCCTGCGTCCCCGAAACTTCCACCGTGTCGAAGGTGCCGTCGACGGTCCAGAAGACGGTGGGCAGCCGGTCTCCCTCGAACCCCACCAGCTGGTACGGGAACGATCGCGTGGCCGGCGGCGCGAGCGTGGTGGAGAACAGCAGCTCCGAAGTCTTGTTGAAGCGAGCGGCGACGCTCTGTTTCCGCACGCCGTCGATGAGGAGCTCGTAGACACATCCCCGCGGCGCCGAGCAGGTGAAGGCGATCGTTTCAGCAGCCCACGCGAAGCGCGGAATGGCGACCGCGCCGTCCGACGCCAGTTTCTCGCTCCACATCGATTGATTCTTCGTCAGAAGCTTACAGACGCCGAATCCCTTGAGCATGCGAACGACGCGCGCCTCCGGGTCCGAGTGGACGACGAGCGTCTTCTCCACGCAGCCGGCGTCGTTACACACGCTTGCGCGGAGTCTACGCTGGAGATTCGTTTCCGTCCCCACACTCCGTTCCACGGCGCCAGAAGGGTTCCTCCGAGGTGCTGCGTGTCGGCGTGGACGCCCAGCGGCAGGTCGCCGCTCCAGGTGGCGTGGTAGCTGCTGCTGGGCTGCGTGCGCAGACGGAGGTCGATGGGCATGAGCAGCTGTAGCGAGACCTCGTCGTGGATGGGCGAGCCGTTCAGCAGGAACTGCGCGGACTGCGGGGGGTCGAGGGGGGCTAGGTGGGAGAGAGGGAGCAAGGAGACCTTCTACGCTGATCCAGAGAGTGGTCTCGAGAGGGGTGGGTTCATTGGGAGATGAGGATGAGGAGGATGGTGATGATGTCGATGATGTCGATGATGTCGATGAGGATTGCGAAAATGATAGGGATGACTGCTCGAACGACGGATCCATTGATTGTGATGACCATGAAGTCAATGTCGATGGCGATGATGATGATGTCGATCGCACCCACACCCTACCCCTCATCCCCTCTCCCCACTCCCACTCCCTCGCCACGACCGTATACTCCCTCCCAGCCACCGTCTCCCTCGGCGTCCCCACAAGCACCCCCTCCCGCATCTCCATCCCCGCAGGCAGCACAGGCGTCACCACCAGCTCCACGCCCGCCGCCACTCCTATCGCGCGACTGGGCTCCGCAGCCTCTCCCACTCGCAACCGCATCGTCGTGTGCGAGAAGTGGAAACCTCGATGACGCGTGGAGAACGGGGACACCGGCAGGGAAACGGAGAAACCGGGGTCTCCCAGGGAGTTACAGACCAGTCGCACTGTGTGGCGTAGCGACGGATCTTCAGCCATCATCGTCCGCTGATCCCCGCGGGAACCGTCAAATACCCGTTCTTCGTCCACAAATACCTCACAACTCTCCTGTGGCGTAAAACCCCCCGATTTTGGTTACCGATGCGGAGACCACGAAACTCCCGCGCTCCGTCACCGCGAGGAAAAACACATACTCCACACGCCATCCCCGCGGGAATCGCTTCCACACACTGGATGATATTCCCTCCACTTACTTACTTCACCGGCCGATCGGCGAAACTCCCAATCACGGATCGCCATAACACTTCTCCCGCCACCGACAATCTACGGTGAAACTCCCGCCATGTGATCACAGCGATGCCTCGATTCCCGCGGTTGGCTCCTCCACCGCCATCTCTTGCCCCGCGGGAGTCGAAAAAACTCCCGCCAACGACGATGCCGCCAACTCCAGAAAAAGCGAAGATTCCCGCGGCCACGCGATCAGCTCGCCTCCCACCACCGCCATCTCCCCCGCGGGACGAAACGCCACCTCTCCTTTCACCGCGGTTTTGAGAGCGCGGGAAAAGAGGACGTTGCGCCAGAGCGATAACCGCGGGAGAAAGGAGAAATCGAGCGACTCCGCGCTTGGCGGGAGAATCAGATCGTTTCCCGCCAACAATCTTCGCGGCATGTCGTTGCGCACGGAATGCAGATATAATGCGAAAGATTCGGTTTTCCGCGCGAAGGCGAAGAGTCGGAGCCGATGCCGCACGGCGGTGAGTTTCAGCGTGACGACGTGAGTGAAACTCCCGGTTCCATCATCGCTGAGAAGAGGGCGGGAAAAGTGGTCAAGGAAGAGCTGGAGGCGACAGGAGGCGACGAGGGTGAGGGAGTAGATGCCGGGGGTGGTGATGGGGAGGAGGGTGGTGGTGGAGAGGTAGCGAGAGGAAGAGGAGGTGCGGGGGTCCTCGTGCGTGAAGGAGAAGCTGGTGGTGTGGTAGCAGAAGGCGATCGCCGAGGCACGGAAGAGAGAGGGGTCCAAGGTCGGGATGTCGGGGAGCTCTTTCAGAATGCACGTTCGCGCGCCGTGCTGCGTCGGAATCGGAGCGGGAGAGAAGGTGATCTCGAGAGGGTCCGGAAGACCCTCCATGTACAGCTTAAAGGGAACTGTCTCGTTGTGGAGGTCGCCAAACGTGGTGATCTGCATTGTCTCGTTGTTGAAGTGAATCACGCTCGGAGCTGGGTTCACGACGCGCGACACCGTATGCGGAAACGTTTCGTGGAGCGGATAGAAATCCGAATACGTGTCTGGAATCACGAAAATATCGGTGTAATCGAAGTGAATCGCATAGTCGCCTTCCGATCCCAAAACTACGCGTGAATTCCCGCATCGAACCCAGACTGCTAATCACAATCGACGCAACGGATGAAGAATCGTAAACATAGATGACAACACGGTTCAACGGCACGTCCGAGGCTCCCTCGATGAGTCCGTTTCGAAAGGAGAAGCCGTTCGGTAAAAACAGCGCCTTCAGGGTGGATGGGGATGAAGAACTGCACTGGACCGGCGAAATTTCCTTCCCCACGAGCTGTGTAATCGCGTAGGAGGTACAGTTAACTTGCGCATCCTGAGTCAATCCTTTCGGTTCATCCCAGCGTCCTTCCCTACCACAGACCGTTGACGAGAAGAGGACAAACCCAAGAAACAACAGCATCATTCAAGAATGAAGTGACAGCCACGGCAGAATATGGGATTCGTTTGAATTCGGAACAAACAGGACAACAGGTTTATTCCTCCGCGACGGTCACCTGAGGGTACTTGGCGAGGAGCGCGTCCCAGTTGGTTCTCTCCTTGACGACCTCATTGAGGACGGAGGCGACATCCTCGACAGGCAGACGGATCTGCTTCATGGAGTCGCGCTCACGCAGCGTGACGGTGCGGAAGAGCTCGCTGTCCTTGTTGAGCGTCTCGAAGTCGACGGTGACGGCGAAGGGGATTCCCACCTCGTCAGCACGGGCGTAGCGACGACCAATGGAGGCCGAGGAGGCGTCAGTGCGGAACGCGAGCGCGTAATAACGCAGCTTGTCGCCCAGCTCCTCCACGAGGCCATTAAACTGCTCACTGTTGTTGATGGGCATGATGGCGGCCTTCACGGCGGCGACGGCGGGCTTGAAGGCCATCACCGTACGCTTCTCCTCTCCCTCACGCACGTAGAAGGAATGTTCGAGAATGGCATACATGATGCGACCCACGCCGAAGGACGGCTCCACCACCGAGGGAATGAACTTCTCCTCGTGGATCTTCATCACCGTCGGCTTGTAGGAGACCATATCGGGCGTTACGGTGTAGGTCTTGCCGTTGTCGAGCGGACCGACCTCGGCGCTGCCGTTAGCGGTCATGGAATCGATGAGTTTCTGACAGGCCTCAGGGTCTTCCTCGCCGAGCTTCTTCAGATAGTCCTTCACGACCGCCTGCTCCTTCTTGAAGGCCACGCCGATGACGCGGTTGTTGAAGGTGGCCGCCAGGATGTTCTTGCTGATCGGCACCTCGTGCTTCACCGACGCCGTCATCTCCACCTTCGTCGCCTCCGAGTGCTTCTACACCTCGATCCACAGCGATAAGCCGACACGCAGGTCGAAGCAGGCGCGGTCCGCGATGCCCAGACACTCCGTCCAGCCGTACGACAGCTTCACCTCGCCGTCCCAGCAGTCCGACGCGTAGTGCGCCATCTCCGTCAACAGGTGCTGGCGGAAGCGCAGCTTCTCGGGCGCGATGCCCACACGCAGCAGGAACAGGTACGTGCGCGCCATGAAGTACGCCAGCGTCTCGTTGTTGATGATGCCCTGCTCCACCGCCTCCTTCACTACGTCGCAGCCCCTCAGCGTCCCCACGTGTGATGTTCAGCAGCTTCCCGTCGCCCTGCTGGTGTTCGCGCGAGAACAGCGGCAGCACCAGGTGCGACACCTTCGCGAACTTCGGGTGACGCTTGTCGTTCGGGTTGCAGAAATGCTCGATCTCCGCCATCGGGAACTCTCTCACGCGCAGCAGACCCGCACGCGGGGAGATCTCGTTGCGGAACCCCGTTCCCACCTGCGCCGCCGCGAAGGGGAACTTGCGCCCGTTGTAGTCCAGCAGGCGGCGGTAGTTCATGAACATGCCCTGCGCCGTCTCCGGACGCAGGAAGCCCTGCAGCGTGCCCTCCGGACCGATCTGCGTAGAGAACATCAGGTTGAACGGGAACGGATGCGTCAGCGGGTTGCCCGTCGCCAGCGCCGTCACACCGTACTTCGCGAACAGCTCGTCCAGCTGGTCTGCCGTGTACGAGTCCGCCTGCAGACGGATGTGTTCCAGCTCCAGGCGCTGCTCCTTCGTCAGCGTCACGTCCTTCATCAGCTGGTCCATCTTCGCCTCCAGCAGCTTCTAGGAAAGAAGGACCCGTCGCCACGCCTACGTCCGCACGGTAGCACTCGCCCGTCTTGCTATCCTTCACCATCAGGTCGGTGAACTTGTCAACATGGCCTGTCTGTGAACCTCACATTCTTAACCCACCCGACGTCTTCAGGGCGCAGTACGGAGTCAGGTTCGTGCACTCCAGCTCCAGCATGTCCTCCTCCAGAATGAAGTGCTGCTTCCACATGTTGATGAAGTTCGACTTCAGGGCGCACGTGATGGGACCGAAATCGTAGAGTCCAGCGACACCTCCGTAGATCTCGAACGAGGGGATGACGAACATCTTGCGGAGAAGCACGTCGTCGAAGGTGGTCTTGTCGAAATCGTCCTCAGGTTCCTGCTTCTTCACCTCCGCCTCCAGCTTCGCCTTCAGCTCCTGAAGAACCTTCACAGCTACAACGGGGTTAGAAGGGCGAAGGACCCGTCCACACCTTACCGGCAGTCACTTCCTCCTGGGGAGCACCGTCCTTCTTCAGCTGGCGCACAATACCTCCCTGCTTCACCACAGAAGCACGCAGAGCATCAATATCAATAGGTTCCATTGTCAATCGCGTTGAAAAAGACCTAAATAGCACAGTAGGGTACGAGGGTAGCGGTGTTTGGATCCGAAATGCACTCTTAAACGGTTGAAATACCCGTAGAAGATTTCTGAGCATTCAATTACCATTGAATACACGGGAAAGCGGGAATCCGCCAAAACGGACGTCTCCTCCAAAACGGGAGAATGGTTGCCACGCTTCATTCCTCACTTTGTATCCACGAACAAGGTATTTGATAACATGGTAAGTTTCTCGGACAGTAGATGTGCGAATCGTGTGGAAGCACAACTAACGACTCATTTAGGTGAACGATCTGCGTTATCCTTCTGCTGAGGAAGAGGCTCAGAAGCACAAGCTGAAGAGACTCGTTCAGGCTCCTAACAGCTACTTCATGGAAGTCAAGTGCCCTGGCTGCTTCAACATGTGAGATGTGGCGAGAGAATCTGATCCCTTAGCACGACCGTGTTCAGTCACGCTCAGTCTGTTGTCGTGTGCGAGAAGTAAGCTCCCGTTCTCCTCCTAACCATGTAGCTGCAATGCTCTCCTCTGCACTCCCACCGGAGGTAAGGCCCGCATTGTGGCTGGATGCGCCGTCAGACCCAAGAAGTAAAGTGATGTTTGTATCTGTTGTGGTGGCTTGCTTCTTTGTTGAAACATTCAGGATGATGGACAGCACGAGTCGTTCCGTTTGAAAGACGTAGTTCAGTTTCAGAATGCAGAAGGGAACTCGGATCGCTACGAAAGTGCTGGATGGCGTGCGAATCAGCAATCGACTTCGCGACAAGGTCAGAGTCCATGAAACCTCTTGAATGTCCAGATCTCGTACACTGTCTCGGCGATCTATAGAGAGTCGGGAAAACGGCCCGGAATCGCAGTCGTGCATATGGGAGACACGTTGGAGATGGAACGGTATGTCTACGCCAAAAAGCTCCTTGCGCACTCTCTCGGAATCGAGTTCCATGAAGTCCATCTCCCCAAATCTACAGACACCAAAACACTCCAAAGCGCCATTCAGGAACTCAACAGACGAAGGGATATCAACGGCGTCATTGTGCAGCTTCCACTCCCACGTAGGAACGTCTCCTCGTTTCAAGGTAGAACACCTGGATTCGAGTGTCATTCTGAACACGATCGATCCCGACAAGGATGTGGACGGCTGTAACGCCTTCAATCAGGGCCAGCTGTACAATAGTGATTTCAAAACGCTCATCAACGTTCCCTGCGCGGCGTTGGCGATGACGCACTTTCTGCAGATATCCCCTCTGTCGATTTCAGACCCCCTTCACTCCACGTCTACAAGATCCCCACTCACCGGAAACGGGCGGTGATTATCGGGAACAGCGCTCTCGTGGGCTACCCGTGCTTCTGCATGCTGCAGCGCATGGGCTGTACTTGCTCCATGTGTCACAAAGACACCGTTAACGTGCCCTCTTACACGCGAGAGGTAATGTGTCCATCGGAGTGCTCCCTAGGCGGACCTTGTCATTACCGCTGTCGGCAATCCCCGCATGATTAAAGGAGCGTGGCTCAAGCCGGGAGCGACTGTCATCGACATCGGTACGCGATGTGTACAGAACAGGAATGGGATTTGTGGGACGTTGAAGCTTGCTCTCATATAGACGAGCTCGTCGGAGACGCAGACTTTGAGAGCTGTCTCGGTGTCGCTGGCTCACTGACCCCCGTGCCTGGAGGAGTCGCGTTGCTGACCACGGCAATGCTAATGAAGAACACCGTTCAGGCGATGATTCGCCAGGAACCAGGCATCCGGAACTATGAGATGATCTTGGAGAAGTCTCTTTTCGATTCCCTTTAGTGGATCTGTTTTGTTTCGCAAAATACTCATTGTCCGTTTCAGGATGCAAGAGCCATAATACTCTCCATGAGTAACATCAACCACCTGTTGAAAAGGGAGAAAAAGGGATTTCTCTCAGACATGGTAGTTGGTTCGACCCAGATGGAAGATGTTTCCCTTCCCTTGAATGGGAAAGGCACCATCTACTATACGGGATCCTACGACGGCTACTATCTGAGGGCAGTGTGGGAAGATGGAAAACGTGAGGGAGAAGCGTATCTCTACTCGAATGAGGATGTGATCTGTGCCGAGCTCACCTTTCGGGATGACGAGGTCACAGGACCGTGTATCCTGTACAGTAAGAACTATAAGGTGTGTTTTTCGGGAACTATGGACAGGGGAGTCAAGCATGGAATCGGAAGGGAGTTTGACGACAATGGAAATGTGTTGTTCACCGGGGTCTTCGATGCTGGAGTGAAGGCGGCGGTTCTTCTTCCAGTCGACTATATGCCGGGTTTCTTGGAAGAGCGTTCGATTCAAGAGAATCAAACGATTTCAATAGCACAGTATGATGATGCGGTAACGGCCAAGAACGGACTGTGTTACGAGTTTTTGAATGATCGCATCCTCGCCGTTTGGGAATATGTGAACAACGAGCGCTGCACGGTGCACTGCGAGTTCAACGGCCGCATCATGACCAAGTACGATGAAGACGGCTGCGTCCGCTACATCGGCACCTTCGAAGACAAGATCGAAAACGACTACCCCCGCAGCGGCGAGGGAAGGGAATTTGCTTCCAACGGAACCACGCTCGTCTACCGCGGTGAGTTCGTCCACGACAAGCGCAGTGGCTACGGACTCAGCTTCCAGGACGGGCACTGCCTCTACGACGGCAGCTGGCAGAACGGCTTCCCGAATGGCTACGGTGTCTACTACTCCAGCAGCACCATTCTTTACCAGGGCGAGTGGCACTTTGGCTACTTCGCGGTGGATGATCACACCTGGTTCGACTATGCGGACGCGTCGCTTCACCCCGGTCCGCTGGAGCTCCTTCCCGACTGGTCGCTGCGCAGCATGCAGGTCTCTGACGCCAATCTCCCCACCGCCATCTCCGTCCCCTGTCCCGCCGTCAGCTACATCGTCCGCACCAGCGCCGACCTGCACAGTCTCTCCGCCGACGTGGAAGCTATCGCCGTGCCAGATGGCTGCTGCAGCGACCCGCTACTCACCTCCTTCGTCCTCGCAGGTCTCCCGTGCCTCCGCGGCATTTTCGTGGGCGACGGCTGTCTTCAGTTCGTCGTCCGCTTCGACCTGCGCGAGCTCCCCGCGCTGGAACGCGTCGTCGTGGGCGATAAGAGCTTCACGAGTGTCACGGCGGTGCCGGAGATGACCACCAATAGCGAGATTCTTGCCTATATCAAGCAAACGGAGACGCACGGACATTCCTTTCACATTTCGCAGTGTCCCAAGTTGAACGAGCTGCTCATCGGGAGCTTCTCCTTCTTCGATTACGACGTTTGTGAGATCGCCGACAATGACAAGCTTCGCTTCATCCGCTTCGGCGAGATCTGGAAACAGTCCTACTGCTTTAACTACTGTCCGCAGCTGAAACTGTGCGATCTGCCAGCGCTGGAAGAGATCGAACTCGGGGCCTCCTCCTTCTGCTACGTCCATCTCGTTGACCTCCGCAATCTTCCCGCACTGCGGGAGATTCGGATGAACATATTCTCCCTCTACGGCGACTATCGCGACGAGAGAAAGTGTGCCTCCAGGGATAGCTTCATCTACCGGAATAAACTGATCATGAAGCGTAGAGGCAAATTGGGGTGGTGAGGAAGTAGATTTGCCTTGTTTGGAGAATCTCATCTCGTCGGAGTCGAAAAACTTCTCCTTCTTCGGGACTGTCATCTTGGAAGGTGGCCGTGCGGGTCGCTCTTTAGCGTAGATGTCGATAACATCGATGTGATTCGTCTCCCCGAATCGTTTCAGTCCACTCTGTTCATTAAGGCGAAAAGTGGGAATTCCAGTGGTAGTTCACTGTAGAAGCCAAGAAGCTCGCTGAGTTTGTACATCACAATTCCTCTCTGTATACATGTCTCCACTCCTGCGTGTTTATCTGATTTTCCTCTTTCCTCTTCTGGTGAACGAGTGTTTGTTGCGATCCACGTATTCATGTCCCAAGGACCATTACAATGTGGAGGAATCTGTTATAGTGGCCAGGTACAGCACCCCCTCCTCCAATCATAGTAAATCATGGCGCCGAAGGATACTCTCCTCTTCTTGGTTCGATTTTTGCCTCCCTCTCATGTCCATAGACTGTAGTAGTCCTTCAGTTCCTCGCAATCCACTTCACGGTTCCTCTTTCATTCTCTTATGATATATAGGCAGAAAGTCGACTGTAATTCCATTCTCCAAGTGCAATCTATAGGAATTCTGCTCATGGCTTTACCATCGCAATTCCCAGTATATCCACACCCGCCATCTCTCCTTTTGCTGCTCCACCTCCGTCCAAACAGTACACTGTGTATGAGTCCTGTGAATGGAACCGAACACGGAGCACCGACTCTTTCTATGTCGCCTCGTCTCTCTTCCGCTCTGCTTCGGAGAGCTTTATCGCAGATATCATTGTTGAACGACAGAACGCTGTTGTCATCGTGTATGTCGTTGTTTGCACGGGTACCATGTCTCTCATCGCCGGAGAGACCGAACACCACCGAATGTGGTCTCTTACTCACAATGGGAGGGAGTACAAGAATATGAACGATTCCCTGTATGCTATTCACACCCATGTTGTCCTTACATTTAAACTAAACCGCTTTTCGCTTCATTTGATTGATGGCGATCACTTTGTCATCTCGCTCTGGAACAACCTACAGAGGCGAGTGTACCGAGATATTCCCCTTCCATTCCCTCAATCAAACCGCAACCAAACCTGGAACGTCGTGTCCATCGCTCCTCGTTCCGTCTCCCTGTCCGTGGCGACTCACTTTGTCGCCTTCTACGCTCGCCAGGGTGCCAGCCATATCTCGTTAGTCCTCATATCCCCCTACCCCGCGCTGAAGGCCGCGCTGCACCCGTACGTTCGTCGCGGCTTCGTCAGCTTCCGAGAGTACTTTTGGGACGCCCGCATCAACACGACAATTTCCAACACGAGCTACTCGATGCGAGGCGTCGTGTACCAAGGCGAATTCCTGCGCTCGCGAAAGGACTATCAGGTCACGACCTTCCTCGAGATGAACGAGTTTCTGACGGGGAGAAACCTGTCTCGCTTCTCTCTCCCGTCGCTGCTGTGCGCGCTCCCGAGCGTCTCACGCGTCGATGCGGATTGAGGAAGTGACGTGTAGATTTCGCCGATTATGATGACAAGCGCGGGGACGTCGCTGGATATCGCTGCTCGAAATCATCGAGTGTTCCACAGGTTCAACCGAGAGTGCGAGGAGGCAACGGACCCTCTGTTCATTTACAGCAACACCTTCAACGGCTTTCTTTCAGATAAGGAGAGACGTCCCGCCACGTATCACTTGATAACGAAGGATGATCCCATCGTCTTGCTGAAGATGGTGGAGGATCGGACCTGCTCCACCGTCAACAGTCACTTTACTACCCTGGATTCACTTGTTTGTAACAAACAGTTGAGAAAAGAGAGAGACGCTTCTTGTTCAACTCCTGGAGTTCCTCTTCTCTGGTTGCGTACAACCTATTCCTCACCTTCCCTCGACGCCCGTACAATTGGTAATCCAGCGGATTGATGCTGAGACAGCTGGAATCGATGGAGGAAATGAACTGGAGCGCGCTGAGGAAGTTGATAAGCATATACCCGTCTCTACGATCGACACTCCTCTCCATCCCCACCCCATCACTAGTTCTTTTGGATTACGATACTTGTTGATGTAGTCTGTAAGGATTCCGAGGTGCGAACAATCGCTCCGGATCGTACAGTAGATAAACAGTGGAAGAAAATCGTCGGCACTCGAGTTCTTCTCGCCCAGAATACCGAACAGCGTCTTCGTTGTCTTCTCCAGACAGCGAAGCTGGAAACGCGGAGACCGGCAGAACAGCATCATTCGCAGCTCGCTCACAGCCCGCTCGAAGTCCGGATGTGCGACGTAGGCTGCGATTGAACTCCTCTCCCATGCAAACCTCCGTTGATGTCAAGATGCTCCGGTTTCAGGAACTGCAGCACGTGGATGTGGTGATCCAGAATCTGGTTCTTCGCATCGTTCATCTTCACGTCCTGCAGCAGAATCTCGCCTCCGAACTAGATGGAAACCACGCGTCGCAACGCACCATGTTCATCAGCATCTGCTCAAGACTCTCGCGAATCGATGACAACTCGACATCGCTCTTGTCCTGCTCGAAAACACGCTTCAACTCGTTCTCCATCGCGGTGATGAAGTCATGCAGGAGCTCGCAGAATGACTTCCCATTCTTATTGGCCTCTCGGTTGTAGACGGAAATCCAGTTGTCCACGCAGAACGACTTGATTCGCTCGTAGAAGGAACGATAGCGTTCCTGACACAACAAGCGGATGAAGTCCTTAAAGCTGGCTTCCAACGACGGCAGCTCTGAGGAGTCCACCATCTGCATTGTGTCTGCGACCAGCGGTGAATCAAACTCCCTCTCCTCGACGAGAAAGGACTGCATCAGCGAATCGAACACGGAGGCGAGACTGGCCATCAGAATGTTGCCCTGGATGCTGTCTCTACGCTCCACACGCCTCTCCTCTCCTACCTCTGATACTCCAATTCGATCTGCACCGTCACCTGCTTCGCCATGTTCTCCTCAAACCCCATGTTCATCAGCAGCTCCGAAAGGACGCTCGGCGAGTACACGAACTGCTGGGGCGACAGAATGGTGGAGCTCCCTTCCTCGCTGTCGCTCAGGTCCACGCTGGAACCGTGCTTCAGCTGCTTGATCACGTCGCGCAGACGCAACACCTCCTTCTCGCTGCGCTCCAGACGGCCCTGCATCTCCAGCAGTCGGTCGCGCAGTCGGAAGTTCTCGCGCTGTAGCTCCACCGACTGCTCCATCCGGAGAACCATATCGTCGCCGTGCGTGTACTGGTCGACGGAATACCCCGAGCTCCAGCTACCCAGGTCGAAGGCCTGACGAGACTTGAACGGTCGGCTCGGCACTTCGTTTGCAACCTTCGAGCGCGACTGCGTGGATTCCCCTCCCGAGTCGATTCGGCGGATGAACGAATCGGTCTTCTCCAAAAAGCTGGCCATCTCACGAACGTTCAACGATCCAATCTGACCCGGAAGCTGACGGCTGTGACGACGGCTGGGAGTGGAGCGCGAAACAGAGATGCCCTCGTCGCCGTCTAGAGGACTGAACCCGTCATCCACGCTTCCGTCGCTATCCAACGACTTGGAATCGTCCAATCCTCTCAGATAGGAAGGTCCGCTTCGATACCGCCTTGCCTTGGTCACCTGGGAAAGAAGGAGCGACTCGTTATTTGTCTCTTGATCCGCACACTCACACGGAGAGTTACACTGCGGAGAGAACTCTCCGCTTGGACTGTTCCGTATCCGGTTTTGCAGATCCCTATCTCCATTCCGAGAAGAAAGCGGGAAACTCCCTCGTTCGACTGCTGAAATTCCTCTTGCTAACAAACTACCTTGACTCTTCATAACTGGAGTGGTCGTCTTCTTCAACGTACACTCGTTTGCACACGTTCTTTCCGTACTAGAGACCACTCTTGAGTGATCGCGGTAAAAAAACAAGTCTGGTTTCCCTTTCGGGCAATTCTCAGGTACCGCTTCGTCTCCGCGGTTACGCATTCCTCTTCTCAGAATACTGCAAGACAAAAAAGGAAAAGAAGAAACGATTAATGATCGTCCTTGATTACACAAACATACAACACAAGCTAGTTAGAGTTATAGATGCCGTCAATCTCCTTGGCATAGTTGCGGACAACAACGGAACGCTTCATCTTCATCGTCGCGGTCAACTCTCCCTTGCCAAGCGAGATGTCCGTCTTCAGAATAACCCACTTGCGAATACGCTGTGCGTTGCTGACAGCGTACTTCTCGTTGTACTCCTCGATGGCCTTGCCCACGTAGTTATGCCACAGCGGGTCGACGGAGGCTTCCTCGCACGTGACGGCGCTGCTTCCAATCTTCTTCGATTTCTCCACGACCTTCTTGCTCAGTTGCGGCAGCGGCTCTCCGGACACAGGGTCCATCTCCGTCTTCAAGCAGATCAAACAGGAAAGATAGTTGCGCTTGTCTCCGATGACGATGGCGTTGCTGATCTCGGGACACAGCTCCATCAGACGGTTCTCGATGGGCACGGGCGACACGTTCTCGCCGCCCGACGTGACAATCAGCTCCTTCAGACGACCGGTGATGTACACAAAGCCGTCTTCATCCACGCGGCCCTGGTCTCCCGTGTGGATCCAGCCCTCCTCGTCCAGCGTCTTCCGCGTCTCCTCCTCCTGCTTCAGGTAGCTACGTCCCACTCGTCTCCTTCGCCTACCCCATCATCACGTTACGACCGCGATACATCAGCTCGCCGCACTCGCTCGCCTTCACAGTCACGCCGGGCATCGCGGGGCCGCCGGAGCCCATCTTCCACAGGTTGTTCACGTAGGAGTTGGTCGCGAAGGGCGCGCAGCCCTCGCTCTGGCCCAGCAGGTCGCTGATCTGGATGTCGAACTGCGCGAAGAAGCGCAGCGTCTCGATGTTCACCGGCGCCGCGCTCACCACCAGACCGCGACACTGGTCGAAGCCCAGTGCCTGACGCACCGACTGGAACACGAGGCGGTCCGCCAGTCCGTAGAAGTACGGACGCGTGTACGTCTTTCCGTACTCGCGTGTCATGCAAGCGCGGTAGCCGATGTCCATGGCCCAGTCCATGATCTTCCGCTGCAGCCACTGCGTGAGAGACCTCGCTCACCCCTACGCCCGCCTCGTCGTGCTTCTTCTTGATGTTCTCTGCCATCTTCTCATAGAGACGCGGCACCGCAACCGACAGCGTCGGACGGCACTTACGCAGCGTGTCCACCAGCGAGCCCTTCAGCGCGTCCGGACGACAGATGTACACGCACACGTTGTTCACCACCGGCACCATCGCGTCCACGTACTGAGCGGCGATATGGTTCAGCGGGAGGAAGGATGTCTGCGTGAGAGCGACGCCTCGAGCCTACATAGCGGTCGTGGCCATCCAGACCGATGCGCTGCTTGATACCCAGCGACTGGAAGATGCAGCTGTCGTGGCTGATCATCACACCCTTCGGGTCACCCTTCGTCTCACTGCACTATCACCCCTACGGTCGTGCCGCTCGTGTAGATTAGCGTGGCGCAGCTACCTGGCTCCACCTTCGCCGCTTCCGCGAGGATCTCGTCGTCGGGAATGGAAGCGCCCGTCGCCAGGAACTCGTCCCACTTGTAGAGCTTCACCTTGCTGTTCGCGTCAGCCTCCGGCATGCCCTCCTCGGGCCAGTACACGACGATCGCCTTGAGGTTGGGAAGCTGGTCTCGAATGCCATAGATCTTCGCCGCCTGCTTGCCTCCTTGGCAGACGCAAACGACGCATTCCGAATGGAACAGAACATAGTGGCACGCATCCGGCGCGTTCGTGGTGTAGATTCCCACCGTCACCGCTCCCAACAGCCAGGTTCCGTGCAATGTAAAGAAGTATTCGGGAGAATTGAAACCAATAATGCCAACACAGGACGATTTGTGAACGTCATGCGCTCTAGCAGCCTTAGCGAATCTACGGTGAAGAGGGAGGGAGAAGACAACTTCATCGCATTATCGTAGTACTCCTTAAAGGTATATGTTACATCATCTTTGCTAACCAAAGCGGGCTCATCAGCCCACTTCTTCGACGCCTCAATCATTGCCTAACTGAGAATCAACAAGCATTCGCTACGTGAGACAGTGTGTCCGGCTCCGGATCAAAGCCAGTCTCCGGTCGACGGCGGATTTCAACAACATCAGCGATGTTAGTCGTACGGAAAGCGTCAATACGCGACATTCAGCAACCAATCCAACAAACTAAGAATTATGCTTCCACGAACGACCAAACGGTCTACAACAACAACAGTGTGCGAAGACAACGTGGATGACGTGGACAACGACGTGTCTCTTACGTGATTGGGCGTTTCTTTAATTGTCAAATCGTGCTAAAGTGCCATTCAATATGTGTAATTGCTTCGTAGAGGAACGATGCATTAGCAAGAGGAGTTGAATGGAGAGTGAGGGTTCCACTCTGTTGTTTGATATGAACATGAATGAGAATCCTATTGACCAAGCACACCCTTCCATCGACAGACTGACTATGCGGAGAATAGTGATCGATTTGCGTGATCACACTAAAGACGCTTTTGAAGAGACAAAACAAAGCAGTACGATTCGGCAAAGGAATTTTCTACTGAAACGAAGGAATCCCTCCATCCACTCATTTGTTATCTTGTAAGAACGTGTATTTTCTGACAAACACGAACGGAACATGAGTAGCACCGATTACGATGGAGATGCTTCCTATTCCCAGTATGGCAGTAACCAACGTCTCAGAGCCTCCAAACCCGGATACGGATGGAATAGAGGAAGAGATGGATCCGTGCAGTGTAAGTATTACTTTCCCTTATGAGTCCATTCTCAACTTGTTGTAGCAAACGACACCAGTCGTGGAGATGATTATAGTGGATACGATTTTGGGACGATGTACTGGTTCCTATCGTGTTTCATTGATGTAGAGAGTATGATCCGAAAAAGGAGCTGCAACGGAAGCAGAACCACAACGAAGCGGAGAAAAAGAGAGTGCGAAACATCAATAAGTGTGTTGAAGACCTTAAGGCCATCCTTGATGTGAGTCCATTTGTTTTTCCTCATCGAAGAGCGCAAATATCTCCCACAAGGCGGATAAGGTTTCCACGCTGGAAACAGCAGTCAGCTACATGCGGGAGTTGATGAAGGAACGAGATCATCTGAATACGAATCTTGGCTGTACGTGTTCTGCCTCATTCACCAGCAAGATATTAGCAGTTTAGTATCCACAGGTGTTTCGGATGACGAAGTGGAATCGGACGAAGATGATAACCACTTTCTCAGCCACAAGATTGACCCCAGCTCCCTGCAGACTTCAGGAATTGCCACAAAGGAGGAGCAGCCTTGTGCCAAGCCCGACGATGCTCCCCAGACCCCTTGCGACCCGAACAATATCCGAGAGAAGATGATCGAGGAGGCGGAAAAAGCGGGATCGCGGAAATTCGGCATCGACTACAAGAGTATTTGGATGAATAACAGTCTGCCGTGCATCGTGGCGGAAATCACGTCGGGAAAGCTGCTGAAGGGGAACACGTTTTTCATGAAGTGGGCTTGAGCTGGACGTGGCATGTAGATTGTTCAACTTCGAGTCCATGGAGGAACTAAACCGACTCTCTTTCTTCGACATCATTCATCCGGGCGATCTGTCCATTTTCTGGAGGTGGCGATGCGGGGAGACTTGAATGTAGCGAGTACAGTCAGCTTGTCAACTCGCAGCATCAGATGGCGCGTTCCTTTGTGTGCATCATTAAGAACCCAGCCAAGACTGTAGCAATCCTGTCGGCTGATCCCCTAGATTCAGATTCCCTGTCTTCTGACGCTAGGGTCTATCATGGACTACGACGGGCACGTGTTCCAAGTCGCAGCCACGTTGACGCCGCTGAAACAAGTCGATGGTCATCCTCCCCAGCCCAACAAACCCACCAATGCGCCTGTCTCCGTTAACGTATCGAAGTTCTTGTAATTGTACGTATTGTGTCTCTTTGCATTGTTTTTTTCACACAATGTGCGGGATCGGAGTTGTCTTGACTTCTGCGACAACGAATCTCGAAAACCATGCGGCTTATACACAGCAGATCCGTTCCGGAATCCGGAATCGTGGACCCGATTCATTTGGGGAAATGGAATTGATGGAAAATCGTGCAACGTTCATGGGAGCCGTATTGCACATGCGAGGAACCGAAGTTCAGAAACAACCGCGGATGAATGATCGAGGGGACGTATTTCTATGGAACGGAGAAGTGTTTGGAGGAATTGAGGTATTGCCAAAAGGATCATGACATTGTAGGTCCCCGAAGGCATGAACGATACGGTTATCGTCTTTCAGCAACTGGAAAACTGCAACAGCGTCATGGAAGTGATGAGCCACATCCAGGGGCCGTGGTCCTTTGTGTTCTATGATGTCATTGGTTTCTCCCATCTCCTCCCATAGAGTCAGAAAGACGTTCTATACTTCGGTCACGACAGACTCGGAAGACGCAGCTTGGTGCTCTTCCTTTCTGACGACAAGGAGTGTTGTATCATTTCCAGCATCGTCGATACTCCTAACATCCATCCGCTCCTTCTCAACGACTCTGATTGGATCCATTTCTCCCCCTCCGCCTTCTCTTCCATCTACGAGAACCCCCATTGTCCCGGCGTGACGTCTCTCCACGAGCTCCCACCCGCTGGGATCTACTGCATTCGCCACTTCTCGGACTTTGCTCGCCTGGAGATCGATCTTCTTCCATTCCCCCCATCGGTTCCACCTCCAATCCGGAGCGATTTCGGTCAAGTCGTTCCATCGAAACGCCTTCTCGCCCTCCTCGAAGCCAGCGTGTGGCGTCGCATTTCCACCATCGATGCGTCCGAAGCGCCGTTTCTTCTCATTCCTCCTCCTACGTAGTCTCTGCGTGATGTTCTCCGGCGGAATCGATTGCTCCATTCTCGCTTGCATCGTCGCCCGTCTCTTTCGGCAACACCATATTCGTCGATCCATCGAGCTGGCGTCGATCGCTTACGGAGATGTTTGCTCGTGCGAGGAAACGAATCCGCTGTCGCTCAAGGAGGTCGCTCCAGACCGCTACACAGCTCGTAGATTTCCATTTTGCTGATAAAGAGTGATGTCGTTCGCGGATTTGCTTCGTCTGTTTCCCGAACAGTCGTTCCGATTCGTCGAGCTGAATGTCCAGAATGAAACGATTATGGAGGTGGAACGACCGATTCTCCGGTGCATTCAGGTAGGAGTTGTTTCTGGCTTCTCTGTAGCCTGAGCAAACACAGATGGATTTCCAGATCGGCTGCTGTTACTGGATGCTATCCAAGGGAGAGGGACGTGTGTGGTGCGTCGAAAACGCAGAGGTGAGAACGCATCTGGATTGGGATCGTAGGCAGCAAGAGACACGATCGTCTCTGCGTTCGTTCAACCAGAGAAGGAGGAAGTGGTGGATAAACCCGTTTCTGTGGAGGAGAAATGCAGAACTCGAAACTGCATGCATCCTGCTACGCCAGGTTGCATGATGAAGATGTGCGAAGGCTGCTGTCGGAGGTTGCAGCGGAAAACGGAAGAACACAACACGAAGCATCCGGATAAACTGAGGGTGGGTCTCAATGCGTTTTTCAACGTAGAAACGAGTTTTCTGTTCTGTTCACTCCTATCAGGAGTCCGTTTCCTCCTACCAAGAAACTCCGTCTCCTTCCTTTTCTCCTCCTTTCCTTCCTTATACGATTCAGTCTCGCGTTCTTCTTTCGGGAATTGGAGCGGACGAACTCTGTGGAGGCTACACGCGGTATTATGCCTCTTTTGAAAGGGGAGGAATAGCCGAAGCGGAACAGGAGATGAAGAACGATTGGAACCGCTTGTGGTTCCGAAACCTAGTCTGCAGATGTTCGGTTGAGTGATCTTCAGGGACGCGATGATCGCTGCATTTCCGACCATGGACGCGAGATGCGCTCTCCCTACTTGGATGAGAATGTGAGTGCTTTCCTTCACTCCCTCGCTCTTGACGAGGTAGGTATCCCAAGTCCTAATGAACTCCAGATTGCAGACTTTCGTCAACCTCGAGGCGTAGGAGACAAGATGATTCTCCGTCACATCGCAACAGAATTGGGACTCTCCTTCTCTTCGACGTTGAGTAAGCGGGCAATTCAGTTTGGTAGTCGCATCGTGAAGTAGTTACGTGGAATCGGAGTGACACCTAGAGAATACAACCGTTTTATGAACAAGTCTACACGCGACTCAAACGGTACAGACGTGTATGTTCCCATGAGCGCCAAGTGATTCTGTTTATTCTCAAACAGGAGAATAGGAGAGTACACGTAATTCAATATCCGTGTGGACACCTTCGACCGTTTTTCCTGAAAGGTTCCTCTTCGATTGCAGCTGTCCCTTATTGTACTCATTCTCCTCACAGTAACACAACAGGAGGGTATCGATAGTCACTCCAAACACGGACGTGAAAGCATTCATGATAACGTAACTGATTACAAAAATGACGGTCAGCGTGGGAGTTTTCATGAGGATAGGGTGGAAAAGAAACTGGGGAAACCGCGAGAGGAGAACACTGCTCGCGAGAACAGTTCTATCTGAACAGGAATGGAAACACTTTACAGGGAGCAGACGGACAGTTTTCCCAGCCACAAATAGAGGAGGTAGACGGTCTGGAGAGAGGAAACAATGGTGAGGTTTTCGGCGATAAGTCGAAAGCTCTCAACACTCGCCTGGAGGAGATTGTATCCTCGATTGATCACCAGGATATAGGCGTTTTTACTAAGGTATTTCATCCAGCACTCGCAGCAACCAAGAACACTGTGGATGCAGCAATACACAACATTCCCGTTCTTGTGTTTCTGGAACCTCTTCTCAACATAGCTACGCATCAATTCACTTGTTTTTAACGACAGCAAAAGTACACGCAGGCCTTGGATAAGAGAGATCACACAGCTCCCAAACGCCACCGATCCCAGGTGGAAGAGGAGAACGGTTCGGAACGACTTCCAAAGAGAGTGCCGTTCCTATCGTATAGAATGAATAGTAATTAGAGATACATGAGTTTCTTTCTTATGGAAGTACCACTCTCCAATCGCTCCAGAGACAGTCATGGAGGAAACGCCGAGGACGAACTGAACAGACCATAGATAGGAAAAGAGGTAGAAGAAGAAGCCAGCTCTCGAGAAAGAGAAGGTTGTGAAGAACCCTCGCTCTTGTAAGGAGGAAAACAGTGCTGCTTCCGAGTATATCCAACTTTGAAATCCTACGTAGAGAGGTTTCCTCCAATGCTGGGGGTGAGGAAAGAGTGAACACGATGGCAAGGACGAACAAAAAGGAGAGAAGGATAATGACGATGGAGGAGAGAAGAGGCATTCTGCTAATGATCGAAAAGGAATTGTACGCAATCAGAGAAGGGACGCAGCTCATGGCGCTGGAAGCCTGTTTCATGATGGTGATGCTTGTCTGGATCGGCTTCGTCATTGCCGCGATGAGCACGAGGAGGAAACACACGACCATAACGCTGGTCCATGCGATCACCTTCCAAGTGGTTGTCGACCACTGGAGAAGAGATAGAAGGTTGGGGAGCTTTTGGAGAATGGTTGTCTTCTCCGAAATTGCTTCCCCAAAGAGAAAGGGCAACGAGAGGAATCCAGCCTGGTGGAGAAAGAGCACAGTCAGGAATCCACATATGAGCCAACTCACGACAATGACTCCCCAGACGGTAGTGGCAGCAGTGAAGCGCATGAGCCACTAATCTTGAGAGGAGAGTGATAATAGGACCATAAAACAGCAGCCTCCAATAAGAGAGAGAATACAAGAGAAGAGAATGAACGCACTCGAGGAGATGATATCAGAAAACCAGCGACCGAGAATCACCACGGTGGTGGTAATGAGAGACTCCACTGCTCCACCAGATACCATGTTCTCGCTGGTCTCGATTGTTGTGGTCCGTTGAACCAGACAACGCGTGTCATTGGATGGTCTTGTGTTACTAGGTTCCTTTGAGGTGGACTTATTACCCGATATGCTTGAAGTGTTTGCATGATCGGATTCACTCACATCAATCACCGGATACACTCCACTCTCTGAAGCATTCGGAAATGAGCACACGGTTGATTTGGATAATTCATGGACCGACACTGGTACACATCGATTCCTCAAACTCAAGAAAAGGCATTCTATTTTACAATATACCGCTCGTATTCATCGGGACGACCCAACAATGCTGACAGATGGAAGAGGAGACAAGGGCGGGATTCGAATAACACGCAAGAACTTGATTAGCGGAAGGGTGCGGATGAACATCATATGTACATACGACGTCTCCTTTCTGAGGACAACTCGATTGACAGATTCCAAAGAGGGTTCGATTCTTGTGGTGATCGTCTACCACTAGAGTACAGATTTGGTAACGGTAATGTCCTGATCGGGATTTGGGTAGTAGATCATCCTCTTTCCCGCAACCACCGGATCTGTCTCTGTTCCGCAGATACTTCCATGGTAGTCTCTTCCGTAAAGCAATCTAGGAGTATTGCCGCGACATGATCACTACGCTTGGGGAGAAGATGATTTCATCAACATAATGAAGCTTACGATAACGATGACCCACAAAAGGGCAAAGAGTACGAAGCATGGAACATCAGTACACCATCTCCATCGAAACCGTACAACAAGTTCCTTTTCTTTTTTGTATAAGCGGACCATCCTTGAAGAATCGATTGCTCACCATTGTCTTCGTGATTGCATATCCCTGTTCGTGAAATGGCTTCATAGGATAGTAGATCCCTTGTTTCATTTTTCGACATCAAAATGGAAATGGTTCTAGAACCAATCGTGGGCGTTTCAGCCAACTCGTTTGACAAGTACAAATAGGAATCGGTTAGCAGCTTCCATATTCGACTCCTACTAGTCGGATCAACCCTATCCACGAGCGACCACTGAGAAAGGAAGTAAACCCGTTATTGCGTGATCAATACGTACGTACGAATAAGTGAGTCTTTGAAGAGCGTCTTTTGCACTATACGCATCCATGCAAACGGAGACTTATTGGAGTCCTGAGTCCATCTCATCACCTTCTTTTGATGCATCGTACCTGGAGTCCCCTTGTTCTGCCAGATCGGAGGTTGTGATGTGTTTGAAGTCACCCATTCCAGTTCCCAAGTTGTCGGAGGCGATATCGTTCATCCAGGACGCCCTGGACGAAGGGGTCTTTCCGGAGCTCCAGGGAGACTGTACGGGCGGGACTTATTTTTGTTTCGACAAGTATGGGGATATGGAAGCTGTGTTCAAGCCATTTGACGAAGAGCCCTATTGTGTGAACAATCCCAAGGGACTGGGTCCCTCCGCGTTCTCATCGGAGATGGATCGTGGAGTCGTCCCGGGCACGGGCGGCCTGCGCGAAGTGGCTGCCTGCTTTTTGGACCGAGACCATTTCGTCGGTGTTCCCGAGACCACCTTGGTGTCCTTTCTTTTCAGTAACTGCAACGAGACCAAGATCCAAGACTACGGTTGTCGGAGAAAGGAGGGTTCGTTGCAGCTCTTCGTCCCGCACGAGTGCAGCAGCGAGGACTACGGCCCCGCTATGTTCAACATCGCCAACGTCCAGAGCATCGCCATCTTTGACATGCGCCTCCTTAACTTAGATCGCCATGCGAATAACCTACTGGTTACCCGCCAGCGCCTACGCGCCGTGTCGCACTGTGACGATCTGTTCCCCGTGAACGAGAGTCGTGCGTCGTCCTCGCGCCGATCGATGAGTATTTACTCGGCACCACGAGCAATGGGTCTCGTGCTGGTGCCGATCGATCATGGCTACTCTCTCCCTGCCTACAGGACTTGTGTCCGACCGGAATGGTGCTGGCGCGGCTGGTATCAGAGTAAGGTGACGATCGAGGAGAATGTGAAGGAGTACGTGAGAGAAATCGATATCGAGGAGGACGTGAAACTGCTGAAGAGCAACATCCCTCAGCTAGACGAGCAAGCAGTCGTTACGTTGCGAATCACTACCGCGTGGCTCAAGTTGTGCGTGGAGGCGAACCAGACGATTGAGGCGATGAGCTCCTTCTTCTTCCCGAAGGAGGACGGATCTTCCGCTTTTCAGGATGTTGCGAACTTGTATTCTATATCATCTTATGCATCTTTCAATGATTTTCTGCAGGCTGAGGGAAGGGAGTTTATGAAACACTTCATTCCGCTGTAGCGTGTGTTTGTTCAAACAGATGCTATGTAACATGTTAACTTGATTTCTTTAGCGGGCGAACCAGCTTGCAGGATGTCGAAACGAGTCGGATCTCCAAGAAGATGCTCAGAAGAGAAGAGAGAATGAAAATGGCAAGGACGTAGAAGCTGCCGTTGCGGACATTGTGGAGTTGTGTCTACAAAAGAGGGATGGCGAAACGAGTACAATCAAACCAATGAAGAGATGCCACACACACACGAGGATAGGCATCGCCATTGATTTTTTAGGGTAGTCTCTCATCGTGAGATATGTCCATATCATGTGCATCGGCATGATACACAGACTCTCAATCGCCACAACAATGAATAGTGAAATGTAGGGGAACGTCGGAAGGTAGTAGTCGGCACCTGTTCCTGCAGAGGTGAGCGGAACCAGACAACTAGCCATGAGCCCACAAACCATCTTCTACATGCTCAGAACGTTGAGGAAACCGTTTCCCATTCCAATGCTCACAGACAACTTGTACAGTTCCGAGGGCGCAGTTATGGAGAGAGGAATCTCCACCGCGTTGAGCTTGTCACATGCAAAGACAACCAGTTTATACACATATGGACGAAGAAGCTCCATCGCCAGAATGTCCAGAACAACGATTACCCAGGATATGGGAGTCTACTGTGAAAGCGGTAACAATTCAATACCGCCCAAATGCTCCAAATCGAATACACCACACCGCCTATCAGGAAGGACAGGATCCCTTGTAGGAATCTTCAAGTTAGGGACGAAAGAAGAGCAAAGCTACCCAAGAAGACTCACAATGAGAAGATAAGGTCGCCGTGATACAGTGTTAACGAAGAAGATTGCAGAAGGTCCTACTGCAATGAGAATCGAGCCGAATAGCAATCCCAGACCCATGGAACCAGGAAGGAAAAAAGAATGGTGTCTTCCAACACAACAAGAAACTACTCAAAGGACAAATAGCGTCGTCGGATTGACGCAGCCATATGGTTCGCTCCCGATGATTTCAAGATCACACACAGATTGAAAGCAGCCGCCTTCTCGAGGGAGTACATGTCCCAGATCAAGCGGATTCGTGGAGGAAGGCTTCTCGCCGACTTCGCAACCTCCAGCGCTTTCTTGTAGTACAGAGTGGCGACACTCACCAGATCGATCTATTCAGCAGCAAATGACGCTACCAACCTGATGGAACGCTCGACCCAGATTGTAGAGCACTTCGATCTGGAACAGTTCGCGAGGCAGCCGGAGAGATGACGAGTAAAAGTCGGTAAACTGGGCTTCTTCTTCCGAGAGCTCCGCTGCTGCCTTGAACAGCTGCGAGGACACACGCCGCTGCCTCTCCAGCGCATATTCCTGGATACGAGCGAAGGCGCGGAGAAGCGTCTCTCGCTTCTCACTACGTGAACACACAGTAGCACGCTTACTAGTTCATTCGACTGCTGCCACTGGTCAGGTCGGAGACTCCCAAGGTCAGGAGGACGAGCGGATCCTTCGAGTGGGGAACGGGGAAGGGGCAGAGAAAACTGCGACAGGAGACGGGGTTACGGTAGAGAGCGATCTGTCCCATGAAGAGGAGCGCGGGATATCTAGGAGAGAAGTCTCGTTAAAGGATACTGTGTGATGGCGAGTCTCTGCATTTGTTTGAAGAGGTTGGTTGAAAACGTGTAGTTGACGCGTGAAAGGAGGAGAGAGAGCATGGAGAGGATGTGCGAAAGGGAGAGCGTGACCGTCACATACTCCTCCGAGAATCGTTTGTCTGCTTGGTCAGGAGTCGAAGGATGGAGAGGAAAGAGGATGAAGGAAGGAGCCGTCGAGCTGGAAAGATGCATGATGAGAAGCGATCGCAGTGCCTCAGCAGCTTGCGTTGGATCGGAGAAGGACGGAATCGAACACAGCAGCAGAAGCGTGTTCTGAAAGGAGGGGTTCATAAACTAAGTGAAACAATTACAACATAATGACTCGATAGATGGACTGAATGGCGTGGAGGTACGTCATAATGTACTTGAAACCGTGGAGGAGGCAATGCGACTGGAGTGAGAATGCGCAAGGAAACGTACTCGTGTGAGGAACCAGAGCATCCGAAGCAAGGCAGTTTGTCCGAGAACGGTTGGAATATCGAGCGCTTGCGTCACTTCCACAATCACGGGGTCCGACTTCAGCTTGTCGTAATAAAACTCGGGAGGCTCCAGCGAACAGCAGGATCGGATCAGCGGATCCGCAACAACAATGTACTGTTCCAGGTCTTCACGCGAGGGAGAGGGAACCGCGACGTCCGGAAGGGAGTTCAGAAGCATGAAGAGTCGGTCGATCAGAGTGCGGTACTCGATCTTGTCTTGGATGATATGCTTCGTGCGAACCTAGATGACAACGACAGGCTTCTCCCACGATGTGTCTCGATTTGCTTAGATACTTGTTTGTGATCTCGACGGAGTGAAGCAGTTCGCCTCGTTCATCGTAAAGCTGCGTCAGTAACACTGCAAGTTGGCGTCTTTTGTCGTTGCTGCTTTCAGGCAACGTCTGAAGCGCCTTAAGGAGATAGTCGATGCACCGGTCCGTGTCGCCCTTCTCTTTCGCGCAGAGATAGAGCAACTCGAACACTTCGGCGGGACGATACGTCGGAACGGTTTGCAACAGCTTCAGATACGATTCCGCTTCCGTCACCAAGTGACAATCAACAAACGCCTTGCCGATCTCAAACGCCATATCAACGCTCTCTTCACTGAACTGCTCGGGGATGTGGAGAGACTGGATCACGTCCATTGCCTACGACTCACTTTCACCATTCATACTCACTTCGGGACCTCTTCCTGTGTGGAGAAGACTCACAGAGTAGACAACGGCCATCTCAATGGGCAGCTGCAGTGAGCAGTGGGAGTTGCACTGGTCGATGATTGCAATCGCACGCGTGTAGTCGCCATGATGCATGTGACTACGTGAGAGAGCTTGCACAGACCTACAGATCTCCGAGGAGATACAGCGAGTGGAGAAGACGCATCAGCTGCTCGGTGGCGGCCTCGACGGAGATGGTTTCCAGTTTCTTCATCTCCTCGGTGCTCTCTGTTGTTGCAACGCCCGTCAGACGGTCGTTCAGAATGGCTATGTGTGAGAGAATGAAGCGAGAACAACTCAACCGTGCAATCATCGTGTTGTACTCCGAATCCAGAAACATCATCACTTCCTGCTCCCGATGCAGCTGGCAACAGAGCTCGTAGAGAGAGGGAAGGTAGTCAACGACGTCGTGCGTTAGCTTACAGAGCGCCAGCAGGTCGTTACAGGCTTTCGCGGGTTGGTTCTCTGCCTTCCATAGATGGTAGCGCTTCTCGTAGAAGGAGGGTTCGTCCGGTTTGAGGTGAATGAGGCGGGAAAGACAGTAGAGTTGGCGCTTCGTTAGGTTCAGTTTGCAACTCATCTCGTAGACCTGGTACCACAGATCCACGTCCTTCTTGATGATCTCGGCTTTGATGAAAAAGCAGTCGCAGGCGCTTGCGAGGTTGTTCTCTCCCTCATAAATCAAACCAAGAATGTTCTGCTCTGTGAGCGACATAGTATTCCTACATAAATCTCTGCAAACTCCGGAACCACCTTGGTCAGCTCGCTCAACATCAGCTTTGCCTTGCTGTCATCCGAAAAAGAAAGCATACACGGTTGAAGTCCTGGAGAATGTAACAGCGTTGCGCCTCCGCAAACATGCCAGACAGATTATCGGGAAGCTTATTCACTTGGGTGGAAAGAGGTTGAATTGTCTACCTCGAGATCTGGAACCCGTTTTCCGTTTGCTGTTGGTTTTCCGCGATTTGATGAACTCATCGACCGACGGACCGAACAGATTTGCCTCCTGCGACTCTCTATCGTTCTTTGCGTTCTCCTCCTCGATGATGTCATCAATCTACTCCATCACTCCAAAACAAAAGTGCATACAGGAAACAAATCATTCTGAGACGAATCGGAATCGACCTCCATTGTAAGCGAGCGAGCAACTCCAAATTCAAATCGATTATGACGAACAAACACGATAAAAGAACCCAAACCTCTAACCTCTAACAAGCTGCATTCTTCTGCGCATCTTCTTCTTCTTCTCCTCCTTCTCCAGCTTTTCCTCCAACTTCTTCTGCAACTCAGGATTCTTCTCCGCGCGCAGCTTCTCCTCCTTCAGCTTCTGCTCCTTCAGCGCCTGCATGCGCTACGCATCATTTCCCGCAGCCATCCCCACCTCCTGGCGCTTCTCGTGATCTAGACGCTGCTGCGCCTCCTGCATCGCCTGTCGCACCTTCGCGGTAGTGGCGGCAGCCTTCGGCGAGAGTCGGACCTGTGCGACGGCATCGATGACGTCGAAAATCATGTCCATCACGTTGCTCATGCTGTCCATGCGATCTACGTGACCATCCAGCCCGAGTGCTACCATAGGCGGGGAGCTTTACCTTGATGCGGATGCCGTAGTTGCTAAGATGCGCGCGATTGTCGGTAGGCGCCGGCATGTTGTCGCTCACGTGGATCAGTCGCAGGAAACTGTTCGAGATCTTCAGCACGTTGATCACGGAGGGCGTCAGCAGGGAGGAAGGGACTTCGTTCGTGTCGCTAATCACCACCCAGTTGCCGCTCACCTTGCTGAGCTCGGGCGTGTACTGAAGCGCCACAGCGTGACCCATGTTCTTCTATGCATGAAAGAGAGAAATCGATCGAACAAGGTCGGCATTCTCCGAGTGTACAGCCTTGTAATCGCGCTTGCGGCATAGCGCAAATACAAAAGGCTTCATCATGTCCGAGCTTAGAGGAATGTCCACTGTCTACATGAAAGGAAAAGGGCTCAGGAACCATGATATCATCGACAGGAGTAACGAAATCGAGAAGAAGAGAAAAGAGATCCTGACGCTTCTTCAGCTAAACGTCATGTTGAGAATAGGCTCGTTGCCTTGAAGTCAAAGAGAATGCCGTTGCAATTGCGACGACCGGAGCAGAACAGACGGAACTGATCCAAGCTTTCGCGCATCAGCAAGCCGTAGTTACCGCTGATACCAACAGAAGTGAACTGTGACTCCAGAAGGGATTGGTAAGCAGTCAGCCTGTAGATGAATGATTAAAGAATTCAACTACCAGTTCTCGACAATACGAATGTTCTTCTTTCTGCCGATATAGAAGTACATTCCATACACGCACAGCAACAGAACTCCAACAATCTCCCAAATGTAATCGTGAACGAAGGCTACAGTATGAGCGCACAAAAATCGTTCTTACACTTCAGATTGAAAGACGGTTCGGAGGGCGTCAACGTGGCAAACTTCGGCTGCGCAGCGATGCACATGCACAGCAAAAGCGCGAAGATAATTCCTTGCTGCTTCATTTCTTTTTTGTTGCAGAGAAAACCATCTTCATCAAGAGGCGAAAAAACGGGGATTCTCGCTTGGGAGCAGATCCCTCTCACATATACTCTGCATATCTGTCCTACTCACTGTGGAATAGAAACGAGTAATGGAGGTTCATGAGCGGGTAAAAGGATACTTGCAAGAAGGAGGACATCTCGCAAACCTTCAAGTATTTGCCTATCGTATGTAGTATATGCGGAGAATCAGACTGAAGAGTATATAGTTGAACATCGATGTACTGAATGGGAACTGGAGAGAACGCTGATTCAGTACTTAAAGAGTACTATCGTTGTTTCATTTTCATTAACAGCTCAACTCCGTGAGGAGGATCGAGGAGCCATTGCCGCGATAGTGGATCAATTCGTTTCATCGTGACGTGTATTGTTTGAACAAACAGAAACACTTTGGTGTGGCATCCTTTAGAAGCTTGGTGAACACGGTAATCTCGGAACGGATCAGCGACTTCTCTGACTCGCTCATCGTCGACTACAATCAAAGAAAACAAGAAAGAACCACCATCTTCTGTTTCGTCAAGTCGTAGGAGGCGCCATTTCTGGTTAAGCGGAGATACAAGTCACCTGCACCACCGCGAAGCAACTGAAACCTATGTGATCAATGCCACAAATCAGTAGAACTGAGAAATGACTTCTCCAGAGGGCTATACATCAAAACAAAAACATAGAGATACGGCCTGAGGCACTTGTGCAGCATTCATGGTTCGAGTCATCTGGACAGTTTTATAGATCTGATTCTGTAGAGACGATCCGGGTCTATAACTAAACACAAATAAAACCAGCCAACGCATCCGAGTCATCCATCATGACCAGATTCCCATCCACAAGTTCGAAACTGAACTCTTTGCAGAAGTCGGAAATCTTGTTCTGATTCAAAGAAGGAAAACACTACCTTCATTTGCTGAACACGCGCCGGAAGCTGAGAGATCAGTACCGAGAGGTTATCTTTGATTGCCTTCGCCTCCTTCATTGCATTTTGCTGTAAGGCATTGCAATTGATCTGTACTACAAAGATGATTTCATATAGCACATTGAGAACCTTTCACAAGGAGCTGGTCAAAGAACTCTTTCTTTTCCTTATACTCCGGATCGGCATGAATGTCACTCTCTCTAACAGTATTCTGCATTCGGCTTCTTGCCGACAACTGTTTTGGCATTTCCGGCTGATCCATTCTTGCTTAGGAAAAAAAGAATGGCGATCGGGATATGGAATAGATTACATGGAAATTAGCATAAGTTGAATTATGAACAAATGCGAAATGAAATTGATCCAATAACTCCTCCTATCTGCATCGATAATCTATTCACTCAATTCTGATGAAAAGAGAATGAAACAGATGTCTCAAGTCGGTAGGAATGGCTGAAACAAATAATAACCCAATGAACGCATGAATAATACCAATGATCCGATTCTAATGATTGGAACTTGGCACAGAATCTATAGTGCTTAAGAACTGTCTCACCAATCCAACGAGGAATGAACTCTAATTCACAATCATTCAATCTTTTAGAAATCATACAAGGTGATTCGTACCACTCATATGGGATGGAAACAACCGTTGCATGAGGACCATGAATCCATTATTTCGGATTATTCAAACATACTGATACCCTCTTATCATATAGAGTTATAGGGTTAGTATAGCAGTAAACAGTGTGCTAACATTTCTCGAAAAGATATGAGCACAACCGTTCAGTTATCGGAATCAGTATTGATTATTATAGGAACGTTAATTCGCAGGAACCGCGATTATTAGGGGAAAGCGGTTCAATAGCCGTTTCTCCCTGCGACTAGTATCCGATTTCTAGATTGTCGTAGCCGGTTGAATACTACTGGGCGTATTCGGTTCTTTGCGGTGGCAGGGTGTATTGCTTGTTAGTATTTTATTCTGATCGTTGTAAGAGTAGTGCTTACTAAGCATATGTAACTCATCAAGTGATGGAAAGTTATGTGTAGACGCCATGGACTTGGATAACCACTTCTTTCAGCATATGGAGAAGAAAAAACGAAAACGGGATGTCATCAAGCTCTTCGTCGGTCAAATCCCATCTACAATTGACGAACCTTCTTTAGGTGCTTTTCTTTCTGACTATGTCACTATACTGGATGTGACCATACTGCGAGATAGGAAAACGAATATGAATAAGCGTAGGTGTTCCGGTTCGAACCGTTAGTCTATAGGCTGTGCATTTGTTTATGTCGAATCTCATGATGCGGCAAATACTCTTATCTCATCGTTAAGTGAGAAATTCTACTTTCCGAATGTATTTCATTCTAATTCATGCGTTAGCATCATAGATGAGAACACCTGTTCACATTGATTATGCAAACACGCATGGAACATCAAAGCAATCCGCTTCTACTCATGAGCAATTCTCAATCAACAAATCTCCTTTTCCCAACAATCAGCATACATTGAGTCCACGAAGTCCTACGGAAACGGATTATACGCATGATCAAGCTAATAATTCCATACCGAAATCTGCTAATCTCGCTTCTCCTACCAACATGAAGATGTTTCCTCTTCATGCACAGGAGGTTGAGTCGGATTCAGGTAACTCCAAATCTTCATATTCGGCAAATGCTCCGGCTGTATTGTCTCTTCCTCCTCAAGGCAACGGCAGCCTCTCTTCAGGTACTTATCCAGAAAGCGTTTCATCATCTCCGCGTTACATTCAGCCCAGCCAGAACATGGTCATGATTCCTCCCTCTGCGTCATCCATTTCCCTATCTCCGTCCGTCTATCCTGTACCTATAAACCAAATCACACAACCCACCAATGGAGCTGGTTCCACCATTCTTTTCCCTCCATGTCTTTATACACCATTTGCTGTTCCTCAGAACGTTTCCTATCTTTCTTCGCTTCCTATCCCCACATATCCCAACGTTTTTATGGTTCCTCGACCCACGTCACAGGGAATCGTGCTTCCTCTCATGATGCCTGATCGGGTGGCACCAGTTCCCATTTCATCTTCCCAGGGACAGGAGAGCGAGGGGATCCGAATGGTCTCTGATATTTCCGGATTCCATCAGGAAGGTGAGGTTGATCAATGGAGCTTATATCCAGGTCCGATGGGTGCAAATGTTTTTGTGTATCACATTCCGTCAAGCGTCGATGATGAAATGCTTCGCGAATTGTTTTTACCGTTCGGTACTATTCTCAGCACCAAAGTAGTTCTCGCGGTGATGATTCATGTGTCAGGTGTATATAGATACAGTAACGCAACAGAGTCGAGGGTTTGGATTTGTTAGTTACAGCACAGTGGCAGAAGCGGATAGGGCTATTGTTGCTATGAATGGTTTTACAGTCAACGGAAAACAGCTCAAAGTGCAGAAGAAGAAAGAAAAGTCGTCGAGTTGAGTGTACTCAAACGTAGACAACACTATCCAATTAACTACACCTACAATTCATAGAGACATTCTTGAACGAATCTAACTCTATGATGTTAGTCCCTGTTACATCCATAAAAACTCATTTACACAACGTTTGCTTGAATTGGATCTTCAATTCCTGTTTGTTTTACGACAGTCATCGAAGAAACCAAATGAGAGACCACTACGATGGAAAAACTGGAAAACAACCCTCTCCAGTCTGGCAGTCTTCCGCACATACGCAAGTCCGCGATTATTTCAATCTGTTCGCATAACCTTTCAGAATGACTTCATTTTTCATCGTTGGCAATGACAGAAACACCAGATATTGAGGCAAAACAGGAGAATATCGATGACAAAACAAAGGTACCTTGTCCTTATTGGCTGGAGATGATACCCTATTTCTTCACCTTCCTTATATTGTCCTACATTTCGTGGAGATGGATTGACGTGGAGAAACCAGCCTGGCGTTACCCTCTGTTCTGTAGCATCTTCGCTGCCTGCTGTATTCTTCAGTGGTGCTACATCTTGTGGGAACGTTGGCACTTTTATGGATCAAATGGGTTCTATGAAATCTATTGGTATTGTCATATGGGATTACTTCTCACTGCTGTTGCCATTTATCTTCATTTGCCAAGTCTCCTAGGTCAGACAATGTGTTTGACGCTTTTCCCCCACGTATCGTTTTGGGTTGATTTAGCGCTTTATCCCTGCTTCGGTCGCTCCATTATTGGATCAAGTGGATGGTTAGTTGACAAGTCCTATCCAGTCCACGAGAAGATGTCTTCGATGCACCACTTTTGGTACTATCCTTGTATCATTTTCGTGCTTCAAGGTCAAAAGACAATTCCTCTTGTTTGCTACTACTTGTCGATTGTACAGTTCGTCATTATGAATTTCTTCTCTCACTTTATGACTCCCAACTCGTATATCGACAAGAACGGAAAGCTGCGACAACTGAACATTTGTGTCTCCCATGAGTGTGTCGATTTCCTGAAGAACATTCCTCCTTTCAAGTGGGGTGATGGAAAACCGTACATCGTCTTTTTACTTATTGCTACCGTCTGTTACAATATTCCTGTCAACTTCCTTGCGTGGTATGCTATTACTTGTATCCAGTTGTTGATGAATAGTTTCATTCACTTGCATGTTTGTTGCTTAATCATTGCGTGGTATGGTTTTAGATTGGACAGCTCATCTCGCCTCAATATAATATGTCAAAACAAACACCTTCACAACCTATACACAATTAGCATGGCTAAGAGCTAACCGATTCAACAGCCACGAAGTTTGACTGCGAGTATAATACTCTTGATTACTCTTGCATTCTACACCCGGAAGAACCACTCATCAAGTCCTTTCTGTTTGCTGAATGCTCTCTCACTTCCTCTTCACTCCACTTACCTTCTCCTCTCTCTCCACTTTGTAACCAAAAGAAAATGAATGGATTCCTCTCAACCACTCCGATTCCCGCGGAAATGATCAATCACTCATATTCATCCGAACGATTGACACCATTCTTCAGAACTCCTATCTCGAACTCATTCTATTCACACAAAGCCATTTCTCCAATCTCGTCAGAAAACAATCGCTCTCGCCTCCTCAAACCATCCAAATTCAATTATTCCTATTCATTCCATCATTTCTTCATTGTGCAACACATATCAAATCCCTCGGCAATTCCACGTTTCCACGTTTCAAGCCTGCAATTGTCTTCATTCCTGCTAATCTTATCGATTTCATATTGGATCATGGAACGACTACAGCATGGAGTACTCCAGAACATTGCCAAATTCCTCAGCTTACGTAACAGACTACTGCCAATCCAGCTCATTCTCTAGGGGAACTGTTTGCATCGTTTGAACCGATCAACCGAAGCACGAAGGAAGTTGTCAACGAAGTAGGAGAAGAAACGCGATGGGTCATGTTCGTAGTTGTGTCGACAGATGAAAACGCTTAATCTCTGCGAGTACCGTACGATGACAGATGCAGAATTCATTTCGCTCATGCGGTTTTCGTCATTCCTCATTTCATCACACGTAGACGCTGTTGTGACGTCACGTTTTTGATGCTGGACTACTCCACCAATATGATGCAGTGTAATCAGGAGTACGATTCGATGGACCTTGTCAACTAGTCTCTGGGAAGTGAACATCTATTGTCCCAAGCTTCAGATTATTGTGATCCATGGAAGGTAGGATCGGAGAATCGTCTCTCTCCCCAGTCCCATCTACGCCAACGAGTTCGGCAACGAAGTGGTGGCGCGTCTCGCGGCAATCGATGGATCCATTCCTGGCATCTATCAAGATCGTCCTCTGAGTCGAATCCTTCCTTCCATTCCATCTAGTCAATGTCTATCACATTCTGTGTTCTGCGCGTGTCGTTCACCTGATCACCATGTTCAATCTGCGCGAAACACCTGTCACCACCCACGTCTGGTCGCTTCTCAAATACATCCTTTGTTGGTATGGGTCGTTGAACTCATTGGAAGCCACCGAAAGCATCGACTTCATCCTCCACTCCATCAGTCTCGACCAACTCGTCATCTGTTCCTTCTACGCCATCTGTCGCGTCTTCAACATCAATATCACCTTCCATAACATCCTCGACGTTTACACCTCCTATCTCCTCCCCTTCCAAGCCATCAACAACATCGTGGAGTGGGGAGATGTCAATCGTCTCTGGTTCGACATCGACCTCACCTTCATTCCCAATGTACTCCTTCGCTCCCCCTTCTCACTAGTCGTCTCATCAGCGAGGAACCATGGTCGAGCTCTATAACGTCTTCTTCGTTCCTTACGTTTATACCGTGATCCAATACTTCCATACCGCGATTCAAACGGGAGAAGTACATTCGCTGAGTCCGAAAGCTCCTCTTAAGCCAGAGTCTCACTAGACTGAGATGACGACCCTGTACCATTTGTATTCTTTGTCCTTTTGCATTGTTTGTTCCCATGGACTTCACTGTCGAGTACCCCGTATCCTACTACCAGGAAGGAGAGTATCGGGGGAACAGCAAGATTAAAATACACAGGAACGCTCAATTGGGTCTTCTGTCGAACATCAAAACAATTGGAAGAGTAGTTCAGAGGGAGACTCAACGAATAGTATGTCATTGAAAGCGATGTGGAACTTCAATCAGATAAGGGTCTCATCTATATCGGTCAAAACACGGTCATTCAGAGTGGGACGAAGATCGTTCCCTGTACATACGGAATCACCGAGAATGGGAGCATTCAATCGTAAGGGATTATCAAACACTCAATTGTAGGAGAGAGAGTCCCTATATCTCCATAGGAAACGGAGTGATCATCAAACAGAACTGTACTCTTCAAGCTCTTCGGATAGGCGACAATGTTATCATTGGAAACAACTGCACGCTCGTCTTCTTTTCATTCTAACCGTCACGTGTAGGGAGAAGGATGTGTGATCAAAGACAATTGCGTGCTCGACGATAATACGATGGTCCCTGCCTTCTCTGTCATTGCTCCGTTCAGTCACTGTGGCGGAATGCCTTGTTTTCATTGAGTTGGGTTGTGATTCAAAGGTCGACGAATGGAGCAACTCCCTTCTTCCTTCCCTGTTATGATGCAAATCTATGCATCCACCTTGTTTGATAAGTATCTTCCTCTTTCCTCTCTTCTTTGTTGGTGATGGATTCATGCGTCCGTAACACACACTCCAATGATAAAAGTGATTAAAACGATACAAATACACCTTTCCCTTCTTTCCAGACATCGCCAAGTACTCTACAACTCACCTTCTCTCCTCAACTCTACGATTGTCTCCGCTAATCGATACGTCCCGAATGAAACCCAATTGCTCATTCACCGCCGGCCAGTTGGAATACACACTCAAGGAAGGCAGATGAATCACACGCACTTGGTCCTTCTTATCCTCACTCGCATACACCAACAGCGTGTTGTCGTTGTTGATCGATATCGAACCAATCTCCGTCACCAGATTCTTAAAACACTTCAACGGATGAATCACGCGATACATTTCATCCGTCTTCTCCGTATTCAAACACGTCGGTGTCTCGTACACAGACAAAATGCCACTCTTGTCTCTACCTCTCATTTCCTCCCTCTTCCCTCACCCAATCGCCATGTAATTTCCATTCACCTCCAGTCGAACCGCTCCGAACAGATCCTTGTCCCAGTAGTTCGCTCGCACCGAATTCTTCTGAAGGTCGTACTCCACAATGTGACTGTCCTCTATTCTCCCATCTCCCAACCACCTCTACCTCCAACAAAGTAACACGTGTCATTGTCGTAGAAACAACCATCCACGATCGCAGACGCCAGCTGATGTGGCTCGCCAGCCGTACGTGTCGACAGCTCGAGGAGGAAAATCGACCCCTGATTGCCCAACAACAACGCGCGACGACCATCCGGCGACACACGAATGCGAGCGCCTCGTAACTCCTTGTATCCTACGTGCAATTCCCTCATCATCTCTACCTGGCATGTTGAACACTTGGGACGAAACGTCTCGCTCAATGTCGTAATACAACAGGAATTCGCGATTCCGTGAACTCATCAACAGACTAGAGAAAACCAATCGTCCAATCTTACGTGTTCCGACTCGTCCAATACACTTCGTTCACAAAGAACTCATTCAGATGAATCACCTTGCGACACGAACACACGCCCTCCTTCACGTCGTAAATGTGGATCAAATAGCCTCCGTTCACACACAGGAAACAAGGAGCCGAACGATGGAACAGAATGCTACGCTTTGGTCCCTATCGCTCACATCTTCTAACCACTCCTCACGAACTCTCTATGGTTCTTTGAAGGCTTCCCTTCCGCGTCATCCGAAAGACGGAACATCTTCAGCAGCTGGATACTCAAGTGTTCGGGAGGAATCGTCTTCGCGTTCCCAATAAAACGTTTCGTTGTACGAAGCAACGTGTCCACATCGTCTTCTGACTCTCCCTTCTCAGGAAGCGCAAACAGAGCATCAGTCTCCTTGTTCTCCAAAAACCTATTCATTCCATTCCTATTCCATTGTTACTCTGTGCGCAGTCGTTTACTCAACTCACTCCCTGTGATCTTCCTCTCCTCCTCCTCGTGACGAAATTTGCGATTACGGGCCGTGTCTCTCATGTCCACCATAATCGTATCATCGTCCGAGTCATGCCACAACGCCGGACGCTCCTTCTTCTCCTCTTCAATCTCCTCATTCTTCTTAACGTCATCCCATCCAAATGATCATACAGGCTCCACAGACTCCTTCAAATCCCCAAACAACAGATCGGTAAACTCCCGTTCGTCTTCCAAAGAAGAACTCTCTCGTTTCCTATCACTCGAATTCATCCACTCTTCTTGGTTGACGAGATATTGTCACTCAAACAGATGCCCGAAGAAGTCTCCATTTTCTCACTCCGACCAAATCAGCTCCTTCTTTTCTCCTCTGCCCGAAACTCTCTTCATTTCCTCCCTTCACGGTTTTGTTAAAGACTGCGTATTGATCTGGGATCTTTATTGGATTCGACGGAATCATGCAAGCTATCACCGTATGCAAAGTATCCAAGTCGCTATCTTGTCATTGCTGGAACAAGGATAAATCGCGTTTCGACCATTCTGTTGGGTTCACCGTGTAGAGGTCGCGCTGGCCACTCGGAATTCAAACGATATTTACGTATATAACACGTGTCATTCGTCCAACTTTGAAAACTGGAAACTGATTCACACATTATCGGGAGTGGGAGTCTTCTGATAAGTTGATTTGCGTAGCACGATCTGCCTGTGACGGCTCTCGACTGGGATCCCAACTACAACCGCATTCTGTCGTGTTCGGAAGACTGCAACGCGTACGTGTGGAACTACGAAGACGGGAAGTGGATTCCCACACTCGTCGTCCTCAAGATCAAGCGAGCCGCGTTGTGCTGCAAGTGGTCTCCCAACGGAAAAGCCTTCGCCGTCGGATCGAGTGAGCGAAAACGTACCGATTCGAGTCCTTCATCCTGTAGTCCGTATCTGTACCTTCAACGCGGATCAGAATCTCTGGGTCCATCCAAGCGGTCTCCGTGTGAAGCAAGAACAGGAGGAGGAAGGGGGAGATTCCACTCCCGTTGTTGCCAACAAAACGCGCGGAAGTATCTTCTGTGTCTGTTGGGACCGGACGGGACAGTTGTTGTGTCGCGGCTCCTTGGACGGTTCCATGAGCATCGTCAGCACCTACTACGATCCTTCGGAACCGTACGACTCGATTGAATGACTCAGTGTCAGAATCCGCGAATGTCCCTTTGATGTCGCTTCCAAAGAACTCTTCGGATTTGTGTTCGGAGACAAGTGTGGTGTGGTGGAGGACATCGCCGTTAGTCAAAACAACCAAGTAATTGCATACACGGGTACAGATGGATTGGAAGCGTGAGAAGTAGATCGCAACAGTGACGTTCACTTTTTGGAATTCAAGGGTCACGCGATGAGCAAGCAGGTTTTGTCAGTCCTCCCTGTTCACTGTAGACTGTCCACTGTCCAACGCTTCCGTTCACCTGTCTCCTGTTCATCACAGACACGATTCTGGCGGCAGGAGGCTTCGACAACAATCTACACATTCTGGTAAAGAAGTCGGAATGGTACTAGCGTGAAGGCGAGGTGATATGTAGGGAGTATGTGGGTGTTGCAGACACTTCCTCCTCCACTTCCTCGCTCGGTATGTCGTCTTCGTTCCAGCAGCGTATTCGAGTCGGTGAAGAAAGAGTGTATCACGTAGATGCTCCAATCGAATGCGAATGTGTCCGATGTGAATGCCACCAACTCGCGAACCAACACAACCTCCAACGGACCTCATAAGAATGCGATCCAGCAGCTTCAGCCGTGGAAGGAAACCCCGACAATGTGTGCGGAGATCACTTCGTGTGGTAGGAATGGACAGCGAGGTGGAGTGTAGGACTGGACGGACGACTGGTGTTCTGGAACATGGAAGTGATTCTGAAGAAGATGAATCTATTGTAATTTGCCCTGTTTCCAACAAACACGCCACACTGAAAAGTCCTCCGTCTCCTTCTTCCAATTCTTACTCACATGCTGGAGCTTCTTTCCGTTCACCACACGCACCTCACTTAGTTTCAGACCACGCTGGAGCTTCTTCGATATGCTCTGTCCCTCACTCTCTCTCCACACACCCACTTCATACAACAGACTCGCCTTCCCATTCAATGTGTCGTTGTGATACTTGTGTTCTTCCTCATCCCACTGTGTTGTGTGTGATTTCGTCGGCAGCGTGGTGTTCCGAGTCGGACTCACATAGTACTCGCCCGTGTTCTTCGGCTGCTCCACCTCCGGCTTCTTCTCCACCTGCTGACGCGTCTCCATCACTACGTCTCGTTTCCTCCTCTTAGTTCTACCCCGCTTCTCGTCCATCACCACACGACGTCCGGCAAAATCGAAGGAAATCGCGATCGGCTGCTACACATCGTTTCCACTCACAATATCCACTTTTGACCGCTCCACATACACTGGCTTGTACGCGTCGCCCGATACCTTCCCTCCGTTCCACTTGTCGTTTAGATCGAAATAGTCTTGCTGGTCGTCATATCTGTTTTCATCCCACACGTCCACTCCTACACTTGCGATCGCGCCGTGTTGTCGCGGTCGTACTGCAACAATCGGTTCTATCTCTCACTCCTTTTCTCTTCCCCCACCTTGCTCTCAATTGCCTTCCGCAACGCCTCGTCCTCCTCCTCTCCATGCGTCTGTCGGTAGCGACGACTGAACGCGCCGCAGTACGTACACACCTCCAACTTCTCTTCCGTGCAAATGATGTTCCCACACTGCGTACAGTTGAACAACACCGGATGCACCGTGCCAAGGCAGTGACACTTCGCAACCGCTTCCCATCACCTCCATCCTCCACTCCTACGAATCACACTCGCTTGGGCGGGACGCGTGTGTCTTCCATCGTCTTCCTGCTTCTTTGATTTGAAAGTCGTCTCCTTTGATTTGAAAGTCGTCTCCTTTGATTTGGAAATCGTTTCCTTTGGTTCTTCCACAGACTCCTCCATCGGAGAGGACGGTTTCGACTCGGATGCTTTGAGTTGCGTTGCAACTGTCGGTGCTTCAATCTGGGCATATTTGCTCACCTCGGGTGATTCCTTCGGTTTCAAAGCTGTGAGAGGCGGGTTCTTTTCTTCGTACTACATCGACACTCCAGTCCACTCGCTACTTGTCCACGCGATTTGAGGATCTCTGTCGCAATCTCGTTTGCCACCGTTTCGTTTCCAATAATGTCTTTGAGAGTGGACCGGATGTCGTTTGGATCCTGAAACGACAGGATGTAGCTACCACTTAGGCGATACTCCCAGCACGCACTTCGTCATATCGTCCACGTTTTCGGGACCCACAATATCCGACAACTCCAACATCAACGTCTGACGAATCGCCATCTTCTCTTCAAACAAACAATGACGCTAAATCACAATATCACAGATGTCCCACACGCCCTCCACGTGCTGGTAGCAGAGTGGGAGCGCCGCCTCCGTCAACACCAGCTCCCGCGTGTTCGGCAGCTCACCCAGCTTCCTCTCGAAGTCCTCGCAGATCATCGGCGACGAACAGTTCACTTCAATTCCCCTCACCAGATTTTTTGCAACCACTCCGATCACCTCCTATCTCTCACCTCCCTCCTCCATCCTCACCGTTAGCGCATGGAGACATCGCTGGATCTGCACGTGCGCCAACGCACTCTTCTGCGTCGCCAACAGTCGCGACAGATTCTCCGACATCTCGCAGAACACCGGCAGCAGCAACGCATCCACCGCCGTCTCCCCCAGCGCGCGAACGCCTACGTCCCACCCTTCTCCTTCCCTCACAGCACACCGCTCCATAGACCGACGGCAGCGTCGTCTTCGGGTTGTGAAGGACCTTGTTCAGCGTCACGAAGATCTGTCGCTGCATCTTCGGGTACTGGTTGCCGTGTCTACGAGTCACCATTCCTCCACTCATGCACTTCCGATTCACGTCCGAGAGGATGGTCGCCGACAGGTCGCGCAGGCGCCAGTGGTCCTCCACGGGCGAGTTACTCAGCGTCTTCCCGACACAGCAAGAAAGAATGCATGGAAGGAGCAGGTGAAGCTGTGTGAGAGAGAGGGAGAGCGACTACATAGAGAACCGTGTTCAGGTGCCGATTCAGCACCAGACTGTGCGTCACGTGCATCAGGTACTCCAGATACGACAGCATGCCTTCCGGCTTCGTTCTCAGAATCAGTTGAGCCTAGATGACAGATGACTCCAACACTCACTTCGTTCTGAATCCAGTTCACCAGATACGGCAGGATCTGCTTCAGACCGTCGTCCACGTGTAGCTGGTGATACATCTCGCCCTTCGCCGTATTACTGTCGCTGAACATGCGCGTTTTGATCGTGTTCAGATACAGCTCGCACTCGAAACTCAACGAGTGGATCGAAGAGTCACGTACCGATATGTCAATTTCCGTGTTACTCTCCTGGACGTCATCTTCCCGATGGACTATCTCTCATTCCTTTCATGCACTTCTACATGTGGGAAGAGAGGCGATCTGTTTCCCGTTCATTACGATCCACGAAACGTCGTAACGTGTCTCCAAGGGAATCTCAGGCACTTCCGAATTCAGAATATCCTGGATTGAAAGGAGAGAGTCCTCCATCTTCAGCGTTGTGTTCCTCTTGTCAACGCTTTTGAACTTGGTCGTCACATCGTTGGAATACCCAAGCACTCTCTATCAACTCATTTCCCACACTCTATACCGTACATCCAGACCCATCACACGAAGAGCCGTCTGTAAGTCATTGATCGTCAGCGTTTCTTTCCTTGTGTGACGCATAATCTTCTTCGCTTCCTATGGAGAACACACTGGAACCGAGACAAACCTGAATGAGCAAACGAGCTCGCATCTCAACGGTTCGCTCTGTATACGACGCTGTGTCCTTGTCGATGTACAGATTGGTGTATACAGGAAACTCCATGACTTTGGAAACCGATTGTGATGTCAACAAACACTCCAATACGATCTACCCCAAAGAGCGAATGCCGTCGCCTTCTGGCCGCAGCAGAAGCACTTACAGTCCTCCGGAAGCTCCTCCTGGTTGAACGGCAGACACAGCGTCTTCGCAGAGCCGCTCAGCGCCGGCGCCTCACCTGCGACCACCTTCTTCTCCGTCGCGTCGGGCGACGTTCGCTTCTTCACCTCCTCCTCGCACTCAATGCGCTCGCACCACGGGGCCAGCACCATGTTGCCGTCCAGCGTGCTCATGAACTCCTCCCACGTGTTCACGTAGCGGATGTGGGCGTCGCGCTCCTTGCGCGCCTTCTCCAGCAGTGCCGCCTGGATCGTCTCCAGCATTTCCGGCGCACGCGCAGCCACCTCCGACCACTTCACCGTCATCTTTCCGGAGGGCGACGCGTCGTCACGACGCGCGAACACCACCTGCTCCTTCTCCAAGTCCTTCGGACCCAGCTCGATGCGCAGAGGTACTCCCTTCTGCTCCCAGTAGTTGTACTTCCAGCCCGGGTTGTAGTTCTCGCGCGTGTCCAGCTCCACACGCACACCCGCCGCCGCCAGCGTGTCGCGAAGCTCCGCAGCCTACACATCACTCCTCCCTTCCTCCCCTGCCTTCTCACGCAGACGCTGCACGTCCTCCGCAGGAGTCTTCGACGTGTAAATGTAGATGATCACCGCCTGCGTCGGCGCCACGCGCGGAGGCAGCACCAGTCCCTTGTCGTCGCCGTGGACCATGATCATCACACCGATCGTACGCGTCGTCAGACCCCAGCTGTTCTGCCACACCAGCTTGCGCTCTACCGTTTCATCCTCCCACCTCTCCCACCTCCGCTCTCCGTCTCGTACGAGATGTTGAACATGCGAGAGAAGTTCTGACCCAGACAGTGGGACGTCGCTCCTTGGATCGCACGACCGTTCGTAGGAACGAACGCCTCCACCGTCGTCGTGTACATGCCTCCGGCGAACTTCTCCTTCTCCGACTTGCGACCCTTGATCACGGGCACCGCCAGCAGCTCCTCGTACACGCGAGCGTAGTAGTCCAGAATCTCCACCACCTCCTTCTCCGCCTCCTCCTTCGTCGCGAACGCGCTATGACCCTCCTGCCACAGGAACTCGCGCGTGCGGATGAACGGCGTCGGGTGCTTGAACTCCCAACGAACGACGTTCGTCCACTGGTTCAGACGGATAGGCAGGTCACGATGTCCACGAACCCAACGAGCGTACGCTGTCTCTTATCGCTACTCGACAAACCTACCGGGATAGATGATCGTCTCCGAAGTGGGACGAATAGCCACGGGCTCCTGAAGCTCCGAACTACCGTTGCGCGTCACCCACGCCACCTCGGGAGCGAATCCCTCCACGTGCTCCTTCTCCTTCTCCAAAGCACCACGCGAAACAAACATGGGGAAGTACGCATTCTACATCTCACTCCAACCACGCATTCCTACCTTCACACCACTCTCCTTGATCTTCTGGTCCAGGAACTCCTGAATCTTCTCCCAAATGTTGTACGCCCTACACATCAGTCCCAACAACTACAAATACATGGGTCTCAGAATGTAGCAACCCGACACGTCGTAGTAGTCGATCAGCTCCGAAGCCACAATCACCTGAGAGTACCACTCAGAGAAGTTCTCGTTCTGCCAATCACCTCTCCCTCCATCCATCCTACCTTCTTGTAGGAAATACTCAGACCGGTTTCCTTCTTCTTCTGATCTACATCCTCACATACACCCATCACTTTCCACTCTTTCTACACCGTTACACTCTATCTATCCACAGTCCTACGAAGACATCGTTGAAACGCTTCCAAAGTTCCTGGATAATGAATTTGGAACTCTCGTTTTCCGATCCAAAAATCCCCCCGTTTTTCATTCTCCATCTCGACAACGAGGCATTCTCCATATGTTTTATACCGTGATTGGAGTCATTCTAGTAGCGTTGGTGGCGCTGAAGGCGTTTCACAAACACTCCTTGTCGTATGGTGGCGCTTGTTCGGCGATCGTTGTAGGATCGATTCATATTCTTGCAGGATGGCGATATGCGGTGCTGTTGATCTTCTTTTTCTTGACCAGGTAGATTGATCGTTTGTTGACTCATCGGATAGCTCCAAACTAACCAAGATGTGGAGCAATGTGAAACGGCAGCGAGAGGATGACTTTGTGTTTGGAGGGGAACGGAATGGGATGCAAGTTCTCTCGAACAGTTTCGTTCCGACGCTACTTTGTGTGTATGTCATTTATGCGCGCAGTGGATTGAGTAGTAAGTTGTATGGTCGCATTCCGTATCAGGAGAGTAGAGACGATAGATTTCAATGATCCCCTAGGCATGTTGATTCTTCCGATGGTGTTGGCGTATTACTGTGAGTGTAGCGCCGATACGTGGGGAAGCGAGGTTGGGATTCTGTCAACGAAGCCCTATTTGTATTTCATCCCGTCGATGCCAGTTCCTCCTGGCACGAATGGAGGAATCAGTGCGTTGGGGATGTGTGCTGCCTTGTGTGCTGGTTTGTTGATGAGTGTGCTTTATGCAGTCATGGAACCTTCCTATCCTCTCGTTCCATTTAATTGATAGTTTGATTCATAGCTTCCTTTCTCCACCTGTTTGATGGTGTGTATGGTCGCTTCCGTGATGGGTACCTTTCTGGACTCGTTTCTGGGAAGTGTGTTTGAGGAGAGTTGGTGGTGTTCGACGCGTCGTTGCGTGATTCACTTTGAGGAACATGCGTGTGAGAAGTGTGAGGAAGCAAGACGCAAGGGAGAGAGAGTGTCGGGTCACTCTCCATCGAAGTGCGGCTTGGTTTGTGGGAGACCGGTGATGAATGGCAGTTTTGTGAATCTTCTGAGCTCGTCGCTCACGTCCGTTCTCATTGGAGTCGGACTCTATTTCGTTTACTTTAGGTGTTCTTGTTTGTGGCACAGAGTACCATGTGAAATGAAAGAAACAAATCAAACACGATTCTTCGTTAACGAAACCAAATGACGCAACGTCGGTCGTCTACTTCGCATTCTTCTTTCATTCCTACCCATGTGGACAAGACCAAGGACGATCGAGCTCGGCGAGAGACCTCACAATCTGTCCCTAAGTTTCCTCCCCATTTCCTACACTCACCATCTTGGTATAACTCAGCGTGTCGCCCACCATCACCGACATGCGACACGCCCGACTCGCCAGCAACTTCGCGAGCTTGGGCGGTCGCACCATCACGCCTCCCGACTCCATCACCAGTCCCACCAACTCCATGAAATCGGTGACGGTGAACGTGTACTGTTTCGACGCAGGCAGCGAGGTGAGTGAAACACGCGATCCCAATGGACGTGACTCGTCCACCATCACGGTGAATCCGTTGTTCAGGAAGGTATCTGGATTGTGAATGACGACGTATTCTTGATCTGGAGACAGTTCCAGTGAGATGGGTCTACGATGGATGAGACGAAACAGTTCCACTGAATCAGTCGCTGACCGTTGATCTTCGTGTCGTTCATCAACTGCTCGTAGTTGTACTTCTCATTGCAAGCGTGTTGGTCGAGAATGTACAAGTCATCACCGAGTCGCCAGATGATGAAGCTGTTGTTGAATTGTCCCACCACTTCCATCCGTCGGAAGCTGTCCTACATATCATTTCCTTCCAGATCGATCACTTTGCTCAGTTCCAGCGTCAGCTCCGTCTCCACAACACTTTGGGAGGGATCGGAACACTCTGACTGGGACTCTGCGAAACTAGAGTGAAGGAGGGATTTGGGTTTGGTGGGAGAGATGTGTGAGTGGATGGTATTCCAATGGCTGAGAATGGAGGACAGGGAAATGTTGGAGTTGAAGGAGTCAGTGTCTGAGGAGATGAGAGTGAGGATAGAGGAGTTGGATGATTGGGAAGTGGCTCGTTTTTCGGGTTGAGAGGGAAGAGGAGTTTCGAGTGAGGAAGGAGAGAGTCGTTTTCTCGATTGAGAAGGAGTGGGTGTTATTGGCGTTATTGATTTCAGAGGTGTAATCGACGTTACTGATTTCAAAGGTGTTACCGATATCATAGACTTCACTGGCGTTACTGGTACCACCGACTTCACAGACGCTATTGGAGCCACCTCTCTCTTCCTCTCACTCTCCTTCTGCCTATCAAAGAAGGAAGGGATGGGAGTCACCACTGAGGTCACCTGCATGTGGGTATTGCTTGCATCCACGGCAGATCGAAACACCTCTTGGAAGGCAACGAACAACACGTCCTCTTTGAACAACAGGATCTGCTTCTTGTCGGTGCTCAAGTTGATGTCATAGTACTGAGGAGGAAGAACCACGTTCATCACCAACACTGGCATCGTTCGTGGCTCATACTCTCTCCACACTTGCACAAACGCGTTCAGCAACTACGTTTCACATCCAGCGATTTCCTGCCTTCTTGTAATCGATCGGTCGACCATTCACAAACACCAACTGCTTCGAAGCGTTGCCTCGCGCTGACAAGTTCTGGTTCCCTCGGTCACTTCCATCGTTGCTGCTTCCCACTCGGGACGCGAAGCCCGTGACGAACCCTTGGAGATCATAGTCGTCATTGGCGGAAAGAGCGTGGTTCCAGTCGCACTTGGAGGAGAAGGCGAACTGAAGTCGCTCCACGTCCGACTTTGGCTTCTTCGGTGTGTCTTGTGAGGGATTGTCGCTGTTGCTCAGCAGACTCTCCGACTGTGATTCGATGTGGGGAAGGAAGAAGGAAGACCCGAATTCAGCCAGCGTGTCGGCAACTTGCGCTCCAAAGACCATCCGCACGCGTTGTTTGACCGTATAATTCGCCTACATGGAAGGAGAAAACGAGAAAGACGGGAACATTGAGAATGGTGGTGGTCTTTCCCGAAGAGAGACAATGGGATAACGAGATACGAACACCCGAACAACTGATGGCGTAGGACTGCGGAAGAGAAAGAGGGAAAGAGTACTTGGACGATGGTGATCATGTTTGCGAGCTGCGTTTTGGTGCTTCGGAGATAGGCTTTTCGACGGACGGGGAGCTTCTAGATTGAAAGGAACGAGATAGGTCCACTTCAAACAGACCAGTGACACTCACAGTGGTTCCCACCATACGAGCCTGGTCTCTCTACGCTGAAGAAACGGAAACGAAACCACTTGCTCCACGATGGTTCCATTCCCGCCATACTTGAGATACGTTCCAATGGGCGAGGATTCGTGCCGCGTCACAATCGAGAATTCACCGCTCACATCGCAGATGCAGCTCAGCGCTTCTCCTCTGATTCTCACAGAATGTCATCAGTTCCACCTGAATCCAAACGAATGGATCGAACGAATATCATCGAAGTTGTTGATCTTTGACGTGTAATACTTGAGCGCAACACCCGCGAAGTCAGAACTGCGAATTCCCGTTCCTATTCATGAAATTAGAGAGCAGATATGTACCGTTGTCCGAAACTTCGATCAGATCGGCTCCGTAGTTGGTGATCTTGATGTCGATGTTGGTTGCCTTGGCATCCTGCAATAAAAGCAATGCCATCTAGGATACGAGTGCGTTTTCGACGAGTTCCTTCACGACGGAGCGCAAGTCGACAATGACCTGACCGCTAGCGATTTTGGCAATGTCGCCTCCCTGGATTTTCTTCAGCGTGCCGATAGCAGGAGTCGCCATGATTGGAGATTTGCCGCCAAAAAGAATGAAGGCAGGAGAGGTGTAGGGGTGGGAAGAGAGGCTTGTGTAGAGGAAGAAGAGGAGAGATGGAGTGGATGGGGAGGATGGTGAGATGGGAGTGATGCGATGGATTGACAATGATGGGAAATTGTCCAGTGCGAAAGAAACGAAAGAGGTGAGGTGATGTGGAAGTGAAGTATCATAGTGAAATAGGCAGAGAGGAAGAGGTTAGCAAGCCCGTCTAGCTCAGTCGGTAGAGCGCCAGGCTCTTAACCTGGTGGTCGGGGGTTCGAGCCCCCCGGTGGGCGATTCTTTTGACTCCTTCTTTTGCTGATGGAGCAGAACACTTTTAGCGATTCGAACGAATGGTTGCTTTTGATTTTCTTTTTCTCACTGATAGAAATTTCTGATTGTAGTGTTGTTTACTGCCTTGGCTGCGGCGAGTCAGCTGTCGTTTCCTATTCACCGAATGATTCAGTTGGAGAGGAAGAACACTGCCTATGGATCGCAGGCCAATACGGGTGAACTTCGCCTTGCCTCCCTTTCCTCCATTCTGAACCTCGACGAGGATGCGCGCTTGAAAGCTGATCACTATACTGCGTTGGTTATGTTGAACGATCTTTCGGAGCTTGTTATCAAGGAACTGGTTGATGGAAGAGAAGTGGGAGGAATTGTGGTGGTTATTCCTGTTACGGTATTTCCTTTTGTCTGCCACTCATTTTTAGAAGGACAAGGAGGTTATTGAAAAGTGCCAGCAGAATGAGGTGTATATGTTGAGCCGCTCTTTTGCTTGTCCTGTGTACTTCATCGAGGAGGAGCCTTCTGTGATGGAGGTGTACAACAAGCTTCAGGTGAAGTCAGCTATGCTGAGCGTTGTGTTGTGGTTGGTAGTTGACTGTAGCCGAACAACATCTACACGATGAGCGTTCGTTTCCCTGCGAATAAGAAGCCTGTGGCGATCCCCGAGATCCGTACGATCGAAAGTGTTGTCGAGGGCTTCAAGGAGGGCGTTCCTGTGTCCTCTCTTCCCACGATTCTGGTGACCGCCAGCTACGACGCCTTCTCGGTCGTTCCTTCTCTCACTCACGGAGCTGCGGACGGAGCATCTTCGACGGTCGCTCTTCTGGAGATTCTTCGTCTCTTCCGTCGCCTGTACAACGCTCAGAAGACGGTTGGCGTGTACGTGATTCGAGATTCCTCAGACGCAGCACGAACCTCATGTTCCTGCTGAGCAGTGGCAGCCATCTGGACTACGAGGGCTACCGCCAGTGGATGATTCGCTCACCTCCCGAGCTCTTCGAGAGCATCCGCTTCGTCCTCTGTCTCGATGACCTGGCGTTCGTATGAGTCGCGTGTCTCATCGACAGGTCTTCTTCGGACCTCACGCTCCGCGTGTCGCGTCACGCCGCCAACGACGAGCTGCAGCATCTGTACGCGTCCTTCGAGGCTGTGGCGAAGGAGATGAACGTCCATCTGGAAGTGGGATCGGGTTGGGTGTTTCAGTCAGGTGGTTACGGAGACCGTCAACATCATGGAGGAGCATCGCAGCTATCCTCACGAGCGCTTTGCGCTGCGTCGTCTCACGGCGGGCACGCTGTCATCGCATGCGGAGAGTGAGTGTGGGCGTTGTATGTAAGTGAAGGCCATCCGAGATACCTCTCGGGATCTCTGTTTGATACTGCCGACGAGAAGGTGCTGGCGCGCAACGTGCAGCTGGTGGCGGAGGCTCTGGCGCGTTACATGTTCGATCTGTCGAACAACGGATTGGTGGGTTCTGGACGCGTTGTTCACAGACAGATCTTTACGAACGCGATGGCGGTCGATGAGTCGTATCTGAGCCATTGGATGGACGTGATGACGACGACTCCTCGCCACACGCTGTTCCTGAAGAAGGACGACGCGTTGGTGAAGGCTCTGGAAGCGGAGATGCGACTAAGTGCCAGCCAAACCCGCGTGATTGACACGGAAGTGGACCTGAAGGAGGAGATCAAGGTGTTTGGCGACAACGAGGTGGGTTTTTGGGAGACAATTGATGAATAGGGGGATGTTGCTGTCTTCATCTCCAAGACGCCTCTCTTTGACGTGTACACGTTCCTCTTGGTCATTGTGTACATGGCAGTCCTTTACATTGTTGTGTCGGTCATGCATAACGTGGGCGTTTTTGGGTAGGTTGATGGATAGGGAAGCGACTTGGTCTCTCGCGAGATTCGTTACTTCCTTCTCACCACGTTTGGCATTGGTGCAAAACCGAAGGAGAATTAGGGGGTTTATAAAGTGCGTTGTTTGTTTCGACTCAACAAACACGGTTACCACCAGTTCTGCTCTCTCAGCTCACTGCGAATCTTGCGTTCCTCCTCTTTGGCAGCCTTGGCTCCTTCCCAGTCAGCCGTCATCAGCTTGGACCACTTCTCTCCCGTAACCGTCTGCAGGTCGCTCTACAGGTGACGAAAAGGAACGAATGATACCAGAAGAGAGTCCACAGAGACTACTGTTTCCTCGGGTACTTCCACAGGCTTCTCGGTTTCCTCAGGCTTCTCGGTTTCCTCAGGCTTCTCGGCCTCATCAGGCTTCTCGGACTTCTCAACCTTCTCTTCCACCTTCTCCTCAACCTTCTCCTCTTCCTCCTCGCCTCTGTTATCGAACAGCGCCTCGTTGACCTTGATCTCCACGTACTCGTCGACGTAGAAGTAGAACTAGCTCGCATACCTCCCTCGCACCCACCTTCTTGGACTTGTTCTGGCGCTCAATCACGGCCATCAGCTTCACGAAGTCGTACACGCCCATCCGCAGGTCGCTATGGGCCTTCAGATACTCCAGCAACGGCGTCTTCTTCACCGCACGCGCCTCCGCAGAGAAGAGCTTGTCGGCGAAGTTGGGGACGAAGGCGGAGGTGTAATAGGTCTCCTTGGTCTTCTCCTGCAGCGTGGTCACGAAATCGATCACGTCATCCATGGGAATGAAGAACTCGCCCTCTGGAATCATCGCATCGCCTCACACCTACCACGCTTCTTCCGCTGGGCGTCGAACAGACGCGACGCAGACTGCGCCATGAAGTCCGTCATGGGCGAGACGCCGAAGTAGCGTTCGCCCTTCGTGAGAGAGAGAGAGAACGACTACGATGATGTACAGGTTGAACATGTTCTCCTGCTTGCTGAACTCGGAGAACATCTCCACGAGCGCACTGTCGCTGACGGGAGCCTTCAGGTCGACGTCGATGCCGAGAGTGGTGAACCACTGGATGAACGAGAGGAAACGAGAATTACCTGACCGAAGAAGTTGAACACGTCGCCCATCGTCTTGAAGTCACGAGGGTTGTCTGCGAGTGAGTGGGAAAGATCACATGAACTGTGCAGGATCTCATAGATGAGACGGTCCACGTAGGTGTTGAACTGATACTCCTCATACTACGATGAAGAGGCTGGTAGAAGAGTACCTTGGATTCGAGGTCCTTCGGAGCAAGATAGAGCGTCTCCAGAATGTTGGTTCCGCTTCCTCCCTTGTTTCCGTTGATGCAAGCCAGATGATCGTTGTTGGCGTGGTAGCGGTAGAGACCACCCGCTCCGAGCAGAACAGCGAGCGTGGTGATGGTGATCGTCTTTCCCTTTCCGCCCTAATTGGAATGGAGGAATGCGAACAGACTACCTTTTTAGGTGCCTTTCCTCCATTGGGAGCCTTCACATTGGGATTCTTAGGAGGGACTCCCTGCTTCGGAGCAGCCTTCTGGGCAGCAGATGCAGCCGTCGTCGCAGTCTTGGAGGCAGCTTCCTTGGGAGCCGCGGCCGCCTTCGGAACCACCTTTTCGGCAGTCTTGGCAGCGTTCGCAGCGGCGGCAGTAGCGGCAGGCTTTGCCTCCGTAGCCATACGTCTCTAGTAGATCGGTGTCATTCCACAGTGGATACGCAGAGAATCTTCGAAGAACGCTTCAATGCGGTAACAGCAAGTCTTTGCATTTGTGCTATGGATGAGTGTGATGAGAGAGGTAACCATACAACAAAAAAGCAATGACTAAAGAAATGTGTAAGGAAAACCACACCTCTTGATTCAAACAAACAAGTCCGAATAGAACACACAGAACTAAAGAAAAGGCGGCATACTTCCAAGAGGTATGAAACTAGCTTCGACTACTAGCTGGAGGAATGACGGGATGACACTTCACGTTGCGCCCCAAATGTCTAATGCGATTGACGTCTCCACAGTTCGGAAACACCGGCTTCTGTTTCAACGGAGGTCTGCAGCGCGTGTTATCCTCCAGAGGTGGTTTATGCAGCGAATGATTTGACGAAGAAGACCGTAGTAGATGTGTGTTATTCTTTAGTAGATCATGTGAACTGCTGTCAACGAATGGACATTTCATTTGCGGAAGGTTGGGAAGAATCTGATAGCAGCAATTTGCAACATTGATGGAGTTGCCACAGTTATGACAGCGTTGAAGACATACATTAACCCGAACACTTCCTAGTTGTGGATCTGCGACCCCATGATTGGTCAGAGGGATTAAAAAACCTGAATGTGAATCCATCCCACCATAACGAACGATGATCACCAGGTGGAATGCGGTCACAATCGATCACGACTTCGCCAATATACTTCTCTCCGAATAACCGTTGATCCAATCTGTCAATAAAGGACGCACCAAAACGGTTACACTTCAATTTTAATTATATTACAGCGCCCAGAGAAACACAGAGAGCAGTTCCAGACTGTGAATCAGAAAAAGAATACAAGCCATACTTGGGTTCTTCCCGCTATCATGAATGACAGAAGTCCTGTAGTCCATATTATCATAGTATATTTTCGCAAAGGCATCCATCTTTCCCATCGTACTCACGTCTTGTAAGTCCTGTGCTCCGATTACTACAAGTCTGATCTGGTACAGATTTTGAATCATAGGAAAGAAATTGCTATGGCTTCTCAGGCATAAAAACGAAAGTACTCTTCTTGTCTCACAATCGCTAAATTCCCGCGTTTCTTTTATCTCGTTTCACTTTTCTGTTTTTTTCGTTCATTCATGTTAAGATTGGATTGTTTGTTTTCGTACTGTTAGGAAGAAGAAGGGATTTCATCATGACACAAAAGAATGGAGGATAGGCTTGCTGTGAAAAGGTACGAGGAGATGAGAGGATAGGATGGAGGGAATCGATGATTTCATCAACTCGGAAAAGGGATTGGGATATCACCAAAACAGAATCACTGTGTATATTGGTGTATAAAATGACACTCTGTATTCCGCCGTGTTCATCTTCTACTCCATCCAGTTTTGGTTAAGGCTTGCTATGGTCGTTCATTGGATTCGTGTTTTTCGACGCGTTTCCGTGTGAATAAGCGACTAGGGAAATTCCCCGGACCACAATGGCAGAAAGTGCCGTTCCGAAAGGAATACTACCAGCGGGTGGTTCATGGCGAAGATATGCTGAGTCTACGTTTCATCGGCTGCGAATTGGTCAGTGCTAAAGTAATGCAAGCAACCTTACAGGGGACCTCGTATCCTCTCTAGGGCGAACTCAATGGGGCTTACTCTTTCCAAAACTCATCGTTCCTGTTTGTTTGTACCTCACGATGGCAATTGTAACAAACATGCCACTGACCCATCATTCCCTTGAACATATCCATGTTCGAGCTCATGCTCTTCATCATACTCATCATATTTTTCGCACCTCCCATCTTGGCAAGCTACATGTCACCAAGTTCAAAACGCCTACCATCTGCGGATTGATCGACTTCTGGAGCTGCTGCATGACTCTATACGTGATTCACCGCACAAGAACGAACGCCTGTGGATTGCGCTGCATCTGCTGCATCATCTTTTCGTCTAGGTGTTAAACTCGTCGAGCAAGCAAACCGCGAAGAAGAGGTGACTTGCCCATCTTGCCGATCATGCCCTCCATCTGCTTGTAGTAGTTCATAAACATCGCTCCCTCCTCGGGCATCAATCCGGCTCCGATGCAGCACCTCCGCAATCGCTTTTCGTCAAACTCCACCTCTACCCCTCAATCGCGCTCTCCACTCCAACCTCCGTCCAGCTCCGCGTCGGTCATGGAGTTCATCAGAATCATCATCCGCTTCATCTGCTCCGCCCCCTGCTTCTCGCTGCCCTGGGGGATCATTCCCTGCGGGAGGCCGGGAATCATCGACAGCACGCGGTCGAGGGGTCCCAGCTTCATCACATTCTGCAGCTGCTCTCCCATGTCGCGAATGGTGAACTGACCCTTCTGCATGCGCTTCATCGTGTCCTCCTTCACGTTGAGGATGCCGCCCTCCTTCATCTCCTTCACCAGTCCGCGCACGTCGCCCATGCCCAGCAGACGACTCACGAAGCTGTGCGCCTCGAACGGCTCCAGGTCGTCGAACCCCTCTCCACTTCCCGTGAAGATGATTGGGGCGCCCGTAGCTGCCACTGCCGAGATGGCGCCACCTCCCTTGGCGTTACCGTCCAGCTTGGTGATGATCACGCTTCCGATGGGAACTGCAGCCTTGAAGGCCGTTGCCTGGTCGAAAGCAGCCTGACCGATTGTGGAATCCAGAACGAACACGATGTTGTCGGGATGCACATGTTCTTGGACCTGCTTCATTTCTTCGAAGAGACCCTCCTCTTGCTTGTGGCGACCGGACGTATCCACGATAATGATCTCGAACTTCTCCTTGCGGAATTGCTCCACACCCTGCTCGGCAATCACGACAGGATCTGCCTCCGTGTACGATCCGTAGAAGGGAACCTTCACCTTCACAGCGTTCTGCTTCAGCTGATCAAACGCTCCCGCTCGGAATGTATCAGCGCAAACCATGCAAGTCTTCCATCCTTTCCGCTTGTAGTACGCCGCGAACTTTCCAATTGTGGTTGTCTTTCCGGAACCCTATGTCTCAGAGACAATCACCAAAGCACACCTGCAGACCAACGAACATGATCACGTTGCTCTTTCCCTTCACCGGTTTGAATGGCTCCACATCCGTCGGAGACAGGATATTCACGAGTTCCTCGTACACAGCTCGCTGGATGATTCTGCGCTTGTTAACGCCCGAGCCGGCCGATTCGACGGCAATTCGGTTCTTGATCGTCTCTCGGAGCTTCATCACGATACGAAGATTCACATCGGACTATCATTTACGCTTCCACTACACTTCCGTACGTGCAGAAGCGCATTGGACACTTCCTTGATGATTTCGTTCACCACATCATCATCAATCACCGTGGTCGTCTGCAACTTCGCCAACGCAGTCGTTAACCCTTTTCCTAATTCGGCTAAAACCATGACACGCTATTGTGATGGAGAATGATGGGATGGAAACACAACCGCGGTTATCATGGGATGCTGAAACAAACAGACTAAACACGACGTTTGTTCTCGTAGCGAATCTTAGGACCGAAGAACGAAATCTGACCGGCCTTTCTCTTCATCTTGATGATCGCCATCCGCTTCATTCTTCGCTCCTTCGCCTTGCGCTGCATATCCGTCCGAAGATAGTCACCCAGGTAGTCGTTCAGAGTGTACTGGGGAGAAACCAAGGGACGCACCGTCGGCACAGTGGAAGGAAGTGACAGTTCCGGCATGTCCATCACACCCGGATCCGTTCCCATAGACTCGAGCGGTGATGTGTCGGAAGCGAGAGTTGGACTCGTTTCGGTGCTGGAGAATCCAACGGGATCGGTACCATCTTGACCCAAGGAGAACCAAGTCTCTTCCAGAGAATCCACTGGTTGCATGTTGTCTTCAGGAGCGGCCTGAAGTCCGCATCCGCTAGGAAGGCGGCCAACTTCCCTTATCCATGAAATTAAAGTCCAGCCACCAACTATCATGGCTGGACAAATCCGAGTTCATATCGATCGGTGCGAAGCGAGTGGGGTAGAGAGAGTCGTTGAAGCTCATCATTGTTGTGTGCAAGCAGCCTTAAGGACTTATTTGTACGAAAAAAAGAAGTGTGGAAATGAAAGGTGAAGATATTTGTCAGATTTCGACCCAAAAACGGAACACACTCCCATTTCTCTTGAAATAGGGTATTTCCTTTCAAGAATAGATGGGATTGACTAGCTTTCAGAAGTAATCACCCTTTCGGCTCACTCCGGGTTTTAAGTGGATGGACTCCAAACCATTGAAATGACTCTATCTGCAAGCTTTCTCATTGATATTACGAGTTTCATACATAATGCAACATGGCAGTGCCATGAGCAGAATAGAAATATTATTTTGACGATTGTATTCAACCATTCAACCTGTAAACTCCCTAGTTACCGCCGAATTCTAAAATGCTCGTTGATAGAAAGGACATTCTGCTGGTCTACCGTCAGCTCTTTGAGGGTAGAAGAGGAAGGGTTATGGATTAGCGTATAGATGGAGTCTTCACCACTGTTGATGACGTCCACGCCACCTACGTTCTTGGAAAGGACGAGAACGGAGAGGACATCACCGTGAGCAACCTCAAGGTGATCAAGCTGCTCCAGTCCCTCTGGTCTCGTGGCTACGTCAGCAAGACCTACAGCTGGTAGAATTGCATGGTGGTTGTGAGCGCAGGTGCCATTTCTACTACACCCTGACGGACTCGGGTCTCCAGTACCTGAGAGAGTTCCTGCACCTCCCCAACGACATCGTCCCCAACACCTACAGAAGAGTGAACCCCACTCTTCCTCGTGATGAGAAATCTCGTTTCCGCCGCGATGGTGACAAGCCCCGCTTCCGTGATGGTGAGCGCCGCCAGTACCGCAGCAACCGCAGCGGCTTCGACAAGAAGGAGGAGAACTAAGTCCTTCAACGACCATACCAGATAACGAAAAGTTGTTGGTACTTCTCGAAAGGGTAACGTGTGTTGTTTGTTGGAACTACGGACTCGTTTGATCGAGAAAACAGGAGATTGATTCATTGTCTTTAGTTGGACGTATTGACTGTGAACAGGTGGATCATATGGGGCCATCGTGTTGTCCACAACATGATCGGAGAAGTACATGTTGCGTTTGAAATGCGCAATGGTGAGAGTGTCATTCTTGCTCAGTGGAACGTGAATGTCCCAAATCGTGAAGTGCAAGCCAATGGCGCCTGAAAACGAGGAGCGAAGAATCAGCTTCTTCTTTCCAGAATAGGCTTCCCTGCACCGCAGATTATTGTAGCTGAAGAAGGAGCCGTTGTTCCAAAGCGCCACCCGATTGTTCCAGTGCCTCTCTCGGTTGAAGAAGAAATAGGAATTCAGCTACACATGCAGTCAAATCACCGATCGTACCAGCAGTGCATTCTTTCCTGGCCACCGAGCAAACGCCTCTTGAATGGGAATCAGCAATCCACGTTTGCTTCCATTAGCAAAAACATACTCATCCAGATCACACTGTATCATATAGTTGGTTACCCATCGATAACGATAGAAGCATGCCATCGCCTGTGATGCTTGACGCTCCCGCTGCGGTGTCTTCTTCCATACGACTCCAGCCGTTGGCCAGGTCCAGTCGATGAATTCCACGATGTCCCTCTTCACATACTCCTTCATGGCATCGATCACCTCCGGGTACTCTTCTCCCAAGTAAAGGATGAATTTGGTCACATTATGCAGTTGATAATACGCAACCCAGTGATACAACTCCTCGATGGGGTTGAATGGGGACACATAGGCACAAATGGTGAGATCGTGTGTGGGAGGAATGGGAAGAATGGCGCATGAACGGACGTTTCTGTACACCCGTTTCTGAATAGTATTATACAAGGTGAATGTGAAGGGAGTCCCGTCTCTCCGTTCGACAGGCAAGTCGTTCGATGGAATCAAATAGGATAGTGCATTGTAGTTGTCCATTCCAGGGAACATGGTAAACCTGTTCGAGTAATTCCGGTGGTTGTATTCAAGGAAATAGGACCGATGCTTCTCTGCCTCTCTGGACAGCGCGTCCAGATGGTACAGATTCACAAGCACAATGACCTCCAGACCCTTCTCGTTGAAGGAAGAAATCACGTCCACGAGATAGGGCTCCGATGTGGAGCGGATATACGATTTCAGATAACGAGTCCGATCGCGACAGTAGTTTATTTCCTCGTTTCCACGCGAGCCATCGAAGGTTGTGTATTGAAATTGCTTGCTTGCTGCGGGAAAAACGCAAGAAGAGACACAATCACTAAGGATCAAGTTTCAAACACAGGTAAACAACAACATAACCTAGAGATGAGTGAAACTGCAATAGGGTTACTCGTTTTAGAATAGAGTACATCACAAGAGCGCAAACACACTACACGGGAATACCAATGGACAAAGCGCCAACGAGAAAGGTAGCAGGGGCTGCATGGCTCATGACAGAAAAGAAGAATGCGAGACAGAGACACATTTGCAACAAACAAAGTAATTCAAGCGAGATGGAAAATAGAGTTCATGGCGTCGAGAACCGTTGAGGTGTACGGTACCATCACAGAATCCACTGTGAATGTGTTTCTCCACATATTGTACTTGTAGTGACTGATGGCAAGCTCGTCACTATAGAGATCCAACTGTGAGCCCCACTGACTGAAGTGAATGCTCAATACGCCTGTGAAGCGCGTACTGACAAGCATCTTTCTTCTTCCCGAAATCGACCGCTCGATACGCAGCGTATTAAAGGAAAAGAACTGTCCCTTGCGAATCAGCTCGTCGCGATCCTCCCATCGATTGAACCGGTTCGTGTAGAAGTACGAGTTCAGCTACATGTGACTCTCCACTTCAATTCGCACCGTGATCACATTGTATTGCCGATTCCGTGAGAAGAGGTCTTCAACGACCTCATCCAGTCCATAGTGTGTAATATTTGTGTGAACGTACTCGTCCACATCGCAAAACAACATAACCTTCGCAACATGTTTATACCGATAAAAACACGACATCACCTGCGTCTGCTGGTTCTCCCGCTGCGGTCGCTTCATCACGCCGGTCACCGGCCAGGTCCAGTCCACGAACTCCACGAAGCCGCTCTGCTCGGCCTCCCGCAGCGCCGCACGGAGTTTTCGATGTGGCTGGCTGTAGTAGAAGACGATTTTGCTGACGCGCTGCAGCCGGTAGTAGGCGACCCACTGCAGGACCTCCTCCACACTGTTGTAGGGACTCACGTAGGCACAGAGCACCAGCGGGAGCTTCACCGCTGCTGGAGCCACCACACAGGTCTGGATGTCGCGGTAGAAGCGGTCGTGGGCGAGGTCGTGGAGAGTGAAGGAAATAACCTGGTTGGGCAGGGGGTCGCTGTGGAGCGGGAGAGCGAAGCGCAACATCAGGAAGGCGTTCCAGGAGATGACGCCGTGGAAGAGGTTCGGGTAGGCTTGGTTCTCGTAGAGGAGCTCGAAATCGCTGTGGCGCTCGGGGAGAATGGCGGAGGCGTTCATGTGGGCCAGGTTGAAGAGCATGTAGACCATGATCTGGTCGGGGGTGTAGTAAGCTGACACTTCGACCAGAAGGGGGTGTTGGATGTCGTTGATGAAGGTCTTCAGGTAGGCCGTCCGCTCCTGACAGAAGGAGGGGAGCGGCTCCGAGGAAGGGGCCGGCTTGAACCCGTAGTTCATTGCGATGGCTGCAGCTTGTTCCGCAGAGGAAGTAGGCACTTTAGGGAAGTGAACTGCCGCATTGCTCTTCGGAACAGAATGGTGTTCCTGGACAAGATTGCTCTGGGGAAGAGCACTTGTGTTGGTCTGTTCATCTAGAGTGTGAGAAAGGAAAACGAAAAGCGACTGGAAACGACAGACTGAACAACGGTTTCGGACTCTCCGTTCAATGTAAACGGTCTTCCAAAAACCGCAACAGATGAAAATCTAGAGTAAACACCCGAAAGAACGCCGACATGTAAGGGAATTGCTACGCATAAGAAAGGGATGGAACCAATACGATATGATAAATGACAATGGACAGTGCGAAGAAGCAGAGCTAGGAAATAGCAACGAACGCCCAATGGTACAATTCCCAACACTGTCAACAGATTCTGCAAGAGTCTCCTGTTCTCCATCCAAACGGCAATTCAACTAGCGTCGAAGAACAACAAATAAGATCAATACTAGTTCAAAAAGCGCCCATCAGTTCAAAAACACTTGATGGATTTGATTCAAGCGTATCGGGACGAAGGGGAAGATCCATCGAAGGAGGCCGGAGCATCAGACGAGTTGCCGCAGCCCGTCTTGAAGAAGATGCACATCAATGTGGCTCCGGAAGTTGCTCCCAAGAGTCGCGTAAGGATCCGGTGCGTTGCGTTCACAGTAGCCTGATTATACGATGACAGTGGGCAAGGATAAGAAGGCTCTCAAATACAACCCTACAGTGGACCAGATGTACGCTCCAAAGCTGGTATTGCGTTTGCGCAATCGGTTATGCGATAGGGACCAGAAGCTCCATTCTTCTCCAATCCGTTGGCCACTGGAGAAGCCAACGTGACTACCGGATATGTGGAGGTGCGTGGTGAGGAAAGTGGCTCCTTTCTAGAGCGCCAACATTGAAGGATTCAACTTCAAAGAGCAGTATCAAACGTTCAACAACTACGGCTACGCGACGGCCCCAGACGGCTCCGGCGCCGTCGTTGGCAACAAATGGCTTCATGAGAAGCTCGGAGGCAAAACAGTGTTCGACACGCGTCGTTCCGAATACGCCAAGGACTTGAAGCGACGCCGCGAGCCGACAGGCAATGGTAGGTGATCTCCCTCGCCATCACTCCTAGCCTCGGACGTAGCGAACTGGAAGGGACCATGGGCAGGTTACGAGGGAGAAAAGGAAGACCGCATGACGTCCGAAGAGAAGGTATCCCCTGCACCCTCCTCTCACTCCTAGGGCGAGATGACGGACTGGCAGCGCGTGTGGCTGCAGCGCAGCAAGGACCGCAAGGTCCGCGAGGTCTCCTCTCTCCGTCCCTCTCACCCGTAGTGGATCCGCAACGGGAAGGTGGAGCCGAACCCCGAGGAGGAAGGCAAGCCGATCGACCCGTTCGAGCCGGAGGGTCTGGGCATCCCCATCAGCGAGACGAAGACGAAGTTCCACGGCAAGGAAGAGAAGGACTATCTGGGTCGTTCATGGATCGTCGCTCCGAGCGACGTGAAGCCGGTGGACAACCCGCACTCGTTCCTCCCGAAGAAGGTGATTCACAAATGGTGGCTGCGGAGGGTGGCGATGATGCGTAGGACAGGTCACGTGGGTCCCGTGCAGACCATCGAGTTCTTCCCCGGCACAGGCCACCTGCTGCTCTCGGGTGGCAACGACACGAAGGTGAAGATCTGGGACGTGTACAACAAGCGGACCGTCAAGCGCACGTAGGGATGCGGAGAGACTCTCAGGAAGGTACATGGGTCACGCTGCGGAGGTTCGCTGGGTTGCGTTCAGCGCCGACGGCACGCAGTTCCTCTCGGCCTCGTTCGACCGGAATATCAAGCTGTGGGACACAGAGACGGGAAAGTGCGTGGGCAACTACTCAAAGGGCTCCATTCCGTTCCAGAGCGTGTGGGCGCCGACGGACCCCAACGCCTTCCTCGCGCCCTGTCAGGACTGCTGCACGCACCAGTTCGATATCCGCACGGGCGAGGTAGCGATGGGGAGAGGATGCGAGGATAGTGCACGATGTCGTACAACTACCACGAGGCTGCGGTGAACGCTGTCTGCTTCTACGAACACGGCAGGAAGTTCGTGTCCACGTCGGACGATCGCAAGATGCTCTGCTGGGACTACGGCTACAATCCTCCAACGCGCTACATCCAAGAGACCTACATGTCGTCGATGCCGGCGCTCAAGCTGCATCCTTCCGGCGACTACATTCTCTGCAGCGCGCTGAACAACCAGATCGCCGTGTACAAGTGCATGGACATCGTGGTCCACCACCCGAGAAAGCGGTTCAACGGACACAAGGTCGGAGGCTTCGCGCTGCAGCCGACGTGCTCGCCGGATGGAGAGTTCGTGGGCTGCGGAGACTGCGAGGGCAACCTGTGGTTCTGGAGCTGGAAGACGTGCAAGGTTCTCAACAAGACGCCGGGTCACGTGGGCGCCGTGGCGTGTCTCGACTGGCATCCTGTGGAGAGCAGTTATGTGGCGAGCAGTGGCTGGGACGGAGTGATCAAGCTGTGGGATTGGATTGTTTGTTTGGATACTGTGAGATCATCGTAAACAGGAAATGAAGCTGTAGGATAAAAACAATATCGCAAACAAACACGCCGAAAGTGACATACCTTAATACACTCCATGTTCTTAAGGCTCGATACGTCCACGCACACGACCCGTGCGACGAGCAGCAATCAGACCCACCTTCTGTCCAGCAGGCGTGCCTCTGCCGCGAGTCGAAGGCTTACCAATGTGCTGGTGGTTACCTCCTCCATGAGGATGGTCCACAGGGTTCATGCACACGCCTCTCACCTTCGGCCACTCGTTGCGCTTCACTCTGTACTTGTGGTAGCTGCGACCAGCCTTCAGCATCGGCTTGTCCATACGACCTCCTCCAGCCACGATACCCACCATCGCACGGCAGCTTCGATTAACAATAGATATCATCACTCACCTAGAAGGAACCGTCTTCTTGATTCCAGAAGGCAGACGCACGAACGTGCTCGTCTTGTCGTCCGAGTGACCAATCACCGTAGCATAGTCACCGCTGCAACGAGCCAGACAACCGCGATCGCCCATCTTGTACTCCACGTTGCACACAACCGTTCCCTCAGGAAGCTCACGCAGAGGAAGCACGTTGCCCACACCCACCTCCGCCTTCTTTCCGCAATACACAGCCTGACCCGTGTACATGCCTTCCGCAGCAATGAACAGCTCCTTATCCACCTGGTAGTGATAACTAACAAAATCACACACAACCACACACTCCCTACGGATTGCGGAACGTCACGCGAGCCAGAGGAGCGCCACGGCCCGAATCGTGGACGATTTCTCTAACAACTCCCTTGATGTATCCGTTACGCTCCGAATAGTCCAGAGCACGGAACTGAGGAACTCCCTTGCGCAGGTGAGTGTGAGCCATGAAAACGGATCCCTTGGCTCCCTTACGTTGACCTAGAAGGGGAATGAGAATCAGCTCGACCACCCAGACAGAATGAGGGCACGCTCTCTTCTTCCGTCTCCAAACACGCACTCGCATCGAAACGCATCGATACCTCTAATAACACGACCCATAACGATATGAAGGTATGTCGAATGAAAGCAGCCCAAAGAATGGAACCGTGTCCATGATTTGGCTATTCCGTGCACTACGACAGTCTCTTTTCAATCCGATTTGTTTGTGTGATGTGTTTTGTTTATGGAATGGGTTTGATTGTTGTTGGAAAGACCGTGGATACGAAGAAGTCAACATGCTCATCGCGAAGTCAAATAGGACAGGGGATCTGTAACTACTCGCTCCACAGGGGAAAAGGACACTCGCTCCTCGATTTCTTCAATGATCTCTTCATTCTCCTACAAGTGGTCTCCTTTATGGGAACGTACACCGTCCTTTGGATAAAGAGTCTGTTTCATGCACAGGACGGCGCCTATTTTATATTCTGGATGGATGGGATACAGCGTTCTCTCCGGATATGGTACGCGATTTTGAAGAACTTGTTGATTTCGTATCGGGCCATCAATTTGGGATGTTTCATCATTCCTTGGATGAATCTGTGTATAATGTTCCTTCACATCATTCCACCGATTCAGACCACGGAGACGATCATCAACGAGAAGCGTAGTCATCAGCAAATGACCTTGAGGGAAGGATGGCATTTCAGCAAGCGTATCATGCATGCGATCATCCAGATACATGTGTAGATCTCTCCATTCTTCCCAGGTGTGACTGACCTCCCAGTTGACATGCATGCTCATTTTCTCATCGGAATGAACAGTTTTCGTAATACCCACTCCTCCAGTAGCAAATCGTCGTGTAATGGATTCCGTCCTCCCGCTGACACGTCGAAGTCGCCTTCATCGTAAGTACACCTCCCTCGATCGGCAGCTTCACAAGGAACTTGCTCTGGACATCAAGAATCTCCGCATATCGTTTGTCATACTCCTTAAACAGTTTCACTCCGTCCTCGCCCTATAGTTGATTCTCCTCATCTATAAGAACGTGGAGACGACGAGCGTAGCTATGAATGTGTTTCTTCTTCCGAAAGCTCAGCTTGTTGTTCCAATGAAGCACCAAGTTGCCGGGACACGTCGCGTGGAATAGGAAACAGTACTTGGACACGCGGACGAGTAGTGGTACGCTTCCGTTGAACCTCTTTCTCTCTCCTACACTTCGATCTTCCTGTCCACTCCGTCGGGCTCGTAGTACGCGTCGAATAGGAGACGACTGCCCTCGTCCTCGCTCCAGTAGCACATGACACGATCGTCTTCTTGACAGTAGATCTCGATGGAGCGCTGAGAGCGAGGGAACAGAGTGAAACGCTTCCGCTTGAGATCTCCTTTCTTCGCAGTTTTGATTGTAGATATGAGCCAGTCGTGGTTCTTTTCTACCATCGAGTTGATTGAGTCGTCATCGAGCAGAGGATCGTAGTCGTCTTCCAGCTGTCATTGAACTCAACACACAGAACTACGTAGTGACAGGCATGCACCTTGTCCTGCAGTTGAATCGCCAATTGGTCGATGGTTTCTTTGAATCTACTGATTGCAAGTGGATACGACCAACTCGTCCAGTCGATTGACCGTGTAGCCACATTCCTCGTCACGCATCACACGCTTCATTTCATGCAGAGTGGCTCGGCATCCTTTTCGGATTCTCTTCAGAGCCTTGAAAATGTCATGATCGGGACTCAGTCCCTGCTGATGGTCTTCTGCGACGGAGTCGATCTCTCGTAGCTGTGTCTCCAGCATCGTGTACTGCTCCTTCAAATCCTGTGTTTCAGGGTATTCAATCAAATACCTGTTCATATTTCGTTCGATCCGTCGTTTCCGTCGCATCTCTTTGGATGACTCCACACCTGCTTGCCTACGCTGTGGATTCAAGGAATGACTCGATGTCTGGATAGCGTTCAATAGGACAGTTCAACTTGACAAGTTCCAGAATGCGACGTGATGTCGATGGAACACACAGGGTTTGGATTCCGTCACTAAACTCGTTCATACTGATATTTCCCATCCTTCGTAAACACAACAGACAGAACTGTACTTGAAATCCTCATAGAGGGATGCAAAGCAGATAAGGGCGTGTTGGTTGTTGTCCAATAGCTCTAAGACATCTCTGTCAAACTCCGAGTTGTCGATGGTGAAGGAGTTGGAGTCGCTTCGCGTTCGAGAGGCATGGCGAATCATGTCCATTGTGGTTTCCGTCTGTGGAAAGTGATTTCACAGTAATCGTACGTTCACTTGATACAATTCATCCATTGCGATAATCTGAGCAAACCAACCTTGGATATACTCTGGATCCTTCGGTGTGGGATTATGTTCCACGGAACATGTAACTTCAATGAATTGATGCAGAGGCAGTATCTGTGTAGAATCAATCCACTATTCTGCAAATGAACAAAACTCCTCAGGAAGTTTGTCGACTCTATCGAAACATTTTGAGAGTAACCGAAAGTGATTCATGTGACATGTAGTGTATGAAGACATATCCTTCATCCAAGCGTGATAAACTGATTGTAGCAATCAAAGAAGGTAGTCGGTATTGTTCAGTTGTTCCTAGTAGAGTTTCATGACCATGCCAAGGAAACCGACCCCAAGAAGGTAGCAAACTACATTCGGGATGCAGAGGCAGGCCTTCACCAAATCCAGCAGTACTCGAAGAAGACACATCGTGGACTGGTTGACTACACCATTGGATAGAGGTCGTTTCCGACCAACGTTGCTTTATTGTATACTGTTTGACCCTTTGTTTTCTGATTGGAAGTCATTCGAGAAGAGTGAAGCCACTCGTTTCTTTTCAGTTTCAAGCATTTCTAAACGAATCGCCATGTCATATCAATTCTGCGTGATGGGTATCGCGAAACGAAAGTGAGTGCATTCGAATTCACTCCCCGTTAGATACTGCTTCCGAAAGGGAAAGTTCTTCGTTTTGAAGGATGCATCATCCAAGTCAGGCCGTTGGATCGCAATGGGTCCGGATCGGTATACTCAAGTAAATTATGCTATTCTAGGTTTATCACGATTCCGTTTTCCATCTTCCTTGTCCTGGCTGGTTATTTTGCGTTATATATGTTTAAGTACATGGAATCCGAACAACTTGCCTACGTAATGATCACGACCTATGGCATCATGCTTGTCTCCTACTTCTGCACATCTCTCCTGGATCCTGGAATTATCAAACCGAGTGAAGATAACTCGATCGAAAATAAACCCGTCCTAGAACCACTTGGCTATACCTACTGCTCCATTTGTGAGGTGTACCGTCCTCCTGGTAGCTATCACTGCCAGGACTGTGGAGCCTGTTTCTATAAGTTCGTTTTTTTCAGTGAGTTGTCACTTGTAGACATGATCACCATTGCTCGTTCATGGGGTCGTTTCCTTTTTCCTTTGTTACCCGTAGGCAGTGCGTTGCTCAGAATAATACTGTATCTTTCTACGTCTTCATAGTGAGTCTTCTTCTCTTCCTGATCTCTTTGGAGATCGGAACCATGTCCTTCTTCACCAACAGATCCGATACTGCCATTCGCAGCGTCGATCGATTGTGGCGAGTAGTGACGACATTGGTGCGTAAACATCATCTACGGTCGTAACGTATGTGTTTCTGTTTGTTGTATCCATGTGTTGTCTCTATCCATCAAGGGAGAATCGGAGTTGTATTCTCAAAGATTGTAACCGCCATAGGAGAAAGGCAAGCATATGGATTCAGCATTTTCCATGTATGGAGAACATGCGTCAGAATGGAAGAAGTGACCTCACCGCCACAATCAAGAGATAACCGCAAGTACCGTTATTGCAGAAGAAGGATACTCTTTTATTCTAATGGCGTGTATTGAAAAGTTGTAAGCCCACAACGATTGGTGAGACACAGATTTCTCATTGCGATCATATCATTGTTGAATGACGAATCGCTGAAGACAGCTCCTGCCTTCCCTCAGATTCAGTCATCTGTTAAGGAGATTGCCGTAGGTTGTTCTCCCGCATGACTCTCTGTTAGACCCAGCTTTCTCAACTACAAACCCAAATGGATACGCTTTCTGAGTGTGCCCATAACATTCCGGCGTTGTTCTACAACGGTTGGTTATCCAGGTTGTGACTCAAGATGTAGTGATGAAGGAGGGTGTGGATGCGGACTATGACAACTCACTCAGAATGACGGCTGACTGTGTGCAGGAAACTAGAGCGCTCTACGATACAATTGCAGACAAGATTCGCTCAACGTATGAGGAGAATAAGAGCATGCTTCAAACGGACATCCCCGAGGTTTCTTCGATTGCAATTCCCTCTCTTTCGATGACGGTGGATCTCTCTCCCTTGAACGAGGATCGGATCGTGAAAGGAGAGAACGCACTTGACTATCTGACGAAGCTTCGTGCGGTCTACAAGAGAGTGTCCAGCGTCCAGAGCATTGCGATGAAGGACTCCTCGCTGCAACTCACGATGATGGAAGGATACACCGTTTCGGTGTCGCTGAAGGTCGATTCGCTCAACCACTACACAATCACTTCGGCGACGGTATCTGCTTGCGTTTTCTTCTACGTAGATCGAGCCTTCCTACCCTTGTTTCCAGAAGGCGATCGAGTATTCGATTGAGCGGAATGACATCGGTTTGCTTGTAGAAGACTGGTTGGCTGTTTCATGTAGGCGGATCAAACCATCTACGCGCTCTACGCGAGCAAGAGACTCCACAAGGAGTTGGAGGGACTCACCGATAAGGCTGTCATCACTACGGACGATGATGTCCATCTAACGATGACCTTCAAGCAGGGCACTGTTGTCAAGATTACGATTCCGGAGATCTACCCCAATGTGGTGGTGCTCTTTCTTTGTGATATGTAGACCTTTGGAATGCTCAAGATTGATTCTGTTGAAGGACCGCGAAAGGATATTGAGGTTGGCAAAGGAGTGCATTCTAATGGGTAGAGCGATTTGAGAGAGAAGTTCTTCGGTGACATTACTGCGGCTGTAGAATACATTTATGATACTCTTAGCAAGTAGAGTTGTTTGTTGATCTTTCCAATCTTTGTTATTTTATTTGTGGCGTGCCGGTCTGTGCATTTAAAAGGGATAGATCAATGTGTGTACATTCCTCGTAAATCGAGAGAGAAAAAAGAAGCTCTCCCAGACGGGGTTGAACCGTCGACCTTGCGGTTAACAGCCGCACGCTCTAACCAACTGAGCTATGGAAGATCTGACTGGAACCTTCACCTTCCCCTGATCAAACCATTTTTTCAAACAAACAACCACATACATGTGTTCCAATAACAATGATAGTATCAACCATGTAAATTCAAGAGTCATGATGTGGATTGCTATGTGAAACTGTTGTCCCGATCTACCATTACATAACCGTCTTCATTTCTTACTTGATATAACAAAAATATATACGATTAGAGTTCATGTGCGTCATGACATCTCGCAATCGTCATTTACTACTGGGATTCCTCGGGAGAAGCACAACCCGGAATCGAACACAGCGGAGCATCATTGAAGAACTTCTGCAAATCACCTTGACTGTGAGCAGATACCTGGAAGTGACTCGTCTCCAGCGTGGGACTCATCACCACCAGCTTCAGGTCAGGGCGCTGAGGCAGGATCTTCTTCAGAAGGTCCAGTATGCTCTGATTCGATAGCAAGCACTCGTGCGCCTCATCCAGAAGAATGATAGCGTAACGGCTCAGCATCGGATCACTCGTCGTCTCGCGCTGCAACATACCGCCCGTTCTATACTTCAGCTTCGTGCGCTCCGTCGTGAGTCCTCGAAACGGATTGTGTAACCGACCTCCTGTCCGAACTCCACGTCCATTTCGTCTGCAACACGCTTCGCCACATTCAACGCGGCAATACGACGCGGCTGCGTGCAGCCCACAATCTTGTCAGATCCGGGATGCGTCGCCAGGTAATGGAGCATCAGCGCCTACAGAATCACACACTCTCCTAAACCACCCACCTGCGGAATCTGCGTGGTCTTTCCAGATCCCGTCTCTCCTTCCACAATCACCACCTGGTTCTTCTCCACCGCCTCCTCCAAGGTATCGAGGAACTCCATCACGGGAAGCTTCTTGCGGTCCTCCAGAATGGAATAAGAGCGACTTGAGAAGGGCTGGCCCGTCAGCGGGTTCACCTGCGACTTGAAGATCAGGTCCGTTGCCTTGGTATATTCAAAGTTCATTTCGGTTATTCGTCTGACTTGCAGGGAACGACAGTATATAATAATGAAGAATGTAGAGAGTGAACGGGGTTTTGAGACTTAAAGGTGAGTCAAAACTGAAAGTGTCGACTATTAAAACTATGGATATGCCTTCATGTAGAACAGTATAGAGCAATGTGGAGAAAGGAGAAACCGTTTGAGGGAGATGCGTTCCGAATCGTATTCATTCGTTGCGTTATGCATGAGAATCCATACACTGCTAGGAAAATAGGATGAATCCCGTAATATCCGTCTCATCCCTACTCATCACTTCACTTCATTCTTGTATTGAATCCAAACAACTCCCATTCAAATGTATTTTACAAATCCTCGTTCCGAAACGAACCACTTCGCTTCATTCCCGAATTCCCCTCTCCTTCTCTCCACCCAACCCTTCCCCTCATCCAAACATCCTCTCTCTCCCTTCCTCCCTATTCTTCAACATAACATGAGATTTACATTATATTACGATTAGACCCACTATTCGTGTCTGTTCCAGAAACCCTATCCCACCATTTGCTCGGAAATAAGGGTGATCTTGCCGAGATCCTTGCCTCCCTTTTTTACGCCAGATTATTCCTTGCAAACAATAAATGAAGTATCTCATTATTACCGGTGGAGTTCTGAGTGGTTTGGGTAAGGGAATCACGATCAGCAGTCTTGGTCTGCTGTTGCAGTCTCATGGAGTGAAGGTGACTTCGATTAAGATTGATCCCTACCTTGTGAGAAGTGATTTGAACCAAATGAAATGGTAGAATTGCGATGCTGGAACAATGAGTCCCTACGAGCACGGAGAGGTGTATGTGCTCGCTGATGGGGGCGAAGCGGATCTCGACCTCGGTAACTATGAGCGCTTCTTGGACGTCAAGCTCACGCGTGACAACAACATCACTACTGGAAAGGTGTACAAGCGTGTCATTGAGAAGGAGCGTCGTGGAGACTACCTTGGCAAGACGGTCCAGATCATTCCACACGCCACCAACGAGATCCAGGTGGGACGCAGTGGAGACGGAGTGACATACAGGACTGGATCGAGCGCGTGGCCAACCTTCCGATCAACGCCAGTGGCGACAAGGCCGATGTTTGTCTGATCGAAGTGGGCGGAACGGTCGGAGACATCGAGTCGATGGTGTTCCTGGAGGCAGTGCGTCAGCTGATGAAGCGCGTGGGTCGCGACAACGCCGTTCTCTGCCACGTGAGTCTGGTCCCCGTGATCGGCGTCGTTGGGTACGTGTGTTTCCTCTCCGTAACCCGCCAGCGAGCAGAAGACGAAGCCCACGCAGACGACGGTGAAGGAGCTGCGCGCAACTGGACTGTCTCCGGACTTCTTGGTGTGTCGTACGGCGACGCCTCTGGAGGAGGTTCGATCGGAAGCACATGATTATACGTAGGAGACGAAGCAGAAGATCTCTCTTTTCTGCGACGTGCCCGTGGAGAACGTGCTGGGCGTGCACGACGTGAGCAACATCTACCACGTGCCGCTGGTGCTTCGCCAGCAGCACGCTGCGGAGAGCATTCTGAAGATCCTGAAGCTCCCCTACGGCGAGTGCCACATGGAGAAGTGGGAGGTGGGGACATCGAGGAGTCGTGAGGGGTAGCAGCTGGCAGACCTGGTGGACCACGTGAAGGACGAGGTGCGCATCGCCATCGTGGGCAAGTACACGCACCTGTGCGACAGCTACATCAGCGTGTCGAAGGTAAAACAGTGAAGTGGCTGCGACGTAGTCGGTGAAGCACGCGGCCTACTCCATCCACAAGAACCCGATCATCGACTGGGTGGAGGCGACGGACCTCGAGGACGCCACGAAGGAGTCGGACCCCGAGAAGTACCGCGCCGCCTGGAACCGTCTCTACGAGGCAGACGGCATCCTCGTCCCCGGCGGCTTCGGCAGTCGCGGCGTGGAGGGCATGATCAAGGCGGCGTCGTTCGCGCGCGTGGAGAAGAAGCCGTATCTGGGCATCTGTCTGGGTCTGCAGGTGGCGGTGATCAGCTATGCCAGGTGGGTGTGGGGGAGGCGGGTGATCGCAGAGACGTGCTGGGGCTGGAGGACGCCAACTCGCAGGAGTTCTCGGAGACGACGCAGCATCCGGTGGTGGTGTCGATGCCCGAGCACGACGTGGAGCAGAAGGGTGGAACCATGCGTCTGGGCGAGCGCGTGTCGGTGTTCCGCGACACGGAGGCTGCGGAGAAGAGCGTGATGAGAAAGCTGTACGGAAACAAGAAGGGTGCGTGTGGGAGGGGAGTGTGACGCCCAGAGATTTCGGAGCGCCATCGCCATCGTTTCGAGGTGAATCCGGAGCTGATCGACCAGTTCGAGGCGAGTGGCTTGCACTTCGTAGCGACGTGCACGTCGGGCGAGCGCATGGAGGTGCTGGAGATGGACCGCGAGGACCATCCTTTCTTCGCTGCGACGCAGTACCATCCTGAATTCCTTAGCAGACCGTTGAAGCCGTCGCCTCCCTTCCTGGGACTGGTGCTGGCGGCGAGTGGCGAGTTGAACGATTATTTAGCAAAGATGTTTCGTGTTTCCTCTCAAACAAGCGATCCAAAGTGATATTCACTGTCCAGGGAAGACGCTAATTCCAGCGGATACTCCAACTCCAGACTGTTCATGAACGAGGTGTCTAGGAAGTCGGGAGAGTCCACCTCACTCGCCACCAACTCCGCGCTCAGCTCGTAGCTCTCCCACTCGTACTGGATGGGAATGATCTCCCTCTCTTCCGTGTAGAGGTCGCGAACAGATAGACTGCGACACATGTGCTCATAGATGGCGAGAGGATGGTCACGCGCGGGATAGAGACTGAGCTCGTTGGAGTGGCTGACCACGACGGACCACTTCTTTAGAAGGTGACCGAATACGTGCGAGAGTGGCTGCGTTCTGGACACGACAAGCTACCCATCATATCCATCACCCTTCCCCAACCTCGAATTGACGCTTGTAACCATTTTGATCCATGATTACTCCCGAACTCTCCGAGTAGGGTTGAAAGCGAAGAATGACCTTCGCGGGAGAGGCTCTATCGATCACAATTGAATATGCAAAACGACTTTCGTTTCTTCTCACAAGACGACTGCTGTGTAGAATGACTGGCTGTGTGGGTCGAGGATGAATGGACGCGCTATAAAGAATCAAACGGAAGAAAGCAGTACCTTTCGGCTCTTCTTTTGCGGAGTGTTCTTTTCAGGAGAGGAACTAAGAGAATTCCCACTGATCGGGAACGAAAGAGGCTGCTCCTTCCCCATGACAGAGCTGAAGAAGGGAGGAACGTAACTCAGGGAGGGAGAGGGAGAAGGGTGGAATGGCTGTGAGAGACTGGAATTGGAGGCAGATACGGACGGATCCACTTGAAATAGATGGTGAAAGAAGACAGGATAGATTTCGGACATTGAACTGTGAACAACCGGCAACTCAAAAAGCGCGCCAAGTTCCCCGCCCTTTTTGTGGGATGAGAGATTGGGAAGATTCGATCATGGCAGTTATCTGTGACTACATATTGAAACGTATGGTATGTTTGGAATGGATGGATGAGTACATTGCTTCATGAACAACAAACAAATGAACGACGACCGCCTTTTGCGGTAAAGGCAATAGGCTGCTTGACAATAAAGCGAACGGACATGAGGGATGCGACGATGCAGAGAATCGACGAAAAGAGGAAGATGCTGAGAAGGAGATACGACGGGATGTACATGGAGATGGGCACCTCCGTGAGACTATGTGGAAAGGATGTTGGTGGATTACAGGTTCATCTGGACGGACACGAGAAAGGCAACCAGAACACCTAGCACGATGCCACAGACCGACGATCCATACAATGTGGAGAGTGACTCGATGACGAAAAGCTAGGGTGACAGAGAAGGGAATGAAAAACGAGATACACCTTAGCGCGGGTTCCTCCAATCGCCTGAAAGATGCCGATTTCGTGGGACGTGTCTTGGGAACTCGTTCTAGGATGAGACGGAAGGAGAGAATCCACTCGATGGAGATCCACGTGGCAAAGAATAAGAGGACGCAACAGAGCGCGCTGACGACATAAAAGTAAATGTCGAGTGCGAGTTGAGCGTCCTGAATGGACGTCAGGAGAGAGCGTCGTTCCGCAAACGTCGTGTCGGAGTAGTCTTTCAGCCTTCTTCATGAGTCGGAAGAGAGACGCACATTGAGCGAGTGCTGTCAACGATGATGGCATATTCGCGATCCGAGAGGTTCTCCTTCAGCTGGATGAAGAGTCGGTCTTTCGGATAGGCGTCGGAAACCGAGACGTCGAATACGGAAGAAAAGCTCGATGGAGACAACAGGATCGTCGGAACGGACTGGATGTAGTTGTATTTGCTGAAGGAGAACCCTGGGAGCTTCTGGACGGCGAAACGCTTCTCCAGTTGATCGGAGTGGGAGAGGGAAAGAAGGTACGTGTTCAGATGCGTACTCACAAGATCGCTATCGATCGAAGCAGGAAGAATCGCTGGAACGAAACGCTGGTAAGCGCGTTGCAAGTCGAGTGGCGGAGAGGAAACAGACCTCACGTCGTGATCGGGAAACGATACCGAGAGCGTTTCGACACGCGACTCCTCCAGAAATCGCTTGAATTGGTCCTTTGTCACCGATGGACGCGTTCGGATCATTGCGTCATCTCTACGGATGAAACAGAAAAACAGAGAACACATCAAGTCCAAGTAGTTGCTTCTGAGAAAGTATATCGCAGGGAACACATGCTCATAGTCCGCGTAGGTGGTGAGTTGAAGATCCGACTGCATGGGCTTACCGACAAACTCGTAGTTGCGTATGAATTGCTTGTTCTGTGGATTGGAGAGAAAGGCGCCGAGGTTTGCTTCGTCCAGCGAATGGGAAGTGGTCACAAGCAAGTCCGACGGGATGCTCAGCTTGATGTTCACGTTGAGCGTGTTGACTTGGAGACGCAACAAGCAGGCAGCAAAGATGATGAACGTTAGCGAGACGGTGTTCAGGAGGGACAGTCGCAGATTGGCCGTTTTGTGCAGGTTCGCGTTGTTCTTCGCGTAGAGGAGACAGGACTTCATGGACCCGACTCGCGTGACCAGAAAAGAAATGATGGAGGACAGTCCGTAGGAGAGGTAGGTGGATACTGATCGTAACGCACAATGATGAGCCGAACGAATGGACGTTCCGAGAAGGGCCAGGATGAGAATGATGTTGAGAATTCCCAGGAACGTTTTGATGTCGCTGTTCAGAAAGGCGTCCACAGCAAACACGAAAACGAGAATTCCCTCGGCCACCTGAATCGAATCGATACAGCGAGAATACGAGGATGATCCCGAAGAGGATCATTTCCGTCGTGATGGGTGTTTTCCGATTGTCGCTCACCTTGACTCGTGTGTCGTTCATGTCCTGCGTGTCATTCCGAGCGTTTCCCAACGGAGTGCTGATAGTCCAGCGACTCGGAGAGTCCCTTTCGAGTCAGCGACACGACGGGCGCGGCGATTGCGACAAGCGGCGAGAGGAGGCCAACAATGACCGAAAGAACGTACGCGCTCCACGGGAGCGAGAGCGGGAGACTGAGAAGAAGGAGGCGATTGAGAATCGACGCGAGCAGGACATAGAGGGCGACGCTGAGTAGCAGTCCGCAAATAATGCCAGGAATCGTAAAGTATAAGACTTGGATGATGAGGATTCCACTGGCGGCGTGTTTTCGCAGTCCGATAATTCGGAGAAGCGCCATTTCGAATCTGTGGGAGACTACGAAACCAAGACCCACATCTTCTGCTTGACGTCACTGAGCATGAGGATGTAGATGACGTAGGCGGCGACGATGGTGATGATGATATCGATCATGAAGAAGACTTGCTCGAGGAGAATGGTCACGGAGGAGAGACTCTGAGAGAAGAAGGTCGCAGAATCGTACCTGCAGAGAAGAATAGAGCAGTTGCGTCGTTGTGAAGTCTTGTGTGCTCGGGAGACGTTTCACGATCTGATTTGCGAATCGATTGAACTCTCTGCCATGAATTCTCTCGCTCACACCTACTTGTCCATCGAGGTGTCTGTGTACAAGGACTGATGCTTCCCAGAAAGCACAAGATACTGCATCGCCAGACTGTCGATCGCTTGAAAGGGATCCGGAGACTCCAGCAGCAGATAGTTGAGCTGCGAGCTGAACACTACGGTCGTGAGCTCGTTCTTCAGCATCTGCCGAATGGACCGAAGGGAGATGACGGCGACGGAGCCGTAGGACGACGGCCACTTTCCCTGGGGAAAAGAGAGCTGGCGAGCGTACCTCGGGGGAATCGATCGTGTTCGCAATGCGATACTCTCTTTCGACGATCACGTTGTTGCGCAGCAGATGAGCTCTGGGTATCAAGGGAGAAACGGAGAGACAGTTCTGTCTTGTTGACCGTCGTTGCGTTGAAGCCGTCGAAAATTCTACCGTAAGAAAGGGGAGAAAACGAGACTGCTCGAGTTGGTCGTCCGGAATCGTCGCCAGATACTGACTGACGTTCACCCTCAAGGAGAGGGTGTCACCGACGTGCAGTTCCATCGCGTCTGCCAGCGATGTTGATAGAATCACCTCGCTGTCTTGCAGAGGAGGATAATCCCATGCGCGTCCAAGATGAATAGACTGCTCGTGAACGCTAAAAATGGAAGAATCGGAAAGAGTATACTCGTCCAGCGCGAGGAGATAGCAGTACACATCTGAGAGTCCCCTCATGGGGAGCTCTTCTTCACTTTGAAGCCGCCTTTCTGTATGAGACGTTGTTGCTGGAAGGATCCAACGTGCAGCTCCCTGGATTCCACCATCGGCGGTCAAGGATATATCCAATTCCGTCTATTTGTTATCGAAACGAAACGCACATGCCTGGTTGATTAGGAATTCATGCGACGAATCCGAGTTGGAAATGATCTCCATATCCTGTTCACCAACTTGCTTTTCCGCAATACGGAGAATCAGGTAACTGCTTCCACGAGCGATTGACTGAATGTGAACGGGAGAGAGATGGGTCACTTGCATTAGCGCAACAAAACACACAACAATCACAACCGTGAAGAAACCGACTGTGAAATTCCGTTTATGCCTTCCGGCATTGGAAGACGCATATCTAGATGAGATGACTGGGAGAGGGTCACTTGAATTGGAGAGAAGTGTTCGCTATGTATTCTCCGACTTTGTCGACCATGTAAATTGTACAACTACCACGAAGCGGTTTGACAATATCAACAAACACATTAGCACTTATTGGTTACTCTTAGCAGCTTCAACCATTCTACCTATCACCCTGCTCGCTTTCCTACATGTCCTTCTTCTCCTCGGACTTGATCATCTCGTCGAGCTTCTGCTTCGCCTCATCCTCCATGCGACGAATGTCATCCATAGTCAGTCCATCCCATTCGTCCATCATGCAGACCAGCTGGCGCATGGTGCGGGTGAACACCTTGATCTCCTGAGAACGGATGATGTTCTCAATGAGGGTCTGCAGTCCGAAATACTTGAAGATGGCTGTTAAGAACACAATCCAATCCAACACAAGGATATTTAATAGTGACTTTCTTGTAGCAGCACATCACAGGCTCTACGCATGACTTTGCTGCCCCAGAAACTACTCTGTGTCTTGTACCACTCAGGCGCAAAAGGACCAATGTTACGCTTCTCGCTGTGATACTTGGTCACATCCTCATCGGCAGGCAGTTGCTCTCCATTCAGCTTCGCCACATCGACAAAGATGACTTCTCTCTTCTTCAGCTCCTTCTCAGGCATTTCCAGGGCGTTCTCCGTGGTACCCATGTCATCGAGGTAGTGGGACTCGATGGCCAGCTTGAACTTGTCAATGGACAGGTAACCGTTGGTCATCACAGTGAGGCAATAGGGATGAGCATTCCAGGCCTCCTCCCACAGGAAAAGAGCATCTACATGAAACGAGCCACCTGCAACGTACCAGCCGGCATCATCGCCTTCACCACTTTGGGAACCATGGAAGCAAGCAAGTACCTGAATGAGAGTGAGAAAAGGAGAAACCGTACTTCTTCAAAGTGTATTGACCCTTGACCTTCGGAATGGGGGTCTTGCTGATCTCGCTCAGTCCCATGTGGCCATCGGTGTTATCAAACCTAGGGGATACCGGAGAAGCAACAATAGGTACGGCTCGTTCTTCACAACGACGATACCCTCACCTCCTCCAGTCACCTTTTCCTGGGCCTTGATGACCATTGCGAGCTGGGCAACCTGGAAATCGGCAACAGTAATGGGCAAAGGAATTCGGAATTCAAGAATCATGAAACGCAGTAATAAACAATATGAATAAGTGTACGGGATGAAGAATCATAGGGAGTAATCCCCGCGGAAACCCTCTGCTGAAACAAACAAAAGAATGATTCATTGTAGGAAGAACAGGGACGCTTGGCATAAAGGACGAAGCCGGTGTCTGATAAGACGCCGCTCCCATTTTCGCCTTCATCACTTCTTTCAAGTAGCGTGCTTCGAAAATCTGTTTTCCATTGTCACGAATCACCTTGGATGAACTTGGAAATGAATTACCTTACATCGAGCAATTCTTCTGTATTCGTTTTGTTCAGTGAGCTGTAAAGCATATCGTGAAGGTCCTTCGCGACCTGTTCGCAGCTGTCGAGCTCCCAATACCTACAAATGACTCCTTTGAGGGGCATGGACAATCGCTCCGTGTCTGACGAAAATGAAAAGGCATTTCGATAGTTCTCTTCAAGGCGCGGAACTCCCTTTTCGGTGAGTTTCTCCAGGTCCCTTGCCTTCTCAAGCTAATGTCAATTGCCAAACGAAAAGTAACCTCCGCTGAAATAACGCTGTTCTGCTCCTTCAACTGCGTGGTGCAGTAGCCGAGTGTTTTAGAGGCATCGTTGACCATCTGCACATTATCCGCCATCTGCTTTTGTAGTGATTTCATCTCCGCAAACTGTTCTTCGGATCATCTCCATTTCCATTTCGTACTCGAAAGCGTTTCAAATTTGCTAGTAAACTCGGGCTCCAGAATGGAAGTCAATTGCTGGGTGAGTCTAGGTCGACAGAAAGGAGTGGTTGTACTGAGGACGGTTATCGGCGCAGATGGGGAAACACTGACCAAAGGCGCTGTGAAGATTCTGAAGGAACTGCGTCATCGAGTACTAGGTCATAACGATAAGGATGTGCCTACTCCTGAGCAGAGGTTGTTGATGAGGTAGAACACGATTTTTCCATTATCATTGATCACATTGGGAATGGGGAAGATGCGACTGCCTGGATGTCACAGAAACATGTCACAAATCACCTGAATCGGGGATGATGTAGAGTTCAGGAGGTCTCTCGGGAAAGGTACGAGGGATGATGAGATCCATGGGAAGGGAGTACATATTTGCGCCCCACTGACACTGGTCTCTGAAGGAACATATAAGGCAAATCTCGTTCACACCGTTTAGCACTTTCCATCACAACAACTGGAGAAACATACCAACTTGGGCTACTTTCATGGAGGCGGCCGCAGTCAGCTGCGAGGATTGGATTAGTCCGGTTACATTCTGCGGATACTACAGTTGGTCCGTTTTGGAGTTCCTACCTTCGGTTGCAGTTGGCCGAAGTAATATTGACAAGCAGCATACATGTCAGAAAAAACTAGAAAGAAGAAACTGAACTGAAGTGGATCGTCTTCCGGATCGAGAATGCCAGGTGTTATTGATCAAACAAACGCAGCAAAATCAGAACAAGAGAACAATAAGAGAACAGCCCACAATGACAAGAGCCGCTCCCACTGCAAGGAATAGGGCAAATAGAGGAACCTTTGCGTAGTAGTTGTAGTAGACAACGCGATTGCCTTCAATGCTGAAATCGTAGTCGTAACTCTCTTGAAATCATTCACTCCCATTGCACGAACCTGACAACTCGAAAGACACTGCTGTTCTTTGGTTGGAGTTCGCCCCATGAGCAATGATCGTGTAGGAAGAGAACGTCGGTTGCTCGTATCCCTACCCAATGAGTCCAAAACAACGTACCGACAAAATAACCCATAATGTCTCCCGTGGCGGGATCAATCTTCACTGTATCCGGAAGCTCTGGAATCGTTTCAAAGCGAACCGAGTCCTTCGCAATCTCCTCTTCCGTGAACAACGAGGGAATTCGGAATGGGTGATTGAACGAAACCGCCTGATGGGGGTACTCGACAATCTCGTGTCCGAATCCCGTGTTGCACACAAAGGGATACAATTCGGGGAGCCACGTCACCGAGTACCCCTTGTTTCGTAAAATATGGATTCGATACCGCGCGAACGGTTTCGTCGCATTGACCGAAAACGTGTACACCTTCAGAATATTATCGCAGTCGGGATCGTTTTCATAATCGACCGTTTCCCACTGCGTGTCGGCTCCCTGCAACGTCCATTCTCTCGGGACGTATGCGAAAACGTAGTTGTAGACTCCGTAGCGCGAGAGCTGCACCTCACTAGATGAAGAGAGAGCGAAGGAGGCACTCGAAGAAATCGTTAACGATATCGACGTAACAGTCGCTAGGAGCTGCAAAGTAGAAGTATTCACTGGAGTAGTCGAGAAGACGCGTGATGTCGTGTCCCTCTACGAGCGGCGAGTGGTCTGCGGTGGCAAAGTGGGGTACGTAGATGCATTCTGTTCGTTACGGTGGAGTGGAGACGTGCTTTGGGAGGGGGTGGATGGGTATCCGTAGAGATAAACGTTATTCAAGTGGGGCTGCGGGTCGATGCGGAGGAGAATGACGTTGCTGCCGCGATGGAGAACGTCGCCGGGGACGAGGATGCGGAAGTAGTTGCGATGGTTGGTTTGATGGCTGGCGGTGGAGAAGAGGAGCACGTTGTTGATGAAGAGGGAAAGAGAGTGGAAATCGTTTGTGATACCGATCTCAAGACCTGCGTACGCTTCGTCGTCGTCGAGGAAGAAGCGATTCAGGTAGAGGTTGTTGGGAGAGAGTTCGCCGAGGAGAATGTGCTCGTAATCGGGAGCGTTCTCGTCTTTGCGAAGCCAGTCTTCGTCCGGGTCGGCGATCAAAAGAGCGCCTGTGTCGAGCGAGCGCCAAATGGAAACAAGAGATTTGTCCTCGGGAAGAACGGCCCAGTTCTGCTCGGGAGAGATGATATAGGTCACTAGGAGACGAATGAAGCAAAAGGGGTACGGCGAATGCGATAGACCTCTTTCTCTCCGTGACGGCAGCTTCCCTTGAAGAGTAAGAATCCGGTTGCAGAGCGGAATTCGATATACGATCCGTCGTCCCATCCGTTCTTATTTGTATCCAGCAGTTCCACAGTGTAGATCAGATGGCGTGTTTTTGGGAGACAATACTCATATTTTCGGCTTGCTCGGAATTCATCCAATGACTTTTCTCTCACAAGAACGCGTTTGGTTCCATTGAAAGAACCGATAATTGAAAAACGCTCTTCCTTTTGATTAAAGCTTGTTGCACTGTTCTGTTTGAACGCAGACACATACACGGAGCTATCGGAACAGTCAAGTCCAAGGACTACAGATGATTGGGATACAGTCGAATCTACTGTGAACGAAGACGATACTGAAGACCAAAGGAAGAAGATGATAGCTCATTTGAAGTAGTCGTGTCGCTAACTGAGAGAGAGACGAAATTCCCGCGGGTCCCGATGTTGGGAGAGTGTAATGTTTCGTACACCAGTAGAAATGAACGGAAGGAAGGTTGCATCTGTGATACTGTTCTATATATGTATTTCTCTCTGTAGTTTGTTCTGGTGTTTTTACTCAATACAAATCGACAGGTATTGCTTTTGGGAGTAGTTGATTGGCTAGACATCCATTATTATCGGATGATTACAAGGACCAATTGGTTGAATCCCGTAAAGGGAATTCATGGTTTTCGTTTGCTCCGGATAGTTTTTTTATGTATACTTTTTCGATCAGTGATACAACGGTTGATGTACCGAATCATATATTAGGTAACTGTCGTGTTGCCGATGTGTGTTGACGTTTGTAGACAGCCATGACAGTCAAAGTGACACAACTGTTGCAGGAACTGTACATGGTTCATCATCGAATCATAGTGATGATGATGCAAGTAGTTTGATTTCTGTTAAATCAGAAACTACAGCAACTCCGAGAGTTGCCTCACCTGTACCAACAACAAATCTCCGTAATGATCTGACATTTCCGACTTCATCAATACCAAGCTCGACCCCGTCTCCCGATGTATCTCCTGCTGAATCAGAAACAACCAATGCGCAGGAAATTGAGAGTGACGAGGAGAGTTCTTCAAGTGATCAGGGTACCAATAATTCCCTGACTGAGGATACTGCCTCGACAAGCCAGTTCTTTTATCCTCTTCCTGATGAGAGTGATCCTGCATTAGTCAAGAAGGAGTTGGAGAAGGAGAAGGAGAGTGAGAAGGATTCTGTGGAATCTGAGAAGGAATCTGATGATTCTGAGAAGGAATCTGATGATTCTGAGAAGGATTCTGAGAAGGAATCTGATGATTCTGAGAAGGATTCTGAGAAGGAATCTGAGAAGGAATCTGATGATTCCGAGAAGGATTCTGAGAAGGAATATGATGATTCTGAGAAGGATTCTGAGAAGGAATCCGAGAAGGAATCCGAGAAGGAATCTGAGAAGGAATCTGATGATTCCGAGAAGGAATCTGATGATTCCGAGAAGGAATCTGAGAAGGAATCTGATGATTCTGAGAAGGAATCCGAGAAGGAATCCGAGAAGGAATCCGAGAAGGAATCTGAGAAGGAATCTGAGAAGGAATCTGAGAAGGATTCTGAGAAGGAATCTGAGAAGGAATCTGAGAAGGATTCTGAGAAGGAATCTGAGAAGGAATCTGAGAAGGACTCTGAGAAGGAATCTGAGAAGGAATCTGAGAAGGAATCTGATGATTCCGAGAAGGACTCCGAGAAGGATTCTGAAAAGGATTCTGTCAATAATTCTGAAGACTCCAAGAATGATTCCAAACCAAACACACCCACGTCCAAACCCGAAGAGCCCAATTCACCATCAGAACCACCCAACTCTTCTCCCACCCCCACCAAGCCCACCCCCACCAAATCCACCCCCAAGAAACCCAAATCCTCCAAATCCACCCTGTCGAACGTCCCTCGCGGAATGCGTCGCTTTAACCACCGTAACGACCAGAAGGAGAGACTGCGTCTGCAGGCCATCCACAAGGAGAGAGAGGCCCAAACCGTCGCTACGCCTGTCGTCGACGTGGAACAGCGCTGGCTCCAGGCGAGTGACAGTCTCTCCTTCCCCTCATTCGCAGAGAAAGCGGGCATGACCTTCCCTTCCATCCTCGAGCACCGCAGCAACCAGGCGCAGTGCAGCTCCTGTCGACTCTTCATTGGCAGACGCGAGGTTCCCTACCCCGTACGGCCTCCCTGTACGTGCTTTTCTCCCCTCCAACGCAGTCAACTACACCACGGGTCCCAACGAGGTGACGATCATTGCCGCGACCACTCCGAACCGTCTCACGTTCCTCCCGTCGTTGCTGAAGCGGTGGCCGGGGTCGCTGCTCGCTCAAAGAGTCACGTGTAGACAGTTCTCCATCGCGGTGAAGGTGAAGGCGGGAGAAGAGCGCCTCGTCCGGAAGACGCTGCGCCAGCTGTCGCTTCCCGACCGCGTGCGACTCGTTCTCTACCTCACTCCGCCGAAGCACAAACACTATCTGCAGTTTCCGGTGAACAAGCTACGCAACCTCGCCATCGTGAACATCGTGACGACGCACTTCCTCGTCCTGGACATGGACATGTGGCCCATCCGTCGGTCTGCGGCCCCTCTCTCACCTAGACTCGCTCTACACGGAGATCCAGCGGATTCCGAAGGACGTCATGGACTCGGACTCCTCCGCGATCATCGTCCCCGCCTTCTTCCTGAAGAAGGAGGCGATTCTTTCCAAGTGCGGCTCGCTGATGGAGTGTGCGATGGTGAGCGAGAGAAACTTCCCTGGCACGCGCGAGGAGCTGAAGGAATGTGTGGACCGCGGCGACTGTCTGCTCTACAAGCACAAGACGATCACACATGTAGGTGAGTGAAGCGACCTCTCTCGTAGCGATACGTCAACATGCACTGGTTCAGCCTCCGGAAGTCGTTCGCGGTCATGCGCGTGCGGTGCTTCGCCAACCGGTTCCAGGAGCCGTACGTCATCGTGCGTTACACACCGTCAACGTTGCTGTTCGACGAGCGGTTCGTGGACTATGGCTGCAATAAGGTCCAGTATATCGACCATCTTCGCCATATGGGTAGGAGAGGAGATGGGGTCACATGCAGGATACAAGTTCTATATCATGACCAACGCGTTCGCGATGGATATTGCTCACTACGAGTAAGAGAGTGGAGGGGGTGAGACGTAGTTCGCATTATCGGAAGGATTATATATCTCGTTTGCATTCCACCAATATGCCCAATATGCGTCTTCTCTGCTATGATTACCAGCGGCAGCTGCGGGAGTTGTATCCCTTCGCTAAGAACCAAACGAGGATATGCACATCCGAATATGAATCACTTTATCGTTTGTAGATTGTGTCATTGCTCTTGTGTTTGTTGCTATCATTGCTTTCGCTTGTTGTCATCATTGTTTTTCTTGTTGTAGTCATGAACAAGGACTTGATTGTTCAGTCCTACAAGGCCCTCTATCGCTATGCAAAACTCTTCGACAACTGTCCCTCCTTGAAAGTGGGCATGACGCGCTTAGCTTCTTTCTAGTTTGTCCTTTCCGACGTGCTCAAATCGACCGTATCGTCGCTCGATGATAAGGTGCCGAAATGGTTTTCTCCCGAGATGCGAAGGATGATCCCATCACTCTTAACGTATAAGAGTGTTGTCTGCATAAAAATCGTTTAGTGACAAAATGAACTATATTCCGTCCAGGTCCGCAATCGCCTTCTTAGAGAAGCAGTATCAGCCGTTGCCGATCCCTCAGAAGGAAGAGACGTAATATATCTGCATCATTGTAAACAGTTAGAGTGCTATCTACCATCTCCTCCTATTTGGAGTTCTGTGACGTAGTTCTTGCGGCTGCATCGAAAAACTATCGAACCAACTTGCTTCCTCGTGGACCCTCTCGTGATACCGGTAGTGTGGCATTCCATCGAGGTGGGTTCTCATTTCCTATGCTAACAGCTAGATGAAAAGAAGCTGGAGAGAGTCGGAATGAGCTACCAGGAAATCACCTCACTCCGCGATCTCTCCGAAGGTATGCTCCTCCTAAACTACCCCACGGAGTTTGTTTCGCGGAACCCTTTCGAATCCGTATTAACGCGCGACGAGATTCTGTACATCACGGAGATCGGCGAGCTGGGTGTTCGAGGCATTATCCTCAATCCGTATGATCTGCTTTCCTGAGTCATTCTTAGAGCCAACCCGGTCATTCGGAAGGAAACGAAAGATGGTCATGCGATCACCGTAATCACGACTCGTAACCCCGAGCCTTCTCGTCACATCTTTGTTTCTCCCAGCTCGACGTGCTCGCATTGTTTGGATTCGCATGTGGTTCCTCTGAATGCCTCCGAAGTCGCTTCCGTGACGCCCGATTGGGAGGGAATGATGGAAACGAATCTCTCCTCTTCGGTCCCGATCGTCCAGTTCGACAGCATGCGATCGATTCCATATCCTGTCCCAAATCTAAATGGTACCTTCACAATAGGGTCCAGTCGGTGAGTGACAGTCTTTCGACGGGAGCGTTGATGGGTTTCAAGTGCAAGGACGTGTCGCCCTTGCTGTTCCATTGTAGCGGGTTGCGGAGATGTCTGAGGTAGATGATCTGAGTCGAAAGATGATGGCGACGAATTTGCTGCAGCTATTGGGTGGAGACTGGTCCTTTATTGCTCGTCTTTTGGAACGAGGCATTCATTGGGATGTTTGTTGGGAAACAGAGTTCATTTTAAGGAAATGAATAGAAAACACATCACTTTAACATCATCGTGTCGCGTCCCTCCTCGATTGCCAGAATCAGTTTCTCCTTCATCGTTTCCTTGGATTTCTTCCATCGTATCTCCAATTCACTCTTACATAGGCTGGAAGGTACAACATGCGAATGCACGTCGCCGCCGTTGGTAACCAGTCTTCCCCTGCATCCTCCTTCACGTTCACCGAAAATAGGTAGCCTTTGCGGATCTCTTTGGTGGACATGCGCCGATCACCCGACACGAAGCGCCAAAGGGCCATCTGTTGTGTCGGAGAGAGTTCGCTCGCCACCTCTGTGAACTTCTGTGCCAATGGATCCGATCGCGTCAATCTCCCTGTGAATTGCACGTGATCTTCAAGAAACGCCCGCGACCAAACCGCCGGTTCCCCGCAGATCAGTTTCTCCAGTTCGTCCCGCGAGAACAGCGACAGGAACCGCAGGTCGACAATTCGCTCGAATCCTTCGTTCAATTCCCGCGGAAATTTCTACCTTGCAGAATCAGCTGAATCGCGGGACGGACGCCGCTTCCGACCAGCAGCTGAACGTAACGCCCGAGCCAGAGAGAGAAATGATTGGGCGGGAGAGGACTGTCGGAATTCGGCTCGAATTCGGGCAGGAGGTGGATGGCGGGAAAACCGGGGAAGGAGCAATCGAGAGCGAGGTCTTCGAGAATTGTAGTATTCCCGTTTTCGAGCTGATTTTGGACATCGAACAGCGTATTAAAAACGGCGTTTCGGTTGGAGTCAAAAAGAGAGAGAAAATGGCGCGCTTGGGGAAAGAGGGGAGATAAGGGTACCTAAGAAGATGGAATTGAATTCCGGAGCGTTTTCTTTGAGTAGTTTGAGAAGAAGAGGGTGAAGAGAGAGATCGAGCGGATGATGTGATTTCAGGGAGAGGGCGAGAAAAGTCCCGAATGCGGTGTAGAGTCGTTTTTTCTCTTCAAAGAGAGGATCGGAAGGGAAGAGAGGCAATGGGAAGAGACCTGATGGCGATCAGGGTGAGAAAGAAATACCTTGCGAAGAAGAAACAAATGACGGATGTAGAGGAGTTTCGTCGGGAGAGAGATGATTCGAGTGAGAAAACGAGTCGAAATGATACGATTCCCGCGGGAGAGAGATGTTGGAGACAGGGAGCGATTCTCTCGATGGTGGTGCGCGTGATGCAGGAAGGCATCTAGCTTATGATTATATACTACAACTACAGTGCAATGGAAGCAAGGAGTTTCACTGTGTTGATGATGATGATCATCATCAAGATCATCCCTCTCTTCCGCTCTTAATGAGTGAATACTCACCGTATCACACAAACTGCACACAGATAATCCAAAGTGACAGACATCGCCATCATGTCCATCGAACCACTTCCGAACTCCCTCCAACTCCTCCGCATGGAACGCAAACCACCATTCCTGCGCCCACCCCTTGGAAGCCCCACATCGCTCACACACACACTTCTCCACATCCACATGATACTCACAGTGACGACAGAAAAGCCGATCTATGACAAAAATCGTCCCGATTTCTCACGTGTTCTTCGGTTGATCGAAAGCAAACAGTGGTCAGCAACACACATCCACATATGCGTGCAACGACATACTCCACATCGTAATACGCCACACGTCCCCGCGGGACTCTCCTCGCCACCATTCACCAATCGCATCACTGAACGCATGGAACCGCGGGAATCTTCGTCCCACCACAAACCAATCTCCCGTCGCTGAATATCCTCCATAAATCGGGAGTGAAACTCCCACGTGGGTCCCCCGCCAACTCCTTCTTCTCCCGCCCATTTTACCTGAAATTCCCCCTCTTTCCGCACTCTCTCGCTGAACAAAACCCCGTCGTTTAGCGCGCGTCCCCGCGAAACCTCGAAGCGCGTAAGCTATCTTACAGTGGAAACGTGGAAACTACAACGGATTCGGCGATGGCGGGAATTCCGCGGGACTCCCACCGATCGCGCAGGGAGTTGAAGGCGTCGACGGAGTTGAACGCAAGGGAGTTTCTACGTCGCAGATCCCAACGAGCGCAACAAATAGGCAACGCGATCTTCCAGGACGAAAAAGGAGGGAATTTCGAAGAGGAGTGTTTCGAGGTCCCGCGGGAAGGAACGGAGAAGAACACGTGATGTGTTCTGTAAATAACGATGGAGAAGCGAGGAGAGATGGACATCGATGATCGCATCATCATCGAAGGAACAAACATCCTCCTGTTTCTGCCACAAATAACTCCCGCCATACTCCTTGATGTGTTCGTTCAGTTGACAGATCGCTCGCGCCACCTGAATCAAACATTGCGCCAGTGGCGAAAAATGCGTCAATGGCGCAGAAACGCGAATGGGCGCAAGCAAGTCTTCTGAGACGAGCGAAAGCTCTTTCATGGACTCAACCGCGGGAATGGGAACGGTTGGACTTGGTACCGCGGAACACAATTCCATTTCCGCGGGACGAAGCACCGTAACGTCCATCGGCCAAACCGCGGAAAAACAGTCTTCTGGAAGCGCCGCCGGGTTCTTCGCTCGTAACGCCTCCATCACCGTTTCCATGAGATTCCCGCGGAAGGGCGTTTCCACCTCCGCAATCTTCAGACGAAACGCCTCGCATCCCGTGACCACTACGACATACATGAAATCCATTTGTACATTTTCCCTCCCATTCTTTCACAAACTGAAACTCCTCCATCGTTTCCATTTCGCTTCGAATTCTTGCACTGAAACTCCCGCCATCGGTCCAGGCTGCCATCGCACAAGGAAACTCCCGTCCCGCGGGAATATTCGATGGATGAACGGTCACGTGGAATTGTAACGTTTGTCCCGCGGGGAGACTTCGCTGCTTGCTGTCATCTTCCCCGCGGATATCGAATTCGAGGGATAAAACGCCCTGTAACGCCTGTAACACAGAACATGCCAAACACGATTCCCCGCGGGAACGGAACAATTCCCATACAACTTCACGGAACCGCGGGGAAGTGGACGGGAGTTCCAACGTGCGAAGTGTTGGCAAGGCGCGTAAAAAACCCTCCAAATTGGTCATTCCCTCCAACGATGCCAAATCGCTTTTTCCCGCGGGTATTTGACAATTGTGTTCCGCTTCTTCTAATCGAATTTCAAAGGAACGAATCTTCGATTCTCCCGCGGGGAAGCGAATCACGTGACCGCGACGACGAAGCAGGAGAATCGCGGGGATGACGGGAGTTACGCAGGAGAGAATCGCGGGAGTGGCGGGAACGTCTCCAATCAGGGAAACCAGGGAAGCTGCGTTCTCAACAACCGCGGAATTATCGGATAGTGCAAACTACGCTGAAACTCCCCATTGGAGAATACGCGAAGAATCGCGGGAAGGAAAAGAAGGAGGGAAGAAAGGAGTTTCGCTCGCTGAGAGGATCGGAGAAGAGGCGGGAAAAGTTGACGAAGGAGGGAAAACAGAAAAACCGGAGCGGTATCCCGCGGAAAGTGGAGATGACGCAGGAGGAGAATGGCGGGAAGAGGGGCGGGTCCCGCGGGGTCGAAATAGTGGAGAAGAGTAGGAAGCCAAGTGATGAGAGCGGGAATCGCGGGGGAGAGAAGAGATTGGCGGGAAGGGAAAAACGAGGAGAGAATGGAGCAGGTGTTTTCGAGCGTCGGGATGAGGAGATCTTGGGATTTGGGGGGAGCGGAGGCGAAGAGGGTATGATGGAGGGAAATGGTGGCGATCAATTGCTTCGTAACGGTTGGGGTGAAAACGTGTTTGGCGATGGAAGGAGAGAGGGAGGAAGAGGAAACGAGTTGTCGGAGAAGCACGCTCGCCTCATGACAACATGGTATATTGTTCTCATCGTAGTTTGAAAGAAGAAGATCAATCGAAGAGAGCGAAAGACGATTCGGCTGCTTGAACCATTCCTCCAATGCAGTCAACCAAGAGTCGGCAATTGTTTCCGAAATGAACTCCATTCCCTTGAAGGTTCCAGAGAGCAGATAGTAGTCGTCTAGACTGTACATCGCAATCGCGTTCTTCTGTTGGAACTAGTTGACATACAGAAGCAACAAACGTACACAGATGAGTTGGTTGATCAACTCGGAGTCCGCTTTCACTGAGAGCGCATGCCAACAGGTGTTCACGAGATGGATGAGGATTTCATCATCAACACTCTCCTCTTTCAGAAGACACTCGATCCAGCGAATACCGTCCTTCAGAAGTGAAGTATTCATGTAGTTTTTCGCGATTATTCTATCTCTCATTATATCTCCTCATTTTCACTGTCGATATTTCGTGTATAGAGGAAGCATCTCCATGGACAACTCTATATCGAACTGATTCGCTACGAAATAGATGCAGCTCTGGAGATGCTCCTACGCCATCAGACTATAGAATCAATGTAACGATGATACGATCCTCCGACTCGCGTTTCGGATCCATCTTTTCAAGAATCTCCATCTCCTGACAGACGCTTGCCATGGTGTGGATTACCAGGCGATTCTGAACGACTGTCCTTTGGGTCGAATTCCCGCGGAAGAGCCATAATGAGAGATTGCAACAAAACATCTCATGAGAGCGATGCGTATGATTGCGGGACTCACAATTCTTATGTGTGTCCTTGGCTACGAAGTGAACAGTAAACTCTCTTTCAGTGCGCCCTTCAAGTCCTTTACCTATTCGGGTACGTGTTGCGATGTTGTGGCGACACCTAGGTCAGAGAACGATTGACGGATGGAACTGCTTTGAGGATGCCGTAATCAACGAGTACTTTGTTCGACTCACGCCCGATCGCCAGAGCAAGACGGGAGCTTGTTGGAGCACGCAGACGATCAACTCGGACAGCTGGGTGACGACCATCAAGTTCCGTATCAGCGGCCAGGTGGGTTCCATGACCGAGACTGATACTCTAGGGTTCCAGTTTGTTCGGAGACGGATTTGCGGTGTTCTTCACGAACATGGCGACGTACATGCCCGTATCTTTTTCTCTCCCGGTTGATGGACGTAGGGAAAGATGTGGGGCGTCAGCGACCTGTTCAAGGGCTTCGCGGTGGGTTTCTCGACGTTCCGCAACACGGAGGTAGGGATGTTTGGTTTCTTTGAAGTAGTTCTCTCGCTACCACCGCGATATTGCTCTGTACGTGGGCGATGGTGTCAATCCCGCCTTTACCCAGGATAAAGAGCACACAGGTTGCTACTCGAAGTACCGCTACTACGAGAAGCGCCAGGACTTCTCGGTAGGCGCAATGCACGCAATGTCCCCTAGGTGGACAACTACGCGGTGGTGAAGATCGGTTTCGACGGGACAACCCACATGGTGCGCGTATCGATCGACGAGAAGAACAGCGGTACCTTCCACACATGTTTCTCGGAGGTGGTGGATCTTCCCGGTCAGTGGTGGCAGGGAGCCCACGTGGGCATCAGCGCGACCACGGGGCAGCTAGCGGACAACCACGACATTCTCTCCGTGGAGACGGTTGCAGGGGAGGGCGATCCCGAGCGCGTGACGCAGGGGGAGTCAAGCGAGGCGGCGGCGCTGCAGCGGGAGGAGACGGCGCTGTTTTCGCGCGTGGCGGCGCGGCACAGCGTGAACGAGGCGGCGCTGGACGTGAGCGAGAAGGGACTGCTGCGAGTGATGGAGAAATTGGACCAGCGGCAGCGACTGGCGCTGGGCAAGCTGGAGCGCGAGCTGGAGCATCGGATCGTGGGTGGGGATATGGGTGGGGATATAGAGTAGCGGTGGAGGACTCGCTGGGAAACATGGTCAAGAAGCTGGAGCAGAGGGGCGATCTGTCGGAGAGTCGCATTCAGAAGCTGGAGGCGTCGCTGAAGAGCGATGTCCAGTCATCCATCTTTGAACGCATGGAGGAGCGCGTACATGCCGTCGAGAGGGTGTTTGACGCCAATCTGCAGCATGCGGTGGCCAGCTCCAAGTACCGATGGATGATTCCCTTCGCCATCGTGCTGGGGGTGATCGTGGTGATTGTCGCCGTCGTCTGCATGAAGTACCGCAACCTCCAGAAGACGCACATTCTGTAAAACTAAGGGATTGTTCTGTTTGTTGTAAATCTGTGATATTTCATTGGTGATGACTGAATTGGATAATGGATGTGAAGGAAATGAAATTAAGGAACACCGAAAGGCGATATCAGCACATCCCATTCTTTAGCGCCATCCATCACGTTCGGTTCATTTAAAGAATTGTACCATCTCAAATAACCTACTACTTTCAACAAACACATCATTGCGACTCCTTTTCAATTGTGACCTCGTAACTCACACTGCACGAGTACCAGCTGCTCTTGGAATTGTCGAAGCACAAGCGGATCTGTCCATCCGCCTGGCATCGCCATTCGCCCGTCACCAGCGATGCCTTCGACTGCACACGCGACAGTGGGAACACCGTCTGCGCGACTCCATCCTTCGTGACGAACGCGACCTGGAAATCAATGTCCTTGTCGAGCGAGCTGAAACACCACTTCACCAAATCGCCCGTCTCCACGTTCACATTCACCTATCCCTCACGCATCTCTACCAACCTCACGTTTTCCACACCGCGGTTGGGAAGCGAGATGATGTCGGTCAGCGCGGAGGGGTTCTATGGGTCAGCGAAGGGAATGAGATGTACATCGGAAGTCGCGCGACCTAGCACGCAGCCGCCTTCGCACTCGCAGCGGCCGCCGTAGATTTTCGGAAGATCTTCCGCCTTGAAGTAGGCAAGCAGCTTCGATCTGCGATGCATGAAAAGGAAATGGGATACGTGGAGGGAACGCGTTTCAGCTTCTGTTTCTGCAGTTCGGTCATCCATGGCTTGATGACTAGGGATGAGAATGGGAACACACGCCAACTGTTCCAGAAGTAGTTGAAAACGGGAGGGTAGTTGATAACGTACACGACGTCGCTGGACTCGGGATAGTAGTAAGTGTGAATGAGGATCATCTCCTTGAAAATGTTCATCGCCTTCAGGTTCATGTGGCGACTCAGCGAAAGACCCTCCAGATCGATAATCGTGGAGTTTCCGATATAGTCCACACCCATTCGTTCGCTCGCCTCTATCGAATCACTAGAACGCAATTTCACTACCACGACAAAGCTTCTCCATGTACTCATTGTAGAAAATGTGCGCCGTGAGAATCTCCTGGGACGAGTATTGCTAGAGGTAACGATTCCATCCGAGACAACGTTCAAAATGTGGCGCAGATTCAGGTGGCCCACGTTGAAGATGGTACACGGCTATAACTCAATCACGACAACGATGCAGTACTCGTCCATACCGATCCGTCTTGTGGGTCTTGTATAAAAGACGCTTCGAGATGATGTCGTGGTTCTACGATAGACGCGATCCCCCATCTTGACCTTCTTAATCACCTCATTATCCAGAATGTGATCGATATCATTCTCTTTTCTCCACGCAATTAGCTTCTTTAATCGATTTACTATCACTCATCGGTTGAAGGGCACTCCTACGCGTGCTGTTCTTGTTAAATTTGGATGTGTACAGATATCGGAAGATGACCTGATCCGGAAGAGAGCTGACCACGCCTAAAGAAGACCATCGCATCGTACAACTTACCTTTTTCCTCCATATACTTCTTGAACTCTTCCAGTTCCGGTTTCTTGTCTTCGGGGATTCGGAAGTTCTGCATAGGCAAATGTATGAGTAAAAACAGACCACTTCTCTATGCCCGTTGATTATAAGGAATTGTAGTCTTTGATGATAATGGAAATGATCCGTAGATACAGAGAGCTGCCAAAGGTGACGGTCTACTACTTGCTGATCACATTTGTTGTCGCAACGGCAACGCAGAGTAGGATACATGTTCTGTCGATCATCATTCAGTTAACCAGCAATGGATCCGCAGTTTTGGAATTCACCGCGCCTTCCTCTTTTCGCGTCGTGGAGTATGTGCACGGATGAAATGTTATATTTAAAGATGAAACGGATGATCCTCTCCCCCTTTTACACGGGCAGAGTGTCGATTGGATTTCTCATGTCGAGTATCTTTGACACAAAGTGTATGTGGGGGTTGGAGAAGAACACATTCAAGCGACACTTCGCTGATTTCGTGTGGATGCTCCTGTTAGGCATGATGGGAACGTTCATCGGGACGCTGTGTGTGCCGTCCTATGTATTTGTCGGGATCTCGTTGAAATTCATGATCCTTTACTACTGGACGCGCAGGAATCCCTTTTTCCGGGTGAGTCTGTACATGATTCCCCTGAAGGCGACGCTTCTTCCCTACGCTCTTCTCTTCGTTCATTTCCTCACGACTGCGGAGTCCTGGTGATGATGGAGGTTCATCTGTAGAGTTCCGTGGAGTGGCATTATCGGAATCGTCCTCGGACACACGTACTACTTTTTCCGAGATGTGATTCCGACTGCGTACCAAAAGCAAGGAAAGCGCGATCCGCGATGGACACGCGCTCCGCGCATTCTGTATGGACTTGTGCTTTTCTTTACGTGCAGAAGAGTGATTTGCAGAGAGGAGCCTTGGACCCATCCCCACGCAGACTAAGAATTCATAGTGTATTTCTGTTTATGATTGATTTCGTTTTTCTGTATCTTATTATCTGTCTGCTGATGATCGTTTTGTTGCTACTACCCTCCAACATCTGGTTGCGCAATCTTCATACCTACATTGTATCGCACAGCAAGTACAGCAATAGGTAATGAATTTCGGATAGAGATAAGCTCATAGAAAGGAAAAGGACGATTGATGTGAGCGGATTGTTGGAATGCGTGTCACTATTGCTGTTCGATTGTGTACTGATAGTAAAATAAGGAAATGAAGTGGTATGGATTCATGTTGCAACTGTTTGTTCTTATGTTTCATCAATGATTAAATCCACTAAAACATCTAGCATCCTTCATAAAAGAATCAAGTGAATGCCGATTGACATTACCAGTTGGAGCAATGGATTCAGAGTGACTCCTAGAAAGCGACGAACTGAAAAAAGAAGAGGAGGAGATGAAGGTTACGGCGGCACAGAAGGAGAAGATGGAAAAGGACCACGATAAGATCAAGGAATACTATAAAGTCGTTAAAAGCGGAAAGAGTGTGAGATATAGGGATTGTTGAAGGAATGGGCGGATGATCTCGCGTCGCGACCGCTAGACGTAAAGAAATCGGTTGAGGGACGTGCAGCTACCAAGGCGTGCCAACAGACCGCAGATACATTGAAGGGCTTCTTCAAGCTGTGTACAAAGCGGGTAGGAATGTGACGGCGAACTTCACACAGCGTAGAGAGTTCCTTACGATATTCGCAGCAACTTGCTGAAGATAGCCGATCAGATGGAGCAGGGCGACTTTAGTCAGGTTGACTCACTCTCCATCGAATCATCGATTAGGCATTTAAGACGTACCTTCTGATCACGATCGGAGACGCTCCCTGGCCTCTGGGAGTCACGGCAACAGGCATCTACGAGCGTTCGAGTCGGGAGCGCATTCAGCAGGAGAACTGCGGACGTTTGGTGTTGGCGGGAAGTCTGACTCGCAGATGTGATGCACAATGATACGGTGCGACAGTACCTGACGAGCATAAAGCGGCTAATGACGTACAAGGAGGAGAAGATGAAGAATCGTCACGCTTCGGAGTTTCCTGTTTGTTTGCATTGAATCCACGTTCAGAATACGCATTTGCAAATAGCGATTTGGACGCTTTTCTCAAGTATTACTTGTATTCTATCGTCTATACAATTGGTAGGTAATGGTGAGTGGAAGACGGTTCGGAAGAGATCATTGAATCCTCCGTCTTCAGTGACCATGTCTTTAGGGGTCCATGGAGACAAATGACACTAACAATTGCATAGAAGTGGTGTACTATGGATCAGAATAGTTTCCTTGAATATGAGAACCTGTGTAATGCAGTTTTCGGAAACATCGGATCTGGAAATACCCCGCAAGCGCGAGAAGCTCTCGAGCGAATTTCGCTGAGTCAAGATTTTGTTCAGAAGTCCGAGTAAGTACTGGGTTTGCAACTGAGTGACAGGGTGATTTTTGCCAATTCGAAGAACATGTACGCACTCATGAATGCGGGTACGTCGCTTACCAAGGTGATGACGGACTATTGGACGAGCTACTCGGATGACCAAAAGCTCCAGCTTCGTAGTTGCTTACATTGTTGACTACTCTAGGTGATTTCATCTTGGAATATCTCATCAAACACGGATCCGATTTGCCTCCCTATTTGGTGACGTGTCTCTCCGGACTCGTCTGTCGTATCACTTCTCTGTCCTGGATGACCGACCAACGTCAGCGCAACATTTTGAACCAGATGCTTGACTTCACCAAATCGCGCGAGCACTGTGTGTTAGCCCTTCAAGTATTGGAGGAGCTTGTCAACCAAATCAATCCCTCAAGTTTGCTCTCTCTCTTCTCGTCATCTCCAGAGCGCAGCAAAATGAACGAAACCAAGACCGCCATTCAATTCCGCGACAGCAACCTGATGAACATCATCGGTCTCGCGTTCAACATGCTGGCCGACACCTACCAGGCGGACGACGCGACCGTGGGCACTCCCGAGCTGCGGATGAAGCTGTTTCAGTACTCCCTTCAGCTGCTTCTCCGCTGCCTGTCCTTCGACTGCCGCATGTCCGGCAGCGAGATGATCAGCGACAACCTGCCGGTGATGCTTCTCCCCGAGTCCTGGCTCGCCAGTATCCTCACTGACGACCACATGTCGCTGCTCTTCAACATGTCTCTTCTCTCGCTCGCTCACACGCAGCTACCGACGCTGCACGTCACCCATCACCACGCTCGTGCTGGACGTGCTGCTGTGGATGTGGAGCTCGCCCTACATGGACTCCTACTCCTACGGCAGCGGCGGCTCCACCTGCGAAATCGCCTTCAACGGCATCCTCTCGGTACTCTCCGACTCCTACGGGCTCAATGACACCGATACCGTGCACGTGTTCTGCCAGCTGCTCGACCGCATCATGGTAGGGTTTCCCGCCGGCGCTCACGAGAACATCTCCTGCATCCGCCGCTACGTCGACCCGTTCGTCCCGCAGATCGTGCAGCTGGGTCTTCCCTTCACGCAGACCATTCTCTCACAGTTCATGACCTATCCCAACACGCTGGTCTACCTCCTCAAGTTCTGGGTGCACATCATCTTCATCCAGAACCGACTCGGCTCCTCGCTCTACCCCGAGCTCCCTGCCAAGTCACTGAAGGTCGTCGAGCTCTACGTGCAGTCGCACGTCAACTCCGCCGACGTCTTCGTGGAGGACCGCTCGGACGACCCCCTGAACGCCATGGAGGGCTGGACAGAGGAGCTGGCGTGCGTGGGGAAGCTGGTCCGCGTGACGATGGACGAGGGCGTCAAGCTGCTGACGAATCTGTGGGACAGTCTCTACAAAGACTACTCGGTATGTCTCCGCGACCTCTCTCATCTAGAACGATTGTCGTATGGTCACTACGATGCGTCTCTCCGGCAACTGCGACAGCCAGCTGCTCTACCGCATCACGCTCAAGGAGTGTAGGAGAGCCGGGAGAATATCCCGTAGGCCAACTCGCGTGGCTGGTGCACGTGATGGCGCAGGTGCTCGCGCAGCAGAAGTTCACCGCCAGCCAGATCGAGGTGGGCGAGGAGATTCTGGACGCGGAGTACTGCAAGCGCGTATTCACGCTGTCGCACAGCATCGGCTACCGGCTGAGCAATGTCCCCTCGCGGAGGAGATCTCACATAGGAGCAGTCGCAGAAGGTGGATGCGCGGCTGGAGCTGGCGCTGCTGGCCTTCTTCCGCGTCTTCCGCGACACGTGGGGCAGGAGGCGGCGTGGGATGTAGATTCGCGTCGCTGGCGACGGTTTCGCTCAGCGAGGGCATCGGGAACATCTCCATGATCTCCGGGATCAAGCAGAACGTAGGCGTAGAGTCGCCCGACCATGCGCAGGCGTACAACCGCTTCTTCGAGAAGCTCTCCATCGGCAACTACACGGCGGTGATGAACGCGATCGTGGAGAAGGTGTGCGGGAACCTGCGTTACTGGGGCGAGGACGTGGGCGTGGTCTCCGCCAGTCTGCAGCTCTTCCTGGAGATGAGCAAGGGCTACCAGGGCTGCAAGCTGCTGCTGCAGCTGGAGTCCGTCGACTTCATGCTGCAGAACCACACGGTGGGCGATCGACTGCGGACTGACGCCAGGAGATGACTTTCCGCTTCCTCGCGGCGCCGGAGATGCTCTCGTTCCGTCCGCGGTACTACGCGGCGCTAACGAAACTGATTCTGATGGACAACGTGCCGGGGCGGCTGGAGCTGTTCATTTCGCCGTTCTCGATGACGCTACAGCGGCTACGGACGATGAATCTGAAATCTCCGGAGGGCGTGGTGCGGGAAGGTGGTAAATGGGACGTAGATGACCTGCGTGAAGCTTTACAAGGACCTGCGCGGCGTCATGACCTCCTGCAACGACCGTCGCAGCTACAACCTCGTCTACGAGATACTGTGGGTGTGAGGAGGCATGGTGACCGCTAGCGGGAAGTCGGTGTTCGAGCTGATGGAGCAGACGGTGGACACGTGTGGGAATGACGACGTGCTTCTGGCGACGATGCTGAAGTGTCTCCTCGCGTTCGTGTAGGTCTCGGAGGTCTCTCCCACGAAGCGACAACCAGGAGCCGCGTGTCGACAGCGGCAGCACGTCCACGAACGGCCTGACGCTGTTCAAGGCCACCTCCAGCATCGTCTGCAAGACCATCCAGCACATCCTCTTCGCCTACCCGAACCTCGTAGTCCTCTCTTTCTCCTCTTCCCCAGGCGCAGAGCGCGGAGTCGGTCTTCCGCTGCATCCGTCTGTCGCTGCAGGTGATGAACACGGCGCTGAGTAGGCATCGAGAGCGGTCTCAACGCCAGCGGGAAAGTACGTCCCCTTCGGCGTGTTCCAGCTGTACAACGACAACTGTCTACTGAGCTCGCTGGAGGCCAGCATGACGATGGTGCTGCAGGTGCCGCGCGACCAGGTCGAGGTGGTGGCGGAGAGGACGAATGATGCGTAGAAGCGACAGAAGCTGGAGAAGGCGATCTTCACGTTCATTGACATCCTGTTCACGAACCACATGGAGACGCTGACGAAGATGGCGGCGGAGGGCTTCATCTCCGTGGTGCAGTTCGTGATCGCCGGAATCGACTCGTACGGTGGGGGTAGACGACGAGAATAATCAACAGACCCGGAGACGGTGGCGAAGTGCGCCGACTGCATCGACTGTCTCGCCACGTATTATTATCTGAACCGGTCGCGAGACATCCCGACAATCGCTCGGCTGAACGCGATCGTGCAGGCGAACAACACGCTGTGGAACGACCTGTTCGAGAAGATCCTGAACTCACTGCTGTTCAACAGCAAGTCGGGAGACGCGCTGTCGAGACCCATCCACTCCATCTTTTTAGTTGATCCCAATGTCGCCGAGCACTACTACGCAGTAGTAGCGTCGACACAGACTCCGGAGGCCATCGTGAAGCTGAAGGAGTCGATGATCAAGCTGACGTCCAATATGGACCAGACGTTGGAGCCTGTCATTCGCGATCAGTTCTGTCAGAAATGCCGTGTGTTCAGAGAAGAAGTGCTTCAGTACTTGGTTTTATAAGAGTGCATTGTTTGTTATATAAGAGACATCCGTGTATAAAAGAACCTTTACGCTGCGAGTCTCTTTCTTCCCTTCGCTCTTCGATTCGCAAGGACTCTGCGACCATCTCCTGCACACTCATCCGACTCTCTCACACTTACCCGTTTCTAGTCGATGACGGAATCCGTGCTTCCTCTGTCGCCGAATGTTGCTGGGCTGAAAGGTACGCTTCAGGAAGGAGAAGGGATCCAACACTACGACAGTTAGCAAAATCAACGAGCTTCCAACGCGTTTCCATTGCCGGATTCGACCACAGTGAGAAACAGCAGAGAGCAGATCCGCAGACCAGTGCTGCAACGGGCTTGAACAGCGGAAGTCCTATCGCTGAGTCCGAATAATGCGTCCTTTACGACTATAGAATGCCATAGACAACAGAATGCCAAAACGATGGGAAGCGAGCAAAGCGGGGATTCAGAAAATCGGGCGCATTTGGCGAGAGTCGTCTTTGGAATTCAAATACACGATCAAAAGCGCCTCTCTCTTTTCTTTATGAATCCGACGAGTGAGGAGACAACGAATCAGGTGCAATCAGAGCGACATCAAGACGAGTGTGGTAGGGATGGTAGGTGCTGCAAACGGAGTTCAACGGTAGTGGTTGTTGCGGACGAAGATGTACCGTGTCAGATGGGGGGTCTAATTCCTGTTGGAAACGAAGAGGTTCCTGTTTTCTGTGTTAGCGAATTCTCAATAAGAGACGCAAATGGTACCATGTATTTCGCAATTCAAATGTAAGGAAAGTGTGTTTCATTGTCGGATATTGCGAATCCTCGCGTTCCTTTTGAGGAGAAGTATGAGTTATGGGGCTCCATTGTGTGTCCGTTTCCTCAGAAGACGAGGTGCGCGGCGAATCCACTTATTCGCCGAGAAACGACGAATGAGAGTTCGTATCAGCAATCCCACACGAATCCGAACCGGAAGACGCCCATGATTCTCACGATGGAAGAGAAGCGCGCCGTGCGTTCCCCCATCGCGCCTCACCTGTAGGAGAGTGAAAAGGCGAAGAAGATCTTGGAGTCGACTTCGTTTCCTCTGGTGCTTCCCGACCTCATCGTGGAGTCGCTCGGCACCATTAAACCGCGACCTCGCTACTACACATCCTCCACCATCTACCCGGTGGGTTTCCGCACAAAGCACGACTGGGTGAGCATCAGCGACGTCCAGTAGCCTCCCTTCTCTCCCCTTACCCCTAGCGAGCAAATGACCTACGTCTCCGAGATCCTGGACGGCGGCGACAGCGGTCCCCTCTTCCGCGTTACCTCCGAGGGCGACGAGGGCGAGTCCTTCGAGGCCTCGAGCGCCTCGGGCGTTTGGCGCAAGGTCCTACAGCGCGTGAACAGTCTGCGCGTGGTGCAGTCGCTGCCGCCGCTGGAGTCGCTGCCGGGCCCCGGCTTCTTCGGGCTGTCGAATCCCGACGTGCAGCGACTGGTGGAGGGTCTTGCGGGCGCGGCGGAGTGCGATGGATACGTGTTTCTGGCGTATCGCCGCCACCGCGCGCATGGGGTGCCACAGGGAGACGGACAGGAGGGAAGCGAGAGCGAGTTCGAGTTCGCGTCGACGGAGGAGGAGGCGGAGGCGGAGGATGCGATGGAGGATATGATGGAAGATGGTAGGGAAAGGGATATTGAAAGTGATAATGATAATGATATTGATAATGCTATTGGCAATGATATTAACAATGACATAGACAATGACATAGACAATGACGTAGACAATGACATAGAAAACGAGATTGAAGACCCTGAAGAACAAGAGGACGCAGTTGAAGGAAAAGAAGAGACAACTGAGACAACCGAGAAGCCAAAGAGACAGCAACAGCAACAGACACTCGCACGAAAGGTGCCGCTACTGGGCAACGAGACGAAGCTGCGCGTGCGCTGTCGCCGCGTGGAGGGCGGATTCAAGGCGGAGGACACGTTTCTGTGCGCGTGGAGGTTTCTCTTGACCGTAGAGACGAGAAGCCGGCGGAGAAGTCGAAGCCGACGCGGCGGAAGAGAGAGAGTTTTCGTCGCTCCAAGCGCGAGGAAACGCCTCGGAGACGCGGCGACGCCTCCTCGCGTCATCGGAAGACGGAAAACGACGGCATTCCTTTGCAGCGACGGAAACGAGGTGAAGGACGGAAAGATCGCGGCAGCGGCGAGGAGAAAATGCCCGTGCGTCGCGGGCGGCGTGTGGAAGTGCTTCCGGAGGCGGTGCTGCAGTCGATTGACATGTCGGGCACGCTGCGGACACAGTGGGAAGTCGTGGGGGAGCACGATGGACGCGTGAGCGTGCGACCGGTTTCTTCACACCTCTGGGACCACGACGGTCTGCGATCGGTCTTCCAGCGACTGCTGTGGTGCTTGGAGAGTCGGGTGATGCGTAGGCCGATGATCGCGGGCGATGTGAAGGCGGGCAGCTGGCGACACCTCCTGCAGATCCTCTACAGTCTGCGCGTGGCGAGGCTCTCGCCGGCGACGGTGGAGACGAGCGGACTGCGCGAGGCGCTGGAACGCGTGGTTGCCGAGGGATCGTCGTCCGTCGCGGAGGAGGCGACACTGCTGCTGGCGCGACTGGGTCCGAAGAAGCGCGGCGGCGCGAAGGAGGCGGCGGAGGGACGACAGACGGCGGAGAAGTCGCTGGAGGTGCCGCTGCTGAGCGATGAGGTGACGTACGAGCTGCCGCACTGGGAGGAGGAGACGAAACGCGTGGAGATCAGACTCCCGATCGACCACTGGGGAATCAAGTACCACGTGAAGGACGCAGTGTTGTATGTGCGGGGAAAGAACGCACTCTTCATTCTCTATGGAAGCAGCCTGCAGTTGCAGCCCTCGGAAGCGTATCGTGTCTTCTTCCAGCAGGCTCGATTGCTGTTCGAGTGCTGCATCGCCGTGTTTTCGGGACTCCGGGCGCTGTGTGACGGGAACCAGCCGATCACGTACCTCGCGATGCTGGACCAGATCTGGACGAATGCGCGCTCCGAAACCGTGGTGGTGACGGAGGAGGATCTGATCGTGAACTACGCGCTGCTTCAGAGCGAGATGAACAGTCTCGACAGACTTCACGGCTTCGCCGCCAACGTGAATGTCTTTGGGATGAACGACTTCATGTCGTCGCTCAAGGCGAGAAACGCCACCTGGCAGGCGAAGAACGCGAAGAAAGAGTCCATCTACGGACTGGAGAACGAGCTGGAGGTTCCCTACTACCGCGCCGAGCAGCTGCTCCCCGACGCCGATCTGCTGCAACGAGTGGACGCGGGCGAGCTGCCGCGCGTGAGCTCCGACGCGTATCCTGCGACGGTGACGGTGGAAGAGCTGGACGAGCGAGAGTTGCTGTGAGACTTTGGAGGCTGTGCGACCCATAGACGTCTCTTTGAAGTGTGGGACTTCGTGCGACAGTACCGAGAGTTGCTCAACGTGCCTGCTGACGCGGAGTTGGAGTTCAGCAGTCTGGTGTTCTTCAACCGTCGATCGGTCCGGCAGATGACGACGAAGGAGTCGGGAGACCCGGCCGCGTGCGAGCGATATGGGCCGATCAACATCTTCCGCGTGCTGGTGCAGTGTTTGGTCGGCGAGGAGGTGAAACGGCTGACGACGGTGCGGAAGCTGCTGCGCGACCCCATGTGGTTCGAGAACATGTACAACGTGGTCTATTACGCCTCCTTTTGCGACGATTCCAATTTCCAGACCTTCATCCGAGGCTACTTCGATCATTCCTGCAACCGACTTCGTAGGCGAGTGGACGATGTATCACGTAGACGAATTCACGTCCACGTGGGAGATCATGTGTCTCATCGTCATCCAGCTGATGCGACACCCCGACTGCGCTCTGTTTTTGCACCCAGTGGACGAGGTGATGCACGACGTTCCCGGCTACTACGCCGTCATCAAGCATCCCATGGACTTCAGTACAATTTGCCAGCGGATCAGCGATGGCTGGTACCAGGAAACACGACCTGACGCCACGGAGGAGTGGGACACGCGCGGCGAGGACGTGTTCGGGGTGGTGAAGGACATCTTCCTGATCTACTCCAACTGCCGCGTCTTCAACTCCAGCGACTCTACGATCTACCGCTACAACGGGAAGATGATGGCGCTCACCGAGTCACTTCTCCGCACACACGTGAGGTCGACAGCGGTTGTTTCCCATAGATCGTTCCGCGCGTTCCCGAAGTGGCGGAGCTCCTCTCGCAGCGTCTGACGGAGCACGTGGACAGCGACGAGGGCAGTCGTCGCTCAGGAAAGCGGTCGCACCGAGGCGACAGCGACGACGAGACGCACCGCAGTCCGAAGCGATCGCGCAAGGAGGTGAAGCAGGAGGATGAGACGCAGCTGCAGGAGGTTCTTCAGCAGCTGGAGATAAGAGATCTGAGCGAGCTCCCGTTCTCCAAGCAGATTCTCCTCCTTTACGCGCTGTTCCGCGCGGTGCAGTCGCTTGAGTGTGTGAAGACGGAGCGGGAGCGTCGGACAGCGACGCTGAACACACTGCTGCTGGAGGAGTCGTCGATCCAGAGCCAGATGCAGGAGCTGCAGGCGGTGTACGTTCCCCAGGAGCAGCGACTGCGCGATGCCTTCATTGCGGCGGTGGAGGGCGGAGTCAAGCAGGAGAAGCAGCAGACGATGATGCTCAGCAAGCGCTACAATCCGTCGGAGAAGTCGAAGTTGCCGTCGGAGGTGGCGCTCGCCACCTTCCTGGCAAAGAAGAAGACGGTCTTCGACGACATGACGCGGCGACTGGCGGAGATCCGCGAGCAGCTGCTTTCGGTGAACGCATCGGCGGGCGAGCTGAATCTGCTAGGAAAGGACCGTCTCGGACGCAGCTACTACTTCTTCCCCGAAGACACGCCGTCGCGTCTGTGGATTTGCGACAAGCGACGACACTGCTGGTCCTACCTGTGGTCGTCGGCGCAGCTCCAGCAGCTTCTCGCCTGGATTGACAACCGTGGTTCGCAGGAGCACGTTCTCTACTGCTCGCTGGTCCTCTATCTCCCGATGCTGAAGCGGACGCTCGACGAGTCGCTGCGCTCCGTCCCGACGCTGGGAGAGGCGGAGACGCCGCAGACGCTGCCTCCGCGGCGGCGACGAGAGCTGGAGACGCACTCGCTCGTCCTTCGCACGAAGGAGGGAGTGGAGGAGCTGCTGCAGACGAAGGGGAAATGGATCGGCGTGCCGATGCTTCCGGACGTCGCCAAGGACTGCGTGGTCGTTCCCGGCCGCGTGAGTCTATCGCTCTTCGACATCACATCCTGTCTGTTCGTCCCGCTTTTCCTGAAACCCTCTCGTGACGAGTCGTTGGTTCCCTCGCTGCAGACGACGCTGCAGACCGTGTATTGCTACCCGTGCGTGGCGCTGGAGACCTACAAGGAGGCAGTTCTGCAGCTGGAGCGTGCGATCATGGCGACGATCCAGCCGACGTACATCCATCCCGACTGGCTGGTGGCGCGATCCTTCTGGACAAAGCGCGTCGCTGCCGCACGGAACTATAGCGAGGTCTCTTTCTACCTGCGCGACATCGAGGTGTCCTGCGTCGACTTCGCGATCGTGAACGCGCTGACGACGACGGTCTCGCGTCCGGAGTTCTTCGCGGAGCTGGAGAGGCAGGGCAAGAAGGTGCCTGCGATTCCCGAGGAGGGCGAGACGGTCGTGTACTACGCGGCTGCACATGCATTGGCGATCCGCGACTTCAAGCAGCACAATGTGTTCAGCGGCGTGGTGGACCTGAAGGAGAAGGAGCAGGCGCAGGACTTCGTCTGCAAGGTGCAGAGCATCCGCTACTTCCCCGGCCGCGGCAACGCGTTCGTGCAGATGACGCTGCGGCCGGTGCAGAACACGGTGGTGTCGGTGCTGGTGCGTTCCTTCTACGCTTCGCAGGAGCTGCCGAGCTTCACGGTTTCCTATCCGGAGAGTTTCCCCGCCGCTCCGTCCGCGGAGCCGTTCGAAGTGATTCTCTGGGCGAATAACACGGAGTCCGACTGCGTAATTTCTCTCTCGAAGTACTTCACGGCGTTCGCGAACAATCTGCACGTGGAGGATGCTTTCAAAATGTACTTCCAGGGCATCGAGAGCCAGGTTCCCGTCTCCAAAAAGCGTCGCCACGACGCCCGACTGGAGGGCTCCTTCCTCCACGGTCACGTGATGGCGCTGGCGCCGGCTACGGGCGACGTGTTTCCCTGGGACTCGGTGACAGTGCGTTGGGACGCCAACGCGGGCGAGGCGGGCACCAACCGCATTAATCCCTGGGAGTGCGAGTTCACGCCGAAGGATGTCTCGCTGCGTGCGGAGCGTGCACGCGAGCTGGGTTCCGCTCGCAGTGTGGCGCGACAGGAGGGTCGTCGGCTGAGCGAGGAGGAGCTGAAGACGGTGCGGGCGAAGGCGGCGGAGGCGGTGCGAACGCACACGAAGCAGGACGGAGAGGACTTCTTCCGTTTTCTGGAGAGCTACTGGGGCAAGCAGGGCATGGAGGTGACGCGGCCGGTGCTCTCGTACGAACCGCTGGATCTGGGGCTGCTGTGGAAGCTGATGCAGATCTACGGCGGCTACGAGTGCGTGGTGAACACGAAGGGCAGCTGGCTGGAGATCTACCGTCTCCTGCCGACGTACCGCAGCCAGAACACGTCGGCGCCCACGTCGCTGCACAAGATCTACCTGAAGTATATGTGGCAGTTCGAGAAGGAGCAGCGCGAGGAGAAGGGGCTGCCGCCGATCATCGAGCCGCGGCTGCCGCTGCCGACGACGCCGGGTCGGATCGTGCTGGGAAAGGCGGGGAAGACCGAGGAGTTCGCGGAGGGGGAGAACAAGACCAGGGGAGAGCGAGCGACGAACGAGCTGACGCTCGTAGATGCGCCGCCGGGAGTTCAGTTCATGGAGCGGATTCTGCGGGAGGAGGAGAAGAAGAAGGCGGTGCTGATGATGAAGTGGAAGGCGATGAACGCGACGCTGCAGTACGAGCCGGGAACCATCTCCACTGTGAATGGGGAGGAGAAGGACTACGCCTATCAGGGCATTGTGAACGGAAGTGTGTGTGTGCTAAAACGGAAGATTGAAATCATGACGAAGTTTCTGTCGTCGCTAAAACAGATCATGAACTTTTATATATAACCTGGAGTGTTTGTTCTCATTTGCCATGTCGGAAACAGATCCTACGGACGCAGACAAGGAGTCTGGAAAGAAGGGATCGCCTCTCCTCGATGACTGGAGGAAAACGATCATGTTGTCGAACGGGAGGAAATTGGTACTGTCGGTCGTGGAGATGAAGGAGCTGGGAATGTGGCACTGCGATGAAAAGAAGCACTATCGTTGCAAGTGCAAGAAGCTTCAAAAGTACGGCGTGGCGGAGACGAGGAGCGAATACTACCTGAAGCCCAAGTCGAAGCGGATTGTGTTTGAGTGATGAGGTGGATATGGAGAGGTGGATTGAGAAACAAACAATTTCCTTAGGAAGACGAGTTGGGAAGGAATGTGAGGAAGCGCGGTTCGATGACCAGGTCTTTGATGGTGACGCGGCGTATTCCCCAGCACACGTCGTACCTATATCAGCAGGAATTATTCTTTCGTACCAGCTGATGTGGTCGTGGAGGGGTACAACTCTTTGTGGACTTAGCGGAACGGATGCGTCGTTGACGCTGCTCGCTGCAGGGTCCTCGGGCTGAACGAGCGAAAGGCAGTAGTTGCCTTTCCGCCGATAGTGGGAGTCCGTAACGGGGTATCGCTTCAGCTCGTACTGGTGGGACGAGTCGGCAAAGTAAATCGTCTCAGTCAGCAGGCGGTGACTCGTCCATTCCTCGGGAAATACTCCTCTGTCGAGAACCTGACAAACGTTGTACTTATCGGTTATCTACGTTGTGAGTGTTTGTTTGAACGCACCTGAATGGGTTGGTGGAGATGGCGGTGAGTCGTTGAGACGGTTTTCTCTGGCTCTGTTGGAAGGGTCTGCTTGTCTGGACTGTTGATATCTGAAAAAGGGACGATCGCCAAACGATCCTTCGTTGAAGAATCTAGAATCAATGTCCGTCTTCGCTTGGCCTCGAATCTGTTTTCTGTCATGATGAATAGTGGTGAATGGGAACAAACACGACATTTCAATGTCCTCTACAATTTGGGCAAATGAACTGCTTGCTCTTTTTAAGCAACTCTATTGGTGGATGGGATGTTCAGGATCTACCCGAAACGCTTTCGTTCTTGGAAATGACGCAGGAGATGTGATACGATCGCTGGCACTTGCAGCAGGTGATCTGATGAGATGAGAATGATTCAATATCCGCACCATGAATCCATACGCGGGTTCGTTGCAGATCGAGCATGTTTCCAATGGAGTGGATGGCTTTGGATTGTGTCCTTTGGGTTCCGACGTCGTATGGACGGGAGATGATTCGCTCTCCGCCGGCTTCGTTGAAACGGAACTTGTGCTGACAACAGATGGATCGATGGAAAGCAGAGATGGCGTTGGATGCGTTTTCTTCTTCAATCGCTCATTCTCTTGTTTCTACGCGTGTTATCGTGCATACGTAAATTACGAGAAGAACATTCTCCTCTTGAAGAATCGTCTCTCGCGTCTTCATGCCCTCTGTAATCATCTTCATTGCATCCTATGATATGAACTTCGCTTTTCCCTCCAACATCAAAGGAAAGAGATGGCAATGGAGCAACGGAAACCTCATTCGGTGGCATGGCGTTTTCCTTCAACATCTATGAGTGAGTCCTCTTCATTCATACCTGGATCTCCTTCTTCTGCGCTTCGACCGTGCTTTCCAGTTGTTGAATCAGTTCATCGAAGCACTTCAGTTTGGAATCCAGCGATTCTGGTTCAGGAAGAGGAAGAACAATAGGTGGAGGCGGAAGCGATGTGATTGGATGAGTTTGTTGAAATGGTTCTGTTTGTGTTTCTTTGTGTGCATGTTCGGTGTTGAGAGTGTGAATGTGAGCAATGGCAGCCGCAAGAAGACGATAGAGAGCGAGTTCGTTACGCGATTGCACATCAAGGGCGCTTTGAAGCTGATGGTTTTGCGATTCCTGCGAAACAGTTGTTTTCTGTGACTACGATGCGGTCGCTTTCCTCCTTCACATCGAGGACGCGTTGGAGAGTGGACTGGAGCTTCTTGTCGATATATTCGAGCTGCTGGTGGAAGGAAGATAGGTCGGGAGTGGAGGGAGGAAGTGATGACGTGTGTTCGGAGAGTGTTTGTTGGAGCTGTTCTGCATGGAATAGAGTGTCCATATACTACCGTTTTCGTGACGCGTTTGCTCACATAGATGCTGGAGCGCGATGATTTCACTGGACATGTATTCTACAGAAAGATAGAGAAATAGAGTGTACGGTGCTCGCTCTGCATGTTGTTCATTTCCTGGTCACGCGACAGAGAGAGCGTCTCCATTTCCTTTTCCAGATGACTACACTGTTGGGACAGTCCGTCACACCTTTGTTTTACTCACCGAACGATCCCCACCTTTGTTTCCACTCCTTCTCATTCTGCTCTTGTTCCTGTTCCTTCTGAAAAACCTTCTGCTTGAATTCCTCGTTTTCCTTTCGCAGCGCTTCCACGACAGAAACGAGTTCCTTGAGATGACTAGGAAGCCACCCCCAATTGAACCCAACCTATTTGTCCTCAGAAGTGCGATGACAGACTGGTTTCCGATTTCCATAGTTCCGATAGATTGGTGGAGGCATCAGTTGGAGGGAGTGAAAATAGAGTTGTCTGGTTTCACCTACATACTTTTGTAGTGTATTTATCTCTCTCCGTTGTAACTCGTAGTCGTTTCTCATTGATGGTACTATCTATTATGCGATGGTCCTTCGTTATAATGTTCCTTTTTATTCTCGAAAAAAGCGGGAACAGATTATGGAACAAACTGATTGTTGGTTACAAACTGTCTATTGTGGGTGCATTCCGTGTGTTTGATCCGTAGACGTCAACGCATATCCGTTATGCTATATATTTGATATCTCGTTTTCCAATGTTCACTTGAACGAAAGCCCTGCTTTCGTATCTGTTTGAGGCGTACGTCGATGTGCCCTCGATTCCTGTTGACCCATACAGTGTTTACACGAATCACTCCAAGCCACTTGTGTTTGAGGACACGTATTTCTGTGGTCGTTGCTTGATATGTAGAGTGCCAGAGTGTTCGCTCCGTGAGTATGTCGACATGGTGATGTCGATTCGCATCACAGGTTCCCCATCGATATCTCAATTCCACATAGGAAATAATGAGTAGATGTGCACAGAAGTAGCTAAGAGACAGATTTGCATATTATCCCTGGCATTGTTCCTTCCTCTCCCCCTGTTCTGCGGAACGACGACGTTGGCAAGTGGCTTCTCGCTTCCACTTTGACGTAGTTCACGGATTCCACTCACTTCTGTACCCGTTCCGGTGGAACAGTCTCAGTTTCTTTGTGTCGCTGCTAGCGTACAACCAGCTAGACGTCCTCGATAGCGATTACCCTTATCTGTGCTGAATCTCGCACGAAATGTACGAACTTCCCCTTGTTCAAAACCACCACAACTTCGTCACCGTTAATCTCGGCAATGATTGCGTGGGCGTTATCGGGCGTTGATTCATTGCAGATTGTTACACCGATGGACCCTTCCGTCGTTCCGAATAGTTTGCCCTCCGACATGCTCCGGACCTTCACAGAGCTGTATCGAAAGATATCGCCGTGCCTGTCCCCTGTGCGCGATTCTGTGCGAGTGAAACTGCCCTTTCTCCTCCACTCTCGAGTCTGGGAACGTTATTCATCGAAGAAATCAGCAAGTGGAAGAGTCTCCCTATTTCCAGTGTGTACGCGTTCGTTCTCTGTGGAATCGAAGATGTACCAGTAGTGGAACGGAAGAACCCTTTGTTCTCAACATTCCACAAGACCTCTCGCCTCGATCAGAACGGCAGTTCACGACTGGCCCCACGGTGTCCTTTTCCCAATGGTACTTCAATGTCCGCGCCCTTTTCTACACCTTTCACTTCTCGCTCTTTCGTGATGTCGAACAGTTCTGCGACACCAGCGTCACTCCGCCCACGTTCGACGACGCAGGCTTCTTGAAGTCGCGCGAGGCGGGTCCGAACAGTCTGCTGGCGGCGCTGGTCCACAGCCGAGTCTTCGACCATCACTTGAACGTATGACTGGGAACTGTGTGGAACGTAGCTCTGCGCGACGGACCACAAGTACGACGAGAGGATCACGCAGATGCGCTCCACCTTCTTCAGCAGCGAGAACCCAGAAGAGGGTCTGCACGCGTTGGCGGAGATGTGGCAGCGCCAGCAGCTTTCGCAGAACCCTGTGGTTTACGAGACTCCTCAGAGTGGAAGTGGGGATGGAGATGAAGAATGAGATGTAGCTGGGAAGAAGGAACGTGTATCGACGCTCAGCGGAGAAACGATTGGGGAAATGATGATACCGCTGTTCAATATCGGTGAAACATGGACACCGCGAAGCTATGGGACGTGAATTTCTATTTTGCGTTTCGATGAGTTTGTTAGAAGAAAGAACGGAATCACACACAGGATACAGTTACTGAGATGGACAGTCCGAAACAATGTTATCATGATCATCCACAATAACATTCCCAAAGCTATCGAGACACTTCACGAGGGGCATCCAGCGACGCGGTTGCTGAACAAGCTTGAAAAACGGGTTGCTCACGTGTTTGCCGCGCTGGATCGACTGCAGCGAGTACAGAGAGGAACCGTCGACAATCTCCGCCTTCTTCAGCAGCGGAACCTCTACGATCGAAGCAACGCTCTTCCCCCACCGCTCACGTTCATCTCGCTTGCGAGTCCCCAAACGCGCTTTCCGATGCGCATCGTCGTCAGTTCCTTTAATCCTCGCAGCACCACGCGACTTGTCATCTCGCCCTCGCAGGCGCCGTCGCCTAACGTCAGGGACTGGAGGGCGAGAAGATTTGCCAGCACCGTCTCCTTCGTCACGTGATTGAAGCAATCGCCTCCCAGAGTGAGTCGCTCCAGTCGCGGCAAATCTGACGCTCACATCTCCTCCGCACGCCTACTCTCGATATGCACCGATTCCGCAAAGAGGAAACAGCGCGAACGCGCCGAGGACACACCGACCTTCAGCTCGCGGAGTTGCGGCAAGTCTACGGTGAAGAGCGAGAGGAAAGCAAACCCTCCAGGAGGAGTTCGGTGAACTCGACGAAGCTGTTGGAGCCGATGAGCACACTCACCAGATACGGGTCTCTGCGGATGACGAGTGCGCTGTGTCGCTCGCGCGCCTGGTCAGCGGCCTGCTTCGACACGCTGATAGTTTCCGGCGCGAACGTGTTCTCAGCAATGGTAACCGAGCGGAGCTTGGTCATGTCCTCCAGTTGCAGCTCCCTCACGCCGCGACAGCTATTGGCGTTCACGCGCAGATGCTTCAGCGAGGAGAGGCGAGCGAGGTCCAGCGAGGCGTCCGGCTCGTTGAAGCAGCCCGTCGCCACCTCCAGCGAGCGGACGTCCGCACTGACGCGCTGCAGGTCCTCGGCGGTGCAGACGGAGGCGAACGAGACGTCAGTGCGCTGGAGATCGACGACGTGGCTGGCGATGGTCTCCACGAGCGACTCGGCGACGTCGGAGAATCGCAGCTCGGTGAGCTGCTGGAGACTGTCGGCGCCCAGCTGGAGCTCCATGTACTTGTTCACGTTGTGGAGTTCCCAGCGCGAGTAGAACTGGAAGCCACGTGCGCCGATGATGAGGGTTTTGAACTTGGGCAGATCTGCGAGTGAGAGGAGAGAGATGGTCGAACCCTCCATGAAGAGCTGCGTGGGTTCTCCCTGGACGCCAGTGAGCGAGTTGTCTCCGATGATCAGCGAAGTGAACTGCGGGAGATCTGCGTGTGAGCCAGGAGAAATGTACCCACTCTCCAGACGGAAAACGGTGATGGACTGGAGCGCCTCCTTCGCGATGGTGATGGTGCGGAGCGCGGAACAGTCTTCGGTGAACCTCTCTCCCCAGCCCTACTGGACATGATGAACTCGGTGACGCCGTTAAGCGAGCCCTCGTTGAAGGAGAGCTCGCGGATCCAGCCTTGGTTGCGCATAATGAAGGTGTTCGGCTTCGCGGCAGGGGCCTCGGTGGGTTTGGCGGCAGTGGCCAGCTTGGCGGCGGCGGCCATCACGGCGTCCTCTTCGTCCTCCTCACTGCGGAGATGACGGGAGACGCTCTGGAGACGGCGACTGTTCATCTTGCTGAGACTGTTCTGGCCGATGGTGATGGAGCCGAGACGCTCGGGCTGGAGGAGACGCGTGACGCTGTTGAGGGCGTTGTTACCGACGACGAGCGTCTCCAGCTGGGCGTAGACGGAGAGGTCGAGGAGAGTGATGTCGTTGAGCGAATTGTCGAGGATGTGCAGCTGCGTTACGTAGTAGGGGACATTGGCCAGGTCCTCCTTGGTGTGGACGTACTCCACGACGTACGTGGAGTTCTGGTAGGTGAGGTCGTTGGTCTCCATCGTGATGGCGGCAGTGCTGATCGATCCGAAGGGGAGCGCGAAGCGGTCCAGCTTGATGCGGACTTCGTTATTGTTGGCTCCGTGACGACGCGTGTAGAGTTCCCAGTAGGAGTTGTCACCGTCGACGGTATATCCTGTGAGGACTCCGGCAATGGTGGGACGATTGTAGGAAGCACTCAGAGGCTGTGTGGAATATTTGGAATAGAGTTGGTAGGCGTAAGGGTCTACGCCCACCTCAACATAAACAGGTGCGACACGAACGGCAGCAGCTAGATCGCTGTTGCTACTGGCGCCGACAACATTGTAGCCAGAAATACGGTACTTCTGACAGGCAGTGCCATGGGCATTGTAATCAGCGACTTTGCATACGCCCACACTTACAATGTGATCCAGAATATCCTCCGCAGAGGGGTTTCCGTTCTTCGCAACACCCACAGTGGCTTTCAGATAATCTACGGAGAAAAGAGCCTAATGGTAAGAGAACGACCCGAGTCCTACAGTGAAGTCTGGATCATGATTCAGATAGGTTAAAAGGACGTAATCCAAAATAGCTCCATAGCGATAATCCTTGTACACATTGGAAGATAATTGCTTTTGCAATTTGCTATACTGCAGACTTCTCTTGAAGGATGTTGCTGGGAAGTCTTCATTTGTAGTCATTGTGTTAACGGGGAAAGTGCTTCCCGCCGGTAACAGCATATTCTCTGCAAAGGTATCTTTATCCCATGTTAGGTAATAGCTATCGGAAGCAGAAAAATCATGGTCATTCTGACGCTGTTGTACAGCAGCTCTATTTGCAGAATATACTTTATCACTACCCATAAAACAACTCCCTGATCAAATTACCTTTGGTTAGGGCAATCTGTGCCAGTCAAACCCCAGAGATCACAGAATGTTGACACAGATGCGCACCGTACTACTGACAAGACTGTCAGTGACAGGAATAAACATTGCATCGTATAGAACATTGTGATGTTTCACAAAGAATAGGCAAAACAGACAATGAAGTTTTTGGTGGAAGGGGGCCGGATTGCTGTATTTGTTCCATATCTCTTCTCTCGTTTTGCAGGGGTACCTATTTGGTCGTCTGGTGATACCATCTGATTCAAAGAGAATTGCTGTGAAATAACCAATAGCCACCCTGTAGACTACGATCATGTTGTTAGAATTGAGTTTACTTCATTCACAGGTCATTTTCTTGGTTCACACATACGAATTGGATAAGTAACCTGCCAGAATGAATATCTATCGAATAGAGTGTCTCTTAGGAATCCCTCTTCCTCATCTCCTGCTCACTGGATTATTTGCTCTCTAAAGAAGTTGAAATGAGACATACACTTCTTTTTGAAAACGGAATTGGAAAGCGCCTCATTGTAGATGAATGAAACGCCCAAACCGTGGAACCAGAAAGGGGGAAATGGCAAAAGCCGAGACGACCCTCCTCAAAATCTGAGTTCTCTACGCAAATGCTGAAGAATTTGTTGAGATCGACAGCTTCCACTGTCTCTAAGGCTTATGCCTTTAACACTGTTGCTGCTACCCGAGCGATTGCTGCTCGTTCGATGTCTATGCGTGTTGCTTGCGATGGTAACGAGGCAACTGCTGCCTCTGCCTACAACGTTTCTGAGACTGCTATCATTTTCCCTATTACACCCTCATCTCCGATGGGAGAGCATTGCGATGCCTGGGCTGTTCAGGGACGCAAGAATATATTCGGACAGCGTGTGCAGGTGATTGAGATGCAGGTGAGAGGTTAACAGGGGTCTTGATTGTAGTCTGAGGCTGGAGCCATGGGAGCTCTCCACGGAGCTCTTGTTGGTGGAGTTCTCGGTACCACCTTTTCTTCTTCGCAGGGACTGATGCTTATGATTCCCGATATGTAGGCATTTCCATTTGTTGGAGTTGTTATCCCCTAGGTGCAAGGTGTCAGGAGAACTGCTCCCTGGCGTGCTCCATGTCGCTAGTCGTTCCGTTTCCAAGAACACGGGTTGCCTGTACTGCGATTACAGTGATGTGTATACCACTCGTGGAGTACGTGCCCTCTTTCTCTCTCGAACGCGTAGACGGGTTTCTGCTATCTGAATTCCCATTCGGTCCAGGAGGCTCATGATCTGGCTCTGGTGGCTCACATTGCTGCGTAGGCGTTCTCCCATTGTCTCACTTGTAGCCTGGAGAGCAGCTACCCCATTCTCCACTTCTTCGACGGTTTCCGTACCTCGCACGAGGTGGCCTCCATCGAGATGATGACGCCCGATGAAGTGAGAAAGATTTATCCCTTCGAGAAGGCCCTGGAGTTCAAGCAGCGCGGCATGAACCCCACGAAGCCTGCGTGCACCGGACTGGTGGAGGGTGGCGACACCTGGATGCAGCATCAGCTGGCGAACCAGACTGTGATCGACCGCATTCCCGACAACGTGCAGGCAGCCATGGACAAGGTTGCCAGCATCACCGGTCGTCAGTACCACCTGTTTGACTACGCCGGAGCCAAGGACGCCGACCGTGTGGTCGTGCTGCTGGGCGCCTCCGCCTCGACGGCTGAGGAGACGGTGAACTACCTGAACAAGCAGGGCGAGAAGGTGGGAGTGATGAAGGTGCATCTGTGGCATCCGTTCTCGCTGAAGCACTTCGCTGCTGCTCTGCCTAAGACGGTGAAGAAGATCTGCGTGCTGGACAAGGTGAAGGAGGACGGCGCGTACGGTGATCCTCTGTTCGAGGACGTGGCGGCTGCCGTGAACGACCTGGACCGCGGCATCAAGGTGATTGGTGGAGAGTTCGGAATCGGTGGCAAGCAGTTCACGCCCACCATGGCGAAGGCTGTCTTTGACAACATGAAGAGCGACAAGCCCAAGAACCACTTCACGGTGGGTATTGTGGATGATGTGACCCACACCAATCTGGAGCTGGGTCCCAAGATCCACACGGGCAGCGTCAACAACAAGGAGTGTCTGCTGTACGGTCTGGGTTCTGATGGAACCGTGGGCGCCTGCCAGGAGGCTGTCAAGCTGATCGTCGACAATACCAAGCTGAACGCGCAGGCGTACTTCGGCTTCGACGCTCACAAGTCGGGCGGTCTGACCATCACGCACATGCGTTTCGGTCCCGACGCCATCACCTCGGAGTACAACATCGAGAACGCCGACTACATCGGCTGCCACACCACCAACTACGTGAACAAGTACGACATGGTGAAGAACCTGAAGCAGGGCGGCACCTTCGTGCTGAACGCGCCCTGGAAGACGGTGGAGGAGCTGGATGCCAACCTGCCTCCCGCCTTCAAGCGCGAGCTGGCTGACAAGAACGCCCAGTTCTACGTGATCGACGCCTCGTCGGTGGCGCAGAAGGTGGGTCTGCGTCAGCGCATCAACATGATCATGCAAGCCGTCTTCTTCAAGCTGTCGAAGGTGCTTCCCGAGTCCCAGTCGACTGAGCTGATTGCCAACAACATCCGCAAGCGCTACGCGAAGAAGGGTCAGGAAGTGGTGGACATGAACATCACCGCCATGGAGCAGGCTGGAAAGGAGCTGGTGAAGATCGAGGTGCCCACCTCGTGGAAGCAGTGCGAGATGCTGCCGCTGCACACCTTCCCCGCCGGAGCCACCGACGCCTACAAGAACCTGCAGTTCCACGTTGCGATGACCTCGGGAGACGATCTGCCCGTGTCGCGCTTCATTCCCGGCGGACGCCAGGAGAACGACACGGCTCGCTTCGAGAAGCGTGGCTTCGCTGCCGCCGTGCCCATGTGGGACTCGGAGAAGTGCACGCAGTGCAACCAGTGCGCCACCATCTGTCCGCACTCCGTCATCCGTCCGTTCCTGCTGGACGCTGAGGAGGTGAAGAAGGCTCCCGCTGCCTTCAAGTCGATCCCCGCCGTGGGCGACGAGCTGAAGGGACTGAACTTCCGCATCCAGATGTCGCCTCTGGACTGCACGGGCTGCGAGGTGTGTGTGAACGTGTGCCCCACGCAGGCTCTGACGATGACGCCGATGAGCAAGGTGCGCGACGAGCAGAGCAAGAACTGGGAGTACGCCATGAGCCTGACGAACAAGGGCAACCTCGTGGACAAGACCACGGTGAAGGGCTGCGCCTTCCAGACTCCCATGCTGGAGTTCAACGGAGCCTGCGCCGGTTGCGGAGAGATGACCATCCTGAAGATGCTGACGCAGCTGTACGGCGAGCGCATCATGTTCGCCGATGCCATGGGTTGCACCATGGTGTCGCTGGGAGGAACTGGCGTGTCGCCGTTCACCCGCAACCACCGCGGCCACGGACCCACTTGGGGCTGCTCGCTGTTCGAGGATAACGCGCAGTACGGCTACGGTCTGTTCAAGTCGATCCAGGTGCGTCGCGCGAAGCTGGAGAGCAGCATCCAGGACGCGCTGAAGAGCAACGCGCCGATGTCTGCGGAGCTGAAGAGCGGTCTGCAGAAGTGGCTGGACAACAAGCACGACGCGGACGTGTGCATCTCCGTGTACGATCAGGTGGTGCCTCTGCTGGAGAAGGAGAAGAGCAAGAGCCCCGCCATCAAGGCCGTGGCGGACTACCAGGACATGATTCCCGATCTGACTACGTGGATCATCGGAGGAGATGGCTGGTCGTACGATATCGGCTTCGGCGGTCTGGACCACGTGATGGCTCAGGGAGAGAACGTGAAGGTGCTCATCTTTGATACCGAGATGTACGCCAACACCGGAGGCCAGCAGTCGAAGGCCACCCAGATGTCGGCTGTCGCCAAGTTCGCCGCTGGAGGCAAGCGCCAGATGAAGAAGGACATGGGCAAGCACATGATGGGCTACAAGAACATCTACGTGGCTTCGGTGGCTGTGGGTGCCGATCCCAAGCAGGCGCTGAAGGCTCTCGTGGAGGCTCAGACCTACGACGGTCCCGCCATCATCATTTCCTACTCGCCTTGCCAGCAGCACGGAATGCCGTCGAAGCTCGGCATGTCGCATCTGGCGGAGGAGGAGCGTCGCGCCGTGGACTGCGGCTACTGGCCTCTGTACCGCTACGATCCTCGCCGCGCCGAGAAGGGCGAGAACCCGTTCCAGCTGGACTTCAAGAAGCTGAAGAGCAAGGTCGCGGACTACCTGGGCGGAGAGAACCGCTACACTTCTCTGGAGAGATCGCAGCCTGAGGTGGCGAAGAAGCTTCACGAGGAGCTGCAGAAGCAGATTGATATCAGACACGCGGAGCGTGTGAGAATGGCGATGTCGGACAAGCAGCTGTACAAGGAGTTGAACAAGACATTTGGCAAGTAAAATAATAGTATTGGTGTGTTTGTACAAACAATCGAATTCTGACAGAGTTTCTGATAGTCGGCTTCGCTTTGGATGGATGCAACTTTTGCCAGCTCTTCCGGAGTCAGCTTCAGCGACTTTGCGACGGTTGAGACGATCATGGATGAGAACACCTGGCGCTTCTTCTTCTTGCGCTGGTAGTTCTCGATGAGTTTGTCGATCCGAGTGTTCTCTGGCCGTAGATGCTTCAGGTAGCGCATTCGCAGGAAAAACACTTCCCGCGTGAGGGGTGTTTGCGCGTCGGCCGATTTGGGCTGCCTATGGGTCATCGCCACACCGTGTTCTCACATGAACCGTTCGACGCGTTCTGGTTCCTCCGTCTTCGGCATTTCTGTCGCCACATGGACCTTCTTCACGTCTCCCGCCTGAGTTGACTGTTCGGGGACGGGTCGTTTCAGGGACTCTGTGGTCTGGAGGACGCCCTGGAAAAGGCGGGACTGGGCGAAGGGCGCTGCATCGGGATTCAGCTTGGGAGGTTGTGCGGGCTTTGGAGTGGGCTGTGTGGGTTTCGTGGTGGGCTGTGTGGCAGGTTGCGTCGCGGGCTTGGGAGCCTGCTTGACAGGCTGAGCGACTCCTTGCAGAGCCTGTTTGGTGAGCTGCGCGGCCGGCTGCAGTACCTTGTTTGCCATCTGGATGGACTGTGCCGCTGGCTGTGTCGTTTGCTTTGCTGGTTGCGTGACTTGCATAACGGGCTGTGCATTGGGCTTCACAGGTTGGGTAACCTGCTTCATAACCTGCACAGGTTGAGGAACCTGCTTCATAACCTGCACAGGTTGAGGAACCTGCTTCATAACCTGCACAGGTTGAGGAACCTGCTTCATAACCTGCACAGGTTGAGGAACCTGCTTCATAACCTGCACAGGTTGAGGAACCTGCTTCACAGCCTGCACACTCAACTGCGCAGGCTGCGCGACCTGAGCAACAGACTGCGCCGCCTGCTTCGCCAACTGCGCACTTTGCTTCACCAGCTGCGCCTCCACCTCACGCAGCTTCGTCTCCAACTCACCCACCTTCGCCTTCGCCGCCGTGGCGTCTCTCGCAGCCGCGCTCTTCTCCTCTCGCAAGCCACTCACCTCCTTCTCCAGCGCCTCCCGCTTCCCACGCGCCTCTGCGGCCTGCTTCTCCAGCTCCTCCACCAACTCCTCCGTCTTCGTCAGGTCTTCCGCCTGCTTCGCCGCCTGCGCTCGCAGAGTGCTGTTGGAGTCCGCGTACACTTGCAGAAGCCGATGCGACTCCGCCTCGCGCTCCACCAGCGAAGATATGTCTCCCGCCGCCTGGAACTTCTCCAGCTGCGCCGTCGCCTCGTCAGCCTTCTTCTCCGCAGCCACGCGTGCTGCCTCCGCCTCCGCCTTCTCCTTCTCCGCGTAGCCCAGCCGCGATTCCGCCAGTATCTGCGCCGCCTTGCTGATCTCGCACTGGCGGCGGAGCGTCGCCACTCGCTCCGACTCGCTCGTCTCGCCGCTCGTCGGCCCTCCACGAGACAGCTGCGTGACCAGGCCTCCAAACACCTACCTCCGCCACCTGCTTGAACAGCGAGTCGTTCTGCTGCCGCAGCGTCTCCAGCTTCTGTCGCAGCTCCGCAGCCTCCGTCTGCGCCGCCTGCACGTCACTCACTCGCCACACGCCCACCTTCAGTCGCTCGCCGTCGCCCGCCGTCTGCGCGTCCAGCTCTCCCTGCTTCTTCGCCAGCACCTCGCGCGCCGTCGACAGCTCCGTCCGCAGCGCCTGCAGACTCTTCTCCTTCTCGCGCCACTCGCGCAGGTCGTTCGAGTGCTTCTGGAACTCCTGACGGTAGTTCGCCTCCATCGTGCTCGCCGCCTCGCGCTGCACCTCCAGAGAGCGACGCAGCTCTTCCATCTCGCGCTGCGCCATCGCCAGACTCGTCTCGCGGGCCGCCAGCGTCTCGCGCAGCTCCGCCTCCTTGCTCGCCTCCGCCGCCGACGAGGTGCTATTCAGCGACGCCACCAGCTTGGACCGCTCCGCCTCCGCCTCCGCGATCTGCTGCTTCAGCGACGCCTTCTCCTTCTCCTTCTCCTCCTTGAAGCGACGCAGCTCCGCCTCCATCGCCACCGCGGCGTCCTGGCTCTCCGCAGCCTTCTGCGCCGTCTCCGCCAGCTCCGCGCGCGTTGCCGTGAGTTCGGCGGTCAGCTTTGCCAGCTGCCGCTCCACGTTCCGCAGATCGTCCAGAGAGACCGAAAGCGTCTGCGTGCTTCCCTGAGCGAGGGCCGCCAGCTGCGCGTTCACTCGCTCCTCCAGCGACTGCACCGTCTTCTCCTCCTGCACCGTCCGCGTCGACTGCTCCTTCTGCAGACGTTCCCTACCTATCTCGCCCTCCTAAACGCTACCTCGCTACCAGCGCCGCGCGCGCCTCCCGCAGCGCCGCCTGGCTCTGCTTCAGCTGCTCCGACAGCGACCGCTCCTTCTCGAAGGCCTCCTGTAGACGGCCCAGCTGCGCCGCGCGTGCTTTGCTGAGCTGCTCTTCCGCCTCGCGCTGGCCCGCACACGCCTTCTCGATGTCGCTGCGCAGCGCCACAATTTCCGCCTCGTGGCGCTGCTGCACAGCCTGACTGCCCTGTTGCACCTCTGTCAGCAGATCCGCAAGCCTTTGCCGCTCCTCCTGCCAGGCTTCTCGTGACGCCTTCAGCGACTCCTGCGCGGCCGACAGTCGCTCGCACTGCTGCTTCAGCGTTGCGTTCGTTCCCGTCAACGTAATCGTCTACGGTTCACGAGGCCCCCGACGACCTGCCTTCTTGCGCTCCTTGTCCAGCTCGCCCTGCTTGGCGACCAGAGAATCTTGCAGGTGTGCGGCCTCCGTCTCCATCTGCTGCGCCCTCTCCTCCAGCGTCGCCACCAGCGACTGCTGGCGCTCCAGTGCCTCGTGCGCCTGACGCACACATCCCTTCTCCACGCCAAGAGCCTGGCGCGCACGCTCCGCCTCCGCCTCCTTCTCGACCAGCTGGCGCTTCAGCGTGTCGATCTGGCTCCGCAGGTCCGTGCGCGTGCTCTCCAGCGTCGTCGTCGCCTCCTTCAGCTGGCGCGCGAGCTGCGCCTGGGTCGCTTGGAGAACATCGCTAGGAGTCTTCGAGAGCAGCGCCGCGTCCTTCTCCGCCAGAAGCGTCTTGTACATGTCGCGCTGCTTGCCGATCGTCGACGCCAGACGCTCCTGCTCCGCCAGCGCCCTCCTGGTGGCCTCCAGCTCCTGCTCCAGCGCCTCGTTGCCGTGACTGCTCGCGTCCTTCGACGGAGTCGTCTCCAGCTCCGCAATGCGGTGCAGCAGACGTTCGTTGGCGCTCTGCAGCTCCTCCAGCGCGACGGGAGTTCCGTTCGCCTGCTTCTTCAACACCTCTGCCAGCTGCGTCTTCCGCTCCTCCGCGACCTTCTCGAAGGCCTCCGCACGCTTGCTCTCCCTCGCCGCCTCCTGTTGGGTAACCTCGAGACGGTGCTTGAGTGCTGCGAGCTCGCTGGCTGAAGCTCCCCTGATAAACCTACCTCGAGACGGACGTGTAGAGCTTCGCGAGACGCTGCTGTCCATCCACCATCTGCTGGTACTCCTGCTGCTGCCGCGCCAGCTGCGGCGTCTTCTCCTCGATCTCCTGCAGCACATGCTCCAGATACCTACAGGAAACCCCTCTCCGCGCGCCTACAGCTCCATTTCCTCCTTCTCCTGCTGTGTCTTCTCACAAAGTGCCTCCAGCTTGAGCATGCGCGTGTACAGGTCTGCGACGCCGACGTGGTGCTTCTCCAGTGCCGCAGCCACCGTGGCCTCGCTCACCTTCACGCTGTCCAGCGAGAGCCCGATCTCCTCACGCAGCGACAGACGGTGCGCCTTCGCCTCCGCCAGCCGCCGCTCCGCTCCCGCCAGCTTGCTCTGCAGCACGTCCAGCTTCCGCAGCAGCTGCGCCCGCTCGCTCACGCCCGCCTGCTCCTTCTCTCGCAGCGCCGCGAGGGCCGTCTGCAGCGCCGCCCGCTGCTTCTCATCGGCGGCGATCTGTTCGTCCTTGCTGCGGTGAGAGACAGAGAGAGGAGCTACAGCGACTCCAGCCGTGCGTGCTCCTGCGCCAGCAGCTGCGAACGCGCCTTCTCGTCCACTACTGCGCGCGTGGCAGTCTCCAGGTCCTGTTGCGTGGCGGCCAGTCGGTCGGTGAGGTCGCGGAGCTGCTGCTGCTGCTGCGCCACCGAGGCCTCGGCGGCGTGGCAGGCGGCGGTGGCGACCGCGAGGTCGTGCGAGAGACGACTCGCCTTCTCTGCGGAGGACGCGCGCTCGGTGTCGAGGGCGCGCTGGACCTCCTTCAGCGTGGCGCTGACGGTCTGCGCCTGGCTCACCTGACGTGGAGGCAACGGATTGAACGTACGGCGACCTCGCGGTGCTGCGTGGAGGCGGTCAGCTGGATCTTCATGGCGGACAGCGCGCCTTCGGACTGGCCCAGCTCGCTTTGGAGAGCAAACTCGCGCGTGGCGGCCTGCCCCGTGAGAAGACGCAAGAAACCAAACAGCCTCTAGCTTCGCATTCACCTCCTGTAGCTGTGTATGAAGTACGTCCACCTGGGTTTGACGGCTTTCTGAAAGCTCCTTGGCGAGCAACGCCTCCTCCTTCAGTTGCTGGATCTCCAAGCGCAACTGGTTGGTAACGTCTCCGGAACCGGACTGCTCCTTTTGGACGGCCTCAAGCTGCTCCTGCGAATAACGTTCTCACAATGCCAAGCTACGGAGAGTTCATTCTTTTGTTGTCTCTCCTGACTCAATTCATGTCGGAGCTGCTCCTTCTCCTCCATCTCTGCACGAAGACTCTCTTTCATTTCATAGTAGTGCGTCTCCAGCTCATGATACGTCTGCTCCAGGTTGACCGACTCTACATCCCATCCATCAAAGACAGGACAACGCACCTGCATTTTTCTCTTCCTCCGCTGACCGAACCTTCTCTCGCAGTTCACCAATGTGACCGATTAGCGAATCCAAGAGGTTTTTCACACCCGTTTCGGACGAATTGTAAAGTGCCAGTTCCTACAACGAATAAGCACATCCGACAGAAACCCCTTACACTTTCCGACAACAAATCCATTGTGATAAGATGACCAAATCGACAACAATGGATCGACCAGTCAACAACTGTCTTTTGAGAAATCGATTCTCACTCGTTCCCGCGGGAAAGCGTTCTTACATGGACTTAAACAACGTTGTTTATCAGCAAACAAACAGTGCAAATCACATGTGGCATTTAGAAACACCGATTAGGGTACAGTTTACTTCTCATTGCGGATACGACGAGCCAGCTGCATATCTCTCGGCATGATCGTCACACGCTTTGCGTGGATGGCGCACAGGTTGGTATCCTCGAACAGAGACACCAGATAAGCCTCAGCGGCCTCCTGAAGAGCCATCACAGCGGAGCCCTGGAAACGCAGATCGTTCTTGAAATCCTGAGCGACCTCACGCACCAGACGCTGGAAGGGCAGCTTGCGGATCAGCAGCTCGGTGCTCTTCTGATACTTGCGAATCTCACGAAGAGCCACCGTTCCGGGTCTGTAACGATGGGGCTTCTTCACGGCTCCCGCGGCGGGCGAGGACTTGCGGGCAGCCTTGGTAGCCAGTTGCTTGCGGGGGACCTTTCCTCCGGTACTCTTACGAGCAGTCTGCTTGGTACGAGCCATTTGATATCAAAAGTATTATGATAAGGAGTATGAAGGAACAGGCGATATAAGAAACGTAACGGTGAATGGAAGAGGATTGATTGGATGAAATTCGACATCGACAAATGGGAGCCAATCAGTTGAAGACAATTCGATCGGACGGATTCTGCTCTCCCTCGTAACAGTCAGGGATTTGAATTGAACGCATAGTTTTCTTTATCACAGCAAATCAAATGTCTGGACGTGGAAAGGGAGGAAAGGGACTTGGAAAGGGAGGAGCGAAGAGACATCGCAAGGTGATGCGCGACAACATTCTGGGTATCACCAAGCCCGCCATTCGTCGTCTCGCCAGAAGAGGAGGTGTGAAGCGTATCAGTGGTCTGATCTATGATGAGACGCGTTCGGTGCTGAAGACATTCCTGGACGGAGTGGTGCGTGATGCTGTCACGTACACGGAGCACGCCAAGAGAAAGACCGTGACTGCCATGGATGTGGTGTATGCCCTCAAGAGACAGGGAAGAACCCTGTACGGTTTCGGCTACTAAATCGTTTGTACTAGTAATTCATCGTTTTTCAGTTTTGTTTGTTTGTGTAAGCAACCATGCGGGGATCCAGTCAAGCCGTTGCTTTCATTAGATTCAAGGGAATTGGCTGGGTTCATGTTGAAGTCCGTTCGTGCAGTGAGTTACAATAGTTGGGCCACTCTTAGGAATGCGTTGTGGCAGGTGATTCTAGAATCTGAATTCCAGCGTTCAGTGGTCGGGTTTCAGGCTGTTTTATTTCGCTCATTGCACTCTATTCAATGATGAGCTGCTGTCATAATCTTTACAAGAGAGCTTGTTTTTTCTATTATTCTGAATGTCTAAGGAGAGAAAGGTGTATACGAACTGCGAATCCATTTCAGCTGACAAGACACGTGTCGCGGGCACTGTGAAATGGTATGACCCTAGAAAGGTAGGATCTTTGATTGCAGTTCATATGCAGGGATATGGATTTATTACGACGGTGGATGCGAATCCCACCGACTACTTTGTTCACAGAACCCAGGTGTACTCGGAGGATCATTTCCCTCGTCGACCCATTCTCCGAAACCATGAGACCGTGGAGTTCACCGTGATTGATACTCCCCAAGGTCCTGCTGCCGCTGAAGTGTCTCTCCCTGGAGCGGTGATCATTCCATCGTAGGATCGAGGTGGGTTTTGTCATTATTAGGGTCTTCTTTTGTTCCATGTGTGATGGTGTAGAGACGTCTGTTCTTCCGCAGATCGCGTAGGGCGGCTGCTCCTGCTACGGATGCGACTCCCACTGTTGATGCTACTCCTGATGCTGCTCCTACCAACGAAGTGGCTCCTAAGACCTTCAGACCCAAGAGGAGATCTGTTCGGAAGCCAAGAGCGGAGAATCCCGCTGCTGATGCCGCTCCCGCGGATGCTCCTGCTGATGCCGCTCCCGCGGATGCTCCTGCTGATGCCGCCGCCCCTGCTGCTGAGGCGAAGCCGAAGACGAGACGGCCTCGGAGACACAACCGGAAGCCAAGAGCGGAGAAGCCCGCCGAGGCTGCGCCTGCCGCCGACGCCGCTGCGCCTGCAAGTACCACCCCGGCTGAGGCCCCGAAGGAACCGGCTGCTTCAGAGAAGTAACTGTACTACTATTTTTCCTGTACTAATGGAAGTGTTTGTTTGAAGACACATAGGAAGGAGGAGTCAAGATTTGTTTACGCGTGTCCTCACTCTTGTTGAGCTCTTCCAGCACTGGGAGAAACTGGGAAAAGAGCCGACTCACCTCGACGGAAGACGCTCCACTGATCACCTACAGGATCATTCCAAAGAAACATGCCAACATCGTAGTAGGGTCGCTTTACGAAGCTTGCGAACTCCTTCTGGTTGAAACGCTGCTCCAGTCCGGATGCCAAGAAGTTGATAACCACTTGCTGGAACTCGTTGAGTCGGTTCTCACGGACTTTGATAATTCGGTCAAGGAGAGACCGAACGGTGTTGGAGTCGGTGATATCATCTTCGCAGCTACTATGCTGATTTCAAAAGTCACACTACTTCTCCAGCATCAGTCGCGAAATTTCTATATAATGGTCGGGAAGAGGACAGAGCGTCGGATCGTCTGTCATACTGATTGATTTATCTCTTTCCAGAGTTGACTGAAGGTTCTCTACGGAATTACTGCGAGAAGGCGTTCCCACCAACAGACATCCACTGGGGGATTACAATTCTGCATTTGTTATTGCGCTTCAACACGAGTGCAAGCCACAGTGGCACACTCGCACGCTCCATAGGCTCAAATGGACCGTATTCACCCTTTGGATCAGAAACGATATGATGGTTGTACGGAAATCATCCTCAATTTGCTCATGTTCACGCTGGATACTATTTCGATCATCTCATCCTCCGCCTATACGTAACCACTTACACACAGCACTACAAATAGTTCCAGGTCGGAAAGGGAGAGTTTTCCTAGTCGGGAGCTCATTTGAGTTTACGAGAACGATGGACTCCCTAGTGGTATCGGGGATACAATTGGTGTGTTAACAGGAGCGTCAATGGTCTAATGGTTAGGATTCTACCCTTCCAAGGTAGAGGTCCGGGTTCAATTCCCGGTTGACGCATTTTTGTTTCGGGAATCCGCACACTCCAAAATCGGACCTCTTTTTGTCCTCCATTCGCAACCGCGGCGATTTCGGTGTTTGAAGGATTGTGTCTCACTTCACTATTTCTCAGTTCCTCGCGCTACGATAAGATGCTACTGATTTCGGTTCTTTACGCGATGTTGGTGATTGCGTGCGCCTGTCCATTCTGATGAGCGTGGTCATCTGTAGTTTCCGAGGTGACGATTGTTTCCTACTCCCCGGAGAACGGTTCGACCATGAAGGAGATCCAGTTCCCGATCGTTTTCTCCTTTTCGGAGGATGTTCAGAAGGGCGTAGATGGTAGAGTGGTTATTCGGAACTCCTTCAACGACACGGAGGAGGTGGCTGTGGACTCTCCCCGGTTTGTTTTGAATGGTCGCAACCTCACGATCACGAGCAAGGACAAGTTCTACTACGGAAGCACCTACTCTGTGTTCTTTGCTGGAAGCCCTATTGTGGATATGAACAATGTGACGGTTGCCCTTGCGGAGGGAACCTATTCCTTCTCCATTAGCAGTTTGCGCTGTTTCGAGTTGTTCACCGTGTAGAGAAGGACAATTCTCCCATGTTTATTGGCATCGGCGTTGGAATGGGTGTAATGCTTGTGATCATTTTCGGTGCTTAGTACGTATCTAAGTACAATGCTTATGACTAGTTTTATTCTGAAGTGTCTTGTGAAGAGAAAGGAGGCGAGGGAAAACAAGCTTCCTGAAACGACTGCTGACACCAAGTAATGAGTTTTCTTAGTGCGCTGTTTGTTCATTGATTACTGATGAGGAAGCCATTGCTCTTTCTGATTGCTCTCGTTTTGCTACTTTGTCGTGGTTGGCCGTGACACCTCTTTCTCACGGTTCTAGGTGAAGATGCGGTGGAAGAGTACGAAGTGACTGTGGACAATCGCCCCGAAACACCCGAAGTCCTGCTTGACGAAAGTGCAGGCAGTTCGGTGGAGCCCGTTGAGGCTGTCATCGATTGCGGTAGATATGGAAGAGATAAAGTCATACTCAGATGTTTTCTTTCCTAATGGAACATGCAAGGAGAATTTCGAGTCGGTTTATGGCGTGTTGTGTGATTGTATAGTGATTTCGATTCGGTGAATGCAGAGGACAAGATCTATGACTGTGAATCCGTGTGTGGAGTATCATTCTAGATTTCGACCGATTCGCATCATGCCAGTCTGTCGATTGTATTGGCAAGGAGCGAACCTACTTGGAGGAGCGTAGTCAGTTAGGCGATCCAAACGCCATGTATGCCATGTCCCTATTGTATTCACGCCATTCCTGTTCGATCCTAGTCTCCGTTTCGGCCTATACAACTACACTCACGACGAGACACTCTCCGAGACGTACCTGCAGTTCGCCTCCGATGGAGGAAGCGCATTGGCATCCATCGCTCTCGGTACTATTCCTGCTCTCTCCTAACGTAGCGACGCGTTATCAGATCGGCTACCACCATGTCGTCAACCTAACCAGAGCTTTCGAGATCATTCTTCCCGTCTGGCGCCATCTCTACCGCCGCAACGAATCTCTCTTCGACGCTCTCTACGCCTCCTCCTCCGTCGAGGTACCTCCGTTTCCACGTTTCCACGTAGTGGCCAATGGACGTGATTTCCCGCAACTATGACGTGGGCGATTATCTGGACGTTCTTCGCGGACAAATGAAGGAGGAAAAATTCACAGCGATGAAAAGGTCCGTATTTTTGTCAAGTGCGTGCGTTTCATCCACGTGACTCCCAGAGAAGAATCGCAGTTATCAGGGGATTTTCGACATGTACGCGAACATGCCAGAAGAACAGCATATTTTTGGCTTCATGTTTCTCGAAGGTCTCGGCGTCCCGCGGGACTATCGGAAAGCCATGTACTATTTCGACAATGCCACAAATCCCCTCTTTAATTCCACCTTCTGCGTGTTCGGAAAGGGAATTCTCCATTTCTACGGTTTTTTCCACTGTTCGGGGTTATGTCCAGGTCTCGGCGTCCCGAAGAATGAAACGCTCGGCTGTCAGTATATCGACCAAGCGTTTCGTCACAATCTCGGGAAGCCGATTTTCGCATATTACGCGGGCATTTGTCAATTGCGTGATCATCACTTCATGGAGGCGAATGACGACTTAACCGCGGGAGCATTCAGCCAGTTCACGCCGGCGATCGACGCCGTGTTGCGAATGCGGGAACTGAATCTCGGCCAGCGTCTGCGCGTGAATTCGGACGCTTTTTTCGCCTCCGTTCTTCTGGGAAAATCGCGCGATTTTCTGCTGCCGATAACGGAGGTATTTCTGCCAGTGTCGTAAAACGGAGCGAATCCGCGGCTGCAACGACGATCGCAACAGCGACGGCGGGCTTCTCTTCGCGTTGGCGGGGTTTGACACGAATATCCCCTATTGGGGGACGCACGTGATGGACGTATTTGAGAAGCGCATCTGGCGCGGTTTCCCGCCAAGATACATTTATGACGGTGGGGAGCGTGCGGACGCGGCATATCGCGCGGCGATGGAGGCGATTCTAAGCGTGAGTCCGGGGAACGAGCACGGACTGGACGTGGCGAAGGGACTGATCGAGGGATCGCGCGGGTTTGCGCGGGATCGCGCGCGGGCGAGGCGAGTGTTGATGGGGCTGAAGGCTCCGTTCTACGTGGGGTGAGAATAGGAGAGCGGTGTGAAAGGAAGCGTGTTGGCGTACGAGGAGGGCGACGTGGAGACGAGCAAGTTGTACTTCGACCGGGCGAGTAGACATGGAGGAGGGGTGTGAGGTAGTTGCGGAGAACGATCATGCGTCGGCAGCGCTGTTCTATCGACTGAGTGTGTTTGTGGGGGAGAAGGGGTGGAGTGAGGCGTAGGGACGGTGTATGGCGAGACAGGTGCGGGAGGGGCGCTGGAGAGAGGCGCTGGAGGTAGTGCACAAGCTGCTGGTGCTGGACCATCAGGATCTCATTTTCGACCGGAATTGTCGGCTGATGTGGGAGTGGAGGACGGCTATGAGGTAGAACGGAGATCGAGAATAATCTGACGGTCGAGCACGTCGTGGAGTGGGTGAAGAAGATGGCGCAGGACGAAGCGGCGTCCATCAAGGATAAGGACTACTTGAAGAAGTTCCTCTGGGGAGAGGAGGAGGAAGAGGAGTTGGCGGACGAATAAAGTGTTTTCATTTATGTGTTCTCCTCTTTGTTGGATGCATTCGCGTAGTTTTGAGATGATTCCCATTATTATCGATTGGTTGTCTGAGTGATCATGTATCCATATTGTTCTCCCCTTCCATTCAATTCCTGACCATGAGAGCCAAAGTACCTGTGGTCGGTTCTTATCCTTAAAGACATCATTTCTAGGAAGCGAAGGGTATCAAACTTATCAACTTCGAGCTGGAACACGTTCCCTTGTATGAGGAATGGTACAAGGACACAAAATTGCTAGGTAGATTCGATGGGAGAAGAAATCTGATCGGTAGAACTCACGGCGACAGAGCCCATGGATCATGAAGCTCTCGTTACGAGCCAGGCAATGTATGCGGACGATGACGACAGTAGCGTTGCGTCATGCAGTGGACTGTAGAGATCGCGTTCATGATAACAGTGAAGGACGAGGACGGAAAGGACCGTATTTGATACTCTCTCCGTGACACTCAGGTGTTGTTGGCGACTGCTCCCTCTTTGTCGACATTGTGGATGATCGTTCCTCTGTGGTCTGTCAGTAATTCGTTAGGCGATATGGGCGAGTTCAACGTGATGGTTGCCGATAAGAAGGATCGCCGCAAGGGCTACGGGTACTACACGGTGTTGTTGGTGATGATGTGGTGTACGGGCTGTTCGCGTTTGAGGAATCGTAGGCAATCGCTATTTGAAGCTGAAGGACTTCTTTGTCAAGATCAACAAGGACAACATTCCCTCCATAAAGATGTTCGAGAAGATCGGCTACCACTTCTACAACTACAACCGTCACTTCAACGAGAACGAGTATCGGATCACCATCACCAACGAGCTGAGCAGACGCTGGATTCAGGAACTCGGAATGCCCATTCGGATGTGGCGTGTTTGTTTTGACAAACGGTGGGGTATTCTCTTTTTCACCCTTCGTAAAGAATGAAAAACCAGGTGAGAACGGTGTTCCTCGGAGATGGTAGGACTCGATGGAGTGAAAAGAAGTAACGTCTAGCCCATTGCGGAAAAACATCGATAATCAACACGATCAATACAAACGAATTCCAGGAGGGTCTTCCCGATATCAGCGAGGAGGTCACCATCCCCGACGAATTCACTATTTCACATGTACCTCTGTATCTCGATGACAGCAGTTGTACGGTGCGTATCGATGGGTTAATTGGGTAGTGCCGTCGGAGGAGAGCATGGAGCGGACGGAACTGATTCATCTTGTTTCCATTTCGGAATGGGTATTGACTGTAGGCGGATGCGATCGTCGTCGTCGTGGATGCGTCGAACGAGGACTCATACGACAGCATTTTTTTGAACTGGATGCCGTCCATTCTGAAGGTGTCTTCCTCGGTGCGTCTGTTGCTGGAACATGACCCGTAGAAGCCCGTCATCGTTGTTGCAAATAAAGTCGATCTTCTGGAGGGCGAAGGTCATGAGGAGCAGAATACAAAACTGGAGCAAATGCTGGGCCGCGTCCTGAGCGAGTACATGGTACACGTACCCTCACTTCCTGATCGGTCTAGAGCGTGGAGGTGTGCTTGAAGTGTTCGGCGAAGACAGCGATGAACCTTGACAAGATCCTCTACTACGCCGAGAAGTCGGTGATCTTCCCCGTAGCTCCTCTCTACGACCGCGCGACCCACGTCACCCCTCGCCTCCCCTGTCACCTAGACCCTCAGCGACCCGGTGAAGTGCATCCTCCGCCGCATCTTCCGCGTGTTCAACCGGAGCCGCACGCTCTCGCTGAGCGACGCGGAGCTGAACGACTTCCAGTTCACCTGCTTCAACACGCGCATGACGCCCGCGGAAATCGCGAACCTGAAGGGTCTCCTGCAGCAGCAGGGCGGCGCGACGTGTCTGGACGCCTCCACGAAGGGAATCACCGAGGAGGGCTTCCTGCACCTGATGAAGCTGTTCGTGATGAAGGACCACACGGAGACGGTCTGGACGGCGCTGCGGCACTTCCAGTACGACGACGACCTGACGTGCGCGACGGAGCTGCCGACGTTCTCGCTGTCGGTGGGACAGAGCGTGGAGTTCACGCCGGAGGCGCGTGTGTTTCTGACGTCGGTAGAGACGGTGGCGTGGTGGGACGTAGCTGTTCAAGGCGTACGACGCCGGGAAGACGGGCGTGCTAACGCGCGAGGGGCTGTTTGAGGTATTTGCGTCGCTGCCGAGCATGCGGCCGCTGTGGGAGACGCTTGCAGGCGAGCGGAACGAATAGTGGGGCTGGAAGGGGGTGATAATCGGCAGCATGCACCCGATCTGTCCGCTGAACTGTCTGTCGAACGAGAACAACGACATCACGCTGTCGGGCTGGCTGTGCGAGTGGATGCTGATGCTGCGCATCGCGCCGAGAGAGACGCTGGAGGCCATCGTGCAGCTGGGATACGCAGAGGACCCCGCGCTACTGTTCATGGTCACCAAGGAGAAGACGGAGGACTGGGACAAGTACCAGATTCTACGCCGAAACGTGGTGCATGCGTTCCTGTTCGGGCAATCGGGCGTGGGAAAAGTGGGTGGAAGGAGCGAGTGAGGACGCAGACGACGATCCTGCGCCGCCTGCTGCGCGCGCCGCAGTCTGCAATGCACATTCCGACGGAGCAGCTGTCGACGGTGGTGGCTCCGGTGAAGCCGCGCACGCAGAAGTCGGAGGAGAAGGTGGTGATGATGACGGAAGTGCCGGAGACGTGCGAGGAGCACGCACTGAGCGAGTGTATGGAGATGTGCGACATCGCGTGTAGGCGACGGATGGGAGTGTCATCGTAGGCATGGTGTTCGACGCGAGCAGCGCCGAGTCGTTCGAGTACGTGAAGCGGCTGCAGCAGAAGCTCCCTGTGGGCATGAAGGTGCTGTACATCGCGAACAAGAGCGACAAGGCGAAGGTAGAGATGGAAGGAGGCAACGAGCTGCAGATGTACGAAACGACGGAGCTGTGCAGAACGGCCGCCGACTATCTCAACAACTGCGGACTGGAGCTGCCGCTGCTGACGCGGAGCGACATGAAGGACCGGCTGTTCCCAGTGATCTTTGATTGCGCGGTGTATCCGTGGGTGAAGCGGAGAGGTGTGACGACTAGAGATATCTGCGTGCCGAAGTGTGAGGCGCTGCAGACGCGAAAGGGGTCGTTCTTCTGGCGTTTTACGACTCTGGCAATGGTGCTGGGATTGAGTGGGATCAGTGTGTGGGTGTGACGCGTAGTTGCCGGAGGTTTATTCATGTATAAGAGACGTCATTAGAGTGTGTTTGTTTGAGAAAAGAAGCTACTTCTTCTTTGTCGAGTTGAACCCTCCAAAACCCATAATTTCCTTCATCCGCTTGGTCTCCTCGTCTTCCTCTTCCTCCTCCCTCTTCTTCCTACAGAGAAGACACGCGCGAATTCCTCACGCTTCTGCCTCCTCCTTCTCTCGCCGCTCCCTCTCCAGTCGCTCCTGCTTCTCCTTCAGGTATACTAGGAATCACCCGCAACGACGGAACACACGATCCCGCGCCGAAACCTTTGGCTTCCCGCTCTTTAGCGCCTTGAACTTCTCCTTCACCGCGTTTGCGTCGACCTGCTCGACACGCACAATGTGACCGAGATGCTGCTGGTCTACCTATCGCTCTTTCCGCAAGCGTACGCTTTCTTCCGTTGATGTGGTCCAACCAGGACTTGTTGTCCTTCAAACTGCACTTGCACACATCGCACCAATATCCGCCCAGCTCGCTTTCCTTCGTCGAGTCCATAATGATCTGACGGATTCATCCCCCTTTCGACCCATACACGCATCTTTCCCACATCGCGATCCAAATCCAGTTTCTTGTCACGCGCCTGCACGAAAGTAATCTCCTTTCCTTCAGGACTCATATATGTGGTTCCATGTTTCTTCTTCTCGCTAGCCTCCTCCGAACTGGGGTGTTCCTGCTGCCTGATCGCCATTCAAACGATTTTCCTACTCGTTTCTGCGATTTCACGGAAGAAGCCTCTCCTGAGGAAACGGAGGACGGCGTTTGTTCAGACTAGGGTCAGAAACCACGCAACCGTCCCCACACTCATAGCACTCAAACGATGTGTGTTCACAACAAAGAAGACAAAAGAGGCATAAATCTGCATCCTTAGTTCTCGAAGGCACGGAGAATATCAGAGTCACCAGCGTCGGTAATGGTCACGGCAGAGACACCGAAGTACTTTCCGCAAGCGGTACCGAGGTCCAAGCAGTTGCCCTGATAGTGGTGGACGGTGGTCTTGGAGAGCATGGCGTAGTACTCGAGCTCAGACTTTCTCAGGGGAGAGCAGTTGTTGGCAACGAGGATCAGCTTGGCTACGACTCAGTGAAAACGAGAACAGCCCACCCTTTCCGCTGCGGACGCACTTCAGCACAGACTTGTATCCGAGCTGGAACTTTCCGCTTCTGGCAACGAGCTGGAGCTTGTTGTTGATGGAATCAGTATTCTTCTTCTACAGAACAACGATTAGCGCCGATCAATCAAAAACGATCAACACACACGGCACAGCCACTTACGGAACCCTTGTTAACAGCAGACATGATCGATTAAACGACAACAGACCTCTTTTCTGATGGAAAAACCACTCAATAGAGGGATGTGGGGCAATTTAATCGCCCTGTATTTTATCCCTGCTTTTATTCTTTTCCATTCTCCCGTCCTCCGTTCGCTTCGCTTGTATTCAATGTGAAAAGTGTTGTACTTCACATAAATGAACTGAAATTGGATCTCTGTGACATCCATAGGCCCTCGTACGAAATCCGGTAAATGCGAACAGAATCAATCACCACGTACAGGATGCGCCAATCAGAATCGTCGAAACGTGGATACCGATGGCTTTTGCTTTTCAGCTGGACGTGACTGGTTGGATTAACAGTTTTTCTTTTATTCGCTCTTGTCTTTTACTCATGTCTCTTCTTCGCGCTCAGAGAGTGATGTTCTCTACTCGTATTCTCGATGGTTTCCGAGTGAACAGAAAGCAATTGGAAAAGGTAGGAATGATAAAGAGTCGTAACGCACAGACGGTGCTTCGTCTTCAGCATATCAAGCAGGAAACCGGTCTAGTTCCCGGATTGGCTGTGCTGCGCTTCAACTACAGTGCGGACGCCGACCGTTTCATTGAGAAGAAGAAGGATATTGCGCTTACTTGTGGAGTAAACTTCCACGACTACACGTTTGATGCGTCCTGCAAGACGGAGGAGGTGCAGGAGAAGATTCGTCAGTTGAACAAGGACCCCTCGATCCACGGAATTGTCGTGAAGACGCCGCTCCCTCGCTCGCTGAACCAGGAGGCGATTCTGTCGACGATCAGCCCCATCAAGGATGTGGACGGTTGCTGCAACACCAACGAGGGTCGTCTTCTGAAGCTTGGAGAGAACAAACGTCGCGCTGCTCAGAATGGCAAGGCGGACGATATTCACTACTTCAACGTTGGCGTGTTTCCTTTTTCTGATGAGTAGATGGTCAATTTCCCTACCTCTGCGCTTGCCACTCTGTGTTTCATTGAGTCTTACAAGCTTCCTCTGGAGAAGAAGAAAGCCACTGTGATTGGAAGAAGCAACAGCGTCGGCTTGCCGATTGCGCTGCTTCTGACCCACAAGGACGTGATTTGCCAGGTCTCGCATGACCACGCGAACCTAACACCCACCTTCCTGAAGGACGTAGGAGTTGTTGGTTAACATGACACGTAGTCGGATTACGTGATCTCGACGGAGGGAACCCCTGTGAAGATCAAGGGTGATAGTCTGAAGCCTGATTGCACAGTGATCGACATCGGCACGACGTACCCCACGAGTGCCGTTAGCGGTAAGTGTACGTGAGGAGAGTGATGTATAGATGAGATTGTCGGCAGCGTTGATATGGACACGTGCTGCAACGTGGCTGGAAACATCACGCCTGTTCCCGGCGGCACCAACATGCTGACCTCGATTATGCTGATGGAGAACACGATGAAGGCGATGGTTCTTCAGGAGAACATTCTTCCGCTCTATGAGAAGATGGGTGGCAAACTGAGCTACTACCAGTCTCTCCTGAATCACTGTTAATCAGTGTGCGACAGGACAGTTTTGCGCGTTCTGTTGCTTGCGCTTATATCATTAATCTAGTTGCGCTATGAGAGTTTCTTTATTATCTCGTTGTGTTTGTTTGGGGAGTAAACATCATTTGGTGGGAATGGACTTGGAACGAAAAGTGAATGTAGTCGTCGATAGGAAGTAGAGGAATCGATCCCGTTGAATCTAGAGGAACATGTGTGTGGATGAAGGAGGAGGGAAGCGACGTCTATCAAAACGAAGAAATCGGGTACCTTGTTGTCAGCAAGGATTTTCGTATGCCTCTCCGCTCGCCCATCGATGGTACCATCGCCCAAATCCTCTGCAGTGTTAGAAATGACTGCTTCAGAGTGAGGTATAGGGAGATCAGGTAGTGGACGGGACGGAAAAGGAGGTTGCTGTTGCGGTTGTGAAGAAGTGTCTCCACGCTATCGTTATGAATTCGATATGTCTCCATTGCTTCGCCGTAATGCATGTCACGCATTTGTGAGATAGTTGATCGATGCGGAGACACTGCGTTCCTATAAGCAGATCATCACGTACGACGGATGTGTGCAGTATCTCCAGAAGGATTATTATGGTAATTTCCTATAGTGTGTGTTCATGGAAAGAGAACGAGCGAGTTCATATCCAAACGAATCTTCTGAGGAATCGCAAACTGGGACTCGTCTTTGATCTTGACAACACGCTCATGGAGGTACAGGTGTTTTCTATCCTACAGGTAGCAAACGGATGATCTCCGCTGCATCGAGGCCGCTCAGTACGGAATTCCGGACGTGTCGTGAAGGTGGATCCTGATCAATCATAGGAATCTGATCCGCTTCAACCACAATAACCACCTCACCGAACTAGTGATCATTCTGAGGCCCCACATTATTCCAATTCTGACAGAACTCACAAAGTACTTCGATTTGTCGGTGTACACAGTTCCCTTTTCACACTGAACGTAACTCACAGAATGGCGTTCGAGAATACGCCGTTGAGATAGTCAAAATCATAGATCCGAAGGGACAGCTGTTCGGCAATCGGCTCATCGCCCGAAACGACATCCCCGATAACGCCGAACGATCTTCCTTTAATAACGCAGAACCTTCCTCAAAGAACATGCAATTTGTTCTCCCCGGATACGACACCATGGGCATTTCCGTGGACGACAATCTTTGTGTGTGGAAAGACCAAGCAAACGTGATCGTGATACCACGGTTTGAGTTCTGGAAGTACTATAGGAGTTGCATCGTCCGCATGCAGCAGCTCCAAGTGAACGACGAACAGAAACGTCGGGAAGAAAGTCCGCTTGGTACATGCGTGTAAGTGATAGTGTTCAATGCAGTCGGACGCATCGTGAACTCCTCCGACATGGACGCCATGCTGAATACGCTCACTTCCATTCACAAAGAGTTCTACAGCCACATCACGGAACCTGTGAAATCGGCTAGCTGTCGCTGATGAGTAGGATCCCTCCAAAATCATATTCACAACCGGAATGGTCATTCAGCAAGTGCGGTCCAATGTTTTGAAGGGACGCACGGTCTTCTTTGACGGATCATTGCACGATGAGTACTCCTATCCACTAAATCGCGACCTGCACAATAAGGTGAGGTGCTTAGGAGGATCGTTTGTCTCTTGTTTCTCCTTATGACTAGAATTGCTCAAGAACCCTCTCCATCCGTGTCCCATGTCGTTTCCAAGGGAGAAGAAACTGAACTGTTGCGAAACGTACGGATTGAACGTTTCTCCCATCTAGTACATTAAGTATCCGCAATACAAGTTTGTAAATGAGTACTGGGTACACGCGTGTTACTCATTTCTTGCGCCAATGTCATCGAAAGGATATCCTGTTCGGGGAATTGAGCGGTTCGTCAATGGACCACCCGCCGAGGAGCCTCCCAAGAAGCAGCCTGCAGTGGATCCCGATCTCGAGGACTATCTAAAGGAAGGTGAAGATGACTCAGAGGAAGTGGTGATGGCGCCTCCTGTTACGAAGACAGCCAATCCACAAAAGCGTCCACGCGATCGGGACAGGGAACGGAATCACACAGTCGTCAAAGAGTAGGCCCCAGTCATTCACTTGATCTGTAGACTATCGGAAGAGGAAAAGCGCCAAAAGCGGAAGCGGAATCTGTTGAGCTGATCAGTTTTTTAATGGCTGTATTTTCTCGTTTTCTCCTCTTTGTTTGTCTCTTGGCAATAAGCAACTCGACGGAGTCAATGGAACCAACGAACCATGGGGATTTCATTGCCTCTGTTCGCACTCCCCTTTTCTTCCTTACACGTATAGATTGACGAACGCGGACTGTTGACGGAGGAAATCGATCCTCATGTCATTCTAGAAGAAAACGCCAGATACTCGGAGAACACCCAACGGAAAGTGACAGGAGATATTCCGGTTCTCGGATTTGTGACTCCATGGAACAGTCGTATGATCTGGTTCTTTGTTGTGTACCCATAGATGGATACGATATCGCCAAGCTGTTTAACAACAAATTCACACACATCAGTCCTTGTTGGTTTCAAATCCGAAGGTAGTATTACTACCGTTCTTCTTTCAAGACGCTCTTCCGGCGATTTGTATGTCGCGGGAACACAGGATATCGATCAATCCTGGATGACAGCTGTCCGGTCGAACTGTGTGAGCCGCTGCCCGAAAATCGTTCCACGGTTCGTCTGGGAGGCGGAACGACTCACCTGGGACGTGGCCTCTTGATGGTTCGCTTTTCTCTAGGACGTTGGAAATCTCGGAAAACTCATTGCGGACACTATCCAGTCCAACAATTTGGACGGCCTTGTGTTTGAGCTTGGCTTTTCGGAGGGGATTCTTCCCATCATCGAATCGATTCGTAAGGCGATTCAGGAAAAGGAATTGATTCTCACGGTCCATCCGCAGAGCTGTAGTGGTGAGATGATGCCATTGAGGTGTAGTGGATTCTGTGGCGAGCGGACCATCTCTGCTCTCCAAAATCAATTCTCTCGTGGACCACGTGATTCTGATGACATACGACTATAGCGTCTCACGTGGTATGAACGGTCCAAACGCTCCCATTTCAATATCCCTCTTTCCTATCGCACTCGTTCCATTTACTCCACTTCTGTAAGAATACAATCCGCAAGTACCTTCATCTGGCGAAGAAGGAGGACCAGAAGGAGACTCTTCAACATGTCATGATGGGAATTCCGTTTTACGGCTACGACAACGGCAGTGCCATCATCGGTTCGCAGTATCTGGATCTCTTGAAAACGCATGAAACGACAATGGAGTTCAACAAAAAGGCGCAAGAGCATGTCACCATGTCCGTTTTCAAACCTCTTCTTTCTCAGGTATCGCGATGATCGCGGCGCTCTCCACTCCGTGTTCTTCCCCAGCCTGCTTTTCCTTCAGGAACGCCTAAAGTTGGCGCAGAAGCTCCACTGCGGTGTGTCGATTTGGGAACTGGGTCAGGGACTGGATTTCTTTCTTGATTTGCTGTGTCGTGTGTGTTACAAACAGAATGAGATAAATGGAACAATCTAGTGTACATCACTTCGGAATCTTCTTGATGAATTCGTTAATGTCGTTAAGCGATAGCAACTCGCTGATCCTGAACACCTCTTTGCAGGGGGCGAAGGACCAGTTCTCCAATAAAAACACCTCTCCGCAATTGTAAACGGCGTAGTTCGCCGACGTCTTCTCTTTTCGATACCACCTCTTGTTCAGCTTGTGGAACACAAAATCGCGCTGGTAGAGCTCCTGTGCCGCGTAGAGCTACGTCTCACCCTCCTCGCGTCCTCACTTGGAGTGCATCGCGCGGCATGGTGTAAAAAATGTACAGCAATAGGGATACCTGCGCGTTCACCTCCTTTCCCGCTCCTACGCTAAACGAATGGATGTTGGCCTGCGTCACGCTGGGAAGAGGAAACATGCAGCTTGACGGAAGCACGTAGTTGAAACTCTCGATCGTCTTCACCGGACCCATGATCACGCCGGCGTAGTACTTGTACAATGACCTCTTTTCCTCGCTCAGACTCTTTGCACTCATTGAATAGGCGCTCGACGGTATCTGCGATGAACGGCTACGCAATCAACGGAGGAATGAAAACTAACTAGGACGGGGGACCCATGCCGCCCATATCCATGTCGCTGTTCTTCTGCATTCGCTGGTACACTACTCATGAGACGAACTCCCAATGACAACTCGGCATAGCGCCACGATTCCCCTGCATCATTCCGTACGTATAGGGACCATCCATATCCTACAGATCATCCAATTTGGAAGCGGACATACGTCTGGCGAACCCATACTCATACCCCGGTCTAAAGATCACTGCAATTTAAATCAAACCCTACCGCCTCCCATTCCCATTCCCTGCTGCATCATAGCTCGATTCTGAGCCGCATCTACAGAATCACAAGGATAGAAGATGTGCTCACTTCCCATCGTCATCATCCCGTATCGTGATGCTGCAACCATGAGATCTAAACACGAAATACCTACTTGGTACAGAACGACCCGGGTAGTTCATCTGAACCTTTTCTATTCTGTTACAGAAGCAGACCAAACACACCTCTGGACGAATAGCCCATTGGACCTCCATACTGGTCATATCGCATATCAGCCATCTCTGTTCGTGGATAAAGCTAGATTCAGTAGGTATAAATGAATCACGCTCGCAGCGATTTCGCAAATCTATTCTCTGCAGAGAACTGAAGGGTTGACAAATCCCGTCGTTTTTTGCAGTGACTGTGGATCAGACATTTCTCCTTCTGTTTGCATGATGGACGTCGAAACGAGTTTGGACAGTCTGGATAGTGATCTGAAACTCGTTCTGATGACCGGGATGGAATACACCGAGCCGGGGTCCGTGATTTCCAATTGCATTCTACTCATCGGAAGCGCAGAAGGAGATTGCGGCAAATGCACAAAGCCATGTCTCCATCCTCTCGCCACGGTTGATCTGGAATCGTTCTTTCACGTGGGCGATGTGCGAGATACTCATTCATCTAGAATCCAGATATCATCAAGATCGATTGGATTGATGACACTGCTTGCATTGTCATTTGCAAAGATCCCGCCACAGCGAGTTCCCTCTTCCAGGAGTTCTTCACCAAGGTCTTGTAGTCCTTTAGGCTGGGGTTCATGGGAAGTTGCGAAGAAAGCGGACTCGAGTGGTACCGTTCAAACGAGAGGGTGGTCAAAATGCACGACGACGATAGTTACGGGGAGAAAGGAAAGTCGATCCATGTGTTTGCGCGAATATGCTTGTCGTCCGATATCGAACGACTCCAGGGTAAGTTTCATCCTTTCTCGTTATTCGTAGGACTACGGAAGGCGAAGATGATCAACAATATGATTAAACGGCGAAAGGAACTGCAGTCTGCGAAGAAGAAAGCCAAGACGAAGATGAGCAAGAAGAAGCGGCAACGCATGCGGAAGCGACAGATGAAGCAGGAGGAGAATGCGATGGAGCAGGAGGTGAAAAACGATTCTGTGTCATAGTGGGCTGTTTGTTAGTGATTTCTTCAATGAGTTCGTATCCTCGAATTGTTGTTTTGAGTATTCCTAAGAGCGGAAAGAGCACGCTTTTCCAAGGTATCATTTGAAGAAGTGCGTGATCACAAGGTCTCAGTCGTTACTTCGAGTTTGATTACAAGAAGAAGCCGGAAAGGTCGGGTTCTACGTTTGCGTTCACTGTAGAGAAGAAATACTGGGAAGCCGGATTGTGAGCATATACGAAGTGGACGTTTTTACAAAGTACTATTTTGCACACGTAGTTTCCTGCAATTTCATACACCTTAGATTGAATTGTGCTTCGTATTGGGTAATAACGCAACTCTCACTTCGGAGGAGTTGAAAACACTGATCAGCGATAACTGCCAGGGAGTTATCTTTGTCTGTCGTTCCATGGACGTACTTGAGGGAGAGGGGTGTCATGTAGACGTCAGCCTTGGACGTCATTAAGAAATGGAACACAGCGACCATTGAAAAGAGCGACAGTATGGAACTGCGGCTTGTGGTTTGTTCCTTCGGAGACATCCAGAACCCCACGTGAGTATCCCGATTTTCTATCATCCGTAGTGCGGAGAAGAACCTCAAGGCCATCAAGGCCTGGTGCATCGACAACTTCTACGAGATGATCCCTGCCAACCTCCGTGTTCCTCACCACAGCTGGAAGAGTCAGGACAAGGAGGGCGTTGCCCGCGTTGTCGAGGACATGGAGTGCGTGATGTGGAGCAACATGGACACCTCCAAGCGTCGAACGACGGAGCGCGTCATCGAAGAGTCCGTCATCATAAACAAAGACGAGCAAGACACGTGTGCGTTCTGCCACAAGTCAAAGGTTCCCTTTCGCCCATCGTGACATAGTAGAGCGCCAATAGCATTCCGCTCTACCTGTGCAGTCGCTGCAGGACGGTGAGTTATTGTTCGCGCGACTGTCAGGTCAAGGACTGGAAGAACCACAAGACGTTCTGCGTAGGCTTGTCTCCCGCTGACGACGCAGAACCAGGTCTCGGGACTGGACCCCATTGCGAAGGCGAAGGAGGAGGAGGAGAAGCGCGTGAAGGAGGTGGAGGCGTCGATGTCGATGTCGATTCCGCAGCCGCGTAGAGGAGGGGAGTCGAGTGAAGTGTAGCCAAGTCGAAGGAAGAGGAGGAGTTCGACCACTTCGCGCAGCTGATGCAGGAGTGTCGGGACGCGAAGCTGCAGGCGAAGAATCTACCGGACGCGGAGAGGAAACGACGGGCTGCCATCATGGCTGCGAAGCTGATGAAGGAGTTCGGTTTGTCGGAGAACGACGAGGCGGAGAAGATTCTGGAAGATTGCAACGCCAAGGAATAATGTGTTTGTTGTGAAGAAACGATGTGATGGATATGACGAGTTGATACACACCAACTACACAGTTGTTTTTTCACAACAACTCTCTCAACAAACAATTCAACCCGTCTCCTTCAATACAATCACTTCATTCGCTTCACCCATGGTTCCCACCGCGATTTGTCGGAGATCACTCAACGCCGCCACGCAGAGAACCACGTCTACTCCTCATCTCTCCACCGTTCCCCAACCGGCGTTGCAGGGAATCTCGTCCGCCTCATCGCCCTCGATTGTATACACAACCACCTTACCGTCCTCTAATCGTCACATTAAACCCACATTCACACCCGATCCTGTCACCATGCGTTGTCGATAGAAGCATGCGCCACAAAGAAAACGATCCACCACGTGGTGGCCCTACGAATCACCTTTCGTTCTATCCCTTACCGCTCCCAGCTTCTCGATCGCATCGTGCTCCAAACACCAGATGGCAAGTCCTCTTTTCAGATAGGAGAGAAGGACGTAGCGGCCATTCGGAGAAAAGGAGGACGACACGCTAAAAGTGAGAAAGAAACAGGAAAACGACATAGGTGCATTGTCCGACAGGGGATGGCGCGTGAATATGCAGTTGCCACTTCCACAGTCCCAGATGCGACAGTATCCGTCCGTTGACGAGCTGACGAGCTTCGAGCCATCTGCGTTGAACTCCAGGCTGGTGATTGTATTGGAGTGCGCGTAGATTGTCCTCAAGAGAGTGCGCGAAAAGACGGAGAAGAAGTAGATACAGTTGTCGTCGCAGCTGCACGCAATAATCGTGCCGCGTGCATTCATGGCAATACATGTCGGATACAGGGAGAGATTTGTAATAATGCGCACGAGGATGCCCTTTCTGTCATTTGCAACCGAAACCACTCACCTTCTCCATACTCCACACACGAATGGTCTTGTCGTCTGAACAGGAAGCAAGATACTGTGACAGAGGGGACCACGCGATTGCGTTGACGCCCTTTTCATGGCCCTCAAACTTGTGGACACATGTGAAGTCGTTCGTCTGGTAAACGAAAACGGTGTTTCCAGCGGCTATCCAATAAGGATTCAAACGGAAGACGCCAACTTGCAACTGCCAGGTACTTGCCATCCGGCGAGTAGCGCAAGCATGGAATCGGACCTTTGTTAGGCTGGCGGTGAACAGAATAACAGTAAACCCACAGAGAGTCTTCTTTCGATGATGAACGGAGTCATCGTTTTCGGTGGAACAGGATTCTCCGGCTCCGGTTTCGGCTACGATACAATAAGCGCGTCCAATACTACTTCCACTTCCATGTCGGTTTGCAAATGAATGAACGGATTTGATTTTGAAAAAACACTCAATAGAGAATGGATTTTCAGGGAATCCGTTATCCCCGTGAGATGGCGATCCACCGTCGAATCTCCTCTTTTCTCTTCAATACACGCAACTCACCCATTCACAACTTCACGATCCACCGCTTTGCTCGTCAGTATTCTCTTCACCGATGTCTCCTCTAAACAAGAATCAAGCAGAGGTGCGATTCTATGTTCGCGCAGAAGTCGCTCATGGAGTGAGTATCCGTCTTTCCGGTTCCATTCCACAACTCGGATATTTCTCTCCTTCCAACTCGATTGAATTGTACACATCTCCGCAAGAGTATGCACCGCCATTTTTTGTTGATATCTAGATACCCTGTGTGGAAAAGCGATCCGATAAGTGTTCCGGTGAATACAAAGATTTCGTACAAGTACGGAGATTCAGAAACATGGTTAGAAGTAGGTATCTGCGCTATAACGGCGGTGTTTTCGAATCTTGGGAGTCTCCTCACAAGAGCTCGCATTCGTTGTTTCTGAACTCCGTAACATTGCATATTCTGCGCAATCTTTTGTAGTGCAACAAAACCGTCGTGAATGATGTCTTTGGTTCCTATTCTCACAGCGACAACAACGAGAAACCCTCCAGCGCGATCAAACGCACTACGAGTTCGGAGCCCCTGAAAAGCAAGTTGATCGTTGGAGAGAGTCCTCAGTGTAGAGCCAACGGCTTCGGCTCCTGCCCCATTTTGCCAAAGTCAGCGGTGACCTCTCCGGTTCCTCCCGCGCAGCGAACCGTGATTCTGGTGGCGTTCGCATTCTCATTGGTTGTTATTTCAGCTATCGTCTTCCCGTCATCATCTCGCGAAGCGAAGGCGGCGAGTGGAACATCAAGTGGGACTACGAGGTTCTCTTGCGACTGTCCTTTCATTCTAGAACATGTATCTCTTCTCGGAGCAGAATCTCTCGGACCACAACTCCGTGTGGTGGTGCGGCGCGCTGACCTATCTTCACACCAACGACATCTTCAACCAGAACGATCACTTCACCGCCACCGACATGATCCAGCTCAAGCAAGTCTCCTTTCCTCCCGCTCCTCACGTAGCGTCTCTTCAAGATGCACTGTCTCCCCATCTTCCTCGACTCGGAACTGAACCACTTCTACTACAACGGCTACTGCAAGTCGATCCTCTCGCCCATGCTGCACGGATGCACCATGGTCTACGACGACCCGGAGACGCAGTTCAGCTGGCAGAAGAACACCGCCGAAGTCATCACCTACCAAAACGCCTACCGTCGCGTCAACAACCTCTTCGCGCAGGAGATTCTGCGCTACTGCCAGCAGCTGCAGGTGCTCGACAAGGAAACCATCATCTGGATCAACGGATACCATCTCATGCTTCTCCCGCGCGACCTCCGACTCTACCTCGCCAATTTGAAGCATTCGTTGGACTGACCGTGAATACTCACCTACAGCGCCTCGACGGCGCCACCTTCCCAGACGCCCAACCTCTACACGAGCGGCTCGTTGGCGTCGTCCGCGTCGGTTCTCTCTCCGACGAACGACATCACCGTCTCACCCTTTTCGTCGCTGTCGCCGGCGGAAGCAGAACGATGCCCGTCGCGAGACTCCTTTGCATCGGACTCGGAGCCGGAGTCGCTGTTCAGTCCGGGACCGGCCTTCGTCGACAATCTGGACGATGACATGGACGACGAGCGACTGCGCGTAGGTTTCGGTCTTTGAGTTGAGGGAAGCAACTGTACGCGATGAGCAGCCAGGATCCCATGGTGGAGTACGACGGAGTCGGGTCGTGAGAGAAGAGTGAGTTGTAGGAGGAGGACGAGGAACTGCCGGAGCGATCCCAGATCCAGATGAAGATCATCTTCTTCCTGCACATGCCCTTCCCGTCCTACGAGATTTTCCGCCAGCTCCCGCTCCGTACCTCCATTCTGCGCGGAATCCTCGCGAGCGATCTGATCGGAACCCACACCTACAGCAGCGCGCGACACATCATTTCCTCATGCTGTCGCCACCTCGGAGTCAGCGAGGGCGTCCAGCCAAACAGCAACCTCTGTCTGCAGTGGGGCTCCCGCAGTGTCTGCGTGTACATTTCCCACGTGGGACTCGACGGACAGGTAGGAGTTCTCGGCGTCTGTCATGGCAGTACATGGAGTCGATTCTCCAGAGCAGCACGGTGCATAGTCACTACGAAGAGTATCTCGAGCGCTACGCGAACCGCTTGGTGATTGCAGGCGTGGACGAACTCTACCAGACCAACGCCATCCGCTACAAGATCCAGGCGTTCCACAAGCTCCTTCAGGAGTTCCCCGCCTACCGCTCTCGTCTGATTCTGGTCCAGGTCTGCTACCGTCGTCGCAGCGCGTTGCTCGGACAGCAGCGGACCTACGAGCTGCAGATCCAGGAGGCTGCAAACGCCTGCAACGCCCAGTTCCCTGGCAGCGTGGACCTTCAGATGCTGACGGGCTCCTTCTTCCCCATCCACCAGCGCATGGCTCTCTGGCGTATCGCCCGCATCTACCTGAACACGTCGCTGGCACAGGGTCTGAATCTGCATCCTCAGGAGTTCTTGATGGCGCGCAAGGAGGCCGGCGGCGTCGTGATCGTTAGCGAGTTTGCGAACGCCCACGAGTTCTTGAACGGCGCGCTGAGCGTGAATCCGTGGGACATTAGCAGCATTGTGGGCCAGCTGGAGAAGGCGGTGGAGATGGGCGAGAGCGAGGTGAAGTTGCGGCAGACTCGCGACATCGACAACATCGTGAAGCGCGAGAAGCGGCTGTGGTGTTCGCACGTGATTCAGAACCTGCTGGACAGCTCCTCCGAAGACCCCATCCAGATCGCGCGCGTCCACGGCGACATGCCGCTGACGGACGACGACGTGAACTCGCTGACGCAGCATCTGGAGGTAGGCGTGTCGTTTTCATTTCATCGGAAGCATTCCTGGGTGAAGGAAGTGTATCAGCGCGCGGCCTCTCGCTTCTTCATTCTGGACTACGGCGGCACGCTGCAGTCCAAGGAGGGCTTCAACCGCGATCTGAAGGACGATTTCCAGGGCGTGTTGCAGCGTCCGCCCAGCGCGGCGATGTCGCGCGTGCTGCAGCGGCTCTGCGACGACCCGAAGAACCAGGTGTGGGTGGTGAGCAGCAGCGGCAGCATGGTCGTGCAGAAGACCCTCGGCAGCTTCCGCAACATGGGTCTCATCGCCGTGAACGGCTTAAAGGTGCGCTACGTGCGTTTGGTGTGGCTCTGTGACATGTAGCCGGGCTCGCTCGAGTGGACGCCGTCTCCGGAGTATCGCAAGAAGCCGCTGCCCTACTGCAAGGAGATCGTGGCGCTGTGTCAGGACTACGTGTTCCAGACGAACGGAAGCACGCTGTACCACGACAACTACGTGGTTCGCTACCACTACCAGTACTGCGACCCGGACCTGGGAAAGCAGATGGCGGACAAGCTAGTGAGCGAGCTGCAGGAGCTGCTGCGCGACGTCTCGGTGAAGATCGTCCACGATGTGGGCGTGGTGGAGGTGCGATCCTTCTTGGGGACGCGAGGAGCCATCGTGAAGACGCTCCTGCAGCAGTATAAGGAGGAGCACCAGGCGGATCCGGAGATGGTCTTCTGCATGGGAGACAGTATGGTCGACGAGCCGATGTTCGGGTAGCGTTGGCTTGGAGAAATGACGTGTAGCGATGTCCAGAACATGTTCCGTATGGCGTCGAACGACGAAACGGAACCAGAGGTGATCACCTGCACGGTGGGACAGAAGGCGAGTCGGGCACAGTACTTTACGACTTCCGTACAGGAGAATTATCATCTCTTTGCCTTGCTGACGGATCCGAGAAAGGCAGGATAGTTTTCATTTGTAGCTAGCTGTTTGTTGTGGAGAGAAGTGTTTTGGAGTTTGTAGAGAGCCTTATGAAGGATGGTTGTCATTATGTCCTCAAATGCACTGATCTTGTTCTATCAGTTACCGATAAGACTCTCCATATAATGAAATGCTCTCAAAATGGAAGATAGACAGAAAACACACACTCAATCGAAACACCATTCCCCAATCGCGGGAATTTAACAGCGCACCGTTTTCCGTACGATCCTGTGCGCAGCCATGGAGTCTTTGGTCACAATTTCTTTACTACATCATCTCTTCTTAACTTATGAATCATATCTTTAGTGTGGGACACTACCTAACTACCTCAACACTAGATCACGAACAAGGAGGACACTCCCATCATTCCCGCTCTTGGAGGAAAGGGGTATAACCTCGTTCAACTCACGCGCGGTGGTTTCCGTGTTCCCGAGGGATTCATCGTGAAAGCCTCGGCGTTTGACGAATATGCAGCCTCTTGTTCCCTCATTCAGAAGGCTGAAGACTGTTCTGGTTCCCTTGAAGACAAGTGTGCTCTTATCAATTCGCTTATGGATTCTACTCCCGTTTCAGATTCCCTCAAGTCTGCAATTGAGATTGTTCTGAATCAGGTGAAAGAGAATCCCTCTCTTCCCAGTCCTCTTTTGGCTGTTCGTTCTTCTGGAGTGACAGAGGATCTGGATGAAGCGAGTTTCGCAGGAATGAACGATACGATTCTGAATGTTCCTGCTGAGGTTGACTCGGTTTGTGAGGCAGTGAAGGCGTGTTGGAGATCTCTATATGGAAAGCGTTCGATTGTGTACCGTAAAGAGAATGGATTTGCTCCTTACAACACTTCGATCGCAGTGGTTGTTCAAGTGATGGTTCCTTCAGAGAGTTCAGGAGTTCTGTTCACGGCAGATGCGCAAACGGGTTCTCGTGGTGAGATATCCTTGGATGGAGTTCAAGGATTGGGTGAGGCGTTAGTGAGTGGTCAAGTGAACACAGATCATTGGACAGTTCGTAAGGCTTATGATTCGCATGGAATGCGTGTGACAGAGAGACGTGTTGGTCATCAGGAATACAAATTGGTATCGAATTATCCGAAGGCTGGAACGAGTCGTGTGGAATTGAATGAAGAGGAAGCGAATCGTTCATCATTCAGTGAAGAAGAAGTGATGAGAGTATGTAAGACAGCATGTGGAATAGAAGAATACTATGGGAAGCCGATGGATATCGAATTCTGTTTCTATCAGAACACATTGTACATAGTTCAAGCGCGTCCGATTACTTCCCTGTTGAATGTTCCTGATGATTTGAATCCTCTGAAGAATCGTTCTCATCCAATTTGGAGTGTGTGGGTATCTCTGAGTATGTATAGTATTGATGTATGAGAAATAGATCATGTTCAAATGTTGACCACTCCGATGTCTCCCATGGGAGCCTCGATGTTCCGTTTCTTTGGTGGTATTAGTGAGAAGTACTTCCGATTGATCAATGGATATCCGTATCTAAATGCTTGTGCTTACCTTCGTTCATCAATGGTTCGTCGCCTCTTCTGTTGTAGGTATAGTTTAGTGGAATAATGAAAGACATTTTCAAGAAACAAATGGATACGGAGATTGGACAGGTGGGAGTGAGAAATCGTATTGATTGTAGATTGTTGAGGAGGGATATGCAGAGGACTATTCCTACTACAAGAATACAGTCCCTTTTCTGCTTCGTGGACTCTTTACACATCCTTCCTGCTCTCTTTGGCCCGTGATATGATCAAGAATCTCTTGCTCTCACCCTCTGCAGAAACACTTTATCACCGCATAGAGGAGACGTTTAACTACTTCACGTCCCTGTTCTTGGAGGAAAAGGCAAAGGTGCTTTTGGATTCCACCTATTCATTCCATCGAGCTCAGTCCATTATTTCGGGTATGTTTATCAGTCTGGTACCTACCATGTTGCCAAAGCTGTTCTACTCGATTATTATTCAGAGTAAGATTACGAAGATTGTGAAGAAGTACGGTTTTTCGGATCAAGAGATTCAGGCGATGTGGATCAATCGTCCCGAGAATCTGGCGAGTCAGATGAATCACATGACAATGCGTATCAGTATTCTGTTACACAAGTTGGCTGAGTCAGATGAGAGTATTCGTGTTCAGATACAAGAGTTGATCAATTCAAAGGACAATGATGGTGTTCGTTCTTTCATTGCGAAGTGTGCTTCTTCTGAAGATGAGACCAGTCACAGTTTTGCGAAAGAATGGGAAATGTTCATGGAACGATTTGGTCGTCGTGGACCGATGGAACTGGATGTGGCAACCCCTCGATATGAGAATCGTCCTGTGTTGATTCTGACGATGGCTTGGAATCTGGATTCAACAGGATACAAGGATGAAGAAGCTGGATGTCGTGAGCGTGAAGAAGCGACGAAGCGTGTGTTGGAGAAGTTGAATTGGTTTGATCGTTGGAGAGTGAAGCGTAAGTTGCCAGTGGCACAGTGTTTGATGATGTATCGTGAGCATCCGAAGTATATGATGATAACGATGATGGGATATCTGCGTTCATTGATCATTGAAAGTGGAAAGCGTCTGAAGGAGAAGAGACTGATTGATAATGAAGAAGACGCGTTCTTCCTGACATCTGAAGAGATGCTTGGATATGAGGATGGAACGATGAATGGTAGTGAATTCAAGAGACTTGTAGAAGAGAGACGAAAGGAGAATGAGAGTGCTCATGAGAAGCAATTCCCTCGTGTGATTTTTGGACCTGAAGGAGTGATGAAGATGGTATCGAACAAGACGATTCGTGAATTGGATAATCTTCCTTTGAATGTGTTGAAGGGAATGCCGACATCAGCAGGAGTGGTGGAGGGTCGAGCTGTCGTGGCAACAGATCCTGATACGACAGTGTTGACGAAGGGAGATATTCTGGTAGCGAAAGCGACAGATCCTGGTTGGACTCCTCTGTTTGTTCCGGGTGCAGGAGTGGTGATTGAGATAGGAGGACCATTAACGCATGGAAGTGTGGTTGCTCGTGAGATGGGTATTCCTTGTGTGGTGAGTGTGATGGATTTGACGAAGAAGGTGAAGACAGGAATGCGTATTCGTGTGGATGGAAACAAGGGAACGATTGAGATTCTTGAATGATGTGTTTGTTAACAGTCAGAATCACAAGAAGAAATCACTTGAGTGTACTAGTTTTCTGTCCTTTCTTTCGATATTTGGATACAAACGTCGCTTCTCCCACGCTCTCACGGGGATGGAACACGGAACACGTGAGTCCTTGTCGCTTTAGGAATGCAGTTGCATTGACTGGGTATCTGTAGGACTGCTGGAGTTCATATGCGATGAGTCCGAAGCTGCTTCCCTGACTGTAGATGAGGAAATCGCTCTCCTTCAGCAACAGCAAATCAAGGATGGCACGGTTCATAAACGAATCCTTCACCTTGTCCGTATATCCGACCGTCTTCCCGATAGCGCTGTGTCCGATCATGAACTCCGTTACCGAATACACCATCTTGTACTCCGGTGTGTTGAGCGCCTTTTTCACTTCGTTGAGCGCGTAGGTCGAATCGGTTGACACGAACACATATACATCTTCTCGTTTCCATCCCTTCTGTTGAAGAACGTGTTCAATCTTGCTCAGGAACACGGCGATACTCTTCGGTCCAAGGAAGAGCTTCTCGCTGTAGTTCGCCTTCTCGCCTCCCAGTCGCATCTGGATGCCGATGACCTTTTTTTGTCGCAGAATCCGAATGTGCTTATTTACAATCTCACACAGTGAACGATGCGGGGAGATCAGAAGAGGAAGCATCGCGGAGCGGAACAACGAGCCTTGCCGCGCATGCTGAATGGGTCCCTTCAGCTGCGGAATCACGCCCCACTGTTCTAGCTGTTCGCGATAGAAATCAGTGCGAAGGAAGCGCGAGGTGATATCGGAGTATGTGTTTAGCACCACCGCCGGCTCCTTCCACCACTTGTCGAGAGGTGTGGTTTGGAGACGCTGCACGATCGATTTGGTTGGAAAGTACTCCCAGGTCGTCGTATTACCATACACGGAGCCTGTGGGTGAAAAGGAAGAATGAAAGAGACTCAACGACTGAATGGCGATGTTGGGGAAAGGCTCAACGAAGTACTTGAAATAGAAGTTGCGCGGGCTCTTCACTAGAATGACAGGGAGTGAACAAACACACAATGAAGCGATCGGTTTGTCATAATTGCAATCACGAGCGCCGTCATGTAACCGCGAATCATGTTCCCGAGACCCGATTCCTTGTGGATCTTGTATATCACCATGCGACTCTGATTTGGAAGCGTCAGCTGCTTCTCTTTCATGCTCTCGAGAAACGAATCGAAACGATGCTGCTGCTCAACGACTGCTTCGTGGCTGAGGGACGGAATGACGAGCATTTTGATTTCTGGTTCCTTATGCTTGGGCTTCCGAGGAACCGGCTTCAGTTGCCAGAGCCTACGGGAAATAGGGAAAACAAAAACCACTTCGTGCGACGCGCAACAGTAGGAAATGCCGTGATCACCTCCTCTTCGTCCTCCGGCGCATCTTCATTGGAATCGGGATCGTCCGGAATGGACTCCGAAGGACTCTCATATTGTACAACAGAGTCGGAAGGACTTGGTGTCGGCTTTTCTGTGTTGGATTCGGTGGGAGCCGATGTTTGGATAGGAAGTGTTGCAGTTGTCTCTTCTTGTGAAGGTAACGCTGTTGTTGGCTTTACCAAGTCAAGTAAAGGCGATTCCATCTCTTCTGTTGGAGAAGCTACCATTGAGATATACATACAATTCTACGAGCATCTGTAGAAATCCTTTGGAAAACTGGACGGATGGAGACCGATGGAGTTGTTTCACGGATAATTTGCACATTCTCACTTTCTGTAACGAGTGGAGTTGGAGTCAACCACTTTTGGGGCAATGAGAATCTCGATCTCACATTTAGACAAGAATGCAGTTCCTACTCTCCTCCTAAAGAAGCGATAACGGTGTGGTTTCTTTCCACAGGGTTGGAAATACAGAACTGGTGATCATCCCATAAGTGGGTTGCGACGAAGAGGAGATACGCCAGACACCGCATCAACAAGACAAGGAAAGTGACGCCGACATACTGAAGACCCCGCTTCATCCTGTTGATGATTCTAACAAACAGGAGGCAATAATCATACTATAAACCTCAGAAAACATGAGTACTTCTCTTGCTAGGAGGAATGAGGTCCTCCGGAAGTGTATCAGGCAGAGGCTTTCCAGCCATCTTCTCGTTAGCGAGCCACATGGCGACAGCAAACTCTCCAGCGTCCATCTTCCCGTCCGCATCAATATCAGCGAGCTCCCAGATCTTGCGCAGATCGTTGGTATCGAGGTCCGTCTTCATGAGGACAGCCTTCACCGCGCTTCCGGAAGCCTTTCCGTTGATCTGCTTGAGGGTCGAGAACACATTGTCGCACTCGGCCTTGTGCGCCGCAGGAATGGCCCATGTGGACACACCCTTCTGCAGCTCCACCTCGGCGAAGGGGTTCTCAGGCTCCGTCTCGGGCGCGCCGTTGTCCTCGGTGGGCTTGGGCAGCATCGCCATGATCTCGGGGATGTCGTGCGCCAGCACCTCATCGAGCGCGTCGAAGAGCTCGGGCTTGTACTTGGGGAAGGTGCTGAAGTCCATGGTGGAGACGACCTCGATGAAGCGCTCCATGTTGGGGAAGTCGCTGGCGGGCAGACGGTACTCGGTCTGGATCATGTGGAAGATCTCGGGCATGCTGTCCAGCAGCTCCTGCTGCTTCTTCGCCTTGCCGAACATCTTGGGGATCTGCTTGCGCAGATACGACAGCAGCAGCGCGTGGGCCTTACTGACGCGCGCGCGACGCACCAGGTCGTTGATCTTGCGCAGCATGCTGTTGCTGGGCAGGCCGCGCAAGTCGGCGAAGAGGTCCATCTGCTCCACGGCGAAGAGGTCCTTGAAGTAGTCGTAGCGCAGCGGCTGGTCCCAGAAGGAGCCCAGATACACGCGCGTCACCTCGGGGTTGCGGATCACGCGGCCCAGCGACCACATCAGCGCGCCGTAACTACGCTCACAGACGTGCCACAGACTCACATGCGCATCAACTGCTGCTTGTCGACGCTGTCGGCCTTGTTCAGCACCACACGCACCTTGTCGTCGTTTCCCTACGTGAGAAGACGCGTTGACGCCTACGCGGAGCGCCTCGATGGCGTCCTTCATCTCATCGGAGATGTCCAGCTTGTGAGCGTCGAAGAGGATCAGAATGCGGTCGGCGCGGTCGGCGAAGTAGTGGATGACCTCGGCGAAGTCATATGTGCGATTCAGACGCTGCTTCTCGCCGGAGAGAACTCCGGGAGTATCGATGAAGGTGATCGACTGCAGCACCGGCGAGGGCACCTGCACCACCTCGAAGCGGCTCAAGAAACCGGAGCCGAACTGCTGGAGGCTGCGGAAGGGAAGGTCCGAGGACACGGCGGCGGCGTTGCCGGGAATCACGCGCTCGGTGTCTCCGTACATGACGGAGATGAACTTGTCGGTGGTGGGCTCGGGACCCACACGCATTCCCTGGTAATCGCACTCCAGGAGGTAGCGGATGAACGAGGTCTTTCCCACAGAGTACTGACCGATCAGCAGCACCATCGGCTTCGCCTCGAAGTCATTGTCGTTCATTAGAGTCTCGTAGAACTTATCGTACATGTACGTTTCCTCAATAGGACGCATCTTCTCCGCATAGCTACCATCGAAAGAGCCCACCAACCCTACATCGTCTGGACTCTCTTCGTGATCTCGCGAATGACAGGATTCTCCTGGCTGAAGTACTTTCCAGCAGACTCTAAGCATATCAACCCAATCGTGCAGCCATTTACCAGGAGCAGCAGCCTTGGGGCGCTTTCCAGCGGTCTGGGCAGGAGCCGCTGCCGCAGCCTTTTTCGCAGGTCCATAGCGCGCCTCCAGTTCGCTGAACAGCTGATCCTCACGGCCCTGTAAATCAACCCAATCCAAGAGAACCAACAGCATACGCGGCCAGAATTTGGTCGATCATGCTCAGCTTTTCAGGGTTATACTGCTTGTAGAACTCTGTGAGTCTGTTGCGGTACATTTCATCTAATCGGTAATGAGTCCGTTATCCACGATTACTAGTCTAGAAATGAGCTATTCCACCACTTTGCCACCTACCGAAGACATGGTTAAACTTCAAACTATTTGTTTTTGGATACATGCCTTCGAGCATCTATGAATGAAACTCCCGCTCTTCAACTGGACACAAATCTTGTCTGTGTTGCAGCAAGCGGACAATCCTCTAATCAGGGGGGACACACTGAAAGAGGAAGTAAACACAAACCCCATCGCAATCCTTGATGGTCGTAGTATCCATCTTCGCCAAAGAGAGCCAACCCCAAGGGTGGGTGAGAAAGAACAAACAAGTCAACAGATAGATTACACATCATTCAGCTTTCCGAACTCTTCTTCGATTCCGTCTCTCAGTGAAAACACCTACACGATCATATCAACCAATTCACGAAATACAACTGCCTTCAACTCACCGATGGGAATACTGTGGTTCGCTACACCGGCAACAAGATAGGCACCACAGCACGAAACAACTACTGCATTGCACTGCTACAACTAAGAGCCATCGACTCGATATACCTCATATGTGTAAATCTGATACTGGAGAGCGTCGTCAGTGAAGATATCGAAGCCTTTCCAGCAACGCGCCAATGCAGAGAGAAACACCTCTTCGTATTCCATCTGATGGAGAGTCGACATGATGACGTCTCCGTCTTTTGAAAGACTACAAAACAAGGTGGATTACTGATTCTACACGAATTCAATTCCGCTCGCTTCCGATGCGTCATGAAATGTCTTTTTCAGGTTCTTCACAGATAGCATGGTATTCTGTTAGATGAAGCCTGGATTCAACGATTCCTGGGTTGCGTGTGGCGCAACAATGGCGCAGCTATGGCGCAATTGTGGTACAAACGAGGTACAATCCCTGTAACAACTGAGAATCCATACTCTTCCGTTTCTAGGAAGTTGGATAAACTGATCTAATTCATAATAAACGGATTGAGAGCAATTCGCTTACCACACGATCCGCTTCACACAGTGAAGTACTGCGATTGAAAAGGCTGGACGTGTGGTTTCCACTTTCAGGAGAAGACAGTTGAGAGGTTTGACTGAAACCGCGGTTATATGACAAGGATTTCTTCCATCACATTTTTGTTGGTATCTTTGTCATTACTATGGAGGGAGATCAGTCAATGAAGCGGAGTCCGTTAGAAGAAGCTCAGTTGAAACTGAGTGGCAGAAAATGGGATAGCGACTATCACTTTTCCCATAACGAAGCTAAAAGAGAGTTTACTACATCTACGGATTCTGGAGAGAGAGCGAGTGACGAGTGTTTAGGTGATTACGACGATGATATTGAGTATTCATCTATTCGTCTGTGTAACGAAATAGCGCTACTATCTTACCTCCTCCTTTTTGCTCTACGAAACCTGCTTCCTTCTCTAGGTGGGATTTCCTTTCTAATTCTACCGCACTGGACAAGTACACCTATTTGGAACTGTGACATGTAGTATCTCTCAGGGTTCTGTGGAGTGTGAGCATCAAGGCCATACGTTGTCTTCCTATTCAGAGATTCCGGACTACCTTTTCAAGCCATATCCAGAGCACGGTGTCTATTTTGATCGAAGATCGCTAAACTGTGACAAGAATGGCTTTCTTTTCGGAGAGAAGTTTATCGACGCCTGATGACAATAGACATTGCCAATGCACTCTTACCAACAGTTGTACTATTATTGTGTTTTGTAGATCTATTGTGAAGATGTCGTAGTTCTGTTTGTTGTTGAAATTGTTTGTGCAATATAAAGGATGTCTACCTACACACAATAGTATTTGATGAGAAACCATCATTTTTCTTTGATCGCCTCCTTCTTCCTTCTTTCGTATGAACAGGCGAGAAGAGGGCAATATGCTGATTGACGAGTCCAATCAGTGCTGCGATGGGACACGCGAGACTGTCAAGTACGCGTTTTGTTTTGGCTCCATTGTAGTTATCTGCTTTATCAGCACGTTCCTGCATCCTATGCGAGGATGAACGAGTACCTTCCTCAGCATATGTACTTTTCGAATATCACCCCTCCATTCAGTATGAGCCAGGTTCCTGCTTCGCTCCTATTGAACCGCTTGGTAATGAAACGAAAGATTAAGTTCAGTCGCGCGGATGACCGCAACCAACGTCGTGTTGCATTCTACCGCTCTGAATCTGCTCTTTCCTGTGTTTGGATGCCTCTGAACGACTACATTGTAACGGCATGGAACAACGGAAAGATTGTGAAAATGAACGGTGTGAACTACCAGTTCAATCTCCAGCAGGACGTCGAAGTGGAGGCGATTTGTGATGTTTAGATTTCCAACTGCGCTCTCAACTGTGTGAAGATGAGTCACAACGGAAAGTTCCTGATCACTGCGGATGACCAGGGAAACGTGTTCCGCCTGACCCCGTCCCTCACCTCTGCTCCGACGACCAAACTGGAAACCGAGAGCATTCTCGATCTGGCGATTTCGGCAAACGACAACTATGTGATCACGGGAGGAAAGAGCAAGATTCTCCGCGTGTGGGCCATCAACGAGAACGATATGGAGTACAACTTCGATCTGGGAGGTTGTTTCAATTCTCTTCTTTCACTCCCAGAGCAAAACCAAACGATCACGAGCGTCGCCAGCAGCAACGTGAGCAGTCTCCTTCTGACCGGCTGCGAGGACGCCAACGTCCATCTCTGGGACCTTCGCAAGAAGCAGTCGGTTCGTCGCATGTACGTGTTTTCGCTCCCTGCAATCTAGAACGGGTCACACGGAGAAGGTCAACCGCGTCCAGTTCTGTCCGACAAACGAGAACCTCATTCTCTCCGCCGCCAAAGACAAGAGCATCCGCATGTCGCGTTTCCTTCCTGCTCCCACGTAGCATTGACATCCGCACCTACGACACACTCTCCGTCCTCAAGGGACACAACGCGGAAATCATCACAGCCTCCTTCCACCCCACGGAGAGCTCCCTTCTCGTTTCCGGCGACTACGGAGGCAATATCAACTTCTGGAGCATCCAGTTTCGCCCTCCTCTTCCTCTCACGTAGTCACGACTCGCCGCTCTACACGGTAAACCACGCGCATGCGCGCTCCATCCGCGACATCTGCTTCCAGCCGGAGGGCATCGGCATGGTGACGATGGGGCAGGGCTTCGCAGGCTCTCTGACGTAGCGATGATGCGACCATTCGCTTCTGGCAGCGGAATCGTCCCGGAGATCGCGAAGAGCTCGACGGAAACGCGCTGGCGACGATGCGAAGTGGGAGTGAGGTCGGGCTGAGACGCAGTTCCCTTGGGCTCGAGCTACGACTTCTCCGCGAAGAAAGGATTCGATCTGCCGCTGGAGATTCCGGAGATCGGGGCGATGAGCGAAACAGACGTGATGGGTGTCAACCTCCCGCTGCCGAGTAGCAGTGAGCGCGAACCGTCGCTGGAGGAGCGTCAGGATGAGCTGAAGGAGTTCCGGGAAGACGACAATACCATGTGGGCGTTGGAGAGGGGATTCATCGCAGACCGCCGCGGAATTACGTGTGCACGCACTGCGGAAGGAATGGACACTGGGCGCACAAGTGCAAGAACGCAATCCAGACCAAGGGAGGAATCGAATATCTCTGCAGAGTGTGCCAGAAGAATCACTTGCGAGACGATTGTCCGTATCGAGGACCGGTGCGAAGCGACTACGTGTGCAACTGGTTGGGTTGAGAAGGAGTATTCATTGTAGTTGCAAGGGCAAGGGACACCAGTACGAGGACTGTCCGAAGAGAATGTTGGGGTGGAGATTGGTCTTGATATGTAGCAGAAACCGACGCAAGGTCGTTACCGAGCACATGAAATACGTATTGTTGTGGAGTGCATGTGAGAGGTAGAGTCAGTTGATCCGTCTTCAGGAGGGAGAAAACTTGAAGCAGTATGTATCGTCTGTTTGTTTGCATTCAATTCTTGAATGAGTAGTAATCTCACTCTTTCGCACAGCTACGCTCGGTCTCCGAGCTCACAACTCGATCGGCTGTGTGATATTTGTGTTTTCAAGGGATGGAAGTACATGGTGTTGGCAAATGGAAATGTGTTTTCACTGTACGCTTCTCCATCCGATGCGAAAGAAGAAGAGTTTGTACTACAACAGATTGTCGACAATCCATTCTCGAAATCTGATTTCACGAAAGTGAGTTGGGCAAAGTCAGTGAATGGTGGTGTCTCGGAGAATGGCGAACTCTATTTGGTGATCGATTCAACCGTTCTCATCTACTCTCCCCAATCCACTCTCACTGTGTCAGGGAGCGTGGGGTCATTCCGAGTAGCTACGATCTGGAGTTTTCATTGTAGTGGTGTTGTCGTGGTTTGATTGCTGTCCGTTCTCCGATCCAGGATATGAGTGTCAGCGCAGACTCCTCTCTTTTGGTAGTGGGAGGAGAAACAATCGAGTTCTTTTCCCGATCGGAGCAAGACATCACAGGACTCGGAGTCATTGAGTACACTCCTCTTTCGGTTGGGAAACCTGTGGCTCCGATTCAGTCTGTGTCGGTTTCCCCAAACGGCCATTTTGTCGCATCATCCTCTCGTCATTCGCCTATTGTGACGGTATTTCTTGAATCTTCGTCCCATTTAGATCTGGTTTTCGGACAAGGATGCTCCCCTTCGTTCCGTTTATTTGTATCCCTCTTCCTCTCCCGTTTCACAGATTTCCTGGTTCCCGACATCGTCGTCTCGATCACCTTCCATTCTTGTCGTTCGAGATGTGAGCAACTGCGTCTTCCTCTACGAGCAGTGTCTTGACTCTTCTTTTCCGCTCTTCCAGCTCCGTGAGTCCTTTTCCTCTCCTGGCGGGCTGCTCACATGGGTTTTATCGAAGTCGAGTATGGATGGTATCAAATCAGACAACGTGAACAACTTCACGGCTAATAACCAACCATGCCCAAGTGCTGTTTCCAGGTTTCAAATCACAACACCTCTTTCTTCTCCCTTCCAGTCATGGAAATCGGAAGAGGGGATGCTTCTTCTCTACGCCAACAGTACCATTTATGGGTGGCTACTCCAGCACCGTCCACCGAGTTCCCTGCAAGAGTCGTCTCTTTCCGTTCGCTCCTTTTCCCTTCCGTTGAAACTTGACTCTACCGAAAGGAGCACCCTATTTGCTCAGATGGCTGGAGATTCATGCATTCGGTTTACACAATTCGCTGGAGGTATGCTGACAACCATTGACGCTGTTCGCAGGGATGCGTTACAGCAGACATCGATCCACTCACAACGCATCGGAAACGATGGGGGATTGACGAGGATCGTGGAGAGTCCCAAAACTATTGGCAGTTATCTCACCATTGACGACCGTCATTGTTTACTGTTTTGGAGCGAGCACGTACTTTCGCCTGCTGATCATAATCCCTAGAACGGACGTCTCTTTCCATGCGACGTGACGACGCCCTCTTTCCCCGACGACTCTCCAATTCAAGTGGAAGTCTGTGGAAACATCATCTCCATCTCACAGCCATCTCATTTGCTTCTATGGGATACGCAGACACAGGAGATGTGGAAGCGTGATGTGAAGAATCTGGAACGCATCTTCCTTCTCCGACGGGAAACACTCTTTGCTGTCTATCAGACAACTGAATCCACATCGATCTGTCGTTTTTCAGAATCGCTTGAACTGGAGGAGGAAACCACTCTATCGTGTCAACCTCTGAATCAGGTCGTATGGAACGACGAAGGGCTCGTTGGTATTTCCATTGATGAGAGAGGAGCCGTTGCCACTCTTATCCAGCCTATCAATGAATCGAATGAGAATTCATGGAAGTGTGGAAGCGAACGTGAGGTGTATTCGGAGCATTCCATCCTCCAAGCAGTCGTCCGGGGAGAGTTCTTGTTTACAGTACAACGAATGGATGCGAAAAAACTGGCTGTGACAATGGCGTCTGCATACACTGTGGAGAGGCACTATGTGGAAGACGCACGTTTTATCCTCGACGAAACGGCAGACTCTCCCATTTTCTTGCGTGTGAGCGACAATGGGGAGTTCGTTCTTGTCGTTTCTTCCCATCATCTGTTGCTGTTCCTCCAGAGTCATAAATCCCTCTCTTTGGTTGGAGAAGCCACGCTTGATCTGAAGGAACCGATCATTGACGTTGCATTCGATCACTACCTTCGCGCTCTCATTGCAACTCCCTCGTCGATTCTCCTTTCATCCTCTTTTGTGACTCTCCCGTCGCCTATTCAGGATGTTACAGTAAACGAAGGAAAGCCAACGTATACACTTCCGCTTCAGCTTCTTCACGCGTACCAAAACCGGTCGCAGCCTCTTCTCTCCATGCCTTCACTGGCTCTCTGCATGTACTACGGCAACTACAAGGTTCTCGTGGCCGTTTTGCACTCACTGGCTCCGGCTCTCCAGCAGGAGTGCCAGCAGGTGGAGGAAAAGAAGAAGTGGAGCGACACATCGGCTCCCGTGTTTTCCACACTGCGATCTCTCTTCCATTGGTCTCCAAACGCATTGGATTTGGATTTGCCCACCGATGACGATACCATTCAAAGGTTGGTTCACACCTGTTGTCATGCGCTGAAGACGTTGCGTTTCCGAGACGTGACGGAACAAGAAGTGAAATCGATTTGCCAGATGTTTCACATCTTCCAGACGATCCATTCCATTCGTTGTAACAGCGATCTGGACGAAGAGGCCTATCAGTATTTGCTCGCTGTTCTTGTACGTACTTGAAATACCTGTGAGTCTAGTACATGGTCCATTCCGTTTTCTCCCCAGTGTCCATCTGCTCTTCTGCCATTCTGCGAGCCTGCCTCTCCAATAGTAAAGATGCCCTCATGTCGGAAGCGCTGAAACTGATCGTTCAGTTCCGACTGCGAGGAAGCGAGGATGATGATATCGACGATGCCAGAGAAGAGGACGAAGACACCTCCATCCCGGAGTACGTCACTCTCGATAGCGATGCGCCATCTGGAAAATACGCCTCGCTGTTCACGTTCACAAGCAATCGGTACCACTATACTCCCACCGTGAAGCGTCAACCCAAAATGACGATGCCTGTGAACTACGAGGATGCTGTCGTCTGGGAAGACGTGAAACGGAGTGGACTCGTCTTCTGGTACCACAACAAGCAACTCTACTCTCATCTTGCCTTGAGGATTGCGATGGTGAGTTTCATCGAACAGGGTTAAGAATAGAACCAGTACAAGCTCTCGAAGAATCCGTACGATGCAGCGCTCTTTTTCGTTGCTCTTCGCAAGCAGAGCGTGTTGGCGTCTCTGTTCAAGATCGCCAAAAATGAAGTCGTTGGAACTTTCTTCCTCCGTGACTTCTCGCAAGAAGCGAACCGAAAAGCGGCGATGAAGAATGTCCACGTTTTGCTTTCTCGGCGAGAGTTCTTGAAGGCAGCTGCATTCCTCTTGCTGGCGGATAACAAGGAAACGGCGATCCAGGTGCTCGTGAAGAACCAACACGATCCCCAGTTGGCGCTATTCCTCAGTATTCTCCTTGAAGGGGACGATTCACCCACCTACCACTCCATTTTGAATACCCATATGAAGCAAGTGGCTGAGTTCACGGACGATGCGTTTTTGCAAGCTGTTGTTGCCTGGTGCAACCAAGACTATCTCGTCTCTCTTCAGGCTCTTCTCCACCCATTCTTCCCCGATTTGCTTCCATGTGAAGCCGTGCCGATCGACCGTTATTTCAAGGATATTCATAGCAACTGTGACTGTCTCCGTTCTCCCTCCAATGCAAAGAGCCATTCTACGGAACTCTTTGGTCCGTTTGTGTGCGATGAAGCCCTTCCCCTGGCCATTTCGATGATTCACTGTCCCTATTATCGCTTTGACGTGAATCTGTTCCGTCCCCTTCTCGGCTATCTCGTTTCTCACGTTATCCGCGAAGTGTATGATCGGGGCTATCTTGATGTTCTTTTCGGTATCATGAATGGTGAAATGATGTCACATCTTCGCCATCTCGATGTCACCACAGAGTCGCTTCCCAATTCAGTCAAAGCGATACTCAACGCAGCTTCCGTTGACTGGTTGGAAGGAAAGGACGTTTCCTCGAGTGATCTGTTCCCTTCTTCCTCAGTCGGTATGCAAACCTCCTCAATGGATTCATTGGTATTATCGCCTTCATTCTGGACTCAGTACTTCAACACGGAGATCCAGTCCGAATACATGTCGGATCTTTCCGTCCACATGATGGCACGCCAGGACGAGTCTCTCTTCCAGGCAGAGTCTCTCCTCGTCTTCGAGGAAGTGCTTCTTCACTCAAATTGCGCTTTGATCCAGTCGTATATTATCGAGCCACTGGCCTCAGGACGCCGCTCGCGACTCTGCAGCAGTGTCCCCACTTCCTGGCTGATACTCATACAGGCGAAGGAGCAGCATCGTCTCTCTGCTCAAACGGAAGCCATCCTGGAGTGTCCGCAAGGCAATTCCATTACAAAGCAAGCCATTTTGGCAGCGGTACTCATTGCATGGGAAACAAAGGACGATCATCTCCTCACTCTTCTCCTTCCAGAGTTGGAGAGTTCGGCTCCCCGTCAGTACCAAGCCATTCTGGATGCCATCGCAACCTCTCGCCTGTCCTTGGAATGCACGCTTCCAATCCATGCCAGTCGTCTCCAGTCCAGACGTCTTTCGCTTCCAGAGTGGTGTCTCCTTTTCTGCAGACTGCTGATGTACCACAACGTTGTTGCCTTCCTAAACCGAGTGGAATGGAAGTCCTGCGGTCATCTCCTCTCTCAGTGGGAACAGTCGCTACAGCGCCTATTGAAGCTCAGTACGCCTCTCTACACTGTGTCGGATTCTACACAAATGGGGTTTCTCTGTGAGCAAACATGTGGCTTCGACAACTCGGCGCTTGTGGAATTCCTCCGCGTCTACGTTGATTCGGATGCCTCTCCCTTCAGCGGTGTTTCCGCTCAGACGCTCTGGAAGCTCACCTCTTGCAGACAATCGCTCGCTACGATTCTCCAATCCTGCGAACAAGCCTTTCCTCTCCTTCGATGGAACGAATCGAGTGTTTTCTGGTTATCCTCGGACTTTGAATTCCACGTTACGCGGAAGGAAAAGGGAGTGTTGCGCATCATGTCACCGAAAACAACTTCGTCGTTGTGTTTTGCTCCACAGTTCCATTCGCTTCTTCTGCCTCCCACTTGTTCGCAGACGGAACTCCCTCCAAGAATCGACGTGTTGGCTCCCTCTCTCTACCAACCCCTTCTTTTCTTTGGTAGTCACACGGGAACCTCTCTCTCCGTCGGACTGATCGATATTCGATCGCAGCGCTGTCAGGTGAGTGGTTTCTTCACGAGTCAAGTATAGGTTCTTCCTTCCGTTCCTAACCACTCCCATCTGGTGTCCATTGGCGGCAACGCTCTGGGTGACCGGATTGTGTCGCTGACGCATCGAGGCACCGTTCTCCTGTTTGACAGCGAACGAGAGCAACTCCTCCAACAGCGACCTGCTTGGGACCGTGGTTCGTGCCTTGGAATGCAATGCGGATTCCTGACAGAAGCACTAGGATATGAAGTGTACAGAGGAAGTGGATTGGACAGACATTGCTATGTGAACATAGTGGATTATCGAGCAAAGGGACTGGAAGTGATGACGATGCGATTACGTAGGAGTAGAGAGAATAATGAACGGTAGCGATGACCACAGTGACTGGAAGTGTCTGGGATGAAAGGAAGAATCAACTGGTTGTGGTGAACAAGAAGAGTGCGCTGTGGATCAATCTAAACACGGTAGGACTGCTGACCGATTGTGATGGGTAGAAGCAGATCGTGCAAACCAAGAAAATGGAAGCAGACACACCCACCTTTTGCGTTGCACTTCGCGATCCATCAGTAGTCAGCCTATTGTCAATCTGAATTGTTGGTTCAACAAACACGACAAGGTACAAGTGCTACGAGCTTTTGGTACAAGAGATGATAGATTTTGTCAGATCAAGAAGCCGGAGTTGCTCCTTTTCAAGTTTCATGAGAAGGACAGTATATCGCTCCACGGATTTCACAACATCATTTACCAGAACGGAGGACTCTCCACTAGCGCCCACTACAAATTAGCTAACCCAAACAACCTGACAATTCTTGAGGTAGATGATGAAATTGGACTCGTAAATGGGGACACACTCCTCTGCGACCTTTTTCGGGCTAACTGTGACTACGGCGCGGTCGGTATAGGAATCGATTTGTGATTTCGTACTACTATTACATTCCTTGGAATGTATATCTACGCATACGTCCACACGATATCAACACGTACATTGTTTATATAAAGCGACAACGGTAGGATTCGATTGGAAGCGGTTCATGCTCACTTTGGCAGCGTTAAACAGACACAACGTGTGTCGAATGATAGATTCCAAGACCTTCAATTCTGTTTGATTGTCGTGTAACTTGAGAAGATCGCTTCGGTTGGAATCGCCTCCCTGTTGGATTTTCGCTGACAATTGAACGGACATAGAATAACTAAAAGAAATGAAAGAAAAATGAAGCAACTCTTGTCATGTGCAACCCGCGGGAATATGGACTACAGCTTGAAGAGAACAAATCGACTGACAGAGTTCAGTTTCATTTGTGAACAAAATGGATCCAGCGATTATGGCGGCGTTGTCTCTTCACGAGTATTCTCTTGGTTCAATCGAAGTAATGACAATCGAATACTCTAATGGTGATAGAAGGAGGATGACTCCTATCGGAAGATGAAGATGCTGGAAGAGACGATTGACGATATCGATGTGAAGGTACGTCGCTGATTCGTTGGTTCAGTGCGTCTAGTGTCGTTATCTCCGAGAGGACATTACAAATCTTCGCAAGGAACTCATTCACGCGAAGGAGGTAACCGAGTTGTCGGAGGAGTTGATTGTAGGACGTAAAGCGAATTACAAAGGGTTGTCGGAGCGTAGCACAGTTCATTGAAATGGTAGAGGACGACTATGCGGTCGTTCAGATGGGCGAGAGTTCGTCCGTCTACTCCGCTGTCCTAAGGTGTGCTATTTTTCCTTTTTTTACTGTGCAGCACATTAAATAAGGACCTTCTGAAGTCTGGGTGTAGTGTCTGTGTGCATCCTCGATCAAGTGCCGTCGTTGACATTCTTCCTCCTCAGGCAGACAACGACATCAAAATTATGACAGAGAAACCGACCGTAACATACCAGGACATTGGAGGACTCGACGTACAAAAGCAGGAGCTTCGAGAAGCAGTGGAGCTTCCGCTTCTGCATCCTGAGATCTTTTCGCAGATTGGAATCGATCCTCCTCGCGGCGTACCCGTGTGATCTCAATCTCACCTAGGTGTTGATGTACGGTCCTCCGGGAACGGGAAAGACAATGCTGGCGAAGGCGGTAGCCAACGCCACGACCGCCAACTTCATTCAGGTGGTCGCCAGCGAGTTCGTACAGAAGTGGCTCGGCGACGGTCCTCGCATGGTTCGCGACATCTTCAGCAAGGCGCGCGAGAACGCTCCCTGCATCATCTTCATCGACGAAGTATCGCCATGGGGCGCCTGTGACGTAGATCGATGCCGTTGCGCTGAAGCGTAACGACTCCTCGCGTGGCGGCGACCGTGAGGTCCAGCGAATTCTGATGGAGCTCCTCACGCAGATGGATGGTTTCGATCAGACGACCAACGTGAAGGTGATCATGGCGACCAATCGTCCGGAAATGTTGGACCCCGCGCTGATGCGTCCGGGACGTCTGGATCGCAAGGTGGAGTTCCCGCTTCCCGACCGACGTCAGAAGCGACTCGTGTTCCAGGCGTGTACCGCCAAGATGAACCTGAGCGAGGAGGTGGATCTGGAGTCCTTTGTGAATCGTCCGCAGAAGATCAGCTGTGCCGATATCGCGTCGATTTGTCAGGAAGCCGGTCTACAGGCGATTCGCCACAACCGATACGTCATCCTCACCAAGGACTTGGAAAAGGCGTACAAGAAGGTGGTGAAGCGTGCCGATTCGGAGTATGAGTTCTATAGCTAAGAGAATGAGGTGTGAAGAATTGTTTGTTGCGTATTCCATGGTATTGGACTATTTGTAGAATATGGTGAAAGAGGTATTACGAATAATGAATCAACGCAAAAGGAGAGGCAGTTCTGATGATTAACAAACACATCATTCAAGAATCTCAATCGTTCCCTTGTTTCCATCCACACGAATACGCATTCCAGTTTTCAACTTCTTCGTCAAATCCATCACACTCACCACACAAGGAATACCCATCTCACGAGCAACCACACTTCCATGCGTTAATGGTCCTCCTATCTCAATCACCACTCCTGCAGCCGGAACAAACAGAGGAGTCCAACCAGGATCTGTCGCTTTCGCTACCAGAATATCTCCCTTCGTCAACACTGTCGTATCAGGATCTGTTGCCACGACAGCTCGACCCTCCACCACTCCTGCTGATGTCGGCATTCCCTTCAACACATTCAAAGGAAGATTATCCAATTCACGAATCGTCTTGTTCGATACCATCTTCATCACTCCTTCAGGTCCAAAAATCACACGAGGGAATTGCTTCTCATGAGCACTCTCATTCTCCTTTCGTCTCTCTTCTACAAGTCTCTTGAATTCACTACCATTCATCGTTCCATCCTCATATCCAAGCATCTCTTCAGATGTCAGGAAGAATGCGTCTTCTTCATTATCAATCAGTCTCTTCTCCTTCAGACGCTTTCCATTTTCAATGATCAATGAACGCAGATATCCCATCATCGTTATTATCATATACTTCGGATGCTCACGATACATCATCAAACACTGTGCCACTGGCAACTTACGCTTCACTCTCCAACGATCAAACCAATTCAACTTCTCCAACACACGCTTCGTCGCTTCTTCACGCTCACGACATCCAGCTTCTTCATCCTTGTATCCTGTTGAATCCAGATTCCAAGCCATCGTCAGAATCAACACAGGACGATTCTCATATCGAGGGGTTGCCACATCCAGTTCCATCGGTCCACGACGACCAAATCGTTCCATGAACACTTCCCATTCTTTCGCAAAACTGTGGCAGGTCTCATCTTCAGAAGAAGCACACTTCGCAATGAAAGAACGAACACCATCATTGTCCTTTGAATTGATCAACTCTTGTATCTGAACATGAATACTCTCATCTGACTCAGCCAACCTGTGTAACAGAATACTGATACGCATCGTCATGTGATTCATCTGACTCGCCAGATTCTCGGGACGATTGATCCACATCGCCTGAATCTCTTGATCCGAAAAACCGTACTTCTTCACAATCTTCGTAATCTTACTCTGAATAATAATCGAGTAGAACAGCTTTGGCAACATGGTAGGTACCAGACTGATAAACATACCCGAAATAATGGACTGAGCTCGATGGAATGAATAGGTGGAATCCAAAAGCACCTTTGCCTTTTCCTCCAAGAACAGGGACGTGAAGTAGTTAAACGTCTCTTCTATGCGGTGAGAAAGTGTTTCTGCAGAGGGTGAGAGCAAGAGATTCTTGATCATATCACGGGCCAAAGAGAGCATGAAGGATGTGTAAAGAGTCCACGAAGCAGAAAAAGGGACTGTATTCTTGTAGTAGGAATAGTCCTCTGCATATCCCTCCTCAACGATCTACAATCAATACGATTTCTCACTCCCACCTGTCCAATCTCCGTATCCATTTGTTTCTTGAAAATGTCTTTCATTATTCCACTAAACTATACCTACAACAGAAGAGGCGACGAACCATTGATGAACGAAGGTAAGCACAAGCATTTAGATACGGATATCCATTGATCAATCGGAAGTACTTCTCACTAATACCACCAAAGAAACGGAACATCGAGGCTCCCATGGGAGACATCGGAGTGGTCAACATTTGAACATGATCTATTTCTCATACATCAATACTATACATACTCAGAGATACCCACACACTCCAAATTGGATGAGAACGATTCTTCAGAGGATTCAAATCATCAGGAACATTCAACAGGGAAGTAATCGGACGCGCTTGAACTATGTACAATGTGTTCTGATAGAAACAGAATTCGATATCCATCGGCTTCCCATAGTATTCTTCTATTCCACATGCTGTCTTACATACTCTCATCACTTCTTCTTCACTGAATGATGAACGATTCGCTTCCTCTTCATTCAATTCCACACGACTCGTTCCAGCCTTCGGATAATTCGATACCAATTTGTATTCCTGATGACCAACACGTCTCTCTGTCACACGCATTCCATGCGAATCATAAGCCTTACGAACTGTCCAATGATCTGTGTTCACTTGACCACTCACTAACGCCTCACCCAATCCTTGAACTCCATCCAAGGATATCTCACCACGAGAACCCGTTTGCGCATCTGCCGTGAACAGAACTCCTGAACTCTCTGAAGGAACCATCACTTGAACAACCACTGCGATCGAAGTGTTGTAAGGAGCAAACCCATTCTCTTTACGGTACACAATCGAACGCTTTCCATAAAGAGATCTCCAACACGCCTTCACTGCCTCACAAACCGAGTCAACCTCAGCAGGAACATTCAGAATCGTATCGTTCATTCCTGCGAAACTCGCTTCATCCAGATCCTCTGTCACTCCAGAAGAACGAACTGCCAAAAGAGGACTGGGAAGAGAGGGATTCTCTTTCACCTGATTCAGAACAACCTCAATTGCATACTTGAGGGAATCTGAAACGGGAGTAGAATCCATAAGCGAATTGATAAGAGCACACTTGTCTTCAAGGGAACCAGAACAGTCTTCAGCCTTCTGAATGAGGGAACAAGAGGCTGCATATTCGTCAAATGCCGAGGCTTTCACGATGAAACCCTCGGGAACACGGAAACCACCGCGCGTGAGTTGAACGAGGTTATACCCCTTTCCTCCAAGAGTAGGAATGATGGGAGTGTCCTCCTTGTTCGTGATCTAGAGTTGAGGTAGTTAGGTAGTGTCTCACACTAAAGATATAATTCATAAGTTAAGAAGAGATGATGTAGTAAAGAAATTGTGACCAAAGGCTCATCCACTCTACTGTTGCGTTTTTGCTTAAAATCTCAGCTGTATAATACAGTTGCATTTCATTGATCTAATTATTACTCATGTCTTGTTGTGAGGATCACAGGGAGTCGTTTCCGATCACGTAGAATAGGACAAACGAATGCAACAGTCACTCTTACACATTTACAGCTACTTTGTTATCGTTTGTATTGTAACACACATGCGAATCACAGTGAGTGGGTTTTATGAACTGAATAACTCCAAACTTGCCATCACAGTCCCACGTCTTGTCCCTCATCGCTGCCTCTTCTTGTACGGCCTTGTCAATACCCACATTCACATTGCTCTTGAGAGTACGCAGTAGAAGAAGTGGACAGGGATAATAGCTACATTACACTCACCATTCACGATTACTCCAACACGCGCTCGTGCGGCGTCTCATAGGGCCAATGCAAGTCACCGACAAGTCGTCGATAGTTGGCGTCTCCCTTTGCGATCGCCAAATCCTGGCAGCTAAGCACCCGCGCAAGGGACAGAGGCATCTCCCAACCAGCAGAAGCAGTGCAGAGGAAGGGATGGGGCGCGATCGTCATTCGACCTGACTGAATGGCATTCTTAACGGTCGAATACACCCATTGCAACTCTACGCATCACCACCCCACTCCAAACGAACCCTCGGAAGGATGCTTCTCGAGCGCAGCCATCGTCGGTTCGATATCAGCGGGCGTCACATCCGACACAAACACCGGGTCGCTCTTGATGAAATAGGTGATCGAGAGGTCGTCGTAAACGTAGAGCAGCAGAGCCGCGAGAGCCAAATCGCAGAGAAGCTCCAAGCCGCAGTTGTCTGCAAAGATCGCAACGCGATGCAGAGATTTCGATTGGATGTATGTCCACAACGGCTTCCAGTCATCGACGAGCAAGGCGTCGCTCGCTGTTGATTGTGTACTCTCCACCTTTCCAGCGGACATGCTGAGATCTGCTTTGTTTCCCCACAGGTTGCGAAGAATGAAGGAATGGAAGACGGATTCCGACGGTTTCAATGATTCCACGGCCATGCGCACGAGGGGAGAGAGAAGCGTTGGAAGCGCAACCATCGCGCTATCGAGCGCTTTTTGCTTCATGTAGAAGAAAGGGTCTCTGGGAAGAGTTGGGTCGGGAAGCGATCGCTGGATGTGGTTCATGAGCAGGTACTCGTAGTTCTCCACGAGCCACCACGCGATCGAGTACCATCCCAGTTTCCGATTGACAGCTCGACGCACGTGGGGTAAGAAGAGAAGATCTAGAAGGGAAGAAGGACTTGTTATGTCCTCTAGGGGACAGTCATCTCGGATCGCGCAGGCAAGAGACTCGTACTGTGACTTGGCTTCTTCCGGGAGGTTTGGAATGGACGAAACCGTCTCGCGAATGATCTGCGGAATGCGTCGAGCGACAGTGATCCCTGTAAACGTTTCCTGGGTGGTAGACCAAGTCAAAAGAGTACGGGTCCGTCGCTTCCTCGGAGGGGCTCTGGAAGGGGAGCAGGAGTTGTTATGTACACAAACGTGTTCCATGATTCGATGTGGGTCCGCAATGCTTCTTCCGAAATACAGGTACAACCATCACATTGTCTTGTCGAAAATACAAGAAAACCGTATGAATTGAGAGATTTCACGAGGGATGGAAGGCAACCAATCAGAATTAGATTCACATAATCTCGAATCTTTGAAAAGGACGATCTAATGGAAAGAGAAAACCGATAGCAAAACCCTTCTAAAGAGAGATCTGTTCCATCCTCCGTTGAAATCCAGTGAAAACGACTTGAACGCACTGCCTTCACCAATGAAGATGGATCTATCTAGTTACAATGTGAAACAACGCCATACCCTCATTACGGGAGCATAATATCACCAATGTGTTCACGGGTGAGCAGTAATCGAGTAGAGCATTCGGGTCCGCCATTTCGGAAAAAACAACTAATGAAAGAAATCGTATCTGTTTTTGTCATCCGAGCAATTGTGCAAGATTTTTGGAGTGCACTCTGCATTCGATGAATCATTCGGATTTCGATAGCAGGCGCGATAGAAAGAATGAGAGAGCAAAAGGGGAAAAGGAGGAAGTGTATCGTGATATGGATTGAGTGATGACTGTAGAGCTCGTGAAAAGCAAAGCGAAGGGAAGCAAAACAAGAACTCGCAAAGGAAACGAAGTCCCTCCTACGATTCGTATTCATATTCGTATTCCGATTACTCCTACTCATCGAGGTCCCCGTCTCCTGTAAAGAGTCGTGAATGAACTCCAAGAATATGCAATAGAACCGATTCGACACACATCGAAACCGATCCAACAGAAGAGGGACGACCGATCTCATCTTCCTATTCGGGAACGTCTTCCGCTTCCTGATTTGGGGGCGATGAAACGAATGATGTCCAATCTTCACAAATCAAACCAGAATGCAGAGAAGAAGGAAAAGGAGTCGTGCAGAAGGAAACTGGAGGTAATTGACTCATTAGATTGTCTATCATAGGAATTAGAAAGGAAGCTGGGATATAGGTAATCTAAGATAGGAAATTGCTTGCTAACTGTTGAGGTTGTTTTGTTTCTTGGGAAACCGAAACGCCGTTTTGGGCGAAACGCTCATCTCTGTGGCTTGAATCCAAATAGCCATAGGAGGGAACCAGGATGAGTGACAACGTTGAGATTCCAAGTACTGTTTTGACTGAGGCAATCGAGACTCTCAAGAAGCAGAACACGGAGGCGACGGAGGAGAAGAAGGACCAACTCCTTGAGGAAAATGAGGTTGTGAGAGTGGATGTGCTGATGCAGATTGCAGATAAGAAGCGTAACACCCCCTTGGTGATCCAGCTTCCTCATCCCATTTTCAGTGTGGAGGAAGGTGACAATGCTATTTTCTTCATTGCGGATAACGACCAGCAGACGAAGAGCCGTTTGGAGGAGGTTCCTGTTCGTGGTGTGGAGAAGGTTGTCAATATTGGAAAGGCGCGTCTGCGACTGGGAACATACAAGTTGAAGCGTGAGCTTATGCACAACTACAGAGTCTACCTGGCTGATGAGAGCGTGACTCCCCTTATGCCCGCTATCATTGGAAAGAAGGCCATGGAGGCGAAGCGCTATCCGATTCCCGTGCGCACGAAGACCAAGGATGCACAGGGTCTTGCTGAGAACATTAAGAAGGCGCTGTCCTCTACACAGCTGTTCCTCTTTGGAAACCACACAAGTATTCGTGCCGCCCGCATCAACAGCAGCACCGAGGAGATTTTGAGCAACGTATGCGCTGTTTTGGATGGCGTGAACACGTACATCCCCTTCTTGTCTATCAACCGAATCTCCCTGACTCTGCCGGGAAGAAGAGGAGTTGTCATTTATCAGGCAGATGGCGATATTGTTTCAAAGGTGGCGATGATGACTCCGAAGGAGAAGAAGGCGTACGTGGAGAAGAGAAAGAACGTGAAGAGAGAGCAGATCATTTCCAATAGTCTGAAGGAACAGAAACAGAGAAAGATGGAGGAGGAGCGGAAAGCGCAGGAGAAGAAGGAAGAGGAGAAGGCAAATTAAACATATGTGTCTATTTGGTCTGTTTGTTGAATCGAAAACAGATGCGTGTCGTTGCACCGGAAGCTTCAATCCGTTGCCATCTCCAAACCCTCATTTGCGTACTTCGTTGATTCTACAATGGCGACCTTTGATTCTATTCAGACCGGAAATATACATATCGACCAGGGGGACAGAACGGAAAAGAACTTGAGCCCCCTCGCGTTGGATCGCGTACAATACAAACCTCGCTATCCCGACTGTTTGGAGGACCCCAGTCGGATCACCGTAGGCTGTTTTTGCTTTGATTTGAGGCGGTAGCTGGATTTCTATGACAACACCACGTTCAAGGACGTGGATCGCCCTCTGATTGAGAACTACTTCCCGAACATCGTCCGATTCCCGCTTATGAAGTTCACAAAGTGCGTGTTGGCATTGGGGGATGACATGTAGGGGTGACGGCAAAACGAAGGCCATGAACGTGGGTGTGGTGTTCTGCGGTCGCCAGAGTTCCGGCGGTCACAACGTGGTGGCAGGTCTGTTCGATTACCTCCACGCGATGAACCCCACGAGCAAGCTGCTGGGTTTCATCGGCGGCACCTCGGGTCTCTTCGAGGGTTCGTGCATCGAGGTGACGGAGGAGACGCTGCGTCTGTACCGCAACACGGGCGGCTACGATCTGCTGGGTCGTTCGGCGGATAAGATCTCGGAGGAGGACTACAGCAAGGTGGTTGCGTCGTGCACCAAGTTCAACCTGGACGGTCTGGTGCTGATCGGCGGTGCCTACACGGCGACGGACGCGACGCTGCTGACGGAGTTTTTGCTGAACAGCGGCGTGAAGACGCGTATCGTGGTGGTTCCCTGCGACTACTCGCGCGACCTAAAGAACAACTTCGTGGAGACGACGGTGGGCTTCGACACGTACTGCCGCACGGTGTCGGCGCTGATCGGCAACATCTCCACGGACTCGCGCTCCGCGGCTAAGTACTACCACTTCATCCGTCTGCTGGGCCGCTCGCCCTCGCACGTGGTGCTGGAGGCGGCGCTGCAGTCGCACCCGAACTACGCGATTATCTCGGAGGAGGTGGCTGCGAAGCGACTGACGCTGCTGCAGGTGGTGAACAAGCTGGCGGACGTGATCTGCGAGCGCGCACGCAACGGACAGAACTACGGCGTGGTGCTGATTCCCGAGGGTTTGATCAAGTCCATTTCGGAGTTCTCCTTCCTGCTGGACGAGATCTCCACGTACGTGAACAAGGGCATCGCGCGCGACGAGATCTACGCGAAGCTGACGCCGTGGAGCAAGGCGCTGTTCGACTTCCTGCCGCCAGTGATCCAGCAGCAGATCTTCAACCCACCCGAGTCGCGCGGCAACTTCCAGCTGCACGCCATCTCGACGGAGGTGATGATCGCCAACCTGGTGCGGCAGGAGCTGCAGCGACGCAAGGAGGAGGGGCTCTACGACGGCAAGTTCGACTGCCAGACGCACTTCCTGGGCTACCAGGCGCGCACCTCCTTCCCCTCGCTCTTCGACTGCGACTACGCATACGCGCTGGGTCGCGAGGCGGCAGCGCTGGTGCAGAACGAGCTGACGGGATATCTGGTGACGCTCCGCAACCTGAAGGACGAGCCGAAGAACTGGGTGCCGTTCGCGGTGCCGCTGCTGGCGTGCACGACGATGGAGGCGAAGCAGGGCGTGTACCGTCCGTCGATCCCCGAGTCGAACGTGGACATGACGGACGCGCCGTTCCAGAAGTTCGTGGAGCATCGCGACGCGTGGGCAGTGAAGGACGACTACTGCAACCCCGGCGGCGTCCAGTTCGGCGGAGCGGGCAGCTGGAACACGACGCTGTCGCTGCAGATCGAGAAGCACGACTACCTGAAGCGGATTCAGAAGCTGCGTGCTCAGCTGAAGACGATCGAGACGATCTGTCTGCCTGGTTGCGACGACGTGTTGATCGACTCGGCGATCGCCGCCACGGAGGGCGTGATTGGACAGCTGGAGATTATCAAGAAGAGACTGTAAGAATCGTTGTTTATCCCTTATCTCTACGACCTGTTTGTTCGATGAAGGAAAGAATGCTATTTGTCAAAAGAGTATCGTTTCAACAGATCATCAAGAAGTTTGTGACAAGTGTTTTTTTGTTTTGAACTGACCAATGGTACACTATTTCATTCACGCGTTATCACGCTTCAATCCGCTTCATTATAGCAGGTATCCATATTTAGGTACAGCCTATGAATATGACCCCTAATTTTATCTCTTCGATTCGGTTTCTATCTGAGACGGTTATACTATCCTTGCTATTATGAGTACTACTATGAAATCGGAATCCAGTGCATCTACTGCCCCAGTATACCTTGTACCAGTTACGGGCGTTGTTACCGAGAATGCCCAGCCGGCGCCGGCCTCTGGAAATGGAGCGCAAACAAGCTCTGTAATGTACCAGATGGTATATCCATCTGGGACGCAACCTGGGACGCTACCGGTGATGACCGTTGTCACCTATCCACCCCAGCAGTATGGGCCCGTGAAACCGATTCCAGATGAGTAGGGATGGATTCAATTGCTGATTCCTAGAATTTCAGATGATCTCTATTTTATCATGTCTTGGAGATCTTTTATGATTACAATACTTGTGTTCAATGTATTCCTTTCTATATAGTCTAATTGGTAGTTTATTATTTCGATCTTCATCGCGGAGAATAGTTTAATCACAAACGTAATCGGTGCCGTATATTTCTGTGAATATTGCGGCTGGTTAACAGTTGTTGTATGAAATGCATGATGTGAAATCACTATAGTATGCTGTGGGGAATGCACTCTCGGTGATAACGTCGGCCTATGTAGCCTTTTCAATGTTTTATGCGGGATCGGAATTGAGGGATCGTTCGTACACATTAGCGGGAGTGTTCTATATATTTATCACCGTTTTCTTTGTAGGATTGATTGTGAAGTGTTTACTGTAGGTAATCATACTCGTCTATAGCATTGTGTATTGTGTTAAGGCAATGAAGGTGTCAAACGATTATACAGATATTCAGATTAGGAATGTCGCAAAGAGCGAGGCTTGGAGGGAATCACGTTCTTCTTGAATAGACATCGTTACTGTTTGTTGAATAAGCAATTTGTGAGTATGCTTACACTGTTAATCACTTCCATCCCCTCTACCATCTTTTCACCCCCTCTCACTCCTCCATCACCCCTCCCCCGCACCTTTCTCCCAACAAACAACCCCACTAAAGGACTGCGCAATTCACATGTTTCTGTTCAAAAGCTGGTCTGTAGACCGATGTGACACATACTTCGCCACAACCACGTTCTTCTCCTCTCCCGAATGGAGCGCTGTTACATAGTACATGGAGGAAGGAACGACTCCCGACACCCATTTCCTCACCGATTGCCGCAGTTGTACAGGACGTTGCGGCTCCTCCCTCTTTGTTTCCACTTTCTTCTTCAGTATAGGACGCTCCGAACGAACTCCAAGACAGTCGCAGCAAATGTGGTACTTCCGACTCCCATTGTGATACACGTACATACGTCGAGGATGGGTGCGTTGACAGAACTGGCACAAGACTGGACCGTTGTGGTCCAAAACTCCACTCCGAAGAGGTGTGCTCATTCACAACAAATGAATGCCGAGTCATGACTTGCCTCGCATTCTGATTGGCTGGAGGCACTTTTCTCCCTACCAATCATCTCACGCCAAAACCCCGTTCGGTGATGCTTTTGTGTTTCTCTCAGTCAATTCAATATCATCGTCTTTTGGAGTCGGAAGAATTCATGATAACGAAAAATACCTTGAAATAAAGAACCGCCACCAATCCATGTCCCAACAAACAACCCAACATACGAAGAAACATAGCACAACGACCTTAGAAGGCCCTCAGAATCGCCGTAGCTCCGCAATTGCACTGGCAGTGCGAGCCCGTGTTGACGCAGCTGCAACTCGTGTCCCATTCCTCGGCAATGAACTCCATGCTGCACGCGCTTGCCGCCGTCGTGAAGCTCGTGAAGCGCTCCGGCACCTCCAAGAAGAAGCTCTCCCACGCCGCGCGGAACGTCGACGCGTCGTACGTCACGTAGTACGTTGTGTCCGCCTCCCACGCCTCCGGGTTCTCCGCCACACACTGCATGCCCGAACACACGGGCGTCAACGATACGATCGGACGCACGCAGTCCAAGCACCGCACCGTCACCGGCTTCACCGCCACTGCCTCGCGGTTGAACGTCATCACGATCGGCGCGTTTACAGCCACGCGCTCCGCACCGTCCACCGGCGTCACGCTCTTCAGCTCCAGCGTCATCTCTACACCTCGCTTCTCCCACACACTCCTACTGTCCGGCGAAGCCACACGCGACACGAAGGACACCACGCAGTTGGCGCCGTCGCGCTCGCACATCATCGGGTTCTGAACGGCGTCGCCCACCGTCGCCGGCAGACGCAGCTCGCAGTCGTGTAGATGCGGAAGCAGACCCGTGTGCACGAGAAGGTCCACGTAACCCTTGCGAGCCTCGAAGCCGGAACGCATCACCAGCGGCGTTGTCGCCGAGTCGAAGACGCGGTGCACCGTCGCCTCACCGCGCTGCGAACAACGCAGCTCGTACGTGAAGGGCTCCAGCGAGGTCACCGGCTCCGTCAGCGTCGCCAGCAACACTTCCTCCTCCCGCAGCTCCGCTACCAGCAGCGTCGTCAGCGCTGGCTCCATCGCGTCCATCGACACCGTGAACTCGAATCGCTCCGCGTTGTCGGGCATCGGCTTCGCGTCCAGCAGCGCCCACGCGTCCTCGCCGTGCAGTCGCTGCACCGCCTCCAGCGACACGAAGCCCAGCGAGCACGTCGCGCCCGCAGGAAGACGCTCCTCGCCGCGCAGAGACACGCGCAGCTGGTCGTGCTTGGCTCCCTCGATCATCTCCTCGCTCAGCTCGAAGCGCTGCGTCAGACCGCCACAAGCCACCCAGATCGCCGGGTCCGAACCCAGTTTCACACTTCCGTCGAACGTGATGCGGAACGTCGGCAGACGGCTCTCGGGAGCCACCGACTCGATCGAACGCACACGCAGAGGCGAAGCCGCGCTCGCCGTGGTGAACAGGTCCGCCTGCGTAATCGTCGCCAGCGAGTGGCGCGCCACACAGCTCACGTAGTAGTGGGTGCGCGGCTCCAGATTCTGCAGGAAGACTGTGTGCTGCTTGCCCATCGAAGTGAACTGTCCCTCCAGAATACCCGCAGCCACCTCCGCAACCAGCTCTTCAGGAGCCACCAGCGACTTCGCAGCCACACAGTAGACCGCATCGACGACCGACGTGGTGACGTCGAGGACCGCCGAGGAGCCCGTGACCGAGCCCTCGCGCAGCTCCATCGTCATGCTCGTCTCCTCCTGCGCCAGCGTGGTCACCGTCAGACGCTTCTCCACCTCCACACGCGGCACCTTCACGACCAGAGCGTACTCGCTCTCTGGACGCAGACCCGCAAACACAGCACTCATTCCCTCCTCACCGCAGACCAACGGCAGCGAGACCTCCATTCCCTCGGCGTCCGTCAAACGAGCCGTCGCATCCAAACAGAAGGGCGACGCCACCTGCAACGTCACGTGCGTCGCATGCACCTCGGTCGTGATCGTCACCTCCGAAGCCTCCACGCTGTGCAGCGTCTCCACCGTCACCGAACTCCACGCCGCCTGCTCGGGAACCGTCTGCTCCGCCGCAGCAGCCACACGGCACTCCACGGGACCGGGAGCGAACTCGGACACGGGAATCAGCGCCTCCAACGCCGTCACGAAGCGCGTGACACCAAACACGGCGTCGCTGGGACGCTTGCACTGAACGACATACACACTCACAGGCGCGGTTGCGAAGACCGCTGCGGGCGTCCACTGGAGACGGAGTAGCTGGGCCTCCTTCTCCTCGGCAGTCACCTCCACAGCGCCGTAGGGAAGCTCCGAGGCAACCGACGTCACCGTCAGCGACGCGGGCGTGCCCGACGTCTCTCCCAGCGTGAAGTAGCACGTGATCATCAGACTCGACTCCGCCTCGCTCACCGCCGTGTACAGCGTCGGGCTGAGCGTGGTCGCAGCCGCAACAGCCTCGCCGTTGCAGGTCACCTCCAGATAGCTCGCGAAGGCGTGGAGACTGACCGGAACAGCCACCGACACCGTCACCGCCACTGCGTTGCCCTCCGCCACCTGCGAGACCACCGCCAGCTCGGGAGCCGCCGGCTGGATGCGCAAACGCTCCTCCGCCAGCAGATCGTCGAAGTCGTAGGGCGTCTCCATATCGGGCGAACTCAGACCGTAGGCGTTCTCCGCACGCAGCAGAAGCGACACGTGTCCGGGAAGGTAGGCGAAGGGTCCGAAGCTGCGTGCCGTGCTGTCCACACGCACCTCGGGAAGCAGAGGCGGCTGGAACGCCAGGTAGTACGCGGTCACGGGGTAGGGAGCGTCCACCACCTCCGGAGCGTCGAAGCGCACAGTGAACGAGTCGCTGCCGGGAACCACCTCCACGTTTCTCGGAGCGCTTGGCGGCAGCGGCGCCGTCGTGAAGGTCACGTCCAGCGGCGTCTCAGGAACCACGGCGTCGTTGAGAGCGCGCCAGCAGGCGGGGAACACCATCTTGTACTCGCCGTAGCGCAGGTAGTTCGCGATGTCGTGAGCGTCCTCGTTCTTGGGAATAAAGTCCGCGAACACGCCGCCGTTGCGATGACGACCCACCAGCGACGTCTTCGTCGCGTTCACACGCAGTCGGTAGCGGTCGCTCGCGTCGCTCGTCGACACCACCTCCACCTCACAGTCGGGAAGCGGGGTCTTGATCGCCAGCGTCGAGAACAGCGCGGCGGAAGGTCGGCGGGACACGTGCGTCATGCCCTCGTACGGCATCGTCTTCACCGTCGGAGGAATCGGAATACACGTCTCCGGAATCACCTCGGGCTCCCACTCGCCGCTCAGAAGACAATGACGCGTCCACATGCCCGTGTAGTCAGCAGGACAAGGAAGCGTGAAGCCCTCACCAGCAAGCGTCTCGCCCCACGCGCCCTCAGCGGCACACACATTGCGCACACAGGCGTCCACGATCGAGGTTGCCCACACTCCTCGGATGTCGCAGTACAGAAGCAGATTGCCATTGTAGCCCTCGGGACACGGCGCCGTCGCGTTCGTGTTGGCCAGCGTCGCAGAGAACGCCTTTCCGTCCACCGTGGTGGCTCGACAGATGATGGGACGACACTTTGACATGTCGTAGTCGCTCCACAACGCGCCCTGCTGGCAGGTGCGCGTCTTCTCGCCCATGAAGCCGTCGCCGCAGGAACGACTCTCCGTCTCGCCCACGTTCACCAGCGTTCCGTCGTCGTTCGTGCAAGCCAGACGCGTGCACGTCGATTCCTTCAAGTGCAGCTCCGATCGCATCGTCTCCTCGTTGTACACACACTCGTACGTCATCGCGCCATCCATGTTCACATAGCACGCCACCGACAGCGTCTCGCCCACCGGCACCTTCGTCACCGTGCCGTTGCCATGGTTGTACGCGCAGGGCTGCTCGCAGCGTGACTCGTCCACCTCGCCCCATCTGTATCCGTAGCACTGACGACGACGCATGCCCTTGCTGCCTCCCACGCACGGCGCCTCGCTCCACTCGCCCACGCCCGTCTCGCTCCACTCGTCCTCCGCTTCGCAGCGACACGCCGACGCGTCCAGATCCTCCCAGTGACCCGTAAGCGCTCCGCACGTGCGCGTCACCGACACGCCGTTCATGCACGTCATCGCCGGAGACTCCTCGCCCGCTCGGCGCTGGTTCCAGAAACGACCGAACTCGTCACGTGCCTCGCAGAAGCACGCCGACACGTCAGGCTCTGCCATGTGACCGTCCTCCTGGCATCCGTAGACGATGGAACCCACGTCGCACGCCTCCGTGTGCTGCTCGCCGAAGCTCAGATCGAACTCTCCCGCACACTTGCACAGATCCTGAATGGGAGCCTCCCACATGCCGTTATCGGCACACGTGCGAGAGCGGAAGCCCACGTCGCACAGAATCGACACCACCTCGCCGGGAGACGACTGACGCCAAATACCCTCGCTGCCGCAGAAGCAGTTGCTCACGTCGCGCTCCTCCCAGAAACCGTCCAGACCGCACACGCGCGTCATCGTTCCCTCCGAACACGACGAGGAGGCGATGTCGCCCGCCAATGTCGTCGCGAACGGACCCTCTCTGCCGCACTTGCAATCACTCAGATCCACAGGGTCGAAGTAGCCCGAGTCCGCGTTGCAGGTGTACACGCGTTCACCCACCGAACAAGCCTTGCCGTAGCTCTCGCCGGGAGGCAGCAACACCTCCTGCTCGTCCTCCGTGTACGTGCATCTGCAGTTCTCGTTGTTCACGGGTCCCCACACGCCATTCACGTTGCACACACGTGATCGCTCGCCGTGCATGCAGCCGATCGTCACCGTCGTCGGACGCGTTCCCACAGGAACCTTGTACCACGACTGCTGCGACGGACACCACTTCACAGGACACTGGTTCTGGTCCACAGCTCCCCACTCTCCGTCAGGACCGCAGAAGCGCGTCTGTGTGTTCTCAGGGTCGGGCACTCCGTCCGCGTCGAAGCAAGGCGCCGTAGCCACCGTGTTCACAGGGGTCGCGTCGAACCCATCGAGCGCCTTGCACATGCAGTTCGAGTAATCGATCTCCTTCCATGCGCCCTGCTCGTCGCACTCGCGCGTCATCTCGCCAGCGGGACACGCCTTCGTCGCCGTCTCGCCGCTCAGCGTGCGTTGCCATCCGCTCTGCGGACTGCAGTAGCAAGCTGACCGATCATAGATCTCCGTCCACTGTCCGTCCGTGCCGCACAGACGACGCACGAATCCACTGCCACATCCAGCGCGTGCATAGCTTCCCGCGGGCGTCTCGCTCCACACGCCCTCCGCAGGACACTTGCAGTTGAAGTTCTGCACCTCGCCCCAGACGCCCGTCGACAGACACTCGCGCGTCAGCTTGCCGCGGTTGGCACACGTCACCTCCACGCGTGTGTTCAGCTCCGTCTGCGGCCAGATGTCGTCGGCGGCGCAGGCGCAGTCGTCACGGACCAGCTCCCAGTGACCCACCTCGTTGCACTTCACGACCGTCATGCCGAAGGAGCAGCGCTTCGTCAGCTCCTCGCCCACCAATCCGTCCTGCCAGCCGGGCAGCTCCGTACACTCTGCCGTTCACATACAAATTCGCACCTACTGCACAGGTCGTCGTAGTACGGCTGCTCCCAGACGCCCGTCGACAGACACTTGCGCGACACCACCACGCCGTTGTCGCAGTGGTTGTCGCTGTTCGTCTCACCGTAGCTCGTCTCGCGGAAGTACGCGGTCTCGGGACACTTGCATCGCGAGGAGTCGATCGCTCCCCACTTGCCGTCCACGCCGCAGCTGCGGTACTCCACGTTGTCTCCGCAGGCGCGCGAGGCCACCGAGTCGCCCTCCGTTCTCTCCCATCCGTCCTCCGCAGGACAGACTACGTGGAAGGGAGTGAAAAGGCCCTACAGCAACTGCCGTCCTGCTCCACCCAGGTTCCGGTGAAGTCGCAAAGCATCCGCTTGTCGCCCTCGCCGACGCACAGCTTGTGACTCTCACCACGCGGCGTGTCAGGGATGCTGTTGTATCCCTTGCACACTACATGCTCGTCCATTCCGCCAACCGCTACCTGAAGCCTGCGAACCATCGTAACTGCCCCAGCCCTCGGGCTCGCAGAAACGCTTCATCTGACCTCTCGGCGTTTCGATGATCTCAGAGCTGTCGACGCGCACACCCCACCAGCGGTAGCCATACTCATCGATCTCCGAGCGGCAACCTAGCGAATCAAATCACTCCGGCAAGACGCTACGGCACTCTTCTTTCGGAGTCCACGTCCCCTTATAGCACGTGTAAAAGACACTTCCATAATGGGTTTCGTTGCACGGAATGGTCACCTGCTCCATGAAGAGTCCCTCAGGAAGCCGGGGACTCTCCACGGACGGGCAACGCCACTCCAATTCATTAGAAGACACTAGACTAATCACAGTGAACTACGGGTGATGCAAATCGATGCGGAACGAACAAAAGTGAATAAGCCAAGCATATCAAACGATTATCTCCACAACAAACCGAAAGAACCTCCCATTCACCTTCCCACACAATTCAGCAATAACCGCGACTGTCGGAGATCTCTTCAGCTACTGGTTATTATTGGTTAATAACTACAAAGAGACCACAGCAATGCCAAGAATGCGTACTGAGACTAATCAAATTTGAAAACAAACACATCAATGTACATAACAGTTAGGAATCATCCTCCGAAGAATCGTCGCCGCTGCTTTCATTATCCTCCTCCTATCCAATAATACCGCAATTCCATGAGTACCTCTTTCCTCTCGCGTTCGTATTCCCGTTTCTGCTGCTGGATTCTCTCTAAGATCTTCGCAGCAACCGGGTCATTTCGTCCATCAATTCGATCCTTCACATTCTGCTTGTTCAGCGGGTCGTCGATGTCATGAGGCTTCTCGTGTCTAGTTGTGATACTCTGTCATTCCTCCTACCGATATGGGCAACTCGCACCTCGAGTGCAGCAGCCACGAGCATAGAAGGAGCACAATTGTGGAAGGTTACGCTGATAGAACGGCTTCTTTCGCGCCAAACGCACCAGTTGTGCATTGGTCTGCGCCTTTCCGTAGGGGAGCTCTCCCGCTGCAGCCTATTTGTGAAGGTACGACAGCACAGATACTTTCTTCTCCATTTCCTGCATGTACACACCGCGATTGGCCTCCTCCCTCGGAACGGTCAGAACTTGCTGCTGTGCAAGGAATGTATCTCTCACTTGCACAGGAAGACCATAGGTCAGATCCAGAACGCAGCATTGGCACACGTTCTTTGTTTTGGCGCATAACTGGCACACCTGTGTTGATTTGTATCGTCCTTCCGAACCGGCCTTCCAGCGGAAGTTCGTAAACGGTCTACCACAGCTCTTGCATCCCTTTCCGTAGGGAATTCGAATCATGCGAACGTATGGATTATCTCCAAGACACGTTTCGCATAGAATAGGGAACTCTCCATCATCCGACTTCTGGACAGTTCTGTCGTGCTTAATTGCAGTTCCTCGGTCTGTCGACATCCTAGTCAATTCGATTGTGGATGAATGAGGAAAACACTGAACGGGGTTTCACTTCTCGATTCAAGAAGTGACTTGGGAATTCGGGAACAAACAGCAAAACTCAGCAATTCACTTTCCTTGCAATAATTGGGAGGAAGAGTTCTCGTTCCTTTAACTCGATGCTCCCACACGCTGTAAACTACCAATACTATTCCTAGCACGATAATGACTCCAATTCCGCCTATTTGAAAATAGGAATGACAGTGCTTCTCCTCCACTACACTCCAAACAGCTGTACTCCCGTCCTGATAACATGTACGGTACATTTTTCCAACGAAATTGCCGAGAAGAGAACAAGACAATTGGACTCTCTCATTAACCTGCGTTTCGGGCCAAATTCCATCTGTTGGACATGATAATTGGATGCTCATGACATGTACTCTTTTGAGAGGCAAAGCGCTGTAAAGAAGAAAGAGATGTGGTTAGGTAATCACGGTCGATTTGACTTTGAAGAGAGTATGTACGTTCAAATGTGGATAAGAATGAAATGGTAACACGATTGCACTGGAATGACGTATTGGTGATAACAATCAATCCATTATACTATATTTGTTGTAATATATCGATACTGTTAATCATCCATTGCTTTTTCGCCTTGATTGATCATGAATACAGGTGAATGCAAACCCATAGTTATCATGTATTCCGATCACTGGTCATGCACTAACTTCAGTAATGTCATCTCGGGAGAAAAAACTGACGAAGGAAGAGCGGATTCAGAAAGCGAAGGAGGTACTGAATTCAGAAGAGTTCGCAGAACCCTGTTCTCCAACCAGGAAGGCAATCATGTACAAAGAACGTCAGTTCGAGAGGGATTATCCCAACATTTCTATTAAGAAACTCTGCGAACTTGTTGGATGCACAACTACGAGGTATTATCGCAAATTGGAGATTCTCAAAAATGGTTTTGAGTATGAAGATGAAGCGCGATTTCACACGTTCAATACAAGCGAGCGCATTCTGTTGATATCATCCTTTGTAGCGGCTGCGGAGCGAGGAGAGTGTATTTGTTTGGATAAAGCTATCGAGATTGGAAACAAACTGATAGGGCTGCGCGATCCTGCTTTCCAGATGGGTCGTTCTCTATCAAAGACTACGATGCGGCGTTGGGTGAGAAAGCAGAATCTGGAAGTATCGAGAGCGGTGAAAGAGAGCGTGCAGGACGTGCCAAGCCGACTGACGATGATGCGCTTGTTTCTCAATTTCAATCATCTTTTGAAGACGGAAAACTATTCCAGAGATCTCATCATCAATATGGATGAGGTGTTTTTTCCAACGGAGTCTGAGTTTTCTCAGGGGTTTGCTATTCACCCAAGTCATCTTCCTCCTTTGCGCATGCATTCTCCAGACAGTTCATTTGTCACTTTGGCTTTGGCGGTGTCGGCAAATGGTGATGTCTTGATGCCCTCTTTTGTTTCTCCTCTTCGCATCAACCAACTCATCTTGAAGCAGTATTTTGTCAACAATCCTCTTTGTTTCGTCCAGCCATCCGGTTTCATGACTGGAAACATCTTCATCCGATGGGTCGAGAAAGTGTTGTACCCTTACATTGAGTCCAGAAGAAAAGACAAGAATCAACATGCCTTATTGATTTGTCGTTCCTATTCCTCCCGCACCAACACTTCTGTCATTACGGTGCTGAAGCAGAAGAACATCGATCTGTTGATTCTTCCTACCCATGCCGTGAGCAGAGTCCAGCCTCTCACTCTCGGTGTTCTTCCATCTCTCCACCAGGAGTTTGATAGTCTTTACAAGGGAAGCGGAGAGGTTATTACCCTTCTTGCATATGCAACCCATTCGTTCAAAAGGGCAACAACTACAGAGAATATAACGAAGGGATGGACTCTTTCGCACCTCTTTGATAGTGATTATCAGTCGTTTGCTGATCAGTTCCCTGAAGAAGTGCCTTCTCAATCTGCATTTGATGACAAACAGTCTAACTATTTTGTGTCATGTACATCCAGCCTCCCTTGATGGTCGCTGACTCTAGTTGTTTTGTGTTTGTTGTGAATCCGCGAGCAGTAGTTTTATGATAATCAAGACTTCATTATTCATCGCATAATAATCTCTGGGAAAACCCTGTACCCTTAAATCCGTATAGCACAGACAAGTCTCTGGTTATACGAATCTGTCTGTTTCACTTTTCCTTGGGAATCGCTTCGTGTGATGCATTTCAGTATTATCCAATTTGCTCTGCAAAAGTCGAAGCAATCGGAGCCGCAGAGTAACCTGGAGAAATCGAGTTGTGACTCTATCTACAATCCCTATGCCCCTATTTCGCTGTCGGCCTCTTCAGGCTACAGGTATCGAAGTATCAATGTCGGTAGGATTCAGAGGGGCTGCATCAAACATAGAAGTCGAATCCATCCCAAGCGTTCATTCATACCAGAGAAATGAGAGTCCTATGGATGATCTTTCTGTGAGCCTTTTGGTGCCTGTATAATTCATAGACCATTCCATGTTTTCAACACAATTCTACTGGATCATGTTGGTATTCGTGTTGTATGTAACGTAGACGGTAACGACACACTAGCTATGAGTTTTGGTTTATCGCTGTAGGTGCGTGTTCTGTCTGTTTATCGTAGTACCTCACAACAGAAGAAGCAGAATTCGTTTGGCAAGTGTTCGGGTTGTTCATCTCTTCGTGTCCGTCCAACCGTTTCTTTTTATTATGTAGGTGTCCCACTATAGCAACTACAGTGTGTCGTCAATCAATCACGATAGTACTCGTATCATTCTGCTTTGGTTGTGAATGATAGTTACGTATAATAGCACGATCACCCCGTCCCAAAACTGCTTGTCCACTATAAAGAAACCCCCTTCGTCTTTGGAGAACTCAGAGATGAATCAATCTTCAGTGAGCAATTGCAGCCACATTTCACCCATTGTTATTCATTCCTCCTATCGCATGTTGTCCAATTCTCGTTGCTCATCTCTTCCTGAATGCAATACGACGTCATGCATATCGAATGCTTCTTCACTCCCTCTGTATGCTCCTCCGTACAATGAAACTCTCGAAAACCACCAGACTGCTCCCCCTGAATACCAGGAGAATCAGTCACAGCAAGTTGAAAAGAAAGAAGACAGTATTTCTTCTGTCCCGAAAGCAGTTGATCCGCCACCAAAGAAAGGAATTTGGACGAAAGAGGAGGATGACTATCTTCGAAATGCCATTAAAACAGTTCCAAAGGAGAATAAGATTGACTGGAAGGAGATTGCAAAATTTGTTCCAAATCGATGTGCTGAGCAATGCAGAAAGCACTGGGAGAACATCCTGGATCCGGAACTGAAGCGTCTTAGCGAATAGTATGATTGCGTCCATCATTACAGAATAGTCCCTTCACTGCTGACGAATATACGATTATTCGGAAAGAGATTCTCATCAACAAAGGGAGTACCAGAAGCGTTGCAAGGGTAAGACAGGATGATTACTGTAAATGATAGAAGTTGCATCGAAGGGAAGGGGACATTAAGGCAGCAATTGAAAAAATGAAGACATTCGTAAACTACTATTGATCATTTGTTTATTGGTTTTCACTAGATGCAGGCCTTCAGCTATCTCAAGCAGCGCGGACTCGTTTATCAGTCATCTCAACTGATAGAGGAAGCGCTCAAAGCCATCACCTCTTCGCAATCGGTTTATCTCGGAATCGATCCAACAGCAAAGGGTCTCCACATTGGTCATTTGATGGCATGTCGTGTCCTGAAGCGCTTCCATGATTGCGGCGTACATTCAATTGCACTCGTACATTCAGCCGATCAGTTGCTTGACAATAGATTGGTGGAGCAACTGCGCTGATTGGCGATCCGAGTTTCAAGGTGAAGGAGCGCAACGTTCTCAGTTTCGAGGACGTGCAGCAGAATGTTGCCGAAATACGGAAAGATGTTGAGCGAGTCCTGGAGAGTTCGGGTGATGATCATCTCTTATTTGTCAATAACTATGACTGGTATAAGGACATGGGCATGATCCAGTTTCTCAGGGATGTTGGAAAGAATGGAGTGAAGTGTGTTCTTCACCTATAGGAATATGCGCGTTCAGAGCATGCTGGCAAAGGATAGCGTTCAGAAACGCATCCATTCAGAGAATAGTATGAGTTTTGCCGAGTTCTCGTATCAGTGCATGCAAGCAAATGATTATCTCCACTTGAACCGCAACTATGGGTGTATCTGTCAGATTGGCGGAAGCGACCAGTGGGGCAACATCACCTCTGGAATCGACTTCGTGAAGCGTGTGACGAACCAATCGGTTCACGGTCTCACAGTGCAGTTGCTGACAAACAGCCATGGTCAAAAGTTTGGCAAGTCGGAAGGGAACGCCATCTGGATTAACAAGTCCCGAACCTCCAATGTGCTTCTCCTCTTTCTTGGTCACATAGAACGACTACTACCAGTTCTTCCTGCGACAAGAAGATGCCGATCTCCCGTTGCTGTTCCGAGTGTTGACCGACCTTCCTGACGCGACGATGGAGGAGATCCTCACGGAGCATGCCAAACACCCCGAGAAGCGCGAAGCGCAGATCCGGCTCGCTCGTCCGTCCGAAAGCTCAGTGAGACGTAGAGGAGCTGATGCTGTCGACGCGGTCGCCGGAGGACCTGGAGAAGGCGAAGCGTTGTGCTGCAATTCTATACGGCGAGATGGAGACGGTTACGGAGGAGGAAGTGCGAGACGTGATGGATGAGCTTCCGCTGGAGAAGCTGAGCGCTGCAGCAATGAAGGGGAAGACGGTCGCCGACTATTTGGTGGCGCTTCGTTGCGCCGAGAGCAAGAGTACAACCTGGAGACGCGAAATGAGCAATAGAGGCGGCGAAGCGACTCGTGCAGGGAGGCGGCGTCAAGCTGAATGGACGGACGATCACGCAGCCGAATTACGTCGTCATGGATAGTGACCTCGTGGATTCCTGTCTGCTCCCTGTCTGTGTGGGAAAGAAGACCCGGAAGTTTGCTCTTGTGAAGTGAGTTGTTTGTTTTACCAAATCCTGATGAATCCACACCTCTCCAACAAACACTGCAATGACTGATGCACCACTCTCTCGCGTTCTGGAAGAGCTTCAGCCAGGGCGACACGGGGTTCGTCCATCCCTCGGGCCAGTAGGGCCACTGGAACTTCATGAACAGACGCTCGGGATGCGGCATCATGCACAGGTGGCGACCGTCCGGAGACGCCAGACCCACGATGGCATCCTGCGATCCGTTGGGATTGAACGGGTACGTCATCGTCGGCTCGCCGTCGTCGTCCACGTACTTCATTACCACGCAGTTCTGCTTCACCGCCTCGTCGTGCACGCTCTGGTCCGGCCAGAAGCAGCGACCCTCACCGTGCGCCACCCACACGCCCAGCGTGGAGCCCTCCATGCCCTGCAGCATGATCGCGTTGCTGTGCTCCACACGCACGTTCACAAAGCGCGACTCGAAGCGACCCGACTTGTTCTGTACGAAGCGCGGCTGCTTCTCCATCGGCAGGTTCGCGAACGGAACCACGCCCAGCTGCGCCATCAGCTGGCAACCGTTGCACACGCCCAGCGAGAACGTGTCCGGACGCGCGTAGAACGCGTCGAACTGCGCCTTCACCTTCGGGTTGAACAGAATCGACGCCGCCCAACCGCGTGCGCTCTCCAGCGCGTCCGCGTACGAGAATCCGCCCACGAACACGATGCCGCGGAATCCCTCCAGCGTGATTGTTCCCGCCTCCAGATCGTGCATGTGCACGTCCCACGGCTCAAAGCCCGCCTTGTACATCGCCGACGTCATCTCGCGGTCGCCGTTGCTTCCTTCCTCGCGGATAATCGCCACCTTGTACTTGGAACGCTCCGCCTCCCACTCCGCCGGTGTGTCGCGCGGCTCGAACGTCAGCTCCCACTTGGGCGCGTGGCGCGTCTTCATCGCCTGCTGCTCCTGCTCCACACACTCGGGGTTGCACTGCAGCTTCTCCAGCTCGAACGACGTCGCCATCCACAGACCGCGCAGCGTCGTCATCGGCTGCGACAGCACCTCCTGCTCACCGAAACGCACTGTCACCTTGTCCGCCGCCGTCGTGCGGCCGATCACCACGCATGGCACCTCCGCCGCTGCGTACGCAGCCTTCACCTCCTCCACCTTCGCGTCGTCCACCTCCATCACCAGACCCAGCTCCTCGTTGAACAGCGTCTCCAGCACGCGCGCCTCCGCAGGGAACGTCAGCTCCGCACCGCACACGCCGCCGAAACACATCTCCAGCACCGTCGTGATCAGACCGCCGTCCGAACGGTCGTGGCCCGCCAGCAGCAGGCGCTCGCGCAGCAGCTTCTGCGTCACACGGAACGCGCGCTTCAGCACCGCCGTGTCCGTGTCGGGACACGAGTCGCCCACCTGCTTGAACGTCTGCGCCAGCGCGGAGCCGCCCAGGTGCTGGTTGCCGTCGCCCAGGTCCACGAACAGCAGCGTCGAGCGGCCAGGGTGCTTCAGGTCCGGCGTCACCGTCAGCGACACGTCGGGACACGCCGCGTACACCGACACCACCAGCGTGCCGGGCGCCTTCACCAGCTCCTTGCCCACCTTCGCCGCCATCGACAGCGAGTCCTTGCCGCCGTCCACCGCCACGCCCAGCTCGATCATCGCCTTGCCCATCGCCTCACAGCAGTCGTACATCGCCGCTCCCTCGCCCTCCAGCTTGCTCGCCCACATCCAGTTGCCGCTGCACTTCACGTCCTCAATGTCCGTGATCGCCGCCCACACCAGGTTCGTGCACGCCTCGCCCACCGTCAGACGACCCATCGCCGACGGGTTGATCAGACCCTTCACCGGCTGCTCGCCAATGGCCGTCGCGCAACCCGTGCTGCTGAAGTGCGACTGCGCAAACACCGCCACGTCCGACAGCGGCAGGTGCAGCGGACCGCAGCACGACTGCCGCGCGATCAGACCCGTCACCGAGCGGTCCACCTTGTTCGTCAGGAAGCTCTTGCTGCCGACGCTCAGCAGACGCAGCACGCGGTCCAGCGCGCCCATCACCGTCAGGTCCGCGGGCAGCTCCAGCGGCTTCAGCACCTGCGGCACGTGGTGGTCGTAGAACGTCTTCTTGGGCATGTCACCCAGCACCAGCTCCAAGTCAAGGTCCACCGCCGTCTCGCCGGTCTTCGAGTCCTTCACCACCATGTGGCCCGAGTCCGTGATCTCGCCCATGATCATCACCGGCACGTTCTCGCGCTTGCCCAGCTCCACGATGAACTCGCGGTCCTCGGGACGGATCAGCATCGCCGCGTTCTCCTGGAACTCCGCGCCCCACAGCTCGCGCACCGACATCGTCGGGTCGCCCACCACCACGTTGCGGATGTCCAGCAGCGCTCCGTTCGGCGCGCTGATCTCCTTCAGCACGTTGCCGTTGCCACCGGCGCCCTGGTCGTGGATCGACACGATCGGGTTCGCGCCGCGACGCTCGATCGCCGCGCGGATCACGCGGTTCATCTTGTTCTCCATCTCCGCGTCGCCACGCTGCACGGCGTCAAAGTCCAGCGCCGCCTGCGAGGCGTCCTGCACGCGCGAGGAAGCCGCGCCGCCGCCCAGACCGATGCGGTACGCGGGTCCGCCCACCTTCACCACCAACATGCCCTTCTCGGGATGGCCCTTGTGCAGGTGACGGTCGTCCAGCTGGCCCACGCCGCCCGAGAACATGATCGGCTTGATGTACTCGCGACGCTCGCCGTTCGGCAGACGCATACCGAAGGAGCGCGTGAAGCCGGTGATCACCGGCTCGCCGAACTTGTTGCCGTAGTCCGACGCGCCGTTAGAGGCGTCAATCTCGATCGTCAGCGGCTTCGCCAGGTTGCTCGGGTACTCCCAGTCGTCCTCCCACGGCAGCTTGTAGCCGGGGATGTTCAACTGGCCCACCGAGTAGCCCACGGTGCCCGCCGTCACGTTCGCGCCCGTGCCCGTCGCCTGCACGTCGCGAATACGACCGCCGGTGCCCGTCCTGCGTCTCACGCCTCGCTCAAGCCTACTCGGCGCCGGGGAACGGAGCCACGCCCGAGGGGAAGTTGTGCGTCTCCGCAGACAGCAGGATGTGCGACATGAACTTCTCCTGCACGAAGCGCGACGGCTGGCCGGGCGTCTCCGGCTGGATCGTCGTGATCGGGAAGCCGCGGATGGCCGACGAGTTGTCGTTGAACGCGATGACGCTGTTCGCACGACGCTCCGGCGTCAGCGTGTCCTTCACGATGCGGAACAGCGAGCGGTCCTTCTTCTCGCCATCAATCACCATGTTGCCGCCGAAGAACCAGTGGCGCGAGTGCTCACTATTCGACTGCGCAATGTCGAACAGCTCCACGTCCGTCGGGTCGCGCTTCAGAATGTCGCAGAACAGGTGCGTGTAGTACTCCAGGTCCTGCTCATCGAACGACAGACCGAACTCCGAGTCCAGCTGCCCCTCACACCCTCACCGCACACTCACCTCCTTCAGCTCCTCCTTGCCGCGAGCCAGCACAGGGTACGTCTTGATCGGGGCAGGCTCCACTCCCGTCTTGAAGGAGCACAGACGCGTCAGGTACGGCTCCTCCGTCATGTGGTCGTGCACAGAGTCTGCTCGCTCACTCGCCCTCTCCACCTACTCGTGAACGCCGTCTTCTCCTCCTTCGTCAGCGGCTCGGTACTGTGGACCAGGTAGCGACGCGAGCACTCCGCACGAGGAATGTTGGTCAAACCACACGCGTGGAAAATGCAAATCGCATTCGTCGACCACGCCGTACTGAAATTCAGACGGGGACCCACCTCCGTGAGGTACTCCTTCTCGTTCGTCGCCTTCAAAAACTCATGGTCTCCAAAGCCGGCAGCATTGTAGCTCTCACTCAGCAGCCACGTCAGAACCTAGCCGTGAACACCGAGGAACATCATGTACGGTCTTCTGCTCCTTCGTAAACTCCGAAGTGATCTGGATGTTGTAGCAAAACTCCGTCTCAATCTTCTCGATCTTCTGAGAAACCGACTTTCTGGATTTTCTCAGCAAACTGTCCGTCGCAGCCTCCGTCAAACCAGGAGTACGAAAGTAGTGAATAACAACTTCTCTACGCATTCTGCCACAGCCGTTACCTCTTACGCCATTTTCAAATGTCAAGAAGGGGAATAGAGTCGTCCAAAAAAGGATCTGACCTGCCAGTCGTCGCGAGGGTTTTCGTCCCTGCGTTTGATGGGATAACCGCGATTCACGGTTTTTCAATTCTCGCTCACTCTTCAATTGGTGGTGGAAGATGGAGGTACGTTTCTTTTGCTGTTGGGGGTCTGTGACACCGGAGTGGGATTCGATGGATCCCACTTGTATCGGTGAGGGCGAGGCGACTCGCCGCGAGCAGACAGATTGACAATCAGATAGATGCAACTGCCAGTCTTGACCGTGGACGGTTAGTCCTGAAATCGATTACATTACGTTATGTAGATGTGGTTTTCTGAATGCTGATAGATGGATAGTTGGAACTGTGTTGTTTGTTTTGGATTCACACGAAACCCATGTTATGGGGAGATGATCTTCTGATTTGATATCATAAATGAAATGAGAAAGAGTAAACAACACGAACCGTTGAGAATGAACGATTGTGTCTCCACTAATACCTTCATCCGTATGGAGCAAGACGTTACCTATACCCCTAAGAACATTCTCATCACGGGAGGCGCAGGATTCATGTATTTGTGAATGCAAAGAGGACTCATCATCCAGCGCTTCCCATGTTGTGATTCTGCTTGCGAAAAAGTACCCGCAATACAAGATCGTGAACATGGATTGTTTGGATTATTGCGCAACCCTCAACAACTTGAAGGAGGTGGAGAACTTGCCGAACTACAAGTTTGTAGAGGTAATCAGCGGTGACATTCTCTGAAGAATAGGGAAACATTATGAGTTCCAGCTTTGTGCGTTACGTTCTGAAGAGCGAGGAGATCGACACGGTTATGCATTTTGCGGCGCAGAGCCATGTCGGTAAAGCGTAGTGGATTCCGTTCATCCTAAGATAACTCGTTTGGGAATAGTCTCACATTCACCTACAATAATGTGATTGGCACGCACGTGATGCTGGAGGCATGCCGGCTCCACAAGATTAAGCGGTTTATTCATGTGAGTACGGATGAGGTGTATGGAGAACAGACAAAGGACCAGGTTTGTTTGTAAATCGTCGTTAACATCCAGGATAGTGTTGTGGAGGAGGCGCTCCTCGACCCGACAAATCCGTATGCGGCAACGAAAGCGGCTGCGGAGTTCATTGTGAAGGGATACCAGCACTCCTACAACTTGCCCGTGATTATCACTCGCTCGAACAACGTGTACGGCCCCCACCAGTACCCCGAGAAGGTGATTCCCAAGTTTATCAATCTGGTGGAGCGGGGAAGACCGATGACGATTCATGGTTCCGGTCAGAATCTGCGATCCTTCTTGTACGTCAAGGATATTGCGGAGGCGTTCGACCTGATTCTCCACAAGGCCAAGCCTTTTGACCTGATCAATATCAAGGCGAATTGCGAGGTGACTGTCCACCAAGTTGCCGAGACGATCTGGCGTCTGATGAAGAAGGAGGGAAATGTGGAGGACCACATCCAGTATGTGCGTGACCGTGAATTCAACGACTTCCGTTATGCGATCGACGGAACGAAACTGGAAAAGATGGGCTGGGAGGCGAAGACGTCGTTCGAGGACGGTATGAAGGCAACGGGTTTGTTAGGCATCATTGGATTATTTGTAGTGGAGTGGTATCAGAGTCATCCGCATCACTGGGATAACATTGAGTCGGCGCTTGATGCGCATCCCACTCTCCCCAACGTGCAAGTGAATCCTATGGTCCTGTGATGTAAATGTGATTGTCTTGTTTGTTATAGTATGCTGAACTGTGTTTTGCGGTTGTATTGCTTTCCGAGTAATGATTGGATACCAATTAGACACAGGAATTTTGATTGACCAATCAATAGAGGCATTGGACGATCATTGGCTTATCAAAAATCGATGACTGATTTCGTCCTGTTTTTCACGATGTGGATTCAAAGTGGATCTGTCATATTTGTCTTTATCAATCCTCGATTTTTGTAGCAATGGTAGGTCGAATGTCGAGTGATGTAGTGGTATCGTTTTTTGCAGAATGATGGTAACCGTTCTTGTAGTCTGGAAAGGGAGGAAAGGGAGGAAAAGGAGGAAAAGCTCCGTCGACGAAGAAGCAGGTGATGACCCGTTCCACGAAGGCTGGTCTTCAGTTCCCTGTGGGTCGTATTCATAGATTTTTGAAGAGCCGTGTATCCGCTCGTCAACGTGTGGGAGCGACGGCTGCCGTGTACATTGCGGCTATTCTGGAGTACTTGAGCGCTGAGGTGTTGGAGCTGGCTGGAAACGCCTCGAAGGATCTGAAGGTGAAGCGTATTACTCCTCGCCACCTGCAGCTGGCTATTCGTGGAGACGAAGAGTTGGATACTCTGGTGAAAGCGACGATTGCTGGAGGAGGTGTGGTGCCCTACATCCAGCCCACGCTGATTGGAAAGAACGGAGAGGAGGAGGAAGAGAAGGAGATGGAGATGGAGGAGAACGAGGAAGCTGAATAAGCCATGTATTTGTGAATACACCGGTTATGTCTGTACAATGCAGCTTGTTTGTTTGAACAATCATCACTACTGAGCTAATAGTTTGTCCCTCATACTCCGGGTATTCAACACTTGGGCGTCTCGCTTCTTCTGTACTTCTTCCAGAATCTCCTTTCGCGCCTTCATCCTCTTCTCCGTCAGCTACATGTCACATTGCATCTTCGTAACTACCTCAATGCCCGCACGACGCAGATCCTTCCATTTCATCAGCAGGTTCATTCCTGCCTTCTGCTCCTCGTTCAACTCGGGACGCGGACCCGTGTACTTCGGTCTCTTTGGCGCAGGCTCGTCTGCGGGCGGAGCAGCTCCGCCCTGCGGATTGACTCCGATGGGAGGAAGCGTTTGGGGAGATGCCATTGTCGGGGCAGGATATCCCGGATACGCTGCTCCTGTGGGATACATAGGAGAAGGGTATGCATAGGGTTGCTGGGTGGCATAAGGCATTGATGGAGATGATTGGGGATAAGGCATTGATGGAGAGGATTGGGGATAAGGCATTGATGGAGATGATTGGGGATAAGGCATTGGTGGAGAGGATTGGGGATAAGGCATTGATGGAGATGATTGCAGGTAGGACCCAGAAGGTGCGGAGTAATACGAGTATCCGTTATAAGGAGATGACTGTGGCGCAGGAGCCATCGAATACGCGGTAGGTCTGGGGGGTTGTGATGCGGGAGTGTCCTATTGTTGACAGCCACACCGAAGAATACGTTGTAATGAGAAGCACACTTGAAGTACTTGGCGTCCAGACGAATGGCGTCTCTAGGCAGACAGGCTTGGTGGTACGCTTTGGTACACACGAAGCACTTCGTTAGTGGGTTTTGTGGATTTTCGCGAATGCCGCAGTATGCGCAGACATGACAGGGACAAACATAGTACTCCAAGGTGATGTCTGACTCATTGAGTCCGCAACACTCCTTTTTCCAATGGAATCGCCTTCGACAATTCGGAATCGAACAAACAACTAGCTCCACATCAGATGCCTTTGCCTTGCACTTAAAACAGCAATGCTACAAGGATAATTGCGAACCACACACACAATACTTCTCCCTTAGTGCAATCAGGACAATACCATCTTCCCGAGGGAGGAACTGTCAATCCCAGACTACACCTGAGTACTTCGGCAGAACTTTCTACCATTCCTTGTGAAACGATCGAAGGCAGCCGCCTGCACATTGAATTAAGTCTCCCGGACGTTCACAGACAGAACAAATCCGATCGTTATACTAGGAATGGAGGCGAATCACAAAGACTACTTGGGTGTCCATTCAACCAACAAATCACAGTCTTATGTAAGAACAGACTTCTTTTTTTTCTTGGCGTCATCTGTGTTCCTTGAATACAACAGTCATAGGTAATCAAGTAACGTGCCCACATAGCTCAGTCGGTAGAGCGTTAGGCTTTTAACTTAACGGTCTGGGGTTCGAGCCCCCATGTGGGCGCATCTTTTCTCTTTTGCAATTACAGCGTATAACGATGAGGAGATCGCGGGATCTGTCTGAATCCTTTTGGGATGGAATGAGGCGCGATGATCATTCGGTTTGATCGAAAATGCACTCATATGACGTTCCTGATTGGTTGTAGGCTTCTCTGATGATTCTTTGAATGTAGGGGGGATGATGTGAAACACACCGTTGGGAATCCATTCACAAGTAATCCTTAGTGCATGGGTACCATCGTGGATACGCGAAATGGCTATTTGTCGGTGCGATTCTACCAACCTCACTCGAAACGCATTCTCTTTTGCTCGTTTTGCCTCTCGGGAAGCAACACTCCTTGTCTTTTGCATCGAACGGTCGGAGTTCCATTTCATCCCCAATCTTCTTCGCCCCTTCTTCGCCTATGTGACTACTGTATTCGAACACTCGGCTCCCACACCTACGAATTCTCCACATTGAAACGCAGTTCATCTTCTGTTCTTTTTCATCCACTAATGATCACCAGAAACCCTCCCATCGTTTGTCCTTTCAAGGCAATAGGATGATTCTCTGGGAGATGCAACGATTCGGTCGCTTTAAGCAGTGTAGATCCTACCTGCTCTCTCATGAAAGTACCTTTTCTCCTTCCTTCCGTACTCCTCCCGTTCGGAATGCTTCTACTCTGCTGCTGATGGACAACCATCGCATCGTATACTCGGTGACAAAACTGAACCACCATCTTGCCATCTACTACTACGACGAGTGCTCCTTCCTGCTTTCATTATTTGTTACTCAGTGTTTGGTGTATGAGGGCTCTCTTCGTTTCTCCCGTGTTTGTCCAAACAAAGTGAATCTAAATGAAAAGACCTTCATTGTCGGCACGCTTGCTGATCACCGTGGCTACCCAGAAAGCAATCGACTCTTCGTATAAAGACTACACATCATTCCTCACTCATGAACCCACAAAAAAGCATCTTCGATAATCCCTGTCATGCGTGAGCTTATGCTCCACATCCTAACCATAAGAAGCATGAACAGAAACCACCGTGGGAAAACGGTAGGGCTCGTCGGAGAACTCGATCTCGGAGAGCGACTGCGTCGACATCACTCGAATCACCATTTCTCGCTGCTCCGTGGTCAGGAGATGATTCGCGGAGTGAGCTTCCATTATATATAACAACCAGACCTACACATTCCCCCGTTGCTTTCCATCACCGAGTAGCGAGCCGCCTGATAGTACTTCACGCGCTCCACACACTCCTGCACGATCTTCTCAATGGTCGACGGACCCTCCTTGCGGATGTAAAAGGAAGCCAATTCCAAGGGCGTCAGTCCCTGCCGGATCCCCTCTTTCAGCAGCAGCCCGCTCACTCTGCAATCAGCCATTTCTTTCTCCCCTACCGTAACATGAGTAGACACACTTTGCGAATGCCTAGAGACTCGTTCAGTAATCTCACGTCGTCCGTCACGCTCATATTCTCCGCAAACCTACTGTCTACCCAACTCCCCATTCCTACTCTCTCAGTTTCGGATCCCAGGGCTCCTTCGCCTGCTTCCAGTCGAGCCAGCACCAACTCAGGTCGTTTATCTCGAAACAGTCGGGGAGAGAGTAGCCGTGGTCGATGGGGACCAGAGTGAACTGGTCGTTCCGTCGCCGCTGCACGAGAATGTTGGCGTCGTTCCGGTCCGTGTTCATCATATATATGTCCAGAAAGGCGATCTTCTGGACCTGCCGTTCACTTCACCTCTCTTTCCTACCTCTGCAATGGCGTATTTGGAGGGCGACCAATCGCTGCACAAGTCGGCGTCCTCCACGAAGTACTGGATCGAGCCGATCTTGAATCGAAGCGACGGACAGCGCTGGAGGAAAAACGGGTGGCGAACATGCGCCTGAACGGTGGTCGGAACGGAAAAGAGGTGGTTGCGATCAATAATGTATGCGGCCACCTCGCGTTTCCAGCCCTCTCCCGATTTGATTCCCTTCCGAAATCCGCTATGACCGGTCACTCCTTGGAGGTCGCCTATGGATTACCCTTCATGGAAAGAGAAACGAGGATTATTCTCTGCGAAGGGCTCCTCGTCTTCCGGCTTGAACACGAGCAGATTCCACTTGTTGCAATCGTTCAAGTAGTAAGTCCCGCCACTTCCGTAGAGAGAGAGTTCGGGTTTGATTCCCGCATGAAATCCATTTCGCACATCCTCTAGCGCATCGAGAAACTTCTGATTGTTACCACCACTACGAATGGGGACCTTGTCAAGGGGGTTTGGAGACACAATATGGATCCACGCATCTGCAGACGAGTCACGCGGACGACAGTTATAGTACAATTGGATGTGATTCGAAGACACGTTGATTTGATACAGACTGAAATTCTTGGGAAGGCGCTTTCCTCCGTAGATCACATCGATCTGGTCATGCGAGAGGCCGGTTCGTTGACAGATGAGATTCCGCACATCGGTGACCGTGTTGATCCACTTCATCGTCGTTTCAAAACGACTGTCCACTTGACCATTATCCGATAGTTGAGAGAGAGTCACTTCCACTTGTTTGTTGAGGTCCAGCTGAAAATCTGAAGTACTCATTTCTCTTCACGCGGTTAATCGGATCCTTCCAGTCGCAGACGGATTCAGAAAGTACGTAACGCATAAAGGTGGCAGTGGCGCATTTTCGTGTCGTGTGGCGCAACCTCTCAGTAGCGTGTATTGCAGGCTCTCAGGATTACGATGGACGGTGACTCGGAACCTCCGGTTGGCGTAAAGATGTTGGCGGACCATCTGGTTAAAGTGAAGCTCCAATACGAGGGTAGGATAGTATCTTTGTGGTTTCATCACAGAGAGGATCAATGAAATGATCGTGCATATGAAAAACGTCGAAAAGACGATGGAGGAGATGAAGAAGAAATACAAGCAAATGGAGGACGAGCTGGAGTTGAGGAGACAGGAGGTGTTCCAGATGAAGCGAGAGAGTTCTACGCAGTACGTGATGGAGGAGCGAGAGAACTGGAAAGCGATGATCGCACAGCAGCAGCAGGTCATCACAAAACTGGAGAAGGGTAGTTTCTTTGTGGATCGTTGAATGTGTAGATCTGGGGATCAATCAGGAGCGCGTCCAGTCTCTGCAGCAACAACTGGAGGCGCACGAGGAGAAGAGTGGAGCAAAAAGAAAGGATGGACAGTCTTTCACGGGTGATTCGCAAGAGAGTTTAAATCAGGAGAAGGAGAATGGGGAGCAGGGAAGCGATGAAAGCAAGGAAAGTACAAGCGAAACGATCATTGAAACAGAGGAAGGACTCATGGGACCTCCTCAGCCCAAGTCCCCCATTGTGGGAGACGAGGTGGAAGAAACGATTCAGTCGCTCCGCACCGAACTTGCCGAAACGAAGGAACTGAATACGTAGGACACTGAGTGATGTTGGAAGGGTAGAAAGCTGACAGACCAGTTCATCCACCGTGTTGACGAACTGGAACGGGAGCATCGCGTATATGCAGAAATGGAAACTGACATCTAGGAGCGCGAGAATGTATTGCTGGAAGCGAATGAGGGGCTCCGGAAAAAGCTAGATCTGGAATTAGAGAAGAAGTGGGATCTGATGCAACAGCTGAAGGAGGAGGAGGATAGTCATCGCGGCATCATTTCCTTCCTGTGGGGTTAGTTAGTGCTAGTTGTGACTTTTCTGTGTTCGTACAAATCTGGAGGTTTTATTGCGTTCGTTTGTTAGAATCCCTCTTTTCCCCTCCTTTTCCCAACCTTTCTCACCAAATCCACGCTCTCTATCTCTCTCCACCTCTCCTTTTCAAACCATATCATTTTTCATCCATCATGACTACTACCGGAACCGACTTTGGAATGCAGGGGTTGATTTCAATCGTCAACGATATCCAGGAAGTGTTCTCCATTATCGGTATCCTTTCCTTCTATGCATAAAGCGTAGGAGGCAACGAAATTGACCTCCCTCAAATTGCTGTGGTTGGCGGACAGTCGAGCGGAAAGAGTTCGGTGCTGGAGAACATCGTCGGGAGAGATTTCCTTCCTCGAGGAAGCGGAATCGTCACACGATGTCCACTCGTGCTGCAACTTGTATACGTAAAAGATCTGCCTGCGGGTGAGGGGTTTGGGAAGGAAATGACGTGCAGACTACGCAGTGTTTGCCCACAAGCCAACAAAGAAGTTCTATGACTTTGACGAGGTTCGGGAGGAGATCGTGAGTCAGACCGAGCGCGAGACGGGAACGGGCGTCTGCGTGACGGACAAACCGATCAACCTGAAGATTTACTCGTCGAACGTCGTGAACCTGACGTTGATCGATCTTCCCGGAATTACGCGAAACCCCGTGGGAGACCAACCTCGCAACATCGAAGAGATTCTGCGCAACATGGTGGTGCGGTACATTCGCGAGCCGTCGTGTATCATCATGGCAGTGACGGCCGCGAACACGGATCTGGCGCTGAGCGACGCCATCCAGCTGGCAAAGGAGTACGATCCGACGGGCGAGCGGACGATCGGCGTGATCACGAAGGTGGACATCATGGACCAAGGGACGGACGCGAGCGACATCTTCGACGGTCGCGTGATTCCGCTGAAGCTGGGCTACGTGGGCGTGATCAACCGCAGCCAGAACGACATCAATCAGCGCAAGGACATGCACCGGCAGTGGGAGGACGAGGCTCGCTTCTTCCAGACGCACTATCCAGACCGCTGCGAGCGCATGGGGACGAAGTACCTGCGCGAGCGCCTGAACGAGCTGCTGGTGAGTCACATCAGCCAGTCGCTGCCGGAGATCATCCAGAAGGTGACGAAGTACCGCGGACAGATCAGCGGACAGCTGGCGGAGATCAAGACCATGAACGACGGTCTGGCGGACGTGAACGCGAGTGCCGTGCAGATCTTCATCAATTTCACGCAGCAGCTGAAGACCGTTCTCTTCGGCGGAGAAAGCGACGACGCGAAGGAACTGACCGGTGGCGCGCGCATCATGGAGATCTTCGCCCGCGACTTCGCCAGCGCGTTGCAGTCGGTCGATGCGAGCGGATGTGTGAGTGTCCGCGAGATCCGCACGGCGATCGTGAACAATCGCGGTGTCCACGGAGGTCTGTTCGTCTCAGAGGAGGCGCTGGAGAAGCTGATTCTGCACTGTCTCGACGCGTTCGCGCAGCCGTGTCTCCTGTGCGTGGAGCAGGTGAAGAACGAGTTCCAGGCGGTGATCAGCAACCTGGCGATGCCCGAGTTCCAGTACTTCCCCCTGCTGCGCGACGCGGTGATTCGCGAGACGCTGCAGCTGCTGGATGGGAAGACGAGTCTCACGAAGGACATGGTGGGCATTCTCCTCGGCATGGAGAAGGCGTTTGTCAACACCGCACACCCTGCGCTGGACCCCGAGCGCATCAAGGCCATGCAGGGCACCGCCATCGCCTCCGCGCGCGCCGTCGCCTTTCCTCCTTTCTCTCACTCGTAGCGACATCTCCAGAACGCGCATCCCAACGACCCCCCGGAGTTCCAGGAGCCGATGGTGCAGGGCTGGTTGGAGCTGCGGCGTTCGCAGGGAAAAGCAACGCGCGTCTACGGCGTGCTGAAGCAGCGGACGCTGCTGGTGGGTCCGACGGCGCTGCTGGACCGCTCGCAGCCGGAGACCGAGGAGTTCTTCCTGGAGGGCGCGTCGGCGGCGGTGGCGCGGAACAACGCGGCGACGGGCGAGTTCGAGATGCAGGTGACGCTGGGGAGCGGCGAGCAGCTGGCGCTGCGCGTGGACTCGGAGCCGGTGGAGGCGAACTGGATCGCATGGATCAACGTGGCGAGCGACGAGAAGACGTGGCGCGAGACGCTGACGGAGCTTCTGACGCCGACGAAGGAGGAAACGCCGAAGGAGACGCCACTGCCGCAGTCGGCGTATGGGAAGTCGAAGGTGGGCGTGCTGCAGGAGGCGGAGGAGTGGAGTGCGTTCAGCGACACGGAGCAGGTGATGATCGAGTACATGTCGCGACTGGTGGACGCGTATCTGGATACGGTGCGGAAGAACCTGCTGGACAGCGTGCCGAAGGTAGGGACGGGGAAGAGGTGAGACGCAGTGCATCACGCTGTATCTGCTGAACCAGACGGTGGAGAGCATCTACAACGTGCTTGTCAGCAACATCTACAACAAGGGACTCACGGAGAGTCTGATGAAGGAGGACGCGACGCTGAAGAAGAAGCGCGAGGACCTGACGCGCGTACTGGCGCTGCTGGACAAGGCGCTGCGGAGTCTGACGGCGGTGAATCTGTCGAATGCGGGGCGGATGGATCCCGGAGCCTCTTCCAGCAACAGCAAGCATGCGCCGTGGGAGAAGAGTGGAGCGAAGGATATTGACTGGTCGGTGGTGAAGGGGACCAAGTCGTTGCTGTCACATTGAACCCAGTTTTAATCGTTGCATTCATGGGTGGGTTGTTTGTTGGGAGATGGTGGTAGAATGGTAACTACAATCCCAATCTGCTCATTCTTATGATAACATCCAGTTCCGTATCCTCAGTAAACCCAAATACATAATCCACAATCCTATTCCAAACACAACTGATCCTACCCATGCGTCATGATCCTATTCATCTCATTTTCTGTCTCACAAACTCATCAGACTATACTACTCCCTACCGTTCCACTCTCCTCACCCATTCATTTTTGTTTCTCCGAATCCTACTACCTCTTTCTAGCTGCATTTGATTTGTATACTATGCAGAAAGAGGTAAGTCGGTCCAATATGCAGCCAGCACAGCAGATTGTTCCGAACGTGGATACTCTCATCAGTGCGTATTCATCTCTGGATGAAGAACAACAGGAGATTGATCAAATGAAGGGAAGGATGATCATTCCGTCTGTTGAGTCGCTTTATGCGGATCCGTCCATTTTCTCCGACTTTCCTCTACCGGTGGGCTTTCTCATTCAGCCTTTCGTTTCCGAAAGGGAATCGCTTGTGAGGGTTGAGCGAAAACCCATCCGATGTGGAAAGTGTGGAGCGATCGCTTCATTTTTGAGTGAGATTGACGAGGAAGGCAAATGGGTGTGCTGCTTTTGTAAGGAAAGAAGCTCAATTCCCTATGGTGGAGAGAATGCCGCCAGAACGTCCTCAACAGACATACGATCCCTGTATCCGGAGTTGGATCCGAAATGGAGCAACGTTGAATATGTGAGTGTTCCGGACGACAGGAGCGCTCTGTATTCTCCAGTGACGGAGAATCGAGCAATTCTCTTTCTCATTGACAAATCGCTGTCTCCAAACCAGTTCCGGCAGATTCGCGAGGCCCTATCGGTTTTCCTCTTCGATCCTTCCCTATCCAACTACTACATGGGTCTCATTATCTTCGGCGAGGTCATCGAGATCTACGAAATGGAGGGATCCATCGGCGCCGCAGATGTTTTCAGCGGCACGCAGCTTCCCTCTCCCTCTGTATCTCCCCTCTCCGCCTCCCATCTAGGATGAATCCTCTCTCCGCGACCACGAACGCGTCGGCAGCGACCGTCTCGTCGACGCCGTCTCTTCTAGCTATCTCTCTCCCGTACGAGGCCGCGAACATCATCTGCTCTCCCTCCTGGAAACCTTCGCTGACGCCTCTCCCCAGCAGCCCTCTCCGCAGTCCTTCCTCTCGTTGCTGGCGGCCACCAGCTTCGCGCAGCTTCTTCTCTCCACGCAAGGCTTCGCCGCCGCCACCGTCGCGCTCTTCTCCACCTGCTGCTTCCACGCGCTGCCGCAGGACCCTTGGCTGCGCTCCGACACGCCGGTAGAATTCGGGGCGATTTCCGACACAGGAGGAGCGGCTTCGTACGGAGATTCGGCGCCAGCGGGAGTTTTGCTCCGCCAATCGGATCGCGATCGACGGTTACATCGTCGGAGGACTCTACGGGGGGATCCCCCTTCTTAGCGTAGGTGGTTTCCCGCGGTTATGAGATAGTCGCTGGTGACGCCGCTGGGTGGTTTTTTGCGGCTTTTATCGGAGGCGTTTCAGAGCGATGTATTGAACTGTCTTCTGGAAGCCATTCATCCGATGACGCATGCGGCGACCGTTTCGGTGCGTTTCGCCGAGCGTGTGGAGGTGGATCGATTTGTGGGATCTGTGGGCGCACGCGTGACGCATGTGGACGATGAAACGGTCGTCACGGCGGAATTGGGTCGAAGCGGCGTTTCGGCGGCGTGTTCGTTTCTGCTGAGTGCGTTTCGTCGTAGCAAGCGAGCGTTTCTTCCGGTGAGAGAAAGGGAGGGAAAATGAGGATCAGATCCAAGTGGAAGTTTCATTCATGGATGAGAGCGGTGAGCAGATGACGCGTGTGCAGACGGTGAAACTGCCGCTGACAGAGGATCGCGAGATGTTTCTGGGGAGTGTGGACGGGTTTGTGACGGGAGTGTTGGTGGCGAAGGACGTGTGTGGAAATGTTGGGATGGTTGGGGTGGGTGAGACATAGTTGTCGACGGAGGAGGAGACGCTGCGGCGGACGCGGCAGGGGATCGATGGCTTGTTGGCGCAGCTGCTTCGGTATTACCGACGGAGGGGTGAGAAGGGTGTGGAGAGAAGTGAGAGAAGTGAGAGGAATGAGAGGAATGAGAGAAGTGAGAGATATGAGAGGGGTGAGAGATATGAGAGAAATGGTGTTGAGAGAAATGAGAGATATGAGAGGAATGAGAGAAATGAGAGATATGAGAGGAATGAGAGAAGTGAAAGATATGAGAGGGGTGAGAGAAATGAGAGAAATAGTGGTTATGAGAGATATGATAACAATGAGAGGAATGAGAGAAGCAATCAAGACGATGCGATGCATAAGCACCATGATGAGCCAAATGGCCTCAATCACACACTCACCGACTGTGAAAACGGAACCAACCATCATCCCAACCCCACCATCTCCCCACGGGGATACCCAACTTTCATAAACCCTTCCCTCCCTCTCTTCACTGAAACCACTCCCATCCTCCCCGATGAAACTCCCCACTCGTTCTGGACCTGGATTCGTTCCCTCTTCTCCCAGCCAATCAAATCAGCCGCTGGGAGTTTCGCCATCGGAGGACTCCCGCGGTCGCTGCGACATCTTCCGCTGCTTCTTTTCGCGCTTCGCCGCGGGAGTCTCCTCGGAGACGGTTTCCGCGGGGAAGAGCTCATTCAGCTGCGACGCTTGCGATTGGCCGCCGCTTCCCTCCAAGATTCCTTGAGAATTCTTCTCCCGCGGGTCATCGTGGCGTTACAGCGAAACGCCCCGCCATTGACACGCATCAACTCGATGCCATTATGTGCGCCACCGAGGGATGAAACGGTCGGAGAGAGACGGTTCGGCGATGAAACGGTCGGTCTGACCTATACGGCGTCGATGCCACAAATAGCCACTTATGCGATGACGCAGACGATGACGCAGACGATGTCACCGAGGAAGGAAGAAACGGTCGGAGAGGAAAACGGGGAAATCGTGGAAGAAACCGAATCCTTCTCGGACTCGGAATCCGAGACGAACGAGAGCGGTTTCAAAGTGACGGGGTTTCTCCCGGAAGACGGTGGCGAAATGCCGTTCTACCTGGAGAGTCGGTTGGTGACGCACTTGGCGACGCGACCGCTGCCGGAGTTTCACATGGTGCCGGCGGAGACGCTTGCGCTGCTGAGCAACGCGGTGGTGGTCGTGGACACATTGCGTGAGATCTTCATTTGGGTGGGGGCACAGCATGGGAGTATCGAGAATGATCCTGTGTATGGCGGGTGTGTGTCGCTTGCGCTGTCGCTCGCACAGCATCGATCTCCGCCCTCTGCGATTCGAGTGGTGTTTGAGAATTCGTCGAGTGCGCGGTTTGTCTTGTGCTGTTTGATTCCGTCTCACAAGGATCCGTTGGAGGTGGCGGCGAAGACGATTTCACCGTTACAGACATTGTCGCCACAGGCTTTGCGTGATCACGTTTCCAAGTTCTTTTACACGGATGATATGAGTTTCCGAGAGTATATGACCAAATTGTATCATTTTGGGTGAGTTGTTTGTTGGGAGAGTGAGTAAACATACCAATATTCGTGACCATTCTTCTTCCCTCCTATTCCTCCAATTCGCAATTCCATACACGATCCATCCTTATCAACAGACCACTGAACGTGCAGTCCCTTCCAATCGTTGCTCGATCGCTTATTCTGTCGCTAGAACAATCGGTTTATCACTATGGGTAGGAAATTGAACTGAACAGCCTTCCGTACAATCATTTTCAATCCAATTGGCCCCGTGTTGAGCAATTTCTAACGCATGTGTAGGTATTTGCCGTGATTCCCGTCATAAGCGCCGCCTGACCGGAGGAAAGGTGGTGATCAACATCAAGAAGAGAAAGTTCGAGATGGGTCGTCAGCCTGCCATGACCAAGCTCGGAGCTAAGAGAATCTACCTCGTCCGCTGCCGTGGTGGAAACCTGAAGCACCGTGCCATCCGTCTGGATACCGGTACCTTCTCGTGGCCTGGTGAAGGTTGTTGTTGTTTTCCTCGGTGACTCCTAGCCTTCTCCGCCAAGACCAAGATTCTGAACATTGTGTACAACGCTTCCAACAACGAGCTGGTGCGTACGAACACGATTGTGAAGGGCTGCATTGTGTCGATCGATGCCACGCCGTTCAAGGCCTGGTTCGAGAAGCACTACGCCTGCAAGATCGGTGCCAAGGGAGACGTGACCCTGGAGGATCTGTCGAAGGTGGAGGGAAGAAAGCCCGAGGTGATCGACAAGGTGCAGAAGAGACAGGCGTCGATCGTGGAGCAGAAGGAGGTGATCGAGCAGCTGGCGTCTGGCAAGATCCTGGCTCGCATCAGTTCGCGTCCCGGTCAGAGCGGACGTGCTGATGGTTACATTCTTGAGGACGAGGAGCTGAGCTTCTACCACAAGAAGATCAACCAGAAGAAGAAGTAAGAAGAGGTCATTGTTCGAGCGATACGGTTTTATTGGTATGTTTGTTGAAAGAGATGGACGAGTTCATATTTGCTTTTAGGGTAGTTCACCTACCGAGAATTCTATTTGGCTTGCGTGAATTTGAATTGGAATCAAATTGTAGGGCGTTTTTGTGAGAACTGATGGTCGTAGAGATTGGATGGCAAATAGTGATATAATTGACTCAGAAGACTCGGATGGAAGCGAAATTCTTTGTCCGTTGTGTTATGGGAAGATGGACAAAACCGATCTCGGCATTTTCCCCTGTCCGTGCAATTTTCAGGTAGGTGAACTGTGAACGATTCATCCGTAGATTTGTTTGTGGTGTCTGGATACTCTAATCAAGACAAATCGTCCTTGCCCCAATTGCCGTCGTCCCTATAAAGAATCGGATTACCGGTTTGTGAAGCAGGAAGAGGAACCGTCGAGCTGGAACGATCATCTGACTCATAGAAAACCCGAAGAGAAACCGAAGGAGGAAACCAGGCGAACGCTGACAAATGAGGTACTGAGTGTTTTGAAGGAGTAAAAAGAAGGATGCCCACGATCTCCAAGTGGTCCGCGTGATTCAGAAGAATCTGGTCTACGTCATCGGGATTCCTCTGGAATCGGCGACCGAGGAGAACCTGCGTCGACAGGACATGTTCGGCCAGTACGGTCATCTCAGCAAGATCGTGATCAACTCCCGTAACCCCGTCGGCGACAAATCCAACACCTGCGGCGTGTACCTGACCTACGACACCGACGAGCAGGCTCTGGCGTGCATCCGAGCAGTGGACGGCTTCACCTACTGTCGTCGCCAGCTGAAGTAGTAGATCTGTCTCTCTTCAACGCAGAGCAAGCTACGGCACGACGAAGTACTGTTTCGCGTTCATCCGCGGACAGAAATGCAGCAACCCCGACTGTCTCTACCTGCACCACCTGGCGCCCAAAGAGGACTGTTTCACCAAGGAAGAAATGACCACGCGGCAGCACGAGTTCTACCAGCTCACGCACCCCGGAAACGGATCCTCCTGGGACGAGCATCAGCAGGTGCAGGTTTCGGGGGAGTTTCACCCAGAGGTACGTGTATCGTCGGCCCTCGGAGGAATACGCCACCTCGCTGCCGCCGCTGCGACTGTCGCCGAAACTGCAGGGGGAGGCGCGGAAGGGTGGGGATGCTGCGGGCGTTTCACGTAGTGGTGCCGCGAGGGAGTGGGGTGGCGAGTGTGCGGGCGAGCGAGGAGGAGAAGTGTAGGCGCGAGGGGGAGTGACGAGGTAGCTGTTGTCAGCGAGATTGCGACGCCGAAGGAGGCCGAGGAGCCGCTGCTGATGCCGCCGACGGCGCTGATCGGCTTTTCGCAGGAGGGACGGAAAGCGCAGCAGCCGCCCATTCCGGTGGCGCTGGAGGAGTCGATGGTTCGGATGATTCCTTTTTCGTTTGGTGAGAATGCGATGGAGAGATGATGGACAGAGTTGGTCGGGTATGGCATCAGAGGGTCCACCTTTGGGTTCCAGAACGCGGAAAAGTCGCTGGAGAGTAAGTGTGGTGTCAATGTGTAATGTAGATGTGGATGTGGGACGGCTGTTGGAGTACGGCAACATCCTAGAAAAGGAAGGAAAGAGCGGGAAGAATAGAGGCATTTTGGGGTACTTTTGTTTGTTTGAAAAGGGTTGTCAAAAGTGGTGCGTCGCCCCATTGGGCGCACGACTTCTCCCTCCTCAATGCTCCAACGCCCGCTTTCACTAAATCCTAATGGCGCTGAGCTACTCTGTTCGTAAACAGTACGAATTTGCGTTCAATGATCATACAGACTGGAGGGAACCGAGAATGAGATGCAGATGGAGGAGGAATCGACGTTTGAGCCCGTCGAGAAGCTGCAACAATTCGGAATTAACGCCAGTGATATTCAGAAACTGAAGGACGGAGGCTACTACACAATTGGAATGGTGCTCAAGACTCCGCAAAAGGTATCAAATGGGAGAGGGTTGAAATGCAAGGATTTGGTGAATGTCAAAGGGCTGAGCGAAGCCAAGATCGAAAAGATCCTCAATGTCGCTCACACCATGAAGGTAGTTCCAATGGAATCGTCTTCTGTAGACGGTGGGCGTGTTTTGCACCGGAAGGGAGATGCTAACGATGCGACAAGTAAAAGTGTAGTATCCTTACTATGCTAGAAAGTGATCAAAATAACAACAGGCAGCTCCGAGTTGGATGCGCTCATCGGCGGGGGGATTGAAACGATGAGTGTGACCGAGATCTTTGGTGAATTCCGAACCGGCAAAACACAACTTGCTCACACGCTCTGCGTGACTGCTCAACTACCCACAGACATGTAAGTGAGACGTTGTGAATCACATGGAAGGCATGGAGCCAACGGGAAAGTGATCTTCCTGGACACCGAGGGTACCTTGTGACTCTTCAGGAAACAAATCACATGTAGTCGTCCTCAGCGCGTCGTGGAGATCGCAGAGCGCTACGGACTCAACGGCGACGAAGTGCTCGACAACATCCTCCTCGCGCGCGCTTACACGCACGAGCAGCAGATGGATGTCATCACAGCTGCGGCGGCAAAGATTGTGGAGGACGAATCGCCATATCATCTGCTGGTACACGCGCAGACGTGTGTCGAGTAGATTGTCGATTCCATCACCGCCCTATTCCGCGTGGACTACAGCGGACGAGGTGAACTAGCCGAGCGACAGCAGAAACTGGGGAGACATCTCAGCGCTCTGAAGAAGCGTAGGATAGGATTGAATTTCAACACACAGTGGCCGAGGAGTTCAACGTAGCCGTCGTCATCATCAACCAAGTCACCGCCGATCCCGGTGCCGCTGCGATGGTAGGAACACCGGTGAAATGTAACATGTAGTTCGTGAAGGATACGAAGAAACCGATCGGAGGCAATGTGATCGCTCATGCCAGCACGATCCGACTCTTCTTCAAGAAAGGAAAGGGAGAGCAGCGAGTGTGGTAGCGACTTCTAGGAGGGATGATGTCCAGCAAAGTGTACGATAGTCCTGATCTTCCGGAGAACGAAGCGACGTTCGCGATCGGACCGCAGGGTATCATTAACGCAGATGGCTAGAGAAAGTGCAGGGTGGGGAGAAATGGAGTTGTATTATTTTGACCGAAAGAGGGCCTTTTTGGATTGTTGTTTTCTTTACACATGAAATGATAGCAGTTCTCTATTTTAGCGTAATCACAGTCATTTGTATAACATCGACGATTCTGTTTGCTATCGTATCTTGGAGGATGGAATGATGACATGTGCAGGTTCCTGTCCTGGATGAGGCGCGAATCACCCTCTACTCCGCAGGACGAATGGAAATGCCGTCAGTTTTGCACTACGACGACCGCCATTCGTATTCGTCATACTCGCTGCTAAATCGGTGGCTACTCAATTCAAAGTACGTGACAGACCGCTTACTGACGAACGGCTATCTGTCCATTGAAGAACGTAACAAGTTGATCAAAGAAAAGAAGGCAGTGTACGAGTTAGAAGTTGCGAAAGAACAGAATGCGATCCGGAATGGGAACCAAGTTCAGTCGGTTGACGAATTGGCTTCGTTTCTGAAATCGGCCGTGACCAAAGAGGCGGCCCATCTCAATCTGGATGTTTCATTGGGCGGTGAGAGCAGCACGCTTCCTCCTCCCGTCGTTCCGAAGAACCCCATTTGTCTCGGATTCATTCTTCCTTCCAGTACCTCTCCGCGCACACAGACAATCTACATGAACCTCCTCAACAGCATGTTTCTCCTCCGCTCAACCGTTCGCGGCGTGCTCTTCGACAAGGAAGGCCAATACGCGAGCATCTGCCAGCTGAATCAATTCGTGTGCGTGAACAACTACGAGTACCGTTTCCTCCCCCACTCACACGCAGACTGGAACCCGAGACCCAACAGCCCCTTCTTTCCTCTCTGCTGACGCATCTCCACGCGGTCCAGTGGGGGGGTCACAACTGTTCTTACTACGGTCTCATGAGCAGTCACGTGCTCTTCTCCAGCAACATCCGCCGACTCGTCGACGAGGTGGAAGAGAAACTACTCCCGCTTGTACAGAACGCCGTGCTGGTCGGCCGACGCGTCAATATTCCCGCCACTTCCGTTCCCTCCCTTTCCCTCCAAGATTTCGACCGTTTCATCGACACGGCGGTCGTCACTTCCCCTCTCTTCGCTGAAACGACCTATGTAGATTCCCGCGGGAATGGTCACCTAGAGCTTCATTCTCTACAAAGCAGGCTCGTTAATGGTTCCAGAAATCCCCCTGATTTTCGACGACAAGGATATTTTCAACGTGTTGGCGACGCGTCATCTCACCGATCGTCAAATTCCCGTGATCGACATCTCCGAGGCAGGTAGACTCCCGCGGGGAATCCCATGCAGGCGTTTCCGTGTATCAAGAGGACGAAAACGAGCAGAATTGCAGAGATGTCAAATCGGCGGGTTTTTTCGTCAACTGCAACAATTTGAAGGAATTGCCCGATATCTGGGCGAAATCGTACATTCAGCGTCACGCGGCGCCGTCGGTGGAGTGGGCGGATTACCGCATCAGTATTCCCGCGGGGATTTGTTCAAAGTAGAGCGACTGAAGGATTCGTTTTTCATTCTTCCGAATGACGGATATTCGGACTTTTTCTCGAAGGAGGAGGTGGGTTTCATGCAGCGTTTCGTCTACAATCGCAGTATGAAACTCCCTCCCACTCGGACGTAGATTGTCTGTTTTTGGGCGAAGGCGCTGCCCGCGGGAATGTGCTGAATATGTGTCGCAACGGAACCTACGTGTATTATCACCGTTCGTTGACGTAACGCCTGGTCGGGGTTTGCATGGTAGAAAGACGAGTCAGTTGTCGAAGTCGATTCAATCGGTTTTTCTGTCATTTAAGTAGCTGTTTGTTACGTGTGCGATGTAGTGAAAAAGTCCCGCTGTCGAACCAGGTCTGTTTTCTGACGGAAAACTATCTGACCGACCCCATTGGGCTCGATAACGGACGAGAATCCTTCGGGTACCTGCAATGTGAGTATGACACCATCATCTTGGATGGTGCGGAGAAAACGCGATTTCTAATGAACATATCCTTGTTGAGTTGTTTTATGGTCCTTTGACGGCACATTTATCCCTTCCTGAAGAAAAACACAGTTGTGGTTATCCATGACACAAACACGTTCAAGTATAGCAAACTGGTTGAAGATCTGCTTCTATCTACGTCACTGAACCTCATGTCCATTCGAATGCCATCGCTTACTCCTAGTTCTGTATTCTCTGATCCTTTGTATCCTGTTGGCATTTCTGTGTTTAAGAAGACGGAATAAGTCTTTTGATAGTCGATCTATGTTTTCTTTGAAACCCCCTTTGTTCGCCCAACCACTTTTCCTTACCCAAAAAGTGGTTCCGGATGTTTTGGATTTTACTCGCTTCTCTGTTTTCCGTACTCGCTGCGGATGCTTGCGACGTAGTTGTTTGATTGTGTTTCCACCACAGGGCTGTGATGCTCGCGTGATGAGTGTTGAGGTGTTCAAACCCTGGGAGGGAGGATTTCCGTGCATTCGCGTGCCTTCGATCATCCGAACCCCTCATGCCCTCATCGCTTTCGCGGAATGCCGAATGATCACGGGAGACGGTTGCAACCCGAAGTCTCTGTACGAAATTGGAAAGTGAGTTCGATAGCGTTGGATTGATGGACAGTGACAACACGATGTACGTGTGCCAGAAGAAGAGTACCGACGGCGGCAAAACGTGGGGACCCCTCACGTTCCCCTTCGGTCGTACCGTGGCCAATCGAGAGGCATCTCCTGTCTACGACGAGGTCCATCACAAGCTGATCGTTGTGGGCAACCTCATGAACCAGCAGCTCATCATGGTACCTTTCCTCCCCTTCCTTTCACCCAGACCACATCGGATGATGAGGGCGATTCCTATTCTCCCATGGAGAACATCGACGCGAAGGTGGGTGCCGCCCACACGACCTACGTCGGCGTGGGCCACGGTCTCCAGCTGCACTACGGTCCTCACGCTGGTCGTCTGGTAGTCTCTCCCCCTCTTTCTCACGCAGCTGTTCATCGGCCACCACAACAGCTACGAATACGATCCCGTCTGGTTCACCGACGACGCGGGCGTCTCCTGGTCTGCCAGCGCGACGCTGCTGCGGCAGATGGACGAGGCGCAACTGGTGGAGGTGGGAAACGGCGACGTGATGGCGAACATGCGGAACGCCCATCTGAACGTACGTTTCGTCGACGAGGTACATCGTAGGGAACGTATCGCGCAGTGGCGGTTTCGCGCGATGGTGGCGCGTCCTTTGGTCCGATTGCGTTCGATACGACGCTGATCGACCCGATCAACGCGGCGTCGATCATTCGCGATTATCAGACCGATTTTGTGTACTTCTCGAACGCGGCGCATGCGTCGCAGCGCGTGCGGATGACGGTGCGTCGGTCGGCGGACTTCGCGAAGAGCTGGGAGAAGGAGCTGCTGGTGTTCGAGGGTAGAAATGGGGAGTGTTTTGGACACAGGTCCGTCGGCGTACTCGGATATGATCGACTTGGCGGATGATACGTTTATTGGACTGCTGTGGGAGACGAACAGCACGGATTGCGAGGGTCCGTCATGTCGCACGTTGTTCTCTTTCATTCCTAAATACTTTTCCTCTGTTTGTTGGATTACGGAATCCTTGTTGGGTGTTGAAAGAGTATGAATTCAACGGATAATAGTCCAACAAACAACGCAATTACAACGATTCGTCACAATGTCCATTCCACTCTCCTCATACTCCTCCTTTGAAATCCACATCTGCTGGAAGGAACCCAGCGAACTCTATGCTCAATCTCCTCAAACGCTCCCACGATGATCGACCCTCCCGTCCACGCGTTGAACGGACTGTACACCGCGTCCGTCACAAACAGTTTCGGCTTGAACGACTACGTCCTATCTACCCCACACGTCCCACCGAATTCAAACGCTGGTTCAGCTCCCAGTCCAGTCGCTCCGGCAGTCCTTTCATCTGCGCACCGCCGCCCGCCAACACCACGTTGCTCGTCAGCTCTTTTCGAATCTACGCTCGACTCCCGCGCGAAGAGTCACCTCCACGTCGCACTTCTGAATGCACTCGTGAATCGTGTCCGGCAACGCCTGTCCGTCATCCTGCGAGTTACTCGGCCAGTGTGAGGCTACGCCCGTGGTTCCCGTCATCATCACCTCCGGAAGGAAATACGCGTCCTTGTCGAGATGAACCTCCTGGTTGTCCGGGAGCGTGTAGGAGATCGATTCCGACGGAGGAGGACTGGAAATGACTGCCATCGCGATCCCATTACGATTGGGAGACAGGCTTCGCGTTCAGACGGAAACAACACTCCTTCATGTCGCGGAGAATAGACTACGTGAGAGAAACAAGGAGCAGCGACGTTGATGGCGTATTTGAGGTAGGAGGCCTTGGTGTTCGGATACTCGATTTTCTGGATGTTCGCGACGACGCCTTCCACGATTTGCTTCTTGATGAACGCGTGAGGTGTCACCTGAATCTTCTGCGACGATAACTTATCCGCCAGCAACGACGTCAAATAGTCGCCTCCGTACGGAGACACGGCGCTGGCTACGCTGGAGGAGGGAAAACGAGCCGACATGTCATGAGGGAGTATCCGTCGTAGACGGGAATGACGCGGATACCACTCGCACCGAAGTCGACGGAAAGACACGTCGTTTTGCCCAGGGAGAAGCTGCGGGAGAGGAGTGAGGGAATCCCTACCTGATACAGGAAGAAGACTTTAAATAGTAGATTGCGGGGAAGTGCAACTTCTCGAAAAGAAGTTCCGTGAGCTTCTTCCGCTGCTCAGCCGATTCGTAAGGCTCCTCCACCACGAGAAGCGGATGCTCCGTGGCTCTATAGCGCAATCCCGCTGTGATTCCATAGTCCAGAAGCTTTTCGAGCGCTTCGTAATTGGTGACTACATGATAACGAACCCAGAATGGCACCTACTGCTGCCGTTTGAGTAGGAAGAATACACGTCCATCTGATCTCGACGCGTTTTCAAATCTTGTGTGCCAAGGAAATAGGAAGGAGGGTCTTGGTTGATATATCCGTACGCCTACAAACGTATCAGAAACAACAGAAACGAGATACCGAGGGATACACGAGCCGCGGACGATCCTCTCCTCCATACCCGAGTTTTATGAAGGAACTGCCTATATCCAACACGATTCCACCCGTTTCATCTGAACATGAGTCCATGAACAAGAATGGGTTCCTACCGGAACAATACATGGTTTGCTGAGTGCAAATGAAAAGACGGAAGAAGGGTGCGAAAAATGAAAAGACCTGTCTCTAATGAAAGACTCCTTTGAGGATGCGGATGAGACGAAGGGGTTTGCAATCCAATGATCACGTATTCTCAAACCCATTTCTTGCAACCAATGTCAAAACAAACAACCCATATTACGATCGAATCAACACTTGTAGAATGGAGGCCGCTCTTCGATAGATGGGCCCTGTAGGATCCATTTTGATTAGGCGCTTCATTTCCAAATACTCCTCATCCGTCTCCTTGTAGATGAAGCAAGTCCGGTTTCGCAAAAACACTTCACACATCGCGACGGCGTACTACACGTCATTCCATTACCGATTCCTCACCAAACTCCGATCATGATCATCATGATCCCGAATGCGGGTCCAGATGCTCTCCGATCCTTTCAGGACAAACGAAAGAGCTGCACTGCGACCACTTCCCAGCAACCCAATCACCACAAACAGAGTCGTCAACGCTTCCAGCCATCTTCCCGCCGGTTTCACCGCGGAAAACTCCATGATTTCGCGCAACGCCTCTTTCGTTCGTCTACAATGAAACACCATCTTTGTTTCCACGTTTCGTTGTCTCGCAACACCGCCGCTAGGAATATCGTCCAATCCCGCTCACTCGCTTCCCACAACTGACTCCGAAGAACCGCGGGAGATGCCTCCAAATCCGCCAGTTCCCGCGGGAAGATGATGATGAAATGGCTGGGCAGTTTGTCCTTGGCGAGTTGAATTCCCGCGGTTTTCGCCATGTTGACGGCATCTTCGTATTCCGCCTTTTCCGCGGCAAGCAGATAGACATGGCGAGAGTCCCGCGGGAGACTCGTACAGCGATGAGCGAACTGTTCCGCGGTTATCGCATTATTCTGCAGCGTGAAGAGAAGATGCAGGAAGGGTTCTACGATTGAGTTTCCCCAGTTTCCCCACTCAGTTTGGAAGGTTGGTCGGCGTTTCGTCGAATCATGTCTGCGAGGGCTTCTATCTTTCCCGCGGTTACAACATGTGCGTCCACTGACAGAATTCCCAGCATTTCCTGGATCCATTCAAACAATCCACCATCGATGAAACTCCCTTTGTCGTTCATGGAGGACACGAGTTGGAGAATCGCGGGAGAAAGCGCAGCATCACCAAGCGCCAAAACTCCCGCCATCGCGTCTTCGTCTCCGGCGTTTGCGCGGGAAATCACTACGTTGGAGGGAAAAGAGGGCGTTACGTTGCGGGAGCCAATCATGAATGAGGAGACGAACCGGCTCCATGGCGACGATGCGCTGTCCGCAGAAGAGAGAAGGGAACCGCGGGGATGTCGCAAGACATTGGAGAAACGTGGAACGCGCGTTTTCGGGAATGCTGGAAAGGCGTTTCATGACGGAGAGAACGGCGTTTCGGAGAGAAGAACTCGATTGGCGGGAATTCGTGCAATGTTGCCAACCGAGAGAACAAAGGAGGGAAACGAGGAAACTGGCGGTTGCCGGTTGGAGTCCCGCGGGGATGAGCGACTCAAGGAGGGAATACACGCAGGGACTATCCATGGCAGAGAGGGCGAAATTAAGTTGGCGCAATTGGCGCCATTCCCGCCAACTTGCGGCGTCGATCCATTTGGAGGGAGATTCCCGCGGGAGGTCAATCGACGTGTCGCGGTACATCAACACGTACGGAACCATGGCTCCCTAGATGAAACGCCCTTCTCAAAAGTACGTGATTTCCCTCCAAAAGCGATTGGATGGTGGATTCTCCCTCCATCTGCACCAGTTCGTCATTGAAGCAATACCATTGGCCGTCGGAGTCTCGTGCGTGACACAAATAATGGCCATTATCGACCGTTCCCGCGTGGACCAGAATTCCCTCCAACTCATACCGAATGGGCCAATGGAAAGAGGGTCCCAAAACAAGCGGCGTTTTGAGCGGAGAATGAAGACGTGACCGTTGGAGGGAAACGGGGTCGAAATCGAACCGTTTTTCGTGTATGAACAAGATGGAGGGAAGTTTGCAAATCGACTGGCTTTTCTTGACACACACTTTGGATGAACAGTGCGTGCAGAAATAGTCTCGATTTCAGCAATGACGGAAAACGTACCTTCAATTTCCTCCACGGCGCCGTAGCGTTCGATGGATTCTTCCAGCGATGAAACGCCCTTCACTTCGACACTCAGACTCGTGAACGCTTCCTCACACGACCGAATTTCCCCGCAAAACGGACAAATCAGACGATCCACAATCTTCCCGCGGAACAGCTCACCTGCAATGTCCGAATGATTTGTGTTCCGGAACACAATCTCCACCGAATCCAGAAATCCCGTCAAATACTCATGTGCATCCTTCGATGAAACGCCCCTGACAAAACTACCTCCTGTTCATGGACGTCGATCGGCGAGCCAATCAGATCTCCGTACGCGTCACACCACTCTGTCAAATCGTAGGGAGTTTTGGGATCTGCCGCCAAATACCCGAGCATTTCCTTCAGTGTTGAAAACACTCGCTTCTTTTTCGAGTCGTCCGTTTCACTCGTCTCCCAGTGACTCTGCATGTGATCATTCCCGCGGTTCTACCTCCAACACGGCGCGACGGAAGAGTGGTGACATGAAACACATTTGAATCGCGGAAATCATGTAGCAAATCGTTCCCAGATTCGTCATGCCCGTATGCCCCTGGATGAAACGCACGTCCCAATGAAACGCCCCATCCCAATCATCCAATAATCGTTGCGCTCCCGCCAACGGGTTGTTCGCCGCCGTTTGAAGCCACTCCGTTTGCCACAAAACCTTCAGGATTTCTGCCAACGATTCCTGACCCTCCGGTGAGGAGACTAAACTCTCCGCGAATACGGTACTGATGCCTATATTTAATCCCCACGGGAATACATACGTTCGAGAACCGAGCGGAGCGGGGAATCGGGGGATTTGGCGTCGGGGAGACGAAGCGTGGCACGCAGCCAATCATCATGCTCCATGCACGCGAGTGCGAAATCGGGTTGTTTTTCGCACTAGTGAACAGGTTGAAGAAGAAACTACTTCGTTGAACACAACGCGCCAGATGCGGAGAACCGCGGAGATCGATGGGTCGAAGAGAGTGATCACGTGACTGAGGATTTGGAGAAGTTGCTCCGAAAAGTGGTGCTCGATTTCCCGCGCAAACGCGTCAACGATGGCGGGACCAGCATCTGGAACACGCGAGAAGAGAAGAACGAAAAGAAGCGGGAGTTTCGGCGACGGAAGCGGTGATGAATGAAGGAGGGAAATCAATGCGTGAAGAAAACGAGGCGATTTTGGAGCCAAGAGAGCCAGAGAAGAAAGGAGGGAAAAGAGAGGCGGAAAAAAGGACGAAAGAGCGGGCGTTTCCCACAACTGCATTCTATAAAGGAGAAACGTGGAAACAATTGATACAATGTGTCGATAGATTGTTGGTCAGGTTCGCTCCATTCCCACGGAACATCGGTGTCTTTGTTTCCCGCCATTTCTTCATTTGCTTCATTTTCCACCATTATTCCGTCGTTTTCCTCCAGCTGCGTCAGCGAGTCGCAGTGAAGATAATACCATCCCCCGCGGGAACGAAGAAGACAGGGCTCCCAACACTCGTTCAGAAAACCACACATTTCCGCCAATCCGAGAATCCGCCGATCATCGCGGGAATTCACGCATCGTCGCACCTCCTCCAACGTAACTCCCGTTGCATTGGATTTCTACGTTGAAACGCCCTCAATCGCCCACATGTAATGCATTTCGGAATTGGCGCATTTTTGCGTCATCGGACACAAAACGGTCGTTGATGATTCGTCGCAATGCCGCCACTTCGTAGCGAAGAACCGCGGGAGGCTTGTTCAGCAGCTCCGCCACATCCGCGGGACGAAGCGTCTCTCTGAATAAGGTTCCGCGGGAAGAGTGACGATTCAATGCGAGAGACAATTCCCGCGATGGCGTCGGTTGGTGGGAGTTCGAAGAAGAGGGAGTTCAGTTCGCTCATAACCGCGGGAATGGACGCAAACAACTCCGCCAGCGACAGCACCCGCGGGAAGAGTTGGAAAACCGCGGCATCGTCCATCGTCGAACAGGAGAGTTGTGCGATGGCGGGAAAGGAAATGGATTTTCCCGCCAGACTGTTCCATCGACACTACGTTACACAAAGGGCGGGAAAATACGATGAAACGTCCCGCTCGGATCAGCAGAATGCAAAACCGACACAAAACCGCGACATCCTCCGACGGGAGTTTCTTCGCCGCTTCCAGCTGTCGATTCACAACACTACGACAAACAGAGTGAGCAGTCGTACGTGAGAACCGCGTGAATTGCGTCTTCCCCGCGGGAGAAACACACGAAGAGGAGAATGACGAAGAAGTGGCGCCAGCGAATCTGCGCGGTTTCATCGCAGCCAAGCAAACACGGCCGAATCCAGGAAATGGCGGGAATATCATCGACGTCGTGGAGAGACGGAGATTGGAGGGAATTCATGCCGTCGGGCATTTGGAGGGAAAAGGCGGAGGGGTCGCGTGTGACGAAGAAGGCGAAAAGCGACATGAAAAGGAAGGAATTGGTTTCATCCAACTGCAATGGAAGGAAAACCCAACATCCTACGCACGCATAGGCTTCCTTCGACCAGGACGAAAAAAGGATCGAAAGCGTGCTGTCCTGAATCCGATTCTGATATCCGCACAAAACCCGACCGATCCCCTCCAACTTCCGCGGGGAGGGAAACTGGAGAATCGCTCGCACAGCTTCGTCCATCAGCGGCAGCTCCTTCAACTCGCTTCCCGCCAACAGTCGCTGAAACGCCCGCGCAACGATCCACACAACCCATTCGGGTTCCGCGGCGATTTCCGCCAACGTTTCTGCGAAGAGACTGGCTGTGGTCAAATCATTGGGCTCCCCATTGGGCTCCCCAATGGGGAGCCCCTGGATACTCTGCCCCATAGTAGACCCCCTGGACTGCCACGCCGCCAGCAAACAACAGGCACGTAACGCCTCTCCGCAATCGTTCGCTCTTCGCAGACGCCACAACGCCGTCTCCGCCGATTCGCCGTCTCCCAGACGTCGCAGCAGCGGAACCGCGAAGCGGAGCGAACTCTCGGGGTCCCGCGGGTCTGCCGCCATCGCTGCCGCCAAGAGAGACAATTGCGGCATGCGCTCGCTCAGGAGGGAAACGGCCAGGTCACGTGACTGAAACCCCCTCTGAGGATGCGCTACGACATACTCAGTGAGGCGGGAACGCAAGATATCTGCCGCGGGAAGGCGGGAATAAAGAGCAGGACGAAGAACCGTCTAGAGAGAAACAACCGCGGGAATCTACGAGCATGGCAAGATTGCCGGAATCCAGCTGCTTTTCGGACTCGTGCCACAAAACCTCTCCACATCTACCATTCAACTTCCCTCCAAACGAGACGTTTCATCGAATAATTCGGTGACGCAGATGAGTTTCACGAGCTCGCGTACCACCGTTTCCACCATTCGGAAGGGGCGTTTCAGACACTGCTGGAAGAACCCCTGGGCCAGAAACGCCCCGAGAAGGGGGCGCACGAGGTCGCGACGACGATGGAGGGAAAGCGCGTTGAAACGCCCGACGAGTTCCATCGTCACTTTCACGATCGCGTTGAGCGTCGGCAATTGGAGGGAAAACAGGTTCGTCAACGAACGTGTGTGAAGGATCACGTGACGGAAATGAGGGGGATATTTGCAATGTACTGCATCATGGCCGTTTCGTCGCTCAGGAAACACAAACAGCCTGCGTTGAGCGCGGAAACCGCGGAACTGTCATGCTACGGTGAAACGCCAACCGCAGGACAACGGCGGTGGAGACGGCGAGAATGGCGGGAAAACTGCGCGCCATCTGTTCACGTGTCGCGTCGGCGAGTGGGCGGAAAAAGAAGGTCGTCAGGTAAGAAATCCCGCGGAATAGACGAATCAGCGTTTTCGCGGGAATCGGATGCAACTAGATGAGAAAGAGAGGGAAATGAAACTTCCAAAAGCGGCAGAAGTCGTGACAGAAATCGAGTCTCTTCCAGACAGTGGGCGAGGAACAGAAAAAGAGGGGAAGTATGTGAAGGTGCAAAAAAGACAGCATTTCGGATATTCATTATGGAAGAGAATGGGTCCCGCGGTGAGTCCCTCGGGAGGATCCACGTGGTTATTCGTTTCTCTTTCCGGACACGGAAACTCCCAAATGGGCGGCACCTGAACAAAAACATTCTCTTTTACGGCACCGAAGGAGACAGTTCCCGGTTTCTGCAACGAGCTCAAGTGGATGTCCCGAATCGGGAGGAAAACGGGTCCGAACTCGTCGTCTTCGTAGTAGACGGAGCATTGCGGGGATAACGCGACGACGACGCCACGTGTCCACGTGAGCTCATCGACGGGAAGAAGATAGAGATCGACGAAGGAGCCGGGACGAAGCGAATCCGCCCAGTGCGAGTAACCATCCAGAAGAGACGACTCAGGGATGTGAATGCGACGACTGTTCACGTCGAGAGTAAGCGTCTCGTGAGGGGCGTTCGTTTGTGTGAGCTCGACCTTCAGAGAGGAGCGGTGGATGCAGGAAATGATATAGGGAGTGGAATCGACGAGAACGGGCATCCCTTTATAGAAGTAGTTGTGGTCGTTCACGTCCTTGTGAACCAAGGAACTGGAGGACAGATACAGATTCGAAGACGGATGCAACAACTGTGCGATGCTTTCCACAGCATCTGAGACATGCTCTTCTAATATACTGGACATGACGGTGACAAATGTGTTCATTAACCGGTAGCACCGTCTACACGTGAACGGAGCCGATCAGATAAACTCCAGATCATCTGAACAATGAACAGAACTGTTGCAGTAGGCGATTACCACTACGAATCACGTCGATCCTTTCACAAACTACGCTCATCCAATCGCTCTCGAAAGTTGCAGTACTCTTCTTCGTGGGTTTGTGGATCAGCCACGACTCGACTGACTTCGTTGTAAAACTGCTCCGCATTTTCCACAGCTGCAAGTCATGGCAAAAGAAAACGGATACGATTTGCGATAAACAAATCCATCATCTGACTCCATGATTCCTGTTGAGCACGATCTGTATCAGCCATTCAGTGCAAGAAACAACAGCAAATAGAGAGGAATGAGAGAGAGAAAAAAGGAAGAATCCAAATCGGGGGATCCCCCTCTATTCAGTTATCCACTCCGATGAACGTGTATCGCTGGGAAGATGAGGCAAAACACGACGATGGTCAGCGAGGAGAAAAGGGTTCATTTCTAGATGAGTTGTATGATGATGATACACAGAGTATTCCTGATCTGGTTTCCCTAATTCAGGACATCTTACGGAAGCGTGGCAAGCACAACCCTATTGAAATCCAGGAGCTCAGTCGTCGACTCCACTATGACATACAAGACAACGAGGAACTCGTAACCAAACTAAAATCGACTCCGATGGTGAGCTACGAAGAACCGTATCTTCGGTTTCAGGTGAGTGTTGTAGCGATCTATCGTATTTAGCCCCCGGTGGATGCCGACAACGAAGAGGAACTCATCACGAGTTTGCAGGAGCATGTTGACGGTGTGAAGCGGAACATTGTGGAACTATCGTTGTGGTTTTCCGTGGGTGTAATTTTCCAGTTCAGCCGAATCCAGAGAGTTTATTCCGCGACTCGTCTACCAGGGCAAGATCATCGGTACCAACGAGACAAATAGCAGCGAGATCTTCAGTCTGTTTCCTCGGTTCCGGAAATATATGGTGGAGGTATCGGGAACGGCAACGGTTACCCGAGGGAGCTGTCGTGTCGTTATGACGGAGAACGTGTCGCAGGAGGTGCGGCAAGGCGACGCGCTGGTCATCAAAGGACAAACCTACCGCGTGGACTCGTCTCCCGAGATTATGCCGCTTTCCGTCAGCAGTCTCCGTTCGCTCAACGAGAAGATCGACATTGGTGAATCGTGTGTGTGGAATTCCTCGTTCATTCTAGAAAGCGTCAGTGGAATCGCCTCGTGAGTCGCGACGTGTGGCTGGATAAGCCGTATCAGAGCGAGACGGAGAGTGGCGTCCACATCTTCCGGTTCGGCGTGACGAATGATCTGCGCACGCTGTGGTTCGACAACCGCAACAGCATCTACACGGACGACAAGGCGTTGAAGGAGGCGATCAAGGAGGCGGGGCTGAGTTATTCCAGCGTGTTGGTGACGCAGACGAAGCAGGTGAAGCGGTCACGCAAGCATAAGTTGTGTGTTGTTTGTTTTATAGAGTATTGTGAATGAGTTTAATAAGTCATTTGAGTTTGACTTGTCAGTATCACGCGTTTGACAGCTTGTCACCTCGTTTGACAGCTTGTCAATCACCTAGTATGCGAACCCATCCCTTCCTTAGATAATCAACACAATCACATCATAACACACTCCTTTGTTCGTAACAAACAACTCACTCCACATCCTTCTGCGGGGCCCGCAGCTTGGGTCCTCCGGCCTCCTTCGCCATGATGATCTGGTCGACCTTCAGAATGGTCAGCGCAGCACTCACCGCCAGCCGCATGGCATTCTTCTTGGTGGCAAACACATCCAACACAGGTCGCTCGCCCATCACATCACACACATCGCCCCCCTCAATATCCACGCCCACTCCACACTTGACATCACTCATCCACCGCTCACGCAGCAGACTCACCGTCCTTACCGCGTCCTGTCCCGCATTCTCCGCCAGCGTCCGCGGGAACACCTCCAACGCCTCCGCGAACTTCCGCACCGCGTACTGCTCCAGACCCCCCACTTTCCCGCCAAACCCCGCCACCTTCGCCGCCATCGCCATCTCCGCCGCCCCCGCGCCCGGCACCAACCGCGGGTCTCCGCACAACGTCTTCACCGTATTGACCGTTTCATCCACCGTCCGCTCGCAATCTTCTAGAAGACTCTCCGTCGCCCCGCGGAGAACCACCGTCGCCACTCTTCCCGCCATCTTCTCCACCACCAGCACCTTCTTCCCGCCAACTTCTTCCACGTTCACCGCGGAACATTCTCCGATCTCTTCCGCGGTTGGAGGCCCCACTCGCACCAATGCCGTCGCCCCCGCGGTTTTCGCCAGACGACGCAGATCGAACTTGGAGCCCACCGAAACGCCCATCATATTCTCGCGGGAAAGATAGTGTCGCGCGATCTCGCTGATGCTGCCCCCCGCGAATATCACGTTCACTCCCGTGTGCGCGATCGCTGCGATCTCGTCACCGAAGGATTGCTCTTCCCCGCGGGTGAAACGTGTCAGCTCTTCCGCGGAACGAATCAGCACCGTGCCCTTCGTCTCCGATGATGATGCCTCCAGACCACAGGTCAGAATCAGCACACGCGCGGGAGACACGTGCAGAACGTCGTTCGCGGGAAGGTTCGGAAGAACCATGCCGCCCATCATGCGCGATTGGTCGATGCTCCCACCCAGCAGACGCACCGTGCGAATGTTGTCCACATCCAGTTTCGGAGCCGCTGGCGCTTCGGAGAACGTGTACAGACACGCTTCCGCGATCGCACGTGCCAGCACGTCTTCGTGGCCGTACTGCTTCGCAGCGACAACGGGGAGAAGCGCCGAGGTCACTGCGTCCACGTCGCGCATGTCCGCGACCTTGATGGTGGCGAGATCTTCCATGAGAATAACATACCACACATACCATCCAGCGCCTTGTTCGCCACCTCATACGCCTTCTCGTAGCCCGTGATGATGTCGTTCACGTGCACTCCCTGCAAATGAGAGAGAAGAGACAACACTACCAGCATAATCAACTCCTCCGCCTTCGCAAGCAGCTCGCCGGCGAACGTCACGACGAAGTTGGTTCCGTCGCCCATCTACGCTCTCCCCCACGCCAAACAACCCACCTCCTGTTCCTGCTTCTGCGCGGCCTCCACCAGCAGCTTGGCAGCGGGATGCACCACCTCCATCTCCTTGACGATCGTCGCCGTGTCGCTTGTGATGAATATTTTATCTAACTGGTTGACGACGAGCTTGGACATTCCTAGAGTGATACAATTCACGCAAAGCCGACCGTTCGGACCCAGCGAGGTGCGGTGGATCGCGCAGAGCTCTCTGCAAGCGTCGATGTTGCGAATCACCGCGTCCTGCGTTCCCGAAAACGACTTGTAGCCGTTGCGCAGCAATCCGTTGAAACCAGCTCCAGAATTTACCTGTGACATTACAGGAGTATCAATGTAACCACTTGCATCGTAAATGAATCCCAACAAACAAGTCAATGCTTCTTTCCCTTCTTTCCCTTCTTGCTCTTCTTGCTCTCCTTCTCCTCTAAATGCACCTCGACGGGCTCGCGCTTCTTGCTGGAGGGGATGCTCACCAGTCCCGATCCGCCCTTCTGCATGTGATCCGCCCTCCTCGCCCACCTGCAGCGCCTTGGACCACTCGCTTTCGCTTCCCTGCACCGCGTACTCCCGAAGATCCGCGCGGTTCTTCGCCTCCATCTTCCGCGTCACCTCCTTCCCCGCCGCCTGCAGATCCTATGCTGGAGCCAAACCGCCGTCTCTACCTCGCTGAGACTAGTGGCCACCGGCCGCATCTTCTCCTCCGCCTCCGCCTGTCTCTGTCGCTGCACACGTTCCTCGCCGGCCGCCTCGCCGTCCATCACCTCCTACCTGCCAGAACCAAGGCATATTTACCTCGAGGAACTTCTGCATCTTGCGAATCGATCGGTTGAAGAGCGCGAGCACCTGGCTGGCGTCCACCTTGGGGAACTCGACCATGAGCTCATCGACGGTCTTGTGCTGCAGCCCCTGGCCGATGAGAATGGTCTCCTGCAGCGCCGAGAGACTGACGCCGCCCAGTCGCCGGTCGAAGTAGAGTCGCGCCAGCTGCGGCAGCAGGTCCAGAATCATGTGGTAGTCCACCAGGTTGTGCGCGTACGACGCCAGTCGCGCCAGATCGTCGCGCGAGAGGAAGAACCGAATCTCCGCCGGCGTCAGCGGCATCGCGTGGACCTCCTTGTCACTCTCGGCGGCGTGGGCCAGCACGAGCTGGCGGTTGAGGAGCCGCAGCGCCAGTCGCGCGGGGAAACGCGCGAACTGGAAGGAGAGGAGGGAGAGGAGTCGGTGCTGGAAGTCGGCGACGAACGAAGCCAGCCAGCCGGGAGTCGGTGCGTCAGGAAGATTGGCGGTGTCGAGGGGCTGCGGGAGAGAGGGAGGGAAAGAAGACCTTCACCAGCACGCAGCTGTGTTCGCCCGTCAGCTCGTTCGCCGTCTGACGCAGATACACCGGCGCGTAGCCCTCTTTCTCGTAGAAGTTGAACAGTTGCTCCGTGAGCCCGAAACTGACGCCCAGCCACTGCGTCTCAGCTCTCTCTCACCCCCACATGCAGTCGCTCGGGCTTCCGGTCCGCGAGACTCACCAGCAGCGGCGGAAGGTGCTTCCGCGGCTTGGCTTCCGCGTCGAGACCCTGCGGCGCCTCCTCCTCCAGCGGCGCCTCTTCTTCACCGGACCACTGCACGCGGCCCTGGAAGTAGTCTTGCAGCTGCTGCAGCGCGCGGCGGCCGTAGCCCATGCCCTGGACGTCGGGGTGCGTCGCGATGCGCACGATGCGCGCGCCGCTCAGCTGGGAGAAGTCGCTGTCGAGGAACTGCTGCGCGACGATCCAGGGAATGAGGTCCCCGGCGGAGCGCGTGCCCTTGCTGAGCTCGCGACGCACGGTCTCCTTGCCGATGCGGCCCTCCAGACACACCTGCACCACGCAATAGACGTCCGGCAGTGGCTGGTCCTCGCGCACAGGCCCCAGCAGGACGAAGAGCCGGTGTGCGGGGGCGTCGCTGAGCAGCTGCAGGTCGTCGGGACTGTTCTTGTAGTGGCTGGCGACGTAGAGCGACCACACGCGCTGCAGGAAGGCCTCGCTAAGCTTGTGGTAGGAGAAGAGCGCGTCGCGGTCGACGATGAACAGCTGGCACTGGTCGGGATGCGGGGTCCCGGACATCAGGCGATACGGCGTCGACGCGCAGTCCAGACACAGGAACGAGTACAGCCACTTCTCCACGGGATCGCCCGCCGCGTACCGAATGGGCTCCTTCAGCTCGATCTCCTGCAGCAACTTGCCCGCTGGATGATCAAACCATCCCACAACCCACCTCCCGCGTCCTGCTTGCGTAGCTCGTTGAGGAGCTTCAGCGAGAGCGAGCGGCCGGTGCCCTCGTAGCCGGTGATCGTCGACGACAGCACCACGATGTACGGCCCCAGCAGCGCCTGCGTCAGCGGCAGGGGAATCGCCGCCGCCTCGTCCACGAACAGCAGCTCCGCCTGCGCCAGCTTCCCCGCCTCGCTCGGCGCGATGTACTGGATGGTCTGTCGGTGGCTGCGGAACACGTTCACGCGCAGCGCCACGTGCTCCTCGCCCGGCGCGTAGATCACCTCGTAGTCCTGGTGCTCCTGCGTCTTATTTCCCTCGAAGTCGCCCACCATGTACTTCAGCGCCTTCAGACCCCGCACGCAGAAGGCGAAGACCGTCTGCAGATTCTCCGGTGATGGCGCCGTCACGAAGATCGCCGAGTAACCGAAGGCCACCGCGCCCGCCATCGTCAGGCCCAGCGACGCCGATTTTCCCTTTTCTCACCCTCGCCAGCCATTCCTACGCGACCGCGCGCTGCCGTCAGCGAGAGCGTGGTCTGCAGCGTCTTCTGCGTGAGCACGTCCAGCAGCTTGTAGACAGCCGTCGCCTGGTCCACCGTGCGACACTCCCTCGTCAGACTGCGCAGCACCGCCGAGTTCGCCAGCAGCGGCGACTTCGCGGGCGCGTCCTTCGTCTTCGCGTCCAGCGCCGCGCTCACTGATTGAAGATAGGCCGCCAGCGCGCGCTGCGAGGGCGTCTCCTCCACGTCCTCCACGGACAGCGAGGCCTGCACCGGCTCGATGCTCAGAATCTTCTTGTTGATCGGGAGGATGTTCAGCTCGTCCTAGGGGAGAGAGAGGGGGCATGACCACGTCCAGCACCATGCAGGTCGCGCAGTTGCTCAGAGAGAGGATGAAGCGCTCGTTGAAGCGAGGAACGATGTCGCTGTGCGACTCCGTGCGGTACTTCGCGTGGCAGTCCTCGCGTGAGCGTTCGAAACCACCCCTACCATCACCATCGAGTAGAACTGCTTCAGACTCGTCATGTTCTTCAGCAGAATCGTGATGATGCCTCCGCCCTCCACCGTCTCGATCGTGCGGCACAGCAGGTTCGCCGTGATCGACTCGAAGTCCTGCAGTACCAGCATTCCGTAGGTCTGACCGAGAATGTTCTTCGAGTCCTTGTAGTAGCACCAACGGATCTCCGTGCTCGACACGAACAGGTCGAACGGGTTCTCCCCGTCCTTATCGTACAGACCGCGATTGATCAGCTTCTTGATCTCTCGCATACGCTTCTTCTTGTGTCTGCAGCGTCCACACAATACAGAAAACCCACGTGCTGAATCCCAGGTCCTTCTTGTAGCACCACAACACCGAAGGACGCGTTCGGACGCGGCACTTGGAAAGCATGTAGTGGAGGTTCGGAATCTACTCCCTAACACGCCGTCGCGAACAGACTACTTGATCCTTTCCATTGTCTCCGATGATAATCATCAACGTGCGTTGATTCAGCTTCACTCCATTCTCAATGAGCGTACGAATACGACTGTCGATCTTTTTCTGGACCATTTCCTAGAAGAGCGATGAGTCAACCAAATCCACAACGCGTGCAACAGGTGGAGGGATCCATATGGCAGAAACCAAACGAGACAATAACCTACCTCGAGCACAGAGATTTCTGAATCGAGGGTGTGCTGTTTGAAAAGTATCGGGTTGATTGCCTTCAACAAACAGTCCATGTTACACTAAAACACACAATCTTTCTCCGAGCCCACAACTCCATGCATCCGCTACGCTACAATCCGCTGCCTCACGCTCTCTTCCACCTCCCACTTTCCATTCATCCCCTGCACCTCCACCGTCACTCCTTCCCTTCTTCGCAGGAATTGCACCACCTTCTGCTCGAACGCCACCTGGGACGCGACATCGTCCTGTTTGTTGAAACTGACGTCGACCCGCTGTATTTCCGGCAACGCGTCCTCCTCGAAGAGTCCCAGCAGTACGCGCTGACTCTGTTCTTAAATCCGTCCTCTTTCCCCACCAGTCCGCACCGCGCCAACTTCACCTCCCGTAATCGCCCCTGTTTCCGCACCGCCTGCACCAGTCGCTACGTCTCACCTTCCCGCCAACCCTACAAACTGCTCCTCCGCGGGAATCTCCACTCCCTCCAAGTCCAGCGCCTCCAGCGCCGTTCCCTCCACCATTCCCGCCAACCGCGTCTTCGCCGCGTCGCTGATCCGCACGTTCCCCGCGTCTACGTGAAACTCCCTCCATCTCCCTACAAAGTCGAAATCCCCGCGAATCTTCGCTCCGAAACCCGCGGGAAAGCTCGCTCAGCGCGTCGACCGTTTCATCGTCCAGAACGAGTGCGTCGACGCGACAGCAGAAAAGGCGGCAATTCTGGCGCATGGCGCAAAGTAACTCCCGCAGACCGCGACCCCGCCAAAAGTTCCCGCCAAGATCCGCCTCCTCCAGCGCGGGCGCGAATCCCGCGGTTATCCAGCGCGCCAACACGGCGGCCGCCACGTCGGTGAGGGCGTTTCGCTGGAGTCGGATGGCGGCAAGGCGCGGGAGAATGGCGGGAAGCGCGGCGGTGAGAAGAAACACGTCGGAATCTGCGAGGGAGGCGTCGGAAAGCGGGAACTCGGCGATGGCGGGAAAGTTGGCGGGAAGTCGCTGGAGGAGGGAAAAAAGTCCCGGCGTCTGCAGATGAAACTCCCGTGCGAGTGTCTGTAACGCGTCATGGAGGGAAGAAGTTGGCGGGAGAATGCAATAGGCGGTGAAACGGTCGTCTTCGTGGATATGGAGGGAAGAGGTGATGAAACGCCCCTCGCGGACCAATCGGATCACGTCGGTGGAGTGGCCGCACACGGTAGAAAGCGCGGCAGAAATGGCGGCAGAAAGAGCGGAAAAGGAAGAGATGGCGGGAACGGTGAGATCCAGGGGGTATTGTTGACCCCCCAGGATGCAGTTGCAGCTGATGGAGACGGTGGCGGGAGTTTCGTGGATGGGAGTTTCATTATTCACAGGAATATCCATATCCATAGGCGTTTCATTGTCCATGGGCGTGTCATTGTCAAGCGGAATGATCATCGTGGGAGTTTCTCCACTTTCCCCATTTCCCTCCATTTCCACTCGCTTCGACGATTCTCCTTCCTCTCGCACCCGCTTCCTGTTTTCCCGCGGAAACACACTCCCGTGATGCCGCGACTTCCCGCGGGACACCGACATCACGTGATGCCCATCTCCCTCCCTCCCGCGGGACTCCCCTCGCATCGCGCGCAGCTTCTCCAACAGGTCCGAATCGTCGTTCTCCCGCGGGATTCCCTCCTCCTTCGCCAGCGCGGGAAACAGTGTCGCGATCTCCCGCAGGAGCTGAAACGCCTGTTGGCGGGAAAGCGGTCGGTCGATGGCGGGATCCTCGACCGACTCCCACGGGAACTGCAGATGTGTAGCAACAGCACGCACGAGTTTCCGCACGAGTTCGTGCGGATGGTCGCGCGTGAGCAGACGCGTGGCCGCCACAAGCCGGTGGTCCGCCAGCAGCAGCGCCAGCGAGGGCTCTTTCACCAGTCGACGCAGCCGCGCCGTCGGAACCGGCGAACTGGCTTCCAACTGCTCGCTCGACAGACTCGACCAGGATTCCGCCGTCGCTGTCGCCGACTGCAGCAGACTCAGACAGGAACGCACCCAGGGGGTCTCCGATGGGGCAGAAACGCGGCTGCGGAGACGACGCGTCATCGTGTGCAACGACTCCAGAAATAGGGGCGATTCCGAGCGCGCGTAGGCGGTGAGCAGACAACTCACCAGCAGCTGCATGCTGGCGACGAAACTCCCGGTGAGCGGTCGCGACCAATCAGCGTCGATGCTCTTCCCCGCGGTTCTGATCGCCTCGCTCAGTCGCTGCTGCTTCTGCTGCAGAAACGCCAGGTTGTATAACGCCCGGCTCTGTAACGCCCGGTCGTCGCCGTTTCCCGCCAATTTTCGGTCCTCCCCGTTTCCCGCCAATTCCCGGTATTCCCGCTCTGCTCCCGCCACATCGCCGTTTTCGCTGTGGAGATTGGCGAGATTCAGCCGGATTCCCGCGATCGAACCGCGGTCCACCCGCTCGGCTGCGCGTAACGCCCGCTCGTAACAGTCGCGAGCTTGCGCCAGTGCCGCACTGTTGGCGCAATTGTCGTAAAATCTGAAAAGTGAGAGAACCGCGGGAATGACGACTGGAACCAACTGTTGCCCAGTTCTTCACACGACCGACAAAACTCCGTGTCGTAATAATCGCGGTTTTCCCCGCGGGGAGTACGACTGCGACGGAACACAATCACATCGACATCTTTGTTCAGAATTTTGACACTTTCCTGAATCTGCCCGATTTCGCGCAGACTTTGTCCCAAATAGCGACAACTTGCGTGATACACTTCTTCCCACGCAATATTCCCGCCAATTTCGCTCTGCACGTGACGATACGCGTCACATGCCTCCGTGAAACGCCCACTCGTTTGGAGGAAACGCCCCAGCTTCAAATATGCTTTTGCCGCCAACACGGGATTCCCCGCGGTTTCCGCCACTTGCGCGCGCAACTCTTCTTCCTTCTGCTCCACCGAATCTTCGCGCACTTTTCCCGCCACTTCTGCCACCACCGCCATTTCGCCGTCCGACACCGACTCCGGCTCGCTATCCGTTCCCGCCAAATCACCCTGTGCGGGCGTTTCACTCTCGGTGGCGAATAAATCGTCGGAAGAATCCGTGGAAATGGAGGGAGAATCGTCCACCGACTCTTCCCGCCACTCTTCCAGTTCCACCTCCTCCGGCGTTCCCGCCTCTTCCCGGATCCGATCCAAGTGGAGTTTCAGGCGTTTCGCGAATTCATGTCGGCCGATGCGATTGCATGTGATCATCAGATTGCCGACGTTCGTGCAGTATGCTGCTCGGTGCGTATCTAAGTGACGGGCAAACACGCGGGACGCTTCCACGTAGCTCCGCACCTCCATCTACACATCACCCTCCATCATCGCCATCACCCCATCGTTCGACTTATCATGAATTGCAGACAAAACCGATCCGTACAGCTCCAGAGCCGACGCCAGAGCCAGTTCGTCCGACTTCGCGCGGTAGATCGTCATCGCCGATTCCAATCGCTCCTTCGCCTTCGTCAATTTCTCGCGATCTTCCGACGCGCTGAACAAACTGTACAAATATTCCGCGTACAGGTGGAGACTCTGCGCGTATTCCACACTATTCTTGCCATGACACGTTTCCGAGGTTTTTTCAAACTCCACGAAGGGCGTTTCGTCCACAAATTGCTCGAATTTCAGCACTTCTTCACAACATCCCCGCCACTCGTCCAGTCGCTTCTCGTCCTCTTTTTCCCGCCAAGCCGCCGCCACTTGTTCCCGGTATTTCTGCATCTCTTCCCGCGTTCGCTCCAATACGCGCAGATTCTGCCGTGCATCCGCCGCATAGTGCGCATCGATGCGATTCCCCGCGGGGAGGAAGCAGGTCAGCGCCGCCTCGTACTGTCGCTGGGCCTCCGCATATCCCGCGGGAGTGTGTTCATGCAAGCGCAACGTCCCCAAGGATTGATGGGTCTGGCCCTCCGACACACAGGCGCGGAAATAGGCTCTATTTCAGGAGGAGAGAAGATACCCACTCGGTGTGCGGCTGCGCGCGGGAACGAAGTTGGCGGGAAAACTGGAGGTCTTCGGAGAGGTATTTCTGGGCTTCTTCTGGCATGCGGAGTTTCATGAAGCACGTGCCCAGCGAGTGCTTCGCCTTGCTGATCCCACTCTCCCAGTCCCGCGGGGTGCCGGGGGGAAGCTGGGAATGAGAGGGAAGGGGAGGGAGAACCTTCTCGAAGGCGTCGCTCAGGTAGATGGCGCGGTAGAGATATTCGGTGCCGTGGCGAATATCCCCGCTATCTTCGTAGGCGAGACCGATGTTGTTCAGGGCATCTAACTTAAACAGGAGGATGGAGTAGTAAAGGTGGGACCAGGATGACTCCCGCTCCTCCTCGATGTAGCGGTCGCGTTGCTGGAGGTGGAGCCTCTGGCGATTCATGGAGATGATGCACACTCACCTCCGCCGCCTTGATCGCAGAGTAGGAGCGGCGGAACAGGGGAATGCTGCGGTACAGAATATGGAAGTCGGACTCGCCGAAGAGATCGTTCTCGGTGTCCGTGACCGATTCGTTCAAGTACGTAAGTGCTAGATTGCACAGCGAACGGTAGTACTCCATCAACAGCGTCGAACTCTGACACGTTGTCAAAAAGGATCGTTCCAAACCGATCGCTTCATGTTACGATTCGAATGTCCTCTACCTGACGTGCTGCAGGTGTGCTCCTCGTAGAGATCGGAGATGTGATGACACTCCTGACGGAGCAATCCAAGCGCGCGGTGATACTGCTGCTTCGCCTTCTTGATTTCCCCTCTTTCGCGATAGCAATCGCCCAAGAAGCGCGATGCCACCACGGCTTCTTGAACGGCATCTTCCTCCTCACACACCGCAAGCTCCTTCTGGTGATACAGGATGGCCGTTTCGAGACTCTTGGGATCGCCCATCTTCCGATACTCTTCGGCGAGCGCGTTATAGCACGTAATCTGAATAGTAAGAAAGGCTGTGCATGTCCACCATTTCTTTCTTGTTGTTTCGTTCGAGCGCCGCATTCAAGCTGGTCCGAAGATTTTCGATTTCGAAACGCGACATTCACCACGAGAGAAACTGAACTGCGCTCGAAGTTCAAAGAACCCAAGAATCGAGTGATCAACAAGTTAGGAATTGACTATACAAACAAACCAAGAATTGATTATTCAAGCACGCCATGAAATACACCAAGAATCGAGTACTCCAACAAACAACCCAGTGCAACAGCAACGAAAGAATTCCCCGAACTCCCTTCCACAAGCAAATATCCGTGAGCAGTCCCGCCGCAAGCACGCCCAGACACGGCACCACGTCCCGCAGCCGATGCGTCCAATTGAACTCCTCCACTCTCTACGCTTGTTTCCCGCCGCTTTCCCCACCTGGTTGCGCGTCCACTGGGCGTCGTAGGTCTGATGCTTCGTGAAGTACTCCAGCTCGGCTTCCTTCTCCTCCCACTTGCGGTCGAGCCACGTCTCCACCTCCTTGTTCACCTGGTCCAAATCGTGCGCTCCCTCGCTCACGAGACTCGTCAGCGGCACCACCTCCACGTGCAGATGGCACTTCACAGGAATACGCTACGTCTCACGGAGACATCGCACCGAACGTTCCAGAAGGTGTTGTCGAAGGAGGGGAAGGAAACATCCACCTGTCGCTCGTAGTTGCTGTCGCCGCATATCTCGCCGGAATATCCCTCGAACTGCATCGTCGTGTTGTACAGATACACCGTCTCTCCCGTCTTCTTCTCCCACTCCCGCAGCTCCTTCACGATGAACGCCAGACCCGTCGACCGCGGGAGAAGCACGTGCTGGCTCTCAGAGGTAAAAAACACACGGACCTCAAATTGGGGGCGATGGGTGCGGGCGGCGTAGGCGACCGACTTCGCGTGCGAGCTGTGTGTGATCGTGGTTCCTTCGGGACACAAAAACACACACTCGGGACACGGATGCGTGACGAAACGCTCCAAGAAATGCTTGAAGTGCTTCTGGTCCGTCTCCCAGTGGCGATCTAAAAGACACATGTTTAGGTCCTGGACGACGTAGCCCAGAATGGGGACCTTGCTACCTGTGACCCTGCGATGAGAGCTACCCCAACGACCCTTTCATCACCGCCGAAAAGTCGCTCTCCTTGCCGAACATCTGCAGGAAGTAGCAGCTGAAGATCCAATCCAGTTCGGTCTGGTGATTCACGATAAAGAAGGAGCGTCTTTCGTTTCACCAAACGACCGCACGTACTTATTCTTCGTCTCCTCAATCTTATCCAAGTCGCCCGTCAGAATCAACTTGAAGTCACTCATGAAAAAACGGACAAAACGCAGGTAAACGCCCTGGACGTTACGTGCCCACCAAAACACGCACCATAATGTAGGACTTGATCAAACGGACGCGGTTCTCTCCGATGATGGGGCGGAGGAGCGACACTAGTCCGTAGAGAGCAATTTCCGCCGCAGCGACGGAAATGGCTCCAATGGCGATCACAGCGAGTCGCAACGTGTCCTTCTACGAGTCACCTTCTCTTCGCAGACGCACAAGTGTCATATTCGAGCGAAAGCTAGGAAAGAATGACGGAGGACGGTCGTTGTATTACGTCATTGGTGACGTTACCACGTGATGTGTTCATTTCCACACTCTTTGGGAGCCGGCGTTTCTAGAAAACGGGAAACAAGATGTTCGGTTCCACGTTTCCACGAACACCGTTTGTTTCTGTAGTTCGTCCATTTCCCAAGGGATTGCAACACTGAAATTTGTATTGCCATGTCTTTCAGAAGTCGTGCTGTGAATACACTGATAAAGGGCTTCCGTGCCAACTCGCGTGTGGCTGCTCGCAGACTGGGAGCGAGCTTCAACAGCTACGCGTTTGCGCCTTCCAGCAACGTCGCTGCGATGCTCTTTTCGACCGCGAGCGATGCGAGCGAGAAGAAGGAAGGACTGAGCCCGGAGGAGGCCAAGAAGATGGCTTCGGAGATGCTGTTCAATGAGAAGGATGACGGAGAGAAGAAGGAGGAGAAGAAAGAGGAGAAGGCGACGTTCGTGCCTCCCAAGAAGGAGGAGGGAGCTCTGGAGGAGAAGCACGAGTTCCAGGCGGAGACGAAGCAGCTGTTGGACATTGTGACCAACTCCATCTACACCGACAAGGAGGTGTTCCTGCGTGAGTTGATTTCGAACGCTTCGGATGCGCTGGAGAAGCTGCGTCACGAGCAGGTGTCGGGAATCGCTGTGAACGACAAGGATCTTCCGCTGGAGATCCGCATCTATACGGACGAGAAGAACGGAACGATCACCATTCAGGATACCGGTATCGGTATGACCAAGAAGGAGATGGAGGAGAATCTGGGAGTGATCGCCCGTTCGGGCTCGAAGGCGTTCCTGAAGAAGGCGAAGGACGAGGGCAAGGCGGGCGATCTGGGCAACTCGCTGATCGGTCACTTCGGAGTGGGTTTCTACGCAGCGTTCATGGTGGCTGATCACGTGGACGTGTACTCGCACTCCGCCGTGGACAACGAGACGTATTGCTGGTCCTCGGAGGGTTTGGGCGACTACCAGATCACCAAGTCGACGGCTGCGCCGCGCGGCACGACGATCGTGCTGCACCTGAAAGATGACCAGAAGAAGTTCGCGATCGACCAGACGATCCAGCGCATCATCAAGAAGTACAGCAACTTCGTGAACCACCCGATCATTCTGAACGGCAAGGAGGTGAACACGGTCCACGCCATCTGGGCGATGGACAAGAATTCGATCACGGAGCAGCAGTATCTGGACTTCTACCACTTCGTGGGCCAGGGGTAGGTATTGTGAGGGGTTTCGACGTAGCTGGGACACGCCGCTGTTCCGCCTGCACTTCACGGCGGACGCGCCGATCTCGCTGAAGGCACTGTTCTACGTGGGCAGCATGCAGACGGAGAAGATGGGTCTGGGCCGCATGGAGCCGGGCGTGTCGCTGTACTCGCGCAAGGTGCTGATCGAGTCGCACAGCAAGAACCTGCTGCCCGACTGGATGCGTTTCGTGTACGGAGTGGTGGACAGCGACGACATCCCGCTGTCGCTGTCGCGTGAGAACATGCAGGACTCGCTGCTGGTGAAGCGCATCCGCAAGATCCTGACGAAGAAGTTCCTGCGCTTCCTCAACGAGAAGAGCAAGAAGGAGCGTGCGCAGTACCTAACCTTCTACAAGGAGTTCAACCCCTTCCTGAAGGAGGGCGTCATCCAGGACTACGACAACCGCCAGGACCTGGCCTCCATCCTCATGTACGAGAGCTCCGCGAAGGACGGAAAGGAGCTGACCACGCTCGACGAGTACATCTCCCGCATGCCCGCCGACCAGAAGGACATCTACTACCTGAACATCAGCTCGCGCGACCTCGCCGAGTCCTCGCCCTACTACGAGGTCTTCAAGAAGCGCCATCTGGAGGTGCTCTTCCTCTACAACCCCGTCGACGACTTCGTCATGACCAACGTGCGCGAGTACAAGGGAAAGAAGTTCGTCTCCGTGGAGAACGCCGAGATCGACCTCTCCGCCGAGGACAAGAAGGAGGAGGAGGCCAAGAGCGATGCCAAGCCCAAGGTCGGTCTCTCGGACGCGCAGGCCGCGGAGCTCGCCTCCTGGATGAAGACCTCGCTCGGCGAGAAGGTGAAGGACGTGAAGATCACCCACCGTCTGGTGGAGTCGCCCGCCATCGTCACCGACAGCAACAACGCGGGCTACCGCCGCATGGTCAAGATGATGCAGGCCGCACGCGGAGACCTGAAGGGCCTCATGCCGCTGGAGCCGCTGGTGCTGGAGGTGAATCCGCACCACAACCTGCTGGTGAAGCTGAACGAGATGAAGACCGCGAAGCCGCTGTTGGCGCAGTGTGTCACGGAGCAGCTCTACGACGACTGTCTGGTCTCGGCGGGTCTGCTGGACGACCCTCGCACCATGATTCCCCGTTTGAACAGCATTCTGATGGCGGCGCTGGGCGGCGAGTTCACGCTGCCGCAGGAGGTGGTGTCGATCAAGAGCGAGTCCAAGGAGGCTCCGAAGGCGGCTTCGGCTTCGGCGTCGGCTTCGGCGTCGACGGAGAAGAAGGAGGAAGTGAAGTCCAATTAATGTATAAGCGGTTGGTGTGTTTGTTGTAAGTTGTCATATCATTATCTTGCCCGATAGTCATTAAATGAACAAACACACCACTTGTCATGCTCCTCAATGAACGTCTTCAATGTCGCGTATTCCTCGAGAGAACTAAAGGACTTGGTACAACGCGAAATGATGCTGCGACAGAGCATCTTCACCTCGAAGAACTTCTTCGCGTAGTTCTTCTCGACGACGAACTTGAACAGCTCGTAGCTTGCGTTGAGCACGCGCTTTACCGAGTCCTCGCTCGCCAAGTAGTTGCCCGTCATGTAGGAACGACACCGCTTCAGCATCGCGTCGAACGCCTGCTCGTTCTGGTCCGTCGCCGAATAGAAGTAGTAGAGAATCTCGTACAGCTTCACGTCGCGCGGGAACTACGACTCAAATACGCTCCGCAACGCGACCTTCTTCTGGATCTGATCAAAGAGCTCCGTCAGCTTCTTGATGAGGAACTGGCGGTCGTTCTCCGTCACCTCCTTCTCCTTGCTCTCCTCCTCCGCCTCGTCTTCATACTCATCGTCCAGCTTCTCCTCCAGTCCGCTCAGCACCTCATTCAGATGATCGAACAAGTCCTCATCCAGATGAACCTGCTTCGCCTCCTCCTCCTCCTCCTTCTCCTCGCCCTCCTTCGTATCGTGCAGCGTCTTCTCGTTCAGAATCGAGAAGGTGAGGTTCGACAGCAAGTTGTAGTCCAGACGCACCTCGTTTTTGTCCTGCATGTCCAGCATCGTCTTCAGTCCCTGAATTACCGACGCGTACTTCTTCGCGTACATCTACCTGCCACGCCATTGCCTCCCCTACACTGATCGTCACGTAGTTGTCCCACACGCGCCAGTTCTCGCGCAGGAAACGAATGCTCTGGCACGCAGCCTCGTACGCCTGGTCGTACTTCTTCACCTTCATCAGCACACCCGCCAGGTTCGACCAGCCCTCGCCGAACTCGGGGTTCAACTTCAGCAGCGTCGTGAAGCACGTGATGCTGTAGTTATAGTCCGCCACATGCATCGCCGCCACCGCGTTCTTGAACCACGTGTTCGGATACAGCATGTTGATGTCCAGCTGCGCGTCACCTCACCAACTCAATCCAACCGCCAGCGTGTAGTGCTCCTTGCACTGCGCGAACTCGTTTCGATCGTAGTAGTAGTCGCCGAGATCTCGCTGCGCCCGCGCGTAGCGATGTCCCGAGATCTCCCACGCCTTCTCCATCAGACGCGGGTTCTTCTTCAGCTCGCCCAGACGACAGACGAGGTACGGCGTCTCGCCACTCTTCAGCTTCTCCTCCAACTACGTGTCACCCCATCCGCGACGCGACCATTGTGATCGCCTCCTCCTTCTTCCCGATGATCTCCAGACAGTTGACGACGTCCTCGAAGAGCTCCAGCTCGCGGTAGATGTTCAGCGCCGTCATGATCACGCCATAGCTGAAGTAGTGCTCGGCTAGCCGCTTCTTCATCTCCCAGAACGGCGGGTAGCCGGTGCTGTAGAGGTACTGCGTGTCACTCGTACGCAGAGCCCACCATCAGTCGCTCCCACACCGGCGCGCTGTTCTTGTTGGCCTCCTTGTTGGAGAGCAGCGGCGTGGTCTCGTTGCTCAGCTGGTCCACCAGCACCTGCAGCTGCAGAATGGCGCGCTCCTTGGTGCGACTGTTCTCGTAGTCCACGTAGGACTTGAGCAGCAGCGAGTAGCTGTAGACGGTCCAGTTGGCTGGGTGCGTCTGCGTGGGAGCGAGGAGCGACGCCTACGAGCACGCGCTGGATGTAGGAGCCGATCTGCTCGGTGATGAGGCCGTGCTTCGGGTTGTTGTTGCGGATGTCAATGCAGAGACACTGGATGAGGATCTGGTCCATCACTGAGAGTCGCGACTGCGTGCGCAGCTTCGCGTCCGTCTCCGGCGACACCAGCACGTTCTCGAAGAGAATGTTGTCACTGTCCACATCGTCCAGCTTCACGAACGAGGGGGTGGAGGACTAGGAGAGGAGAGATCCCCAAGAATACGGTATCGGTGGCCGTGGTGATTTGGCCCTCATCCATCTTGCTATTCCTCACAACCTCTCTCCTCGCTCACCTGTCGGCGCTGACGATCAGCTGCGACGTGTCGAAGGTCTGGTACTTGGTGCGACGGCCCTTCACGCCCGTGAGCTCGCAGCGCAGCTGGCTCCCTACGTGCGACCTCTCCTCCACACCCACATTCCATCGCTCGAAGGAAGAAGGGATTCGCCTTCTCCGTCTCGAAGGTGTAGAGGTAGAAAAGACCTTCCTCCACCAGACAGCGAATCATCTCCCACGGATCCTCCTTCGTGCTCGTCTTCGCCAGTCTGTGTGTGAGTGAGTGATATGACACGCACGTGGCCTCGACGGCGGTCTGGTTCGCGCGCACGCGCTCGCAGAGCGTCGGAGAGGGGTTGCCGAGGAGACAGCGGTGGTGCGCCACCGCGCTGCGAGCGAGCCACCACTGCACATACAGACTCGACTCCAGGTCCGCGAGGACCAGCAGCAGCGACTCCGCGCAGGACAGGAAGAGGGGGTACTTCTCGAGCTGGTACGGCATCTCGCCGTCCACTTCCAGCGTGCGAAGGATGCCTTGGTCGTTCGACTGCGGGTGAGAGGGGAAGGATAGTAGAACGGAGAACCAGGGGAACGGGTACACCGAGGAGATGTCGGAGAAGACCTCATGCAGCTCTGGACCGGTGTAGTTGGCTTGCATGTACATGCTGAGAAGCGCGATGGCAACGAGCAGAATCTCCTGGTGCCTAGAGGAGAGAGAGGAGAAAATCACGACTTCAACGCTTCCTCGTACTCATTGTCCGCCGCGTGAATGTAGGTCATGACGCGCTGCTTGAGGAACGACTGCACGCACAGCAGTCCGCTTCCGGGAGCAACTGGAGTGAATCTGCAAACACACTTCCTACACACACTTTCGTTCAGCGAACGGTCGGCGAGGAGAATGGACTTAAACACGTCGGTTCCGAAGAGATCCGCGTAGTTTCCATAGAGAACATTCTTCGCCATCACGAGAACCTAGAAATCAAATTGCCCTCAAAGTGAAACAGAACACTGCTCCTTCTTCCACTCTTCGTCCTCGCACTACGAATCAGGAAAGAGAGACAATCCCACCTTCAGGTCGGTAATCATCGCTTCAACCGACTCTTTTCTGTAGAGGATCATCCACTTGTTCAGAAGGTCCAACGAGAAGTCGAGAGGATGACTACCATGAGAAGGACCCATCCATATATCACCTTTCGTTCATCATCGCTCCGTCATCAATTCCGCACAGCTCAAACAGAGACATCGAATTGTAGTTGGGTTTCATGGGCGTGTGAATACGAGGGGCTTGATAATCAAGGACCATGAACAACGGAACGTGCAGCGATGAATTGGTTGGAAGCCAGAGAATTCCTTATTCCCCGAGTAGACTAGTGAATAATGAAGATAACTCTTTCTTCCAACCATGTTGAGATTCCTGAGGGAGGTAGGCGCAGTGTTGCTGAGTGTGACGTTCTAGTCCAGGTGTTCATTAAGAACAGACGTGTTGTGGTCAAGGGACCCCGTGGCATCCTGCGCCGCGACTTCAGCCACCAGTTTGTGGACATCAAGAAGGAGGGCAACAGAGTCGTCGTCGACCTGTGGTTCGGACTTCACAAGAACATTGCTGTGGTGCGCTCGATCTGCAGCCACATCAAGAACATGATGACCGGAGTCACCCACGGATACCGCTACAAGATGCGCTTCGTGTACGCTCACTTCCCCATCAACGTTGCCATCAACAAGGAGGGAAAGAAGGTGGAGGTTCGTAACTTCCTCGGTGAGAAGAGAGTGCGCCACATCCACATGCTGGAGGGAGTGACTGTCGCCAAGTCCGAGGCCCAGAAGGATGAGATCATTCTGGAGGGTAACGACATCGAGGCTGTGTCCACTTCGGGTAGGAGAGCGGAGGGTTGGTGAGAGATAGCTGCTCAGATCTACCAGTCTGTGCTGGTGAGAAACAAGGATATCCGTAAGTTCCTGGACGGTATCTACGTGTCTGAGAAGGAGCTGTGCGTCGCTGAGGAGAGCGAGTCCGACGACGAGTAAGCGGAGTCTCATGCAAGTGGGAAAAGGAGTTGCTTGTTTGTTACAAACATGACATAAAGAGAAGGTGTTCACGTTTTGGTTTATGGGGTTCTTGTCGAAGTCCCCTTGGTTCATGCGGTCTATCATACATTGGGACACATCCACGTAATCGGCGTTTGAATAGGGAAACTCAAACGGCGCTTCTTCTTCATTTTCTCTACCGATCATTGTAAGGGTATGAGTCAACTTGGTGGTTGGAAGATCGTCGATGGTGGTTTTGCTCTTCACGATGCGTTCCTTGGCGCTGCGAACGTTGACTCGTGATGTACGTGATGTGCGTGTGGGTGTGGTTTGGGTTTGGTTGATGTGAGAGGATTCGGTGGTAGTGTTATTGGATGATAGGCTGGTGTTTGGTGATGAACTGTTGTTTTCTGATGCATTGACAATTGGCGGATTAACGGTTGATGCATTGGCACTCGATGATGCATCATCACGATGAATCGAAGCAGTATTATGATTAACGCATGCATCATCCCGATCAACACACGCAACATCCCGATCCACCAATGACACATCATCATGATTCACATCACACACCACAACTCCATTATCCACCACACCCGTCGACACCGCAGGCAGCGAAACAGATGCCTCCTCCCGCGGGGACTCGTCATCCAACGCGTCGCGATGAATGACGATGACATCACGTGGCGACGTCGCAATACTCATCCGTCGCGCCAACTCCTCCATCAGCGGGTTCGCATAGTTTTCCGTAGTAGGAGCCGCTGATGAGGTCGTTGAAAGAACGTGGACATCGACGGGAGGAAGAGGAGGAGGACTCTCGGCGATCGCGGAATGATCGGGGGCGGTCGGTAAAATGTACTTTTCTCTCCATAAAATGTCGTCGACAGAGAGAACGATACCGTCCTTGTGAATGTACTTCATCAGCTCGTCAATGTTCGGCATGGTATTACCATCGTTAAGCAAATCCTCCATCACACTTCCCTGCACCTGCGGAACGTCTTCCTGCGTGTTCCGGACACTGTAACGCAAACCGCCTTTCGGAAAAGAGAGTCATCAGAACGTACCTGCAAAAACAAACGAAGGAGATATAATGGTACTCACCCACGAAAGGATGATACACACCAAGTAACAGACGCCGAACGCATGATTGTAATCTCGAAACGCAACCGAAACCCACCCGCTTCCGAGAGAGTTCCACACGACTCCACCCAGTACCATCAAGTAGTACGCGTAGGAGATGGGGTTGGTTGTGAGGAAGTTTGCCACGATTCTAGGGAAAAGAAGTGGCAGCATTCATACAAATACTCCTCCTTCTCCGAATAGATACCTTTCAATCGAGACACAAAGATACATAGAACGAGGACGGTGATAAACTGAACAACATTGAGAATTCCACGCACCTGAAATGAAAAGAAGCGAATACACGTACCAACAACCAAGTTGCTACAGGAAACGTAGTTGCTTTGCGCAAATTCATGGAGGCATACACGATAAAAACAGATCCACCCCCAATGTCAAGAATGAGAGAGAGGATGATGATCGCTGTCAACAAACTATGGTGAAGACCTTCACGAGAAGTAACCATCGTCTCATCTCTGGAACACAGAAGAAGGCTCCAAATCGAGGAGAGAATGAGAGGACGCGGTTTTTCTCCCAAGGCAGCGCGTTGATGTATTTGAAGAATCCCCGTTTTCGCCGCCTCCCGGTTTTGCCAAACGTTTTAGCGATGGCTGAATCAGAACCACTTGAATCGGGCAAGTTTTACAAAATGGGAAGAAACCTCGCCAACACCGAAAAGAGTGTTCGCGATGAGGCGGTGGAAACGATTCGAAGGTATCGCATTGCTGGTTGTGTTTTCCTCCTAGAGAGCTCGTTTCCCTCCAAGAGGCGACGGAACTGGAGATGATGAAGTTGTGGAAGGGACTCTTTTACACCTTCTGGATGTCGGACAAGCCGGACGTGCAGGAGGCGCTGGCGATTCTTCTCAGCGACATGGTATTGACGACTGTCGTTGTGAACTCGTAGGTATTTGACTTTAGGAAGGAGTCCCTGTCGTGGCTGTACATTACGTCGTTCTGGAAGACGATGATTCGCGAGTGGGGCGGCATCGATCGTTTCCGCATGGACAAGTACTGTCTGCTCATCCGCAAGATGGTGTCCAAAATGCTTCTTCTGATCGATTCGGTACGTCAGTATGTGCTCGCGTTATCGGCAGAAGAAGTGGGAGGCGAAGATGATTGAGAACTACACGAGTTTGATTCTGGACATTTTGACAAAGACGGACTACATCGGCCCCTTCAACCAGTTCTGCGAGTGTTTCCTGGAGGAGCTCTTCGAGCTGCTTCCCCATATTTCGAGTTACGACATGATTGTCGATGATGGTACTTCATTCAAGCGTAGTCGCTGCTTACTCCGCTGATCACCGTGATGAAGACGACCACGAACGTTGTTCTCCAGAACGCCCTCAAGAACCGCGTCTTCGGTAGTCTCCTCAACGACTATGAGACGAAGCGCGAGAGTTGGTATGAACAAACGGAGTGATTCGTAGAGGGAGAGGTGTCGGACCATCCCGCGTTTGACGGCGTTGATATTCGCTACGTCCAATATCCTTTCCGCTTTCTTCTGGGAGTCTTAATGACACTTCGCTTCTCTATACGATCGCCTTCTCGAAAGAGGAGAAGCTGAAGGGGTCGCAGCGTCGTCTCTTTGGAGAGCTGGAGCTGAGCTACGAACAGGCGGTGTCGCAGCGTTTCGATTCTGCGGAGGCGCCGAAGCTGGAGGCGCCGCAGCGAGTAGAGAAGGTGGAAGAGAAGCAGGTGGAGAAGACGGAGGAAAAGAAAACCGTCGGAAAGGAAAAGAAGGCGAAGAAGGCGAAGAAGACAAAGCAAGCAAAAAAGGGGGCAAAGAATTGTTGATTTCCATTCCCTGTTCCTAACAACCCACTTCATACCCTTGTGACACTTCCCCTCTTGCGTACTCCAAGAAGACATCCCTTTCACAAACGCGGTTTACCCATTTCTTTGTTCGTCAACGATGGAATTCTTTAGCAGGGGTGCTCCAGAGCCCACTCGAAACATCAACTCATCCGAAACAGTATATATATCCCCTCTCGCCCTGATCAAGATGATCAAGCACGGTAGGAGTATAATGTGAATGGGTAACTGGCAGGACGGGCAGGCGTGCCTATCGAGGTCATGGGAATGATGCTGGGCGAATTCGCAGACGATCTCACGATTTACGTCACCGATGTGTTCCCGATGCCTCAGTTGGGAACGTCCGCGAGTGTGGAAACGCTGGACGAGAAGTTCCAGAGCGATTACATGGAACTCATGAAGCAAACGGGAAGGTAGATGGACGTGCTTAGTTCTGCTCACTCTGTAGAATGGAAAATGTTGTTGGCTGGTATCACTCCCATCCCGGCTTCGGTTGCTGGCTCTCGTCGGTCGATGTGAACACGCAAGATGTGATTTGTTAGGAGAGCGATTGATGGTGCAGACATTTGAGAAGATTGACCGTCGCTGTGTGGCTGTCGTGGTGGATCCCATCCAGTCCGTCAAGGGCAACGTGGTGATCGACGCCTTCCGATTGTATCCGGGAGGGGGCGGCATCATGATGATGGTAAATGCAACAAAGCCTCTGCAGAGCACGGGAAACCGCGGCCATATATCCAAGTCAACGTCACAGCAAAAGCAGCGCGGCTGCGGAAGAGAGTATTACCGTCTTCCCGTCCGCTGGAACGTGGACCCCGTCATCCTGTTGGTGGATTGTGACTGTAGGTGGACGAAGACCTGATGACCCGACTGGCGCGGCCTCAGTGGCACGTGGGGGAGCGAAAGGCGAGTGACGTGTAGGATGGGATGGTGTGTCAGCCATTCGACGATCTGAAGAAGCACAATTTGGAGCTGGTGGAGGACATGCAAACCATGGTGAAGGCGCTGAAGGAGCGTGTGGAGGAGGAATCGAAGGAAGACGCGTCGTTCGTCGGTCGCGTGGACCCCAACAAGCAGCTAAAGCGGGATGCGGAGGAGCTGCTCACAAACAACCTCGTTCAGGGAATGAACGCGACGTTAGGTGAGATTCTGTTCTGGTGTGTTTGTTTGTAAAGGGTAGTGTGGTTATCACTCCAAGGAATGATCATTCCTCATGATGGTGGTAATCACTATTAGAAACGGTGATACTCACGTCCCCATTAACGCCAATCACACACGCAAACCTCTCACATCGAATCAATCACTTCAAGTAATCATGAGCACGATCATCACAACAAACACATCCACCACTCATTCACCCTGTCAATCAACTCCGGCAACTCCTCTACCAACGATATCGCCGTCATTCCACGCCTCTTCTTCTCAAACGCCTTCTCTGCCGCCTCCTTCACCAGTCTCGCCGTCACCATTCCCGCCGTCAAGCAGGGAGGACACTCCAAATCACTTGCGCGATGGCTCCATAGATTCATGACGCCCATGACGCCCGCCACCACATCGCCCTGCCCGCCGCAGCGACGAGGAGCTCCGTTGTTTGTCACACGTCCAAGCAAGTCACCTTCCGCCACACGATCGATTTCTCCCTTCTGGAGAATGGCGACGCCTCCCATCTCGGAAGAGAGCTGTGTGATGATTGGATCCACGGTCTATGGGAGAGAGGAAGGAAAGCGGTACGAGGTCGGCAGGGTTCTTCTTGTCGGACATGACCGCGTTCCAGAGTCGCGTGAACTCCATCTGGTTCGGCGTCAGAATCACCTTTCTCGCACTATGTCACAATTGCAGAAAGAACGTACCCCGTGAGCAGCGATGGCTTCTGAGTGACTACCCACAGACCGTCTCCGTCAATGACCAACGGCTTGTTCTTTTCAATGAGGTACGAAATCACCTTTTCCAGTGTGTGAATCATGACAGGATGACGACCCGCTCCCGGTCCGATGACAACGGAATCGATTCTATCGAGGAGCGAAACGATGGAGTTATAGTTCGTTTCACATACTTGCTTGAATTGATCGCTCTCTTCGGCACAATCCTTCAACTGAATCACAGGACACACAATCAGCTCTGGGGAATAGCACTTAATAGGAATCCCCGCTTCTTCGGAACACATAATCGTGACAAGATCGGCTCCCTTTCCAATCAATCCAATAATCAAAGACTACGACACGCTGAGCAGCGATTCCAGCATAAAATGGAGCTCCCGTGTACTCACGACATCCGCCGATAACCCCAATCTTCCCGAGCTGGCCCTTGTGCTGAGCGTAGGTGAGTTGCGGGACGATCTGTTTGACAATTTTCCAGGAAAACATGAAAGAAAGTACATACAATTCATGACTCTCCAGGTCTATTCCAATTGTTGCACTGACGTCGTGTTTGGAGAGGGACTACTCGATTTTTCAGTCGGACAGAACGTCGACGGGTTTCCCATCGTCCAGGATTTCATTCGCAACGAAGGAGGTTCATTTCGGCCGCTAGAGGTAGAGAGAGTACGAATGCAATAAAGGATAGGGACTGAACACTATTGAGAGGGGAGACTTTATCTTGCTCGTAAACAAGCGCGTTGTTTTTCTTATGAACGGGAAGGAGGTTAGCGAGATGATTCGGAAAAGTAAACGACCTCTCCGCATCCGATTTGCAAAACCCTGTGACAAAACGCGGTGGAAGAGTCTCCTCATGCCGGACGGAAGTCAAGGCGTGCAAAAATGGGATGACTCGGATGTATCGCTTCGCTGTTCTTCTGAAGAATAGATGTATCTGCCTATCCGCACCTACGATTTGCGATCAATGGGCAACCACATGATTATTCCGCGAACTCCGGACACCCCTCTGAGGCGCGCTCTCACTCCTCTTTTCAAGAACGGCTCGATCTTTGAATGTGAGGTATCGAATTCGAGTCTCTGTGAGCCAAGGTACGCGACGTGTGTTTCAAAGGCCTCTCCGACCCAACTACTCGCTCCCACTTTTGGAAAATGCTCCTCCGCTGCTACCCCTTCAATCCGTCCAAGTGGGAGGCCGCAGCCGCCACGAACCTCCAAAACTACCGCAAGTTCCTGGAGGAGTTCATTCTCTCGCGCAACCGTGCGTGCGGAAAGGAGGACTGCGTTCTCGTTCCGAGTCCGCTGAAACGCAACACCATCCGCAACCCGAGTGACTCTCCCATCAGCGCCGACGGCTGGTCGGCGGCCTTCGGCTGCAAAGAGATCCGAGAGATCATTTGGAAGGACGTGGAGCGCACCTGCAGCGAGATCTCCTTCTTCGCCCTCTACAACCGCAACGTGCTGGCGCGCATCCTCTTCGTGCTCAGCCAGCTGAATAAGGGTGTCGAGTACGTGCAGGGGATGAACGAGTTGCTGGCGCCGCTGCTCTTCGCCTTCGGACAAGCGGAGAATCCGAAGGTAGAGAAGAGAGCGAGGTGAGACGCAGATGGATTGCGAGGTTTCGATGGCCGTGGAGGCGGACACCTTCTTCGCGTTCAACACGCTGCTCTCAGAGACGCGCGACCTCTTCATTCGACAGATGGACTCCTCCACCGTGGGTCTACGCGGGGTTCTGCTGCGGCTGAACGCGTTGATGGCGGATTTCGTTCCGGAAGTAGCGCAGTACTTTGTCGGCGTGCGAAGGAAGGGTGACGCGTAGGAGAAGATGGAGGTGGATCCTCAATTCTACGCGGTGCGGTGGATGACGACGCTCTTCGCGCGCGAGCTGCCGATGCAGGAGACGCTGCGGCTGTGGGACGCGTTGCTGGCGGACCCTGAGCGGTTTGATATGGCGTATTGCGTGGGGCTGGCGATCGTGGAGAGGGAGAAGCGGCGGCTGGTGGGAGGCGACTTTGCGGAGATCATATCCTTTGGAGAGAGGTGTGTTACCGTTAACGCCACATGCGCATTCTTCAGGACGTGAGGGACAGCGACCATACGGGACTCGTGGAGAATGCGAATCGCATTCGTCTCGCCGCATTGAGGAAACGGGAGGGGATTCCCGAAGTGGAGGAGAAGGGGAAGGTGAATTTCAGAGTGTATTGTAACTGATGTATGTGTGTTTAGAGGGTGTTTGTTGGGGAGAAGGGTATTTAGGATGGGCGAGGAGTTGGATTGATTGAGTGTTCGGTGATTTAGGAATCACATGTGATTTGTATGGGAGAGAAGAAACAGGAGCGGGGATCAGTCATAGTATTTCTTGCGTCTGATGGCTGATTTGAGAGCAGTAGCATCGAGGGATGAGGAAATGGGAGAAAAAGTACTTGAGGATTGGAGGGAATAGGTGTACAAGAAGCAGTAATCACCGAAGTTGATTCCTTTTGATGATAATTTAGGGATTTCTACATCAATCAATCACCAAACCAATACTCTCCAGAATCACTGAACCGATATTCTCGAAGTTGCCTCTATTTCCTTTGAATTCCGTTAATGAGGGAAGATCTATTCATTCATCAACTTATTCAATCTCACTTCGCATTGTCAATGTGTTCTTGTAGTTGTAGGGTGGAGTGTAAAACGTCTTTCGATCATCACGAGAATCACCAAGAAGAGCCTCATAATTAAGTCGAATAGATTGTAGTTTAGGCAAATCTAAATCATCAATCCATCCATTCAATCACTCTCAAACACAACCGATTGAACACGATTGAATGCATTTACACTAAGACTAACGGATTGAAGTTGAGGAAGATCTGTGAATTCAAACCAATCCATCAATCAAACCAGTCAGTGAGAATGATGGAGTATTCTCGAAAGAGTGCGCGCCGATACTTAGGAACTGAAGAGAAGGAAGATCTACAAATACAACTAATCAGCCACTCAAACCAGTCAATGAGAATGACGAAACCCAATAGAAACAAGCACCACCAATACCAATGGATTGAAGAGAAGGAAGACTGTTTAGTTCAAATATTGAATAAAACGCGAACGAATAATCACCAATATGAATGGATTTGAGTTTTGGACAGTTTACCATTCGATAGGAACCGTTACTATTCTCCCTATTCCAGAGATCAAGGAGTGTCTTATCATATGTGAAGCTCTTCTTTCCAATCACCACACTCTCCAATTCACCCAACCCATTCAATTCAAATACTCTCACTCTTTCAAAACATTCATCTCCTATCACCATTCGTTTCAGTGAATGAAGGAAGAAAAGAGGAATGAAAGAATTCACTTCATTAAAGGAATTGTTGACTATCTCTATTGATTCTGTATGAATATCAATTAGAATGTCATCAAAGCGAGGAGTTGAAGGCTTATCATTCTTCCACAAACCATCATAGTCAACCGTTCCATTTCGATCATACAAAACACCCTTTCCACATCGTTTATCATTATAGAAACAACCTATATATCTCACTCTTTCAGTATCATCGTTATACTCCATTCCATAACACACTTTCATTCTATCCATTATGAATCCTTCATACTCCTTCTTTCCTTCTTCATCATATAACATTCCATATCCAAACGGCTTTCCATCTTTCACGCCTCCTTCCCATCTCCTTCCATTCACATCCAAATCGATCACCTCTTTCACACACTGTGAATCAATTCGATTTCCGTTTTCATATACTATCATTTCCTTCCTATTCACATCCGCTATTACCATATGATAGTCATCTCTAAACCAATCGACAACATAATAACGACTATTGTATTTTATAACTCCATATGTATACACCGTTTCGGTATAATACGAAAGCAGGCTATCTTCCGAGTTGATTCCCTTCGACACAATAAACAACAAACACTCCCACTTATCCATCTTTTTCGCATTTCCAATGAATGTCCCATTTCTGTACTCACATTTTAGAGTTGGAAGACCATCACATAACAGAAATGCCATTCCCTCTCTCCTCCCATTCACCAATGTTACCACCAATTCATCGTTACTATGGTCGCCATAGAAGTGAACAATACACTCTCCGTTTAACCCATCCATAGGGAGTTCTACATTCGCTTCCATATATCCACTTAGGAAACCACTATTGAATGGCTCATCCATATACTCGATATTCGAACGCAGATATCGTTTCCTATGGTGATTGGTTATTGAGTTGTAGTAGTAAGATGATCCAAATCATGGTTGTTCACTTGAAGCTTCAAACTGAACATATATGGAGTACTTCCTTCCCATCATCAACTCATTCACTTCAAAACTCTAGTTTTCTTTTCATATTACCACAATCGATCAGTTGTATCTATTTTGCTACTTCTATCACATGAATATGATCAATACCTTCATCTCACTCAACAATCACTTCAAATATATCAATCAATAACATAACCATCAGGTTATTTCTCTTCTATCTCAAATCCCTGCCAATGGAATCGTGTTTGGAGCCGAGTGCTTTGGATGGGCTCGCTGAATTTAACCTGCACCTTCCTTCAACCGTTTCGCACCCATTTCGAACGCATCCACTCTCGAGTCTGCCATCAAGAGCATCTACTGGCCTGCTCGTTCATAACCATGCCACCCTTCTATTTCTCATAGAACCACCCCCTGTTTTCTCCATCAAACAATTACACACTTTCATGTCCGAACTTACCTGGCCTTCTGCCAAGGTGCGTAGCACCTTTATCAAGTTCTTTGAGGACAACGGACACACCTTTGTCAAATCCTCCCCCGTTGTTCCCCTCGACGATCCGACGCTTCTTTTTGCGAATGCCGGAATGAATCAGTACAAGCCCATCTTCCTAGGACAGGTTACACTCACAATCTCCCCTCAAGCCTAGGTCGACCCTACCAGTCCGCTTGCCAAGCTGAAGAGAGCCTGCAACTCGCAGAAGTGCATTCGTGCTGGAGGCAAGCACAATGATCTGGACGATGTCGGCAAGGACGTCTACCACCACACCTTCTTCGAGATGCTCGGGAACTGGTCTTTCGGCGACTACTTCAAGAAGGGAGCTATCGACTTTGCGTGGGAGCTGCTCACCAAGGTGTATGGTCTCGATCCTTCTCGCATGTATGAGTGGTTTAATCTCTCCAACCGAGGTACGCCACCTACTTTGAGGGTTCCGAGGCCGATGGCGTCGAGTGCGATAACGAGGCCTTTGAGATTTGGAAGACGCACCTCCCCGAGGACCACATCCTGAGGGGCAACAAGAAGGTGGGTTTTGTCATCGCCTGTGATTCTAGGACAACTTCTGGGAAATGGGCGAAGTGGGTCCTTGCGGTCCCTGTATGCCAGTCCCCACCTTTTCACACATAGGCTCCGAGATCCACTACGATCGCATCGGCGGACGCAATGCGGCGTCGCTGGTCAACAAGGACGATCCGAACGTGATCGAGATTTGGAACCTGGTGTTCATGCAATACTCGCGCGACGCGAGCGGCAAGCTGCACCTGCTTCCCGCGCGCCACGTGGACACGGGCATGGGTTTCGAGCGCCTGACGTCCATTCTGCAGGGCAAGATGTCGAACTACGACACGGACGTGTTCACGCCGATCTTCGCGGAGATCCACCGCGTGGCGGGCGTGGGTCCGTACACGGGTCTGGTGGCGGGTCAGAACGGCGTGGACAAGAACGACGAGGAGGCGAAGAAGGACATGGCGTAGGATTATTCTATGAATATTCATAGTAAGGTATCGCGTGGTGGCAGACCACATTCGTACGTTGACGATGGCGATCACGGACGGCGCGGTGCCGAGCAACGCGGGTCGCGGCTACGTGCTGCGTCGCATCCTGCGTCGCGGCGTGCGCTACGGACAGCAGATCCTGAAGTGCAAGCCGGGCTTCTTCTCGCAGCTGGTGCCGGTGGTGGTTGCGAACATGAAGGACGCGTTCCCCGAGCTGGAGGACAAGATGCACTTCGTGCAGGAGGTGATTCTGGAGGAGGAGCTCTCGTTCAACCGTTGTCGATCGGTGATGGAATGATTCGCAGGCACGCTGGAGAAGGGACTGAAGCGGTTCGCGCAGGAGGCGGAGCGCTGTGCGGCCACGGGCAGCAAGCAGATCACCGGCGACGTCGCCTTCTTCCTCTACGGCACGCTGGGCTTCCCGATCGACCTGACGCAGGTAGTGATTCTCTTTCTCGTTCACTGCAGCTCATGGCTGAGGAGGCCGGACTCACCGTGGACATGGAGGGCTACCAGCGCGCGATGGAGGCTGCGCGCGCGGAGGCGAAGGCGGTGGGACGTGGGAATGAGTGACGACGCAGAGCCACAAGGGCAACGCGGGCACGGCGCTGGTGATGGAGGCGGAGCAGGTGGACCATCTGAAGAAGGCGGGCGTGCCGACGACCGACGACCTCCCCAAGTACACGTGGTATCAGACGCTGGAGACGGAGGTGGTGGCGCTGTTCGCCAGCGACAAGTCCTTCCCCGAGGAGGTGACGCCCGCCAGCGGCGAAGTGGGCGTGATTCTGAAGGAGACGTCTTTCTACGCGGAGTCGGGCGGCCAGGTCGCCGATCAGGGCGTCCTCGTGCTGGGTGATGCGAGGTGAGTCATTGACTAGTATTTATCATAATAGATTCATCGTGCTGAACGTGATGTCGTATGGAGGCTACGTGCTGCACATCGGAACGGTGGAGCAGGGCGTCGTGCGCAAGGGCGACCGCTGCACGTGCAACGTGGACTACGAGCGCCGCATGCTGATCGCGCCGAACCACACGCTCACGCACGTGATGAACTGGGCGCTGCGCCGTGTGCTGCAGACGGACGTGGACCAGAAGGGCTCGCTGGTGGACGACCAGAAGCTGCGCTTCGACTTCAACAACACGAAGCCGGTGGCGCCTGCGCAGCTGGCGGAGATTGAGCGGCTGGTGAACGAGAAGGTGAACAGCGCGCTGACCGTGTACACGTCGGTGGTTCCCATCGAGGAGGCGCGTCAGATCTGCTCGCTGCGCGCGGTATTCGGCGAGGTAGCGTTTCTTTCACCTTTCACACGCAGCATTACCCGAACATGGTCCGCGTGGTGTCGATTGGCAAGCCGGTGGCGGAGCTGCTGGCGGACCCGAAGGTGGGTTTGTTTTATCGTCGTCACGCGTAGAATCCCGAGTGGATGAACTATTCGGTGGAGTTCTGCGGCGGAACGCACCTGAGCAACCTGGCACAAGCCAAGTTCTTCGCCATCGTGGAGGAGGGCAGCATCAGCAAGGGCATTCGCCGCATCGTCGCCATCACCGGCGACCGTGCCAACGAGAGCATCGTGCTGGCGAACCAGATCCAGGGCATGCTGTCGCACGCGCGCTCGCTGCACGGAAAGGAGCTGGAGGCGGCGGTGACGGAGCTGCAGCAGCTGCTGCCGACGGCGGTGATCAGCGTCCCCACGAAGGTGGCGTTCAAGGAGGAGCTGAAGGCGCTGGAGAAGACGATGATGGCGGAGCGCAAGGAGGCGGTGGCGAAGCAGCTGGAGGAGGCGGTGGCGCAGGCGACGGCGATGGTGGCGGAGGTGAAGGAGAAGCAGGAGAAGGGTCGCGTGGCGTACATCGTGGAGGGCATCGACAGCAGCAACGCGAGCAAGCTGATGCAGAAGATCCGCGAGCTGGACGCGGAGGGCTCGTACTTCCTGTTCAGCGTGGACAAGGTGAACTCGAAGGTGGCGATGTACGCACTGGTGGCGAAGGAGAAGGCGAGCAAGACGTTCTCTGCGAAGACGTGGATCAGCGAGGTGGCTGCGGTGTGCGGAGGCAAGGGAGGCGGCTCTCCGATGCAGGCGCAGGGACAGTCGAAGGACACGAGCAACGTCGCCGCTGCGTTTGAGAAGGCAAAGGAGATTCTGCAGGCGAATCTGTAATGGGTGGGAGTGTTTGTTGGAGCAATGAATGGGGATGCGAGATGAAATGGTTGATGATAGTCTATCAGAGTACAGTGGGATAGTAATGGTCTTCTAGTAGCGGTAGATATCGATGCAAATGACATTGAAACCTCTAACAAAAACAAAACGACATTGTTCGCTTCAACTTCTTCTTTCGATCTCCCCAGTGCGGTAGACAGGAGGGAAAGCAGGATCGCTCAATCTGACCTGTTTTGTAGTAGTAGTACCCTTTGTTGCTTTTCAGATACCCATTCTCCAGGATTCCACTCTCAAGAGGAAATCCATCATCATTGTATATGGTTCCCTCTCCCTGTGGGATCCCATGCATCCATTTCCCCTTATATCGAATCCTTCCGGCATCATAGAAGTAACCATTCCCATCCCTCTCATCATTGACGAAGTTGCCATGATAGATCAGTTTTGTTCCAGTGATATCAAACTCTTGTCCCGCTCCGTTCCGGTGAAAGCCATCCTTGTAGGAACCAGTATAGTTTCCCACATACACCTTATTTCCATGCTCATATTGTGTCATCTCGTTTCCTTTGAATGTGGCAACGATAACACTCTCAACTCCATTGGAGTATTCCTTGATGCTCTCCAGTTGTCCATCCTTATACTCGTAACTTAGTCCGTTCTTCGACGACTGGTTTTCTGAAAGCTGTGATATGGATAGGAGCACTCCATTTCCGTCACGGATCTCAAAGAAGGATTCCATATCGCTCACCGGCGTCTTCGTGTGTTGGTTATCCATCTGCTGAATTCTGGGAATACAATATGAATGGTCTCCTTAGCGGAAAGAGGATCCCACCTTATTAGACGCTTCAGATGCATTCAGATGGAGGAGGCTGCTTTCCATCGCTATTGAAACAGATATCACATATTAGGTGTCATGCGTTCAAATGGTCCTTTATCGGTACACGAATGGACCGAATCTATCGGCTCACTAGGTTTTATCCCCTTTCTGTACCATAATGATGTCAACAATTGTTTGAATGGTGGAATGATTGCGTGGGAGGAGAACCATATCATCCCCCAAAGGAATCATTCGTATCGTTATCTGCGATTGGCATTATCAGAATCTCCCGAAACCATACTCACTTTTCCAGAATCGCTCCATTTCTCCATTTCCAATCCATTCCTCAAATATCTTCTTCTTATCACAGATCCGACCGTTTCACAAACACCCATTCCTCAAGCCTCTATCCAAAGTCTCATCACCCCAAATTCGCCTCCCTTTCCCTCTCCTCCTGCCTGCCCACATCTTCAACCCAATACCACCTCTTCATCTCCCTTCTATCACAACTGACAGATTCCCGCGGTATACTCCAATTCATCACAAAAAGAATACCCTTTCAATAGGAGTATCCCTTTTCGTAGTGTCAGTGGTACAGAGAAAGAAGCATTCGTCATCATGTCGACTCCTCAGTATCCCACCAGTGAGCACAGTGCAAATATTATTCGTGATATCCACGATGAGATGAAGAAGTTGACACTATTCATCGATTCGTCTCTCGATTGTTACAAAATACGAGTCATTCTCCCTCCTAACCAGTAGAGCGAACTGAACGAGTATCATTTTGCTATATTTGTTCAGTACTGCGTGACCCTCTTGTACATTAACCCCGGAGAGGCGAAACGCTTCCTTTCAACGTATCGTCTGCGTCACCTCATGTTCCATGAGGATCGTCTCATGCTTCTAAATCAAGTCATGGATGACAGCAAGGTGAGCGCGTATAGAGGGAGCGTTATTTGTAGAACTACCAGGAGGCGAAGTGCCGCCAGCATTTTGCGATGGAAGTCACCATGCGAGAGGTCACTCGCATGCTTCTCGTGGAATTCCTTCGTCAAAACAAGCTCACCAGGACGTTGGAGACGGAGAACATGGTATATCCGGAGTTGGCACTCCATGGTAGTATGTTCGCATCATCATCGACCCAACGACCTCGGGAACACCCGCGCTAATCATTGCGCAACAAAAGAACCTGAGCGAGCGACTGCGCAGCGTGAGCACACAGACGACCTACTCCGACGGTCCGGGAACGGTAATATCCAAATGGATCAATCACACACAGACAGAGCTGAGCGAGGAGAACAAGCGCACGCGCTTCCCCTCTATCGCGCTGGCCACCTTCTCCTCCCAGTTCGATAGCCACATCATCTGCATCCGCATCAGTCCCGACGGCAACGCTGTTCTTCTCCACACCTCCGCTGACGCGTAGTTCGCCACGTCTTCCGAGAACGGTCTGGTCCACCTGTGGCGCTGCCAGCAAAACCCCCGTCAGATCGTGCATGTAACGCCCTCCTCTCTCTGCTGTCCAGAGCCTCCTGCTGGGCCACACGGAGCCCGTGACCAACATGTGCTTCAGCAACGACGGGCGTTTCCTCCTCACGTGCGGCATCGACGGCGGCGTGCGAATGTGGCAGACGGACCTGGCGCGCTGCTTGGTGAGCTATCGAAGCTTCTCGATGCCCGCGTGGTGCGTGCGTTTCCACCCGAAGAATCGGTGTTTCTGCGTCTGCACGGAAGGTTGCATGGCGTTTCTCTACAACACGGACGACGTGCAGTTCGTGCGCAGATTCATGTTTTCCTACTCGGACATCACGTGCTGCGAGTGGATGCCGACGAACCCCAACTGCTTCATTCTGGGCATGGCCAACGGCGACCTCTACATGTGCAACGCCGAGTGGGTGACGGGAGCGGTTGAGACGTAGCACCGGCGAGGTGATGCGACAGTGTTTGGGAAACGGCTCCGCGGTCACCTGCATCGGCTTCGTCAACAACGCGCACTTCGTGATGGCGGGACATGAGAACGGTAGTCTGGCGATCTATCGGATGCTCGAGTGCAAGCGACTGGCGCTCGCGAGCGGTCATGCGAAGCCGGTGAGGAAGATCACGTATCAGACAGAGAAGAGCACCATCATGACGGTGGGCGAGGACGGACATATCAAGTTCTGGGAGTTTGTGGTGGGCGTGAGGAGGAGAGGTCACGTGCAGGAGGTCGATTCCGTGAAGCGCAAGACCAGTCCGTCCCTGACGTCCTACTCCTTCTTCGAGGATCCGCGTCAGCCGGAGAAGCGGGAGCCGACGATGGCGCTGAATCTGTTGAAGGACTACGCGGTGGACTCGGTGGAGATGCTGGATGCGGTGTTTGTGAAGAAGGATATCGTGATGGTTGCCGGCGTGTCCAATTCAACGCATCAGTCTTGATTTGTTTGTTTGGATATAACGAATGGTGAGGATGAATAGTGTACTGGAAGAGACACAATAGTATTGGATATTATACATACGAACTCTGCGCTTGGATAGAAGAGGCAAGACCAAATGCATCGAATCATCAGAAAAGAAATGAAAGGAATACTTGTTGAGTGAAGAGAGTAGGTGTATTTGAACCCGTTTCCTGTGAACGAGAGTCCACTCGATGAAAGCAGAGGAATATCTGTTCTTCAATCATTTCCATTCTCATACTCTCCAATGTCACGGATCCTATAAACATGAAATTGTTCCAGCCTCCTCTCATCTCAGTCAATGAAGGAAGATCTATTCAGGTCATTATCTCATTCATTATTACTTCTCATTCTCAGAGTATTCTTGTAATTATAAGGTTCCCTACTTATCGTCTTTCGATTATCTCGATAGTCTCCTTGAAGTGACCATGATCCAATTGTCAATGATTGAAGTGTTGGCAAGTCTATTTCATTACTCATTTCATCGAATTACTATTGAATACAACAACTTGACAAACACAGAATGAAGCATCATCGAATTGAATTGATCGAAGAGAAGGAAGATCTATGAATTGAAATCAACGAATTGAATGAAACTAGTGATAGAAATAGAAGGAACCCAATAGAAACAATCATCACCAATACTAATGGATTGAAGAGAAGGGAGATAATTCAATTCAAATGAATGATAATCAGAGAATGAATAATCTCCAATTTGAATAGAATAGAGTTTGGGACAATTGATGATTCGAAATAGTCCATCTGTTTTTGTAGTAGAAGTGACAGCATCACTGTATTTGGCATACGTGAATGATCTCTTTCCAATTGTAATAGTTTGTAATTCACTTAATTCAGCGAGTTCGAATCTTCTGACTTTTCCCAAACTATCATCTCCAATTGATACCCATTTGCACGTGTTATAATTAGTCAGAATGAATGAAGTCATCAGTGCATTGTTGAAGTAGTCATTGGGTACAATCAACTCAAACGTGGTTGATGATACCAAGTTGGGTGCATTCAAAGGGACGTATGTACTTTTGGACATGATGACAGTAGAAAGCTCAGCCGCATCGAACCATGAGGAAGTGCATTAGATATTACTAGATGATTGAAGGGAGTATGTAACCACAAAGGACCGCTCACCAAATTGGATACCATTTACTAGCAACTGAGGAATATCTACGTGATCAGATAAAGAAAACATTACTCTCAAGAATCACGGAGCCAACATACACGAAGTTGTTACTGGTTCCTCTAAAGCTAGTCAAGGAAGGAAGATCTCATGATTCAGGACTGATACATCCTACTTTTCATTGTCAACGTGTTCTTATAGTAATAGGGTACAATACTCGTTGATCGCCGTTCATGAGCCCATTCACAGTAGAAGGCATGGCTACCAAGCTCAGTAGTTGTCAGTTCTGGAAGATCTGTTCGTTATTGAAATAAGACATTCATTACTGTCGAATAGAATATGATAGGCATGCTCAAATGCATCGTCACCAACGTAAACAGATCGGAGATGAGGAAGATCTATATCATATATTCGTATTCTCATTCATACTGGTCAATGAGAATGACGAGGTCCTAAAGAAACACCAATCTTCTATTTGAATTGATTGAAGTGACTGAAGATTGGTCACTTGAAAAGATAGATGATAGTCGGAGAACGACCCAAAACCAATCTGAATCGTTTTCAGTTTAGGACAGTTCACAATTCGACATACACCACCTGGCGTATCGGAATAACTGATAGTATCGCCATGAGTTGTGGCATTGGTGAAACTATTCTTTCCAATCACAACACCTTCCAGTTCGGGTAGTCCACTAAGCTCAAACTGTCTCACCTTCCTGAAACTTCTATTACCGATGATAACTTGCTTGCAAGTCGGATGATTTGAAAGAACGAGTGAAACAGCAGTGTTACCATTGAAATAGTTGTTTGCAACTCGGAATTCTGTAGCATTCGGTGGAGCCAAAATAGATGCATCGAACGGAACATAATTGGAAAAAGACATGATGAGCGCACTGATATAAGGGGAATCGAGTTATGAGAGAGATCAACGGAGTACTTGACGAATGAAGAGAGTAGGTGCAATTAAAACTGTCACCTGTGAACGAGAGTCCACTCGATGAAAGCAGAGGAATATCTGTTCTTCAATCATTTCCATTCTCATACTCTCCAATGTCACGGATCCTATAAACATGAAATTGTTCCAGCCTCCTCTCATCTCAGTCAATGAAGGAAGATCTATTCAGGTCATTATCTCATTCATTATTACTTCTCATTCTCAGAGTATTCTTGTAATTATAAGGTTCCCTACTTATCGTCTTTCGATTATCTCGATAGTCTCCTTGAAGTGACCATGATCCAATTGTCAATGATTGAAGTGTTGGCAAGTCTATTTCATTACTCATTTCATCGAATTACTATTGAATACAACAACTTGACAAACACAGAATGAAGCATCATCGAATTGAATTGATCGAAGAGAAGGAAGATCTATGAATTGAAATCAACGAATTGAATGAAACCAATGATAGAAATAGAAGGAACCCAATAGAAACAATCATCACCAATACTAATGGATTGAAGAGAAGGGAGATAATTCAATTCAAATGAATGATAATCAGAGAATGAATAATCTCCAATTTGAATAGAATAGAGTTTGGGACAATTGATGATTCGAAATAGTCCATCTGTTTTTGTAGTAGAAGTGACAGCATCACTGTATTTGGCATACGTGAATGATCTCTTTCCAATTGTAATAGTTTGTAATTCACTTAATTCAGCGAGTTCGAATCTTCTGACTTTTCCCAAACTATCATCTCCAATTGATACATATTGCAGTTGATACAGATCAACGATTCTCACGACATCACCTGCTCGATTGTTGTGTTGTCCATTACTGATTACCCAGTCAATAGTAGTTGGGGAGAGTAAATCAGAAATGTAGAAGGAAGAAGACCACTTGGCGTTGTCAATCGCAGTGGAAAGAGCAGAAGCATCGGGTGATTAACTAGAATCACAAATCCTACTTGTATGCTGAAGAGAGTGAGTATACATGAAATTATAGTCACCGATGTTGATTCTGGTTGAAAGAAGAGATGGAATGTCTACATATCACTTCAACTCTATTCTGATACTCTCCAGTATTACGGAACCGAAGTATGCGAAATTGAAACGCTTTCCTTTGTATGATTCTAGAGAAGGAAGATCTCATGATTCAGGATTGCTACATCCTACTTTTCAATTTCAACGTATTGGTGAAATTGTACGGTTCCACCTGAATCATCTTGCGTTCATCGCTGGAATCACCTGTAACTGCATTCGATCCCAACTCTATGGAACGGAGTTGGTTCAAATCTAAGTGACACATGAGCCACTATTCTCACTCTCCATCACAACGGACTGACAATTCCTAAACGCACTGTCGCCTAGTTTGACTTCTTTGAGTTTAGGAAGATCTATCTGTTACTTGCATTGATCATTCCTACCCTTAATCTGCAGTTCTCTGGCAAAGGAGAAGCAGTGTTCACCAATCACAATGGACTTCAGACTCCGGCAATTGGTTACCAGAAGTGCTGAGTCAGTAATTCCTGTCCCATGGATACTGTTCGGACCAATCACCAAGCTTTCCAGTTCGTCCACTCCTTCCACAGTCACCAAATCAGTAGTGAGGTAACTATTCTTTCCTATCTCAATTTGCTTCACATTCTTCAACACAGAACCACCAATCTTCAAACACTTCTTTGACAGACAGTCACTTACTCCAAAGGAATTTAGTATCTTCATGTTCGCATCTTTCAACACCATTCTATCTACTCCTATCAATCCTCTTTCCCTAATCTCAAACTGATTCAAGTTCCATAACCCATTCAGTTCCAACTCCCGTACAGATACCAGAGAGTCCGCCCCAATCTGCACCGACTGCAGGTTGGAATAATCACTGATCCGAAAGTGGCTCAGCTTTTGCAATGACGAGGACCCAACGGTGAATGAACGCATTGTATCCATACTCAATAACGTTATTGACAACAATCCGTTTAGCGAAGAGGAACCAATCACCACATTCACCAGATGGGGGAACACTGGAGTTGTTATCATTGCCAACCTATTCACCGCGTTTGAACCAATTTGGATGCTCCTCAGCTGCTCAAACTGACTATCCTTCACTTCCAACTCGCTCAACAATCCACAGCTGGCGTCTCCAACGATTATCTCCTTCAGTTCAACCATCCCACTGATATCCAGTCGATTCGCTGTCATCATTACGCCTTTACCAATTTCGAGTCTCTCGCATTTCACAAAAGCACTCAAATCCACGTCTCCTTCGCACTCAAAACCCTTCTCAAACATCAGCAGTTTGGCTCGCTTTCTTTTATACAACGAGTAACTCGAAAACTTGTCACAGCTACTGAAAGCTACATGCTCCAATGATTTCAGGTAGACAATCAAGAGACATATCATAACAACAATCAGCATCAAACCCACAATACTCCAAATCACAGCAGTACTTCGTTGGCATGAAGAGCATCCATTTTCAATTTTGTTCCACATGCGTCGTATCGGATTCTTTGAGTTTACGGGGATCACCTTCCCTCTGTTGGACTTCTTTCCACTGTTCGCTTTCCTTGTTGACAGGAAACCACTGATTGGCATTATTTGGAAAAGCAATTTATCAGGTTTTTGAAAATAGTGGACGCGTTGACAACTCAGGTATTGACAATACACGGATATAATCAATCATCCGCAACTACCTGAGTTGAAACAATCGATGGGGACTACATAATCGTGAATTCGTTGATGATGGTGATGATGGTGATACTGGTTAAATAGTATTGAATTGAAGGTGTTGTATTGTTGTCAATGTAATAAGAGTCTTGAAACACCCTTACAGTATTCGCGCTCAGAAAGCGGAGAGTTCATCCAAACGTATGGCAAAAGACTGTTTACATGACAAAACGATAACAAATGATTAGCTTGTGGATAGAAACCTGCATTCCAATCGCCATCAACTCCAGTGGATTGCATTTGCAACCATATTACAAACAGTGTTACGTCATTTTCATTGAATCAAACAAGGTTCAGTCAACTGCATCAGCAGTAATTCAGTACCAATCCTTGACAACATTCTCAGTGATTGTCCTTATCACGCTCATTCCACCCCGTTCATTCACTGCATTCCTTCATCGATATCCAATCTCCATAGAGTCAGTTGACCCGACCTCAACAGGAGCCAAGATAGCTCAGTTGGGAGAGCGTATGACTGAAGATCATAAGGTCAGGTGTTCGATCCACCTTCTCGGCGCTTTTTTGCTCTTATTCATCGTCTCTTTTCCATCCTCGTGGATGAGATAATCAAAAGGAGGTCGCAAGTGCTATTGAATCCAAGAAGGAGAATAGTCAGCCATTGCCAGAATCGTCCCATGAGTTGAGAGTTTGTCACGCCCTTTGCTGCAGTATAGGATAGGATGACAAGTCCACCCGTTATTGGAATGGGAAGAGTTGAATTCATCACACTTGGCTGTTCCACAATTGCGTTTTCATGCTGAGTGTGAATGAAGCCCCTTTTCTACAAGAATCATTCATTTTCAAGAATACGCGAAGACTCCGAATCACGGTGATTGTGAGATAAAATATAACGGATAGAACGAGCAAGCATGCTGTTGGAAGGACTGAAAGGATCCCATGGATGAACGCTCCATATCCCGCCAACACTAGCATGAGTCCCTGAAGTGATAGACACAGAAACACCATTGTCCACGCGCATTCAATTGCTATACTACCGTTTCCTCGAATGGCGAGGCACAAAGAGTACACGGAAATAAGCAAAATGAGACTGCAAGCAACCAGAATTAATATCAGAATCAAATGAATTCGGATGGACTCATTCATTATCGAATGACCCAAAACGGTTGCAACAAGCAATGTACATGAAGCAAGAATGCACCGATAGCTGCGGAAATACACTGACCACGCAACGGAAGCAGTAAGCGACGCATAGAGACAGAGGAACGAAAGAAGACGGATGGCGTTATGCTTACGGATGGTCACAATGAAGAATCCCATGGTTCCCATGGAAGCTCTGATTCATCAACTCAATCCCATTCGGTACAAAGGGAGAATCGACTGCACGATAGCGGCATAGAGAATAACCTCCTTCCACGTGCTTGGAAGAGGACATGCATGGGATAGGGGATCCTGGTCGATCCAGCAAACAAACCGACTCCACATGAAGGGATGCTACTATGAAGGAATGGATGGAATTCTACCATAATCTGCTCTCCTCCCTCCAAATCGGGATGAACCTATATCCCTGATGAATGATTTCCACTCACAACAAAACAGTCATGACATAGTATGGTACATGGTTTCCATTAACGCATCTAACCATCTATCACTACTCACGCATTCAACACCTCATTTCACTACATTGACATCACTTTCAACGACTTCCCCAAATCCCACAAATCCCCCACTTTCAACATCGAGTTCTTGTTTCAATCTCAAAGCAGAATGCAGCGAACACAGAATCAAGGTGATTTTGATGAGTGCCGTTGATTGTATAGATCCTGTAAAATGGGAGGATGTCGTTTTTCACGAATCGGACGACGACGAGCTGATTACGGTAAGTCAGTATGGTTTCAAGTTACTCACAGGGAGAGACGAGTGCTGCGTTGAAGATTAGTAATGGATATCACGATCCATTAGGAATCGTGAAGGAGTAGGAGATTACAGAGCTTGGGTGTAACACTGTAGACGTATTGATCCTCAATCGGAGGAAGTGGATTATTCGAGCGAACAGTTCAATCCGATGCGTTACCTGCTCGAAATTCACAACAGCGTTCCGTTACAGCAACTGCAAACGGGTTTGGAGTGAAGTTACACAGTTGCGTTCATACGTAGCACAATGAAGGGAACGATGCTGGACGAGGAGTCGCGATTGAAGAAATTAGTCAAGGACTACTTTGGCGATTTTGTCACAGCTCGAAAAACCATCGAGGAACTGGAGAGCACATTGTCCGACAAGACCTACTTCACGGAGGACGGCGGACTGTGCATGGACGCGGTACTCCAGCGTACTCGCTTGACAACTAGAACGTTTCCGATACGGTAAAGATGGCGGAGGAGATGATCGCTCCGCTGCAGTCGAACCGTGAGGTAATTCCACATCTCTCTACCGACGTAGCGCATCTACGACCTGCAGAAGTCACTGCAGCTGTTCCGCAAGTACCGTCTGATGTTCCCGACGATCGACAACGTGGAGGAGTATCTGGAGAGCAAGCAGTGGGACAAGCTGCAGAAGGAGTACGAGAAGTACAAGTCGCTGATCGTCTCCAGCAGCGAAAACAACGTGGTTATCGACATGGTACCCCTTTCCCTTCCTCACCAGCAGATCAAATCGCACATGATGGAGTACATCGAGAAGGCCATCAACGAGCTGCTGGCGCTGCTCTACAACTCCAACAGCGGTCTCTCGCCGGAGCAGCAGACGCACTACATCCAGCTGGTCATCGCGCTCGATTACCCGCACGTGCCCGAACTCTTCATGCTCCAGAACACGCTCCAGACGTGGAAAACCGCCGTTCAGTTCAAGAAGGAGCGGCTGCGCAAGTACGATTGGGGTGAAACTCCCATGAAGTGCCTTCGAGCTGGAGCGCATCGACATCGAACATGTCAACGTCGCCACGCATCGACAGGTGGCGGTGAAACTCCTCCTCCAGTATTGTGCGGAATTGGCGGAGAAGTATCGCGAGGTGATGAAGAAGGGAGTGGGCGTTTTCTACGTGGGCGTTTCGGAGAGAAGTGAGGGGTAGAGTATGATTCGTCGCGTTGATGATATCACGAAAAGTGCCGATTTCGGGAGTGGGTGAGAAATAGTGAAGGAAAGCGTCACCGAGATGATGGCGCAAATCGACGCGATTATGGCGCTGTATCAGCAGGAGGTGGGGGTTCGTGGGCGTTTCAACGGCAGCTCGGCTGGGTGTTTGAAAAAGGCCTGAATACGGCGGACCCGAAATCGATCCTATTTTCGCCGGACGAATTGTTGGCGTTGTTCGAGACGATCCACGTGGATCTGAATGCGATGGTAGTTTCATTCCGGGCGTTTCATTCACAGTGGGAGCCGACATTGGGATCTCTCGAGAAATCAGGTCGATTTTTGCCATGCGAATGACGCATAGCGCAGAAATCGGGCGACGCGAATCTGGTGACGGTTTTGCAGAACATTGAGGTGGGCGTTACTCGGGCGTTTCACTCAGTCGATTCTGCAGAAGCGCGAAGAGCGAACGGAGCTGCAGGTGGCGGACAATTTCCTGAAACTGTCGTTCTACGAGGTGAACCAGGGTAGAAATGGTGTGTATTTCCGACACAGTGGTGGCGGGTCAGGAGGTGTCGAAGGTGCTGCTGTCTCCGTTCAAGCTGACGAGTCACCTCTCGTCGCCGCTGACGCTGCCGCTGTGTCGCTGCGGCGAGCTGATTCTGTGTTGCTTTGAGGGCGTGCAGTTCAAGCTGGCGGCCTTCGAGGCGGTAGCGATTCACTCTCGTCTCTTATGCAGCATCTGAAGCCGGCGCTGCTGAAGTACTTCGGCGACACGCTGCTGACGCTCTTCCACAGCATCGACGACGCCAAGGGCGACCTCGCCGCCATGTCCTTCGCGCTGCTGCTGCAGCACGTCTACACCTACCAGTTCATGCGCACGAGACTCCTCGAGGAGCCCATGGCGCGCTTCCCCGCGTTGCTGAAGGACGCCTCGCTGAAGCAGCTCCACGCCACGCTGCAGACTGCCGCCAGCAGGCTCATCGCCGTCTATCTGCAGCGCAAGCAGCGCGAGATCGTCGAACTGCTACGGAGCGCCTTCGCGCGCGACTGGTCGCAGTATCGCACGCTGCAGCCGCTGCGGGGCGAGGTGGCCTTCTTCCTCACCTCCCTCACGCTGGTCAGCGGCGACATCTCGCTCTTCATGGGCGTCGCGTAAGAGAAAGCGACCGGTGTCAACGTAGACCTGCCAAGTACCTGAAGCCTATGGAGGAGGCGGCACTGAAGGCGCTCGTGGAGGTGTTCCAGAACCTGCACGGAGTGACAGAGCAGGCGTACTGTCAGATGATGGTGGAGTTGAGGGTGCTGGAGCAGGCGATCGCCTCCGAACACTTCAGCGCGCTGAAGACGCTCCTCATGAAGGCCTTCGGCAACAAGGAGAGTCCCGAGTGCATGGCGGTCGTGGACAACTACGTCAAGGAGGGCTCAGAGCGTCTAAAGAAGATTCTTGTTACTTTGAACTGATTGTTGCGTGTTTGTTGGATAGCAGGATGTTGTGAAGTGGGTTCGCGATACAGAATACCCCATATCGAACGACATAATGGATCCTGATTCGCTGCAAAACGTATCTCTGTACACTCTATTCCCTCTCCTCACCAGCAGGTACATTCGGGAACAGCAGGATGTCGATCTCAACGAGATCCCTCTGCGGTCGTCCTCGCGCGAATCCGTAAAACCAATCCGCTACGTAGAAGATCTTCCCAAAATCAAACCATCGAAACTCTCACTCCGATTGAGCGAAGTGCGGAAGTGGATGGATTCACAGTGTGTAGGGAAAGAAGCAGACGGTGGATCCTTCGGTAGTAATCGCAGAATACCCCTACGAGCTGTCATTGTCACCGAGCGGCACCTATGCGGTTGTGACGTCTCCCCGTACGCTCTTCGTTCTAAGCGTAGGATAGCATATCCAAGGGCGATATCTTTGTAGAGTTCAGTGGATCAAAAGTGGAGAGTCGTTTGTACGGGAAAAATGGGAATCGAAGTGGATGAGATTCTGCGAAGACGAGGTGATGTGCACATCTGTTGGCTGGACGATGATTCCTTCTTGATTACACACCAATACGCGCCAACAGCCATCGTACCCTTTTTTTCTCTCTATCAAATCGATTTATCGTCACGTATCCCCTTTGTTTCGAGGCGATCTCCCCTGTGCAGGAGGAGAATCTCTGCGCTTCGACTCGCTCGTGGCCTTCTCTCTCAACAAAAACTCGGACGAAACGACTTTGTTTGCGCTGAATGGAAACGGCGATTTGATTATGAGCGACCTCGACTTCACGGTATTCTCTCTTCTCTTTTCTGAGCGATAGCGTCTCAATTCGATTCGTTTTGAGCCCGTTATCGCATCACATGCTCGCATCTCCATCGCATCTGTCTTCTTCCCTCCCTACAAAGTGGCCATTTCTTCGAGAACGAAGACGTTATTCGTTGCCGGATGTCTCCGCGATTCTTCACCGAAGGATTCGGAAGTCGATCAACTGGGCGTTCTTCGACTGGGCGTTTCATCGCTTCCTCCAACTATTGAAATCCAGACGATTTCCGGAAAACCAGTACCCAAGAACTGTCTCGAAAACGGCTCCTCCTGGTTTTCCCGCCAAGATTCCCGCGGTGATCGCATCTCTGTCCGTTCATTGGCTGTGAACAGGCGCAACGACACACTCTGCATATGCTCATCAGAGGGTCAAGTAATCACTTTTTCCCGCGACGGCGTCATCGGTAAGATTCCCGCGGGAGATGGCGGGAGTGAAGAAAGCTCATTGGACGGTCTGAGCGCCATTCCGCCGGTTTCGCTGACAACCCTCCATGAAGCAGGGTGGGGCAACGATGCTGTGTGTGTGACGACACTGCGAGGAGACCTGGGGGTGGTGGACCCAGGGGGTGACGAAGAGGGGTACTGGGAGATGTTCCACCCAGGGGTTCTGATGGCGAGTGGAGAAGGGAGGGAAGGGCGTTTCATGCTTGTGGTGGACATGATTCGTTGGTTGGAGATGGCGGGAAACGAGGCATGTCAGAAATCGGAGGTAAAAGTGTGGACGGTGTGCGAGGTGTCGGCGGAGCGGAAGTACGAAGAGTGTATTTCCCGCGGGGAGTATGGTGTTGCGTTATCGTTGGCGCGGAGATACCAGTTGGACACGGATGTGTTGTAGGGGCGTTTCATGGGGTGGAGAGTAGATATAAGGCGCGTTGGCGAAGCGTGTTGCGTCAGCAGGGCTGGTTGGAGGGAAGGTGAGTGAGAGGAGGGAGGGTGATGTGTAGTGAATGTGGTGATAATGAGGCAATTGGTTCTGATAATGGTGTTGGGGATGATAAGGGAGTTGGTTCGGTGGAGATGGTAAGGGTGGGTTCGTGGGTTAATGGGTAGAGTCAGGTAGAGAGCGATGCAAGAGTTGGGTCGTCGGATGTTTCTCCGTCGGCATGTAGTGCTTTCTTCATCCTTTGATAGAATAGTGACCACTTCTATGGGTCCATCCATGAATATGATGAGCTCATTGAATAACTCAACCATGAACACTATCAGTAATTCATCCAATAACTCAACCATGAACTCTCCCATCCACTCCACCACCCCAACCATCCCAAACTCTCCCCCTCCTGACCTCGAAGGCCTCCTACGCCACATCAAAGATCCTCTCTTCGTACTCGCCGCATGTAAGTCCGTCCTCCCGCGGGACCGCAACCAAACCGTTTCCCTCCTTCGGTTCGCGCTAACTCACACCAACAATCTTCTCCGGAACCGCGGGTTCTTCTCCGTCACGCATTCCGTCAAAGATCCACTCGCCACATGCGTTCCCGCCAACTATTCCTATTCCCCGCGGGAACTGAACGATGATAGGGAGTTACGCTCTCTGGTGCGTTACAAACTGCACTTCGCAGTGACGCTGCTGAAAATGAGACTTTATAAGGCAGTTCTCACCGCGGGAGAACGCGGACTTTTAGCCTACGATTGGCGGGAGTTTCAAACCCAGTACAAGAATGGGTCGATTTGCGCCCTAACAGAACAGTGCGATTGTGGAGGGAGTTTCATGTAGGTTTGCTCGAAGTGGCGATTTGTTGTCGCTACGACAAACACTGACCTACGCGCCACAATGTGTTCTTCCCTTCCGCTACCATCTGCTCGACCTTCTCCCGCCAACCACCGTTCCCGCCAACTTCCTCTTCCTCCTCCCCGTGTGTTGCGACACTCCTCGCGGCGGAATCTTCACTTGGCGGGAAAACGGACAATGTGTCGAACGCAATCTGTTCGCTGATGAAACGGTTCCCTGGTTCGAGACCCGCGAGAATCTCGCGATTCTGGCGACGACCGATAATTGTTGCGATCCCGCGGTTATCGAGTGGCATCGTTGCTACGAGTCGGCAGGTCCCGCGGGAGGTGGGACAATGGAGGGAGTTTCACGTAGAGGAGCAAGGGAGTTTCACCACCTGGCTCCAGTGGATCAAAAATCGCTGTATTTTCATCGACTCTTCCAGCGGCCAGTTGGAGCTGGCGCAAGAATTGACGCGTGGCGCAATCGCCGATATTCCCGCGGAAACTCCCGCTCACGTGCGCACGACCCTGACGTCGCTGGCGAGTCGCGAAACGCTTTTTGCGACATATTTGCGCCAGGCGCAATCGCTGGAGGCGACGACGTCGTTGATGGGACGCGATGACGTCGTCGACGCCTCGCTGGCGGATTGGCTGGATAGTAACGCCATGACGCTGTTCCCGCGATTTTTGGCGGTAAATGGGGATGTGGCATTGTTGTCGCGGGAATTGACGAAAGGCGGGAACTGCACACAAAAGCAGATTCAGGAGTATTTGGTGAAAGAGGGAAACGTGGAAACGGTGAGCGGATATTGTCAGTATTACTGTCACGAAGTGTTACCAAGTGACGGAAAACAGGCCGTTTTCGACTTCACGGAGTTTGTGTTGTCGTTGGCGGGAAAAGAGGGAACTCCCGCCATGCGTGAGAAGTTGGCGGGAACGGTGACGCAGTTGGCGGGAAACGAATTCGTGACGCACGACGCGACGCTTCATTCCCGCGTGGATTCGTTTTCCCGCGCAATCGAGTTGGCGGGAACATGTGCGAATCTTTCCGAATGTCACGTGACTTCGCTTCGTTCCCTCCAACAGTGGCTGGAGGAAGAGATCCCCTTCGATCCCTCCCCCGCGGGAATCGACACCTTCCTCTCCCTCCCGTTTCCCCAGTTTCTCCAATCGATGTGTCGCGGGCTGCTGCGTCATTCGCATGCAACCGCGGTGGAACACCGACTGACCGAACTTCTTCGCCACGTGGCGCCGCGCCTCCTCCCCGCGGTTCCCTGCATCCTCCTTTCCCCGCTTCTCCACGATGGCGGGAACGAGGCCTTGAATGCGGTGAGTCGATTGGCCGCGTCGCTGCCGCGGGAATTCATCGAAAAGACGGTCCTGCGCAGCATGTGTGACGACGTGTTGGCGCTTTCGGCACTTGACGCAAAAAAACTCGCCATGGCGCAAATCCGCGTCAACATGGTCGCCGACACCGACCGTTTCCACTGCTACGAAAACTACCGTATGTTTGGTTTTTCCCTCCAACCTAGTGAATGCGTTGCTTCTATTAGAACACCACACACCCGCGCTTGTTCCATTGGAATTCGCTCTCTCCGTCGCACATACCAATTCCCGCCATCCGGAACTCCCTGATTCGGGACTCTTTTCGGAGTCGCTTCCGCGGGAAATCGTGGAAACTCATGATTCCCCCGCGGTATATTTGATGAAACTGAAACCCGACATTTTCAGTCTCAGCGACAGTTTCGGCGGGGAAAATGGCGGGTATTTGGCGCGATTGTTGACGGACCTCGGATTGAACCGTTATGCCGTGATTCGGGTCGATTTTTGGCATCTGGTTCATTGTAGAGTTTCCTCGATTTCATTCGCGGGGAACTCGCGTTGGACAAAAAACCCTACTATTCGTGGCACTTGAAGTACGTCATAAATCAGCCCGATTTGAGTCTTCTTTCGGAGGAGGAGTTTCAGGAGCTCGGCGAACTGGCTCTTTTGGTCTGCGAGAAGTTGGCGGGAGATTCCGGCGCCAAGAATCCCGCCTTTTTCAGGTACGTCAAAGAGGGAAATGGAGAACTAGATTCGCCATGCGTCACGTGTCTTCGTCGCAACTCCCGCGGTTATGTCGCTGTTTCCACCAGACGGAGTATTCGTCTCCCGCGGAACTGAACGAATCCATGATTCAGTTAAGCGATGATGCATGTAATGAAACGTCCGATGGAATGGAGTTTCTGGAAGACGAGTCCCGCGAGAATTGGCTGTGTCCGTGGAATGGCAAAAAACGAGCCGATTCTCGAAGTGTCATTATTCGGGAGTTTTTGCGCTCGTGGGAGGAAAACCGCGGAAAAATGGATCCCGAGACCGCTTTGCTGTTCTCGCTGACGACGTTGGATCCCCGCGGGGATTCGGAGTTTCTCCGTTTCCTCGTTTTCCCGTCGCTTCATAACCGCGAGGAAATGTTGCAGTGGTTGCGCAGGAATCCGAAGACGACCGTTTCATCGCTGAAACGCTTCTGCGTGTGGGAGGAAATTCTGGCGTATTGTTGGCGGGAATCTTCGTTGGCGGCAACTTGGCGGGAAGTCTCCTCGTTCGCGGAAAAGTCGCAGGAACTTGCGGGTGTGCGAGAGACGTTTCAGCAATTGTGTTTCCTCCAGGAATTGGCGGGAATTCTGCCATTCGATATTCCGCGGTATTTCCGCGATGCGACGTTTTCCCGCCAACTGTTGCACGACTGTCTGCTGAGTGAGGACGAGCGCGCGAATCGATTGGCTGTTTCGCTTCTCCGTTTCCACGATTCGGAGCTTGTGTTGCAGTTGTATAAAGAACGCATTTTCGCGGTTATTTCGGGTACTTTTGTCATTTTCTGTTTCCTCTAGCGATTGGCGTTTCACCGGAGCAGCGCAAAGAACGCCTGTTTTTCGCAGATTGTTGGCTGCAGGTACAGAAGGATTCCCCGCGGTTCCAGCGATTCGTCTATCGCATGTTGGCGGAAATCCGACCGATTTCGGGGGACGCGATGAAACTCCTTCTGGAGGAGATTCGGCGCATGGAGCCGGCGGCGAATGAAACGGTCGATGTGGTGTTGGATGTGGCAGAAATTCTGGCAAAAACGTGCAATTTGGTCGATATTCGGGAGTTTTTGGAATTGTCGAAAACAGCCCCGTTTTCGTACCGCGTGAAGAAGGAGGAATTATTGGACCGGATTCGTCGTTACGCCACTGGCGCAACGATTGCGTCATGGTCGCAAATCTGTACGAAAGTGGGCGTTTCGAGTTCGGAGAGTGTGGCGGCATTTATGTGGAAAGTGGCGGGAGATGAGTCAGGTGGGGAAAAGGAGGGAGTTTCATCGTAGTGAGTGATTGGCGGGAGAAGTGGCGGGAGATGGAGGGCGTTGCGCGGGAAGTGTCATTGGAGGCGGCGGAGGTACTGACGCAGCATGTGTTTTTTGGCGGGAAAGATTCGGTGTATCGTGAAGAGTGTGTGCAGGTGCGTCAGCAGTGGGTGGCTGCGATGTTGGCTGTTGTGCAGCGAAGTGGAGAGGGGGAGATGAGTGCATTGACATCGTCATCAACATCAGTGGCATCATCATCATCATCACCATCATCATCATCATCATCATCATCATCTCATCTCTCCTTCCTCTCTCTCCTCCGTCGCATGCGAGCCGCACAAACCGTCTCCGTTGCCGCCATCACCCAAGATAACGCCCGGGCGTTACAACAACCTCACCTTCCCTCCGACATTTATCGTCGCTCCCTCGTCTTCGAGCGAAACGCCCGAGATGATCCGGTGCAGTTGGCGGGAAAAGCCGTTGCCGCGGGACTCTCCGCGTCGCAGGTCGTTGCGGCATTGCGCCTCATGGCGAAAGCGTTTGGCGCCAACGCCGATGACGTTTCGCGGGAATTCTTGCTTCGCCGCGTCGCTGCGTATTTCCGCGGGGAAACCTCTCTTCTCGACACGGTGAAACTCCTCAGTGATTGGATGACCGACTTGGAGGGAACCGAAACGCCGCTTCTCCGCATGTTGCTGCAGGCGCTGAAGACGCAGCTGCGGAATACGGTGCAGTCACGTGACCTCGCACCGAATCTCTGTCGACTCTGTCAGGTGTTGATGGCCGTTTCAGCCATCCAGGGGGTTGACGAGGCGTTTCAGCGGGAAATGGCGGCAATCGCGGTTTCCTGCATCGTCGGGCGGGAAATGCCAGAAAACCCCGCGGAAATGGAGGCGATGTTGGAGACGCTATTCGAGACGATTCCTGTCGAGACGATGAAACGGGCGGTGGGCGTTTCGTTGGAGAGTTGGATGAGTCCCGCGGTTTACTCGACGTTGCTGTCGAGTGTATCGCTGGAGCGGTTGGTTTCATTGGTGGCGGGAAACGATGCGTCATTGCAGATGGAGGGAAATCAGGAGATGGCGGGAAATGATATATCAAAGCAGTTGGAGGGAAAACACACACCCAATCAGTTGCCGGGAAAGGATGTAACAATGCACTTGGAGGGAAAACACACACCTGAAGAAAACACACCCAATACCACACACATGGCAAAAACAGGCCCGATAATCACCATGCCTCTTTTATTCCATGCAATCGAACGACGTCGCTTCGACGAACTCACTTTCGACCGCACGCACCAATTAACTGGTGCGTCTCATGCCGTACGGAACGTAACGCCTCGACATGGTATGAGGGAGTTTCAGTGTCGGTTGACTGCCGCGCTGACGAAAACGTATCTCCAACGCCGGCAGAACATCGACGCCTTCTTCGTTCTTCTATCACCACTGACCGTATCATTCCCGCGGGAATCTCATGTAGATGCTGGAAGAAATGCAGGCGCGGGAAATCCTCCAGATGGAGGGAATCGACGAGGAATGGCGGGAAATCCTGAAGGCCGTTCTCCAATACCGGGGAATCGGGGAAATCGGGGAACCGTGTGTTGGCGGGAAATCGACCGAGTTCTACGGGTATTTGCTTCTGCTGGGACGACTCGATCTTGTGACGGCGGAGCCCAATTGGGACGGTTTTTTGGAATTCGTGAAGACGGTGGGTGTCGATGTCAATGGCAGCTTCGCGGAAAGCGAAGTGTTGCCGTTCCTTCTGTCCTTTCCGTTGGTTCTTAGCGAGCTGATCCTCACGGGAAAAGCGATGCAGGCAGTTAAGGTGTGGTGCGATGTGATGGGATGCAAAGCAGACTTCTGTCAGGGAATGTAATAAAACGTGAGTGTGTTCATCTCCTAGAGGACAGATCAAAACGTATCTCCATGAAATGACCGAGTGTGATATGGTGTTCCCAGATGACGTCTCTCTCGGATGGAATCTGTCTACCATCGTATTCACAGAGGTGGAGCATGTTATTGACCGCGATTATGCACTCTACAACTAGAACGGTTTCTAATGTGTGTTTGTTCGAATCGATGCACTCCCATCACGCATCTTTCATCTATTCCCCACAAAAAGCAACTCCTCTCCATTCTCCCATTATCTACCTTGTTGAATTCCACTGCAGTCATAAAACGATGGAGAGAAACTCGTTTCTGAAAGTGGTGAAGACTCTGCGTTACAACAGCCCATCGAAACGGCAGATCCGTCGACAGACGGGAAGACCCAAGTACTTGAACCAGAAGGTGGCGGAGCCCATTGCCGTTGCTCCAGAACCCATCAAGTACACCAAGAAGGAAGTTGCTCCCTTTGCCGTTCGTTTGAATGTTGGCATTGATAGAACAGGTGACGCGAACAAAGCTGGCGAAGCAGCTTCCCGTTTACTCGGGTATCAGCCGCATCCCATCCCTAATCCCTAGACTATCGGAACAACAGAACCCAGCGCCTTACGGTTGTTCGCCGTATCGAAGGAGACATCAATGTGCCCGTTGGAAGAGCGTTTGATCTCTAGGAAATGGCCTGCGAACTTGGAAAGGTCTGTCCCGGAAGCTACATTGAGGTTCACAACGGGAGCATTCAGATTGAGGGCAATCGCGGCCTTGAAGTGCGCAAGTATTTGGAAGACTTAGGTTTTTAATGGTTCTTTTACTGTGGAGTGGTTTGTTGGAGATTGGTGCCTCTTTCCATGGACTCTTTGTTTCCTCGCCTGCGATATGAGTTCATATTCTTCTTCCGTAAGAACACACTCCGTCATTATCTCTTTTCATTCACTTCATCACCCATGGATCTTGCCCTTGCGAACGCTCGGAGCCAGCTCATTGCGTACCGGATTGTTGCAGCCCCTAACAGATAGTAACTCAACCATCAAGCCGATTCACAGCGAGAACGAAGAATCCAGTTGCGATATCTTTGTGGTCAGAATGGTTTGCAACACTCAGAGGTAGATTTTCACCGAAAAGCAACAGAAGGAAGTTGCCAACTATCTCTTTAGCAAATGTGTCAAAGACCTGGAGGGAAAGCGCGTGGTGCGCATTCTCAGTTTGGAAGAGTACCAATCGATTGAGAACAGTCAAATCACGGAGGTTGGCTGTGAGGATGACGAGGACATCGGCTTCTCCGTGTCCGACTTCTTCAACCAACTGGGTCCATATCGAGATGACACGATTCTTGTCTACTCTCATGTGCTCGACAGTACGCAAGTGTTCATGAACACCTACTGCTCGGGATACATGAACATTGTGTGTACCACGGACATTCAGACCAACGGTCGTGGTAAGGGTCGGTTGATCGTGTAAGATGCAGGAAGGAAGTCCAACACCTGGGTGTCCCCCGTGGGTGCGCTCATGTTTTCCTACAAGAGCACGCTGCAGAATGGCGATTACGTCAGTCTGATGCAATACTTGGAGGCGTTGGTGATGTGTCAAGCGATCAACGAGATGGAAGGAGTCAATGGTATTGATGTGAACATCAAATGGCCGAACGACGTGTACGTCAACAGACGAATCAAAATATGCGGCATTCTCTGTCAATCCGTGTATTGCAACGGTAGTTTCGATATCACCTCCGGCATCGGCATCAACGTGAGCAATCGAAAGCCGACGACATGCATCGAACAGCAAGTGAAGGAGCGAACGGGTCGCATCGTCCACCTCTCTCGGTAGGTTTTCCCTCTATCTGATAACGCAGTGGCGAACTGCTCGGTCGTTTCATTCGCATTTGGAACCGCTGTTTCCCGCGCTTCAGTCGCGAGGGATTCAAACCGTATCTGAACGACTACTACGCGCTGTGGATGCATTCCAACCAGCCGGTGAACGTGTTGAACGAAGATGGAACCACCGACTCCGTGATCATTAAGGGACTCGACGAAACGGGATTCTTGATTGCCGTGGACGCGAAGGGAAACACGCGCGAGCTGATGCCGGACGGAAACTCCTTCAACTTTTTGGAAGGACTCATCTCGAAGAAGAAGTGATAGGTGTGTTTGTTAAGGAATAACCACAGGTTTTACCCATGTGAACAACTGCAATCCACTATGTCAGAAAACACCTCAAATGACCACATTACACAGCGACACACTCTCGAAACTATTCGCCTTGTCCCACTCCAGACTCGTCAGCATTGCCTCCGCTGCCTTCTCGCTGTTCCCCAACAGCTCCAGCACGCTTCCCCACATCGCCCACGCCGTCGCGATCCGTTGGTCCTTCTGAATCACCTCGCGCAGCACCTCATCCGCTGCCAGCAGCTGCTTCGTACACGCGTGTTCCCGCGACAATAGCACGTCCAGCGTGGTTCCCTCCTCCTCTCGCAGCCGCGCCACCTCCTCCACCTACCTCTCCTTCCCGCTCCCCACTCCTACCGTCCGACTCGCCTGCGTCAGCAGCATTCCCGCCTCCAGCATCTTCGTCTCCACATCCTGCGGGAGATACAGTCTGCAGCGCTGCAGCAGACTCGCCGCCTCCTCCTCTTTCCCTTGCAGCAGCAACAGACGGGTTTGCTGTCTCGCACTCTCTTCTCATGCCTACCTCGTTCCACACGCGAACACGCATCGAAAGCGCGTTGTCACAGCCATCCAGCAGCCGCAGCGTTTTCTCCGACTCGTTCGATAGTCCTTGCTCCGAAAACGCGTGACAGCAGAACAGCAGACACTCCGTCAGGATAGAGTTCGACGCCAACTCCTCGAACTCGCCGCTCGCCGACGAGTCGTCGTCTCCGAGAAGCTGTCGGACGTGTCGCAGAAGCGACTCCTGGCGTCAAGGCGTTTTCAGTTGCATGGAACAGGATATGATGTCGCTCTGGGCCTCCGCTCCCTTGCAGGCGAAGCGCAGCTTGCACTCCAGAAGACTGCATGATCAGTCAACCCGAAACGTACCGCAGACGCAGCGAGTCGCCCATCGTGTCGCGCGCCATCTGGAGCAGTGCCAGCGACTCGGCGAGTCCCGTCCGAGGAAACTGCACGATCACCAGCAGCTGCCACGCCGGCTCAAAGAACGGGCTGTGCTTGAGGAGTTTCCGCAGCAGCGTTTCTGCGTCGCCGAATTGACCCTGCTCCGCCATCACTAGCGCCAAGTTGAACTCGATGATGGGGTTCGCCGTCTGCGACCACTCGATTGCCTTCTTGAGGTAGTTGGCGGCAGTGGTCTGGTGATCACAAGTCAACGACGCCTACGAGCAGCTCGCTGCGGCGAGAGAAGAAGGCAGTCTGACGCGCTTCCAGCAGCCAGCAGATACCCGAGAGGTGGGAGGCCTGAGCGAGAGCGACTTGTCGCGACTCCTTCTTCAGAACCAACGCCGCGAAGCTGCTGAGAACCCACGCAGAAAGCGTACTGGCGACAGTCGTCGATGCGACTCAGATGTCCCACGCACACGCGCGCCGAAAACAGAAGTGCCATGGACGCGTCCACCTCGTTCGTGTTCTCTTCGTCTGCTCCATACTCTGCAATTACTCCTTCCACTCTCTCCTACGCTCCAGGTCACGGAGACAGTTCTGCAGTGCCTGGAGACACAACACGTGGTTGTGGTTCTGGTAGTTCAGGTGGGCAATCAGGTACCACAGTAGCGCACTGTGCCCGAGATACTCCACCATGCGCTCCAAGTACTACGTCACGTTCCCTCTCCACACGTACGCGAATGCCCTCGTTCCAGAGCTCTGCAGCCGCGTAGGCCTCGTAGGCGAGCTTGGCGATCTCCAACACCTTCTTCACGCTTCCGATCTCGTCCATCTGGCGCTGGAGCAGCAGAAGCAGCAGCAACGCCTCCTCCAACGCCGTTTTGGGGATCTGCAGCTGTTCCGAGGTCACGGCGACCGGAGGATAACACGGCGAGTCGTGGAGTCCCCGCACCAGCAGGTCCGCGAACCGCTGCAGCAGGTCGAGATGGTACGCCGTCGGGAAGGGCACTGCGTTGCAAAGGAACGTGCGGAAGGTCTCGACGGCGACAGAGATGGATGCGTGCGTCAGGAAGTACTGGGGCAGCTGCGTCGCCACCACATACACGACGGTCGTGTCGAACCGAGGCACGCGCTGCAGCACTGCGAAGGGAGAGGTCTAGGTGGAAGAGATCAGAAAAGACAACAGCTTGGAGAACCAGCTTGCTGTACTGCGTGAGAATGTCCCACAGCTTCAGGAGCAACGCCTCGGCGCGTTCCGGGGCGAGCGTGTCGTTGTGCTGGATGACATCGCAGCCGAGAGCCAGAGACACACAAAGAAGAACGGTCTCGTAGCTAGATGGCAGGGAGAAGATGACAATACGGAGAGAGCTTCAGGAGGAAATCGTTCAGCGAGGCGAACTCGAGAGAGAGGACCACCTTCCAGCCCTGTTTCTGAATACCGTACTCCTCGTTGTCTTCGCCCTCCTCATCGGAGAGATCGTCGTCTTCTCCCTCTTCCTCGGCAACGGGAACGGGAGGAGGAGGAGAGTCCTCAGTGGACATGATGGCTTGGGCCTGCGCCTTCAGTTTGTTGATGTTCTTCTTCATGTTTGTCGTGAAGGTCTCTCTACAGTTCACGACTGCCATCTCCACAACTTCATCTCGTTCAGACGCGTCAGCTTGGGGTACCGACCGCGGTTCAGGTGGAGAATCGTTGCCAGCGCGATGGCATCCTTCAGTGAAAGGGATCCCGAGAATATACCGGGAAATTGGGTACGGCGTCGAGTGCTCTCTGGAGGTGTTTCCACGCACTTCGTTCGTTGCCTCGTTTGCTGATGGAGTGATCTGCCTTCACCTATACAGTCACAACCCACATTGGAATCCATACCGTTTCTGCATACGCGATTCGTTCTTCTTCACTCTGATAGCGCGAGTTGAACGGTTTCTTCTGTTTCAGATTCTTGCAATACAGCTTGTGCTGCTTCTTCACGTCGTCCCATTTCCCCTCACTTCGGAGCTCGTCAATGGAACTCTACGATTTCATCGCGTCAATGGCGGAAGCTACTTCCACATAATCCATTTCAAATCAAATTGGGAGTGATCGATGCGCAGCAAAAGAGATCTGGAATTGCCAGAAGAAGCGTTGATTTCCTTCTTTCCTCAAATGGGGGATATTTGGGTTCTCTATTCGGGATATTTTATGGAATTCCGAAAATCGGATTCGTCAATTCAAGCGTGTAACTTCACAAAGACACATGGAAATCAAGGAATTTCCTTTGACATGCCACCAGATCAGTGCGATCTCGATAAAGAAAGAGAGTTCTGACTATGTGATGTTGCCGTGGCAATTGAAACCGAAGCGACCGAATGTTCTCGGCTACTACATATTCCGAATCACTTCCGACATTTCGGATCGCTGGGTTTACTGTCGAGTGATTGACTGGACAAAAGAGGAGCACGACTGCTATCTTCCAACAGTACGAGAGTGGGATTGTTTCAACCGTATAGTGGATGATGAATTACCTGGGGATTCCGAACAACTGTGAAGCCAAGTTTACGTATGAAGAGTTTGCGATCCCCAAGGTACGTGTTTTTTTTGTGGTTGAATGGTAGGCGGAGTCGGTGGTTCTTCAGCCCACTGATGAGGTCTTTGCCTCCTATTCGTCCCTCGTGGAGCTGAATGTATCTGTTTAGTTTCCTTTGTGAAATAGAATATTCGCAGTGCCTTGCGGACCTACACGACGCTGACGAACAACTCCCATATTCTCCTCAACGTGGACGGTCAGGCGTTCACAGTGATTGTGCGTCTCCTAAAGCCTGCGGAGCGTTGCCGCGTCACCAATCATATGAAGCTCGTTGTTGCGAACACAATCTACGTAGTCGTTTCTCATTTGTCTGAGAGGTAGCGTAAGACCACTCCGAAGGCGGCAACCGACGCGAATCAAGAGTGAGTTGCATTCTCCTTGTGTCACTCGTAGCGTTTCTCCTCGTGAGGAGGTAACGGACCTTTTGAGCGGCCTCTGCAGCCATTGCTACCGATCGCTCGCCGAGTGTCACTGCAAGGAAATGGCGAATCAGATGGATCTGAGCCACTCCAGTCCTTATTCTCTCCTCCTGTAACGTAGGCCGGAAGCAGGAGGAAGAGGCGAATCGTCGCATTGCGCTGGCGGCTCTGGAGGAGTACTATTGCATGAACTGCTTCGAGCCGAAACAGTCGTGTCACTGTCCGAGTCGTCAGCAGAGTTCCTCGCAGACGCTTCCAGCGGAGGCAGAAACAGAGCCGAATGAGACGGCGCTGCAGTTTGCGGAAACGGCGCCGAACGAGACGTGTGTGTTGCGCGAGGAAGATTACAACATCATGCGTGGGTGAGAAGTGATGAAGTGACGCACAGAGCTCGTGGAGCGTGAATTAGCAGCCGCGATGAGAGAGAAACGACAAGAGCGCCAGCGTAGACGCGAGAAGGGGAAATCGAAGGAGCAATCGACGGATCCATTGAAGGAACAGTCAATAGAGCCGCTGACTGATTCGTTAACGGAGCAATCCCCGGAACTATTGACAGAACAATCACCTGAACCATTAACGGAACACACGGGTGGGCGTAGAAAGGATGAATGACCCAGAGGAAACGAAATCGGAGGAAGAAGTGCAGCCTGCGAAGGTGCCTCAGGTGGAAGGAAAGAAACAGCAAATCTTCTACTACTGGCCGATTCTCCCCGAAGAGCTTTGTCAGCGTTGGTATGTGAATAAGGCGACGAGGTAGGTGAGGAGAGAGAATGCGAGGTAGAATTCCCCCGCCACCTCCGGAAGTGAGCGAGAAGGATGACAAGAGACGGTTGGCGAAGAAGAACAGTTCCATCTGGGCGATATTCAAAAGAAGAGATTAGTTGTTGATATGTTTGTGGAGCTCATACCATTCATGGAGATTTCTTACAATATGGATTACACCCCATATTGATTGCATAGTTCATCCTGAATTGGAATCTAATGGAAATGTCTTCCGTACAATGAGTTCTCGTCATCATTTTCAGACCCGCGGTTATTTTCAATTCATGGCAATTCAAATACAAATCAGGATTGGAAGAGAAAGGATACAAGTGGCTTTTTTTTAAGTATTTAATTGCCCTGAAAGCAAACACCTACGTATCTCTAGCAGTTAGTGTTGGGCTGATTAGGGAAGCTGATACATAGACAGAATGCCAAAGAAGGGGTCGATTTTGAATCGGCTGACTGTAGATCTGATGGATACGTTCATCCATGTGAATCAGGTAAACACTGTATCCGTTTGCGCTGATACATAGAAGTACTACTTTCACAACCGAATTCAGTCAAATGCGAAGCGAAAACAAGCGTACATCCTCCCATTCTCCTGTGATTCCTAGGCAAACTCAAGTTTCGAACGTCCAATACTACAACTATCATTTGGGTGAATGCCTGAATGATAGATACACGATCAAGTCGAGTATTGGGAAAGTAGCTATTGTGCATGCATTGAATGTGTAGGGTTCGTTTGGTGAAGTTGTTTTAGCGTTTGATAACGTGGACAAGAAGCAGGTAGCCATCAAGATCATCCGAAGCGGAGACCTCTTTCTTCAGCAGGTATTGTTGTCCTTGGATTGTAATTCCAGTCGATGAACGAAATCCGTCTTTATGAAGTCCTCCAGAAGAATGACGACTCAGACAGACGCTACATTGTGCAGTTGTTAGATATATCCTCTTTTCTGAACTGGAGAATGTCCTTCATGGTACTCATTTATGTACAATGGACATCGATGCCTCGTATTCGAGCAGCTTCACTACAACCTCTACGACATCCTCCGCTACAACAATTTTACTGGAATGAACATCCGCCATGTTCAGCGGATCGCTTATCAGGTGGGTTTTGTTCTATTCATGAGACGCAGCTTTTCTGTGCCCTTCGTTACATCCATAGTGACAAAAACCGTATCATCCACTGTGATGTGAAACCGGAAAACATCTTATTGAAGCAATACCACGGATTCGACATCAAGCTGATTGATTTTGGCAGTTCCAATCATTCCGGATCCTCCTTTTTCTCATACATCCAGAGTCGTTATTATCGTGCTCCAGAAGTCATGTTGGGTCTTCCCTATGATTCGTCCATTGACATCTGGAGTGTAGCTTGTGTTTTGGTATGAAAGCTCTTTGTGTTGAACCCTAGTTCGAGCTGTGCACAGGTGTTCCCCTGTTTCGAGGTCGAAATGAACTCGAGCAGATCATCCTCATCACCGCCTTGCTAGGCTCTCCTCCCCTATCTATGCTGACTGTATTTGTGTGTCCGTTGCATGAGGAATAGAAAGGAAAGAAAGTAGAAGACTATTACATGCGTACGCGTCGTCGTGACGATGGAAACAGTCGCTTTATTCTTCGGGTAACGACGATTGAATAGGCTGATTCCGTAGCGCAGTGCCCAGAGTATTCCCGAGTACATGTTTTGTTCACCGGATTCATTGCTCACGCGTGTCGATTCCTCCTCCGAGGATTATGAGCTCTACTTTGAACTGGTTCAATTGCTTCGGCAAATGCTCATCTGGGAAGGGAAGTATCGACCTACAGCCGATCAAGCCTTGCACTCGACGTTTTTCAAAGTGGGGAACCCCAATCCTCCCCTCGATAAGCCCTATTCTTGTGATTCTCCCGTTATCTTTTCCCAGAGTTTTCCTCCCTCCCATGTGGAGCGTTCTTGTGAATCTCTATCCGTCTGTCTCCAACAGGAGAATCCTCCTGTAAAGAACCTACAACGATCTCCTGTTGTTGTTCCTTCGTCCTACGGACCCACTCACATGATGAAGTCTTGGTCTCAGAAGGGGGAGGAACCCTCGAAGGAGAGCACTCACCACCATTCTTCCCTTTCCATGGATAGCAGTCATTCTGCGAGTTCAGTGGAAGTGTACTTTAGTCATTTTCGCAAGCATCGGCGCGTGATGACAACACCCATGCTCCGAAAGGAGTCGTTTCAAATCGTCTCCTCTCCGTATATATCTTCGAATGCAAGCGGCATCATTACACCGTCAGCGACAACATCGCCTGCAAAAACGGATGTCTCGCGATCATTATTTGTCTCCAACAAGTCTCCTTCTTTCTCGTCGCCATTTTCCTTGCCATTGCGAAGTACTCTTTCGGAAGATGATTACCGGACGCCTACGCCTTCTGCGTTGTCTCTTCTGCGGGAAGGAGGATTACCGCAGCCTCCTCAGTTCAAGGAAACGAGTAGTAGTATGCACCAGAGTATCCTTCGCATTTCGCATCCCCCGAGCTTCGATGAAGTTAGTCAGAATCGTTCTGACTCAGAACCCCAAGGAGTCATGTCTCCTATTCTTACGCCTCTCTCATCACTTTATTCGGATCGTGCATCTTTTCAAGTGACTAAATGCCCTGTTTCCAAACAAACACTCTACTAAATGTCCATATTATTTCATCTGAAAGCGTCTCGAAGTAAAAGAACGAGAACGCCGCCACCAAACCCCGTAGCCCTTCCACGTAGCCACCAGAACCAACACCAACACCACCACTAGGAAAAAGATCCACGACGCTAGCTTGCGGAGAACAAACTCTCCTTCGATGTTGAATTGCATCCGTTCGGGAAGGGACACCCCATACTTGTACACCAGATACGGGAGCTGCGCGCTCGCCCGCTGCAGACATTCCAGCGCCTCGTTTCCCCTCTTGCGCGCGACTTGCGCCCGCACCTCCGCGAGAACACCAAACGTATCGCCGTTGAACTCGGTGACGAAGAAGAAGGAGAGCTCGTCCACGACACATACGCTGGCGATCGCCCGTGAAACACTCTCCCGGACCTGTCTCTCCCAGATCGGCAGGCTGCAGTTGCTCACGCTCAGCCGCCAGTCCACGAAGGCGACGCCGTACGTCGGCGTGGTCGCCACACAGCCGCTCTCGTCCACGGAACTCCACGTCCCCTCGCCGTTCGCCTCCTCGCAGGTGCGTCGCAGCCCGCCGACCCTGCGCTTTCCGCACTCCGCAGTGGCCGTGTGATGCAGCGCGGTCGTCGGCCATTCGCCGTCGCCCTCGCAGAAGACCGGCTTCTCGTAGAGAAAGGCGATCTCCGCGAACTGGGCGGCGGAGCCGCAAAGAACGTCCAGCACATCGACGCGATAGCGTGCGAACGCCCTGTCGTTGGCGAAGGAGAGCGAGGCGACCGCGTAAGGCGAGGGGAAAAGGAGTGCCGACGAGACCTGTTTCAGCACCTGCTCCGACCCTTCTTCGTCCAAACCGACGACACGGACGCAGTGAGGCACCTCCCACCACCAGAACCGACCCGCCTGCATGTCCACGCGGTTGATGACGCGCGGCGCGAGGAACTGGCTCTCCACCCACACGGGAAGAAGTCCGTCTTCCCAGGCGGAGACGTGATTTCCGTCCTGCGCGGCGGCCACCTCGTGTCCGGCGACGATCGTGTGGTTGCTGCTAACGAGCGTGTTCTCCGTGAATGTGAGCGCGTTGCCGGACAGACAGCGCGCCTCCGCGTCAAAGACGATCGGCTCCGGCTCCACGAGGCGGAAGCGGTGGATCTCCACGGCCAGCAGCGCGGGCGACTCCAGCTGCGAGGCGGCGATAAAGCCATCCACCCAGCGCAGCGTCGGGAAGCGCGACCTCGCCGGCGTCGAGTGGTCGACGCCCTCCGGCGGGAGGTTCACGCGGAGAATCTCCCTTCCGTTCACGTAGACGATGCCTCCGTCCTGCACCTTGATGGAGACGCGCAGGAAGGAGCTGTCTGCGCAGGCGGTCTCCAGGTTGCGTCGGAAATACACGGTGGCGAGTCCGGAGGCCACCTTGCCCCAGCCCTGGCTCGCCGAACGCATCTCCCACGCGCTCGCGTCGAAGGAAGGGAGGTTCCAACGAGACGACGGCGGCAGCGAGATCGCGTAGAGGCGGAAGAAGGACGTTTCGGCGAGTGCAGAGACGAGAGCGAAGGGAAAACTCGTCTGCTGCTGTCCGACGACGGAGAAGGAGCCGACGAGTCGCTGCTGCGTGTCAGTGATCACCAGCTCGCTGTTGGGCGTCCAGCCCAGCGGACTGGATGCATGGAGAAAAAGCGTGTAGGCGTGTCTCTGCACGCAGAACATGTCAAAGTAGGCGCTGCCGGAGAAGAGCAGACGCGTCACCTCCTCGCCATTGTAGACCACGCGTGCGTAGTCCCCAGCCAGCGAGTTCTTGCGGCGGAAGTGGAGGAGCACCGTGCTGCTGGGACAGGCGTCCACGTACACCGAGAAGACGACGGAGCTGCTTCCGCAGGCGTTGGAGGCGATGACGCGGAAGGAATAGCGGCCGGCGGCGGTGAAGTTTCCAGAAATGATAAGATGCTCTTTGTCGAAGCGGAGCGAGGAGGGGAGCGGCGGCGAGAAAACTAGCGGCAGGAAGGCGCCCTGGACGTCGAGGGAGAGCAAGAAGGGGTAGCCGGGAGAGGTGTAGAAGACGGTGCGATTAAGCGTCACGAGCGGCGGCGCGGTGACGTTCAAATCCACCTGCGTCTCGTAGAGGCCCTGGAAGGACCCCATGCGGTAGGTCAGGTCGTCTTCGCGCATCAGCGCGTAGAAACACTCGGAATGCTGCGAGCAGTTGAAGGAAAAGACATAGCGCTGCGGCGGGACGCACAGAACGAGTCCGTAAAGCCCCTGCTTCACTGGCCCGTCGAAGACGACCGTCTCCCCCCGTCGCACAATCACGTGCGCGTCGCCTCCCTCCAGCCAGGAGTACACAAACGGTCCTTCCGCGCAGCCGGTGACTTCGAGCTCCAAGCTGACACGCTCGATCTTGACATCATTGCTGACCGAGAACTCGAAGTGCGTAGGCCGGAGCGCGCTCGTAGGCACTCCCTGCAGCGTCGCCGTCTCCCGGTCGAACGCGAGTCCTCTCGGCAGCGAGGGATACACGGAATAGTCAGAGACGCGTCCCGACCACCGCAGCGTCACCGGGACGAGGCGCTGGAACTGCGGAACGGACACGCGCGTGACGTTGTTGCCCGCAGTGTCCTCCAGGCGCAGCTGTGTCGGCGGGAGCATCGTCTGCACGTCCAGCCGCAGCGTCGTCTCGGCCGAGCCCTGCGCTCCCACGGCAGTGACGGTGAAAAAACCCTCCGGTGCATCACTCCGCGGCGTCCCGAAGACGATTCCGTTGGCGATCTCCACTCCGGCGGGGAGAAGCGGCGCCACGGCGAAGCTCTGCGGCTGGAAGTTGTTGAAGACGATGGGCATCATCGAGGCGAGCGTCAGCCCGCGGTAGAGCCGGCCCTGCGTGACGCGGTAGGAGAGCAGCGTCTGCGGGACGTAGCCGAAGGGCGCGTTCACCGTCCTCCCCGATGCCTCCGTGACGGAAATCTCCACGCCGAAGACGCCGCCCCCGCTGAAATACTCCACGACGAGCGACAATGGGGATCCCAACGACTCCACGGCGACGCTTCGCTGCTGCAACATCTGCTGACACTTCCAATCATCCACGAGCGTGGTCCCGTTGACCTTCACGCGCAGTCCGTCACGATATATCATCTGGAGAACGTAACTCCCCTCGGCAAGCACGAGATACCCCCGCCAACGCACCACAAGCCGCGGAAACAACTCCGCCGGCAGCAGCGGCCACATGGTCCCCGGAGCCTGCTGCGGCCGCGCGATCGCCTTCTCCACACACATCGCCCGTCGCGTCAACGACCAGTCGGCGCCCGGCCGCTCACACAGGTCCTCTTCCCCCTCCGCTGTGAAATACTCCGCCTGCAGCCCACTCAGCGGCAAACGACCCGCCGCCACGTGGAAAGGAGTCATCGCCACCCCTGCGAGACTGTGGCAGAAGAGGAAGAACCGTCGCGTGAGCATGCTCTAGAGATGATTGCGATGAGTGGACACCACGTGTAATACCCCGTGCAATATGCCCGTTTTCGCGTCGATTTCCAGCGTCGAGGGAAGTGACGGTTCCACCGTGAATTCCACGCAGGAAGCGCCGCCTCCCCGCGGGGGAGCGCTCTGCACCGGCTCTCCCAGCAGCGTTACCACGTTCTCCGCGGCAAGAAAGGTGGGAAATGCCGCGCCGCCGCGTACGACCGTTTCATCGACGGGTCGCCACTCTCCTTCCCCGCGGGGACGGAAGTGGAGATTGAGCAGAGTTCCCGCGGGTTCCCAGAGGATGCGGAGGAGAGCGGGTCCCGCGGGGAGAAAGAGCACGAAGGAGTGGGTGGCGATGGTGGGAGAAAAGGCGGCAAAACAGGGTTCCGCGGGATCGCCGAGATACAGGCGGAGATGATTGGAGAAGGCGATTTGGAATTCGTAGACGGCGGCCGCGGGGAGGAGGAGGTATCCGGCGAGGAGAAGTGCCTCGGAGGTGGCGGGAGAGGGGAGAAACGGGGAAAGCGAGGAAACGCGGGAGCAGCGGGAGGCGGCGTGGCGAGCGTACCATTCGGAGGGGTGAGGATGGGGGGTGAGGAGAGGGTAATTGCAGGAGGAGAGAGAGGGAGGAGGAGAGGGGAGAGCTGGGGGAAAGGAAGAGAGGAAGGATCACATGTGAAGGAGATGTGGAGAGAGAAGCTGGTAGAGCTGTAGGCGTTGTTGAGCTGGATGGAGTAGTCCTCCTCGAATGGATCTCCCTTGTAGAACCCGCGAATGGTGCGTGAAACGGGGTCGAATAGGAGAGACGGCGGAAATGGAGGATCGATGGAGAAAGAATCAACAGCGGCATCTGTTTGGACATGGATGGGTAAAAACGCGTGATCGGGTTGAATGATGATGGAAGAAACACCCGGGGATGCAACGCGAAAGGAATATTGTACTATGCATTACGAAACAGCAAATACACAATACCAGCCAACCAAAATGAACCCGTTCTGTTTTCCTTCATTATCGTATACTCTGTAACTGTGCTTTGCACGGAGGCAGTGCCAACGATCATCCCCCTAACATAATTCAGTCCCGCCGGAAGAGCAGGATGAATGGAGACACTATCATCGCCAGTGTTGCACGCAAATAAACTGGTATTCCTGTGGGGAATGCAATAGATGTAACTCTGATTGCATTCGATAACTGCTCCAACAACAACTAGGCGTCACCCAGATACATTTACCAAACGATGGAGAGCTATCAGCAGAAACAAGATCATTCCAAAGTGCGCAGAACAGAAGCTGATTTGAAGACGGTGACGCAGATTCCCCGTTTCTCCGTTCGTTTTTCATTCCTCCTCCTTGCGATTCTCATCCTTTCCACTCCTTTCCCATTGTCGCCCATCTCACAGATCCATTCTCTCCATTTGGGTGATTAGACGTCGATGATCCGCGTTATCTCTTCAAATCAAACGTGTTGTTAGCAGTCAGCAATCAACCAACAAGAATTGAACACCACAAATAGTCTCATGAATTCGGAGGTGATTGGAGAGACAGGCGAGTTGAAGCACGTCAACCGATACGGTTTCTTCGGTGATGCCTGCAATCGCAGTCGGCATAGTCGGGGTGATTGAACTCTAGAGCTATCTTCGGATCCCGTTTTGGAGAACCAGAGACTGCGGAAGTGGATGGAGATGCTGCGAAACTGGAATACGTTGGGGTGTGGGATTGGGATATTCCTTCAAGATATCAAACTGAAAAGAAAGATGTCTTGCAGAGACGGATCCGAAAGGGCATTCCCGATGCATTGCGCGGACGTGTATGGTGCTTGCTGCTGTCGGCGGATGTGTGCTCCGATATCTATAACAGTAGGATAACGGGGACGATAACAAATGCAAGAGTACTATGAGGAATGTCTGTCGAAGGAAATGGAGGAAGATGACCCGTTTACTTCCAAGGGAGGCGTGATCGATCGGGACATCAACCGTACCTACCCGCAGAATGAGGTGTTTTCCGAAATCGGCGGCGTGGGTCAGGAGAGTCTCCGTCGCGTTCTCCTCGCATTTGCAAACCACAACAAGGAGGTTGCTCTATCTCGTTTCATTCATTTCAGATCCGATACACCCAGGGGATGAATTACATCGTGGGTCTCTTCCTCCTCTACATGTCGGAGAAGGAAGCTTTTTGGGCGCTGTGCCAGTTGATGGAGAACTCGCCCTTCTTCATGACCAAGTGGTTCAATCAGGACCTGACGATGGTCCACACGAGCGACTACCAGGTTCCTCTTCTCTCTTTCTATTCCCTAGATGGAGAAGCTGATGGAGAAGTATACCCCGGTCGTCGGTCAGTACCTGAAGGAGATCAACATCCAGCCGGTGATGTACATGACGGAGGTGGGAAAGGTGGCTGAGTGGAACGTAGTGGTTCATGTGTGTTTTTTCGCGCACGTTTCCGTACGATATCGTTGTGCGGGTTTGGGACATCTTCCTGGCGGAGGGATGGAGGATTGTGTACCAGGTGGCGCTGGCGTTGATGAAACTGAACGAGAGTCGGTTGAGTGGGACGAGTGATAGGATAGAAGCGATCGTAGGACAGGAGTACGAAGATGTGTTTGAATTGATCAGGAACTTCAATGGCGTTGGAGTAGTTATGCGTGTTGAGCCGTAGGAAACGCTTCCTCCGGCGGAAGAGTTGATTCAGGAGGCTCTTATGTTCCCCATTACGGATGAAGAGTTGGAGTCGTTGCGCAAGGAATTTGCGAGAACCAAAATGACTCGAGTCAATCTTTCCTAAATAGCATTTGCTGTGTCTAGTGTTTGTTTGAAATCATGAGTTCCTCCGTAGGAATGACTCTCCTTTGAACACACAGATCCATACGGTGAACGAGCTCGTGGAAGAGTGCAAGGATTACACGGTGAAGGAGATGAAACCCACATTGGATATTTTGTTCAACGCCTATGACTACGAAAAGAAGCAGCATCAGATTATGGACACATTGTCGGCAGAGGAGTATGATCGCGTCGTGAAGGCGCTGAAAGTTAACCGAACGATGGGACTGCGCTTGAAATCCGATACCACTTGCTGCTGCTGCGGAAAGAGCCTGATTCAGACCATGGACAATGGACTCAAGGACAAAGTCGTTTTGTTTGGATGCGGACACGCGACGCACCGTTCGTGCTTGGATTCGGTACGATGTCCGGTGGAAGGGTGTTGGGATGGAATTGAAACCGAGGAATCCTCCTCGCGACGTCGCCATTCAACGGCCTCCTCGGTTGCGGTGGTAGGAATGGTAGATTAGTTGGATGGTAGCCTTCGATGGAAGCGAATTCCCAGAGCGCAGACGAATCAAGTGTGTCGATCGTAAGCGAATTGATGCGACGTTCCACATAGGACGAACTAATAAAGAGCATCGACTCGGGAGAGTTCATCGGGACCGCTTCCATCCCCAGTGTGGTTGCGCCTCCGCCGAGCGCCATTCACCGCCGGAAATGGCTCGTGAAGGCGATCAACATGAGTTCCTGTTTGGAAATGGACATTGACATTTCTCCTGTTTTCCGAACACACAAACCAACTCAACGACAATCGATTTCTCTTTTTCTTCGCCGTCGCCTTCTTTTCCAGCAACCTCGTCGCCATCGGAATCGACGATTCAATCTGATTGGCCTGCATGGTATCGCGAAGCAATCCCGCCAACTCCCTGCACTTTTCCTCGAGCGTTTCCTCGACATCCTTCCTCTTGACCACATTGTTCAAATAGCAGGTCAAACTCTCGACCATTCCTCTCTGTCGCTCCTTCGCGTAAAGCCGCAGCGACTTCAGCGCCTGGTTGAAGAAGCGAAACATGTCATCTTCATGCGCGAACTCCCACGCGCCAAACACCATCTCGCTGAACGTCGCGTACGCCAAGCCTTCCGCCAACAACGTCTACGGAGAGGACAGAAATCGGGACTACTTCCACCAAAAGCAGATCCGGCTGGCATTCCTTCGCCAGGTCGCAAATCGCCTTGAAAACGACACTTCGCTTGGAAGGCTCCATTTCGGGAGTGAGGGAAAAGAGGGTTTTTGTGGTCTTGTTGATCTTCTCGTAGATGAACTGTCCGTGGGAGTAAAACTCCCAGAACCATTTTCTAGGGAAAATCGGGAATGTGGAAATACAGTTCCGATAGGGAAAAAGTGGAAAGGAAGGAAAAAGACTTGATTTCGTCGTAGGTCATCAGCGTGATGATGGAATTTTCGAGAAGCGGCGCGTAGAGGGGAAGAAGCGACGAGTCGAAATGAAGGATTTCCGCGGGAATGGGGAAAAGGATATTTGCATGTTCATGCAAAGGAATTTGATGATGGGAATTGTGTGGATTTGTTTTCGGAGGTATTTGAGAAAGAAGGGGATGATGAAGAGCAGCATCTCCATGATGGGCGAATTGTCTTCTACTTCAAAAAACGAATGATAAAACAACCTTCTTTGCACAGTATGTCAAGCAACGCAGATGTTTTCAGAATGCCCTCGATGATGTCGTTCAATTCCTTCGGCTCCTTCGAAAAGAGCTCCAAAATGTGTTTAGAAACATCGACCGCATGAGCATCCGACTCATACGATAGGTAATCATACAAAAGTCGCTCCACTGCGAACAGCTCCGTTTTCCGAGAAACCGCGGGAATCTCCACTTTCGCTTCCTTTGCAAATCGCTCAATTTCCCCTCGAACGAGTCGCTCCATCACCAGGAAATCCAGAACTCGACAGTTCGGACGACACTGCACGAGCAAGTCCTTCACGATGGCATCTGCGATTACATGCATCTCTCGATCCCACCTTCTTCCTTCACGAAGTCGATAATGCATTGCGACAGCGGATCTATAAAGGCGCACGACTCCTGACTGTCGTAGTACACGCCAAGAACCATCCCAAACACCCCCACTATTTCACAGCCAGCCAACACGCCTACCTTCCTTTCTCCCTCGCAGCGATAGCAGAAAGAGACGCATCTCGCTCTTCGAATATTTCTCGAGGATTCCTAACATCTGTCGCTCTTCCATGCCGAGCGTTTCGTCATTGCCGCGATCGATGCGCACTCGCTTGCTCTCAGAGGTGAGTAGCGAGCTGGGTGTCATCGTTGTAAGTTGCTTGAGAAGATTCTGCAGGTCCAGGGGCAGTTGAGCCAAATTCGACTCCCACCAATGATGTGATGGCGCTTGGGTAAACGATTGTTTGAAGAAAGTGAAAATGGAAGCGACAAACGCGTTTCCTCTACGATAAACCGAGTGAAACACGTTCACTGTGTCGAGACCGCCAATCGCAATCCCATGCGAACGAAATCGATGACATTATTTCCGTGATCGCTCTTTAGAGAAGAAGTCTAGTGTTTGGAGATGGAAAGCGGATACTTGTGTGATGTAATCATTAATGATGTCCTTCGCAGGCGTCTGCAATTGGAACAACAACAACATAAACAAGCCATCCAACACTATTCGTCCAAATTCCGGCAAACTTCTACCCTCCTTGTTTTGGACACGCTGATTGGACGCCGACGCAGGCATGCTAATGAAACGCACAAACTGAATACAATAATCAATCACCGTATCTGTAACTCCCTCCGAGGGATATTGCAGCAGACACAATCGTAACTGAATTTCAGTTTTCCCGCCATGCACATACCACAGTCACTACGGCGGAATTCCAGATCATGTTTGTGTTCTTGAAAAGAAGGAGATTCCGCAGACGCGTTTGGACGCCGGAGCTCTCGATGCGACGCGCATCACGAAGACTGCTGTAGAAAGTGTCGATATTGTGTCGAATCTCGCTGTCGGAAGAAAACGCGTAATTCTCCAACGAAGGACAGGTGACAAGCAACAGTTGGCAATAGGGACCATCTGATGATCACGGACCCGATGGGGAAACGGACCCTGAAGCAGCGTCTGATACAATGATTTCAGTGATAGCACGTAGGGACGCAGAAGAGAGAGGTAGAAAAGCGCATCGACGCCGCAGCGCTGGAAACTATCGCGATCGAGGGTGAAGATCTTCTGGATGAGCGAGGCCTCGCGCTCGGCAAAAGGAGGAGCGATGAAGACATGATCGTAACATTTCCGCAAACACCACTAGAATGAGCTTAAAGGACGAAACCAACCAGAACAAGCGTGGGAACAGTCGCCTGTTCCTTTTGCGAGCGCGCGGTGGCGATGATCACGGCGATGTTGGGCTCCAGACAATCGAGGATGCGCTGTGTCAGCCACATGTTGGACTGACTCACGTAGCAGCACTGCGACTAGGAGTGACGACACCATGAATCGGATACGAGAGAGAGCAATTGCGACGTCATTCGACCAAGGTAGGGGAAGGAGAGCGTGTAGATCATGCTGAACGACTGCATCATCTAGAGTCCAGCCACAACGACAACGCTACTGCGACACGCGAATCAGGTCCCAGTTCCCTGTAGTATCCGATACACTTTGTGATTGCGTCGTACGCGACGGACGAGTAATTCGCCGCAATACACCGGTTGATGATATCGGTGACATTCTCCTTATTTGTTAAAATGATGTAGCTAGGTATTAGAAAAGAGAGCGATTCCTACACAGTCGATTTGAAAATGACTGTCTTTGCGGGATCGGTTCCCCCTTTTGCCTTTGCATGACCTACCGAAACAGATTCATACCTTTTCTATCTCGGCAAACCGATTCTCCAACGGGAACTGACTATAGTATTCATAAACACTCTTCAGGTCCTAGAAAGGAGGCGGCAAAATCCATTTCGATACTTGTTCCTTGGATAGGGTTGCCTGATTGGTAGTAGTAAACAGGACCGCTTTGGCTTCTGTCATTCTCTGGAGAGACTCTCCTCCGTAGCCGTGGACGCTCCACACAAAAGAAACGAAACAAGTGAATCCCACAAGCGGACAATAGAATGGTGTGAATGAGGAAGGATCAAGTGAGCAGTGTATTCAGTAAGGAAGTGACCCTTGTTGATGGGATCGAGCTGTCTCATATCAAAGCAACCAATGTATCAACAAGCAACCTTCATACGCAACAAGCAACCAATGTATCAACAAACAACCTTCATACACAACAAACAACCAATGTATCAACAAACAACCTTCATACGCAACAAGCAAAAGCGCCGACTCCTTACTCGTCCTCCTCGTCCTCCTCGTCTCTCTTCACGTTCAGATCCAAATGCTCGCCCGTGACCTGCTTGTACACGTTCAGCACATCCTCGGCGACCGTCTCGAAGTGACTACCCATCGCGCGACCCTTCCTCGCCTACCTGGTGGCATCGTAGCTAGTGGTCATGAAGATGTTGCTCTTCTTCGCAGCCGACCGCGGACGATAGGTCGTGACGACCGAGTCGAAGCGATCGATGATCTTTCCCAGGAGGTCGATTCCCGGCTGCAGCTCCTTCTCCGGCTTCTTGGTCTCCACGGTAGTGGAGACGATGGCGATGTAGATTCCCTTCGGACAGACCTTGTGCTTGTAGCTCACACAGGACACGTAGATGTCCGAGCTGCGCTTCTTGTAGCCCGCCAGCTCCACCTGCTTGGCGGGGATGATGATCTGGCAGCTCTTGGCGCCATCGACCGCCTCGATGGGGTGGTTGAGGAGACAGATGGAACGCACCACCTGGCCCGTCTTGCGCATCTGCTCCTCCTTGAAGTACGAGGGGTCACCGATGATCATCTTCGCGCGCGCAGCCTCGCCCTGCGACACCACGCCGATCACCTTCTCGTTCTCGTACTCGATGCTGTCGATCTCACTACGTCCTCACACCTCCGCACTTCTACTGGTTCAGAATGAACACGCCGCCGTTCAGGCCGCAGAGGCGCGAGAAACCCTCAGGAAGACCACCCAGGCCATACAGGGGGTAGATGAACGGAGACTGACCGTATGCATTCACCGAGTAGCCGTACAGCTTGATCGCCTTCACCGTCTCCGTCGCAGGCTCGTCCAGGTAGTCATCGTTCAAGTGGAGAGCCATCGCGTGGCCTGTGAAGTCCTGGCTGTTGTCGTCCAGACCGTACTTCTTGTACAGCTCGCGCGTGGTCATGCGGTTCAGAGGAACGTCCTCGTCGCTGTCCACACCATCCTCTCCGGGAATGTCCATCTGGTTGATTCCCGTGAGGAAGTTCTTGTACTTCAGCTTCTGCATGAAGGAGAGCAGAGGGGTGTTCATCGCCTCCTCAACGGTCGTGGGCATCTTCGCCACCTGCTTCGACTTTCCCGAAAACACGTAGCTTCCCTCGATGCACTGGAACTCCAAATAGTTCGTGACGCCTGTGATGTACAAGATATCGCTCAGCTTTCCGCAAGACATCAAAAACTTGGGAATCAGGTCGACGCAGTAGTCGCGACTGCTTCCGAGCTTCTTCTGGATCTTCTCCTCCGGCATCTCTCCCTTGAAACGCTTGTACAGCTCCTGCAAATCACCGATCCTCCAAATGACCCACCTCCAGGTTCAGAGAAGCGCACTCACCTCCGTAGTATCCATTTCTGTCCAAAACCATAACCTGGTCGATGAGAGAAGAATTCCATCCCTACCTTCATTCCCTTCTTTGAGAGAAGTCCAGCGAGCATACATTCCTTCAGTCCCGTACCCAGGATGATAACATCATACTCGCCATCCGCAAGCATGGGGTATGACTTTCCGTTCAGTTCAATCGTCTTTTCGGCAGACATGGGTGCGCAAATCGATTATTGTGTTCATAAACGAACGTAGTGTGGCGAGCTTAGTTATCAAGGAAATGACAGAACGTGTAATGATGGGAAACAGGATTGCCAATGGAAAAATCAATATGGGCAAAAGGCCTTAACAAAAAATGGATGATGCAGAACTTCCACAGCTGTCGGCCTTTTATCGGGATTCCACAGAAGAAGCTTAGAAAGAAGATCCAACGCCTCGTCGCTAGCGTGTGGAAATAAAGAAGATAGACTAGTTGGAGTAAACTAATGAACACGCCCATCGCAATCATACCTCAGGGAATGAAAAATGAAGACCACTCGCAAGATTTACTCCCTCGCTCCACATCGATGGAGTTGGTGAACCAAGAATGCTGCAAATCTTGTAGAGTTCATCCTCCTCGTTTGTTCCGGGAAAGAGGGGCGACAGCGACATCAGCTCCGCCATAATACAGCCGGCAGCCCAAATGTCCACGGCCGAATTGTATCGCTTCGAACGAAGAAGAATCTCGGGAGCTCTGTACCACCGAGTTGAAATGTACTCAGTGAAGGGCGGCCTCCCATTTGTTTCCCGCGCTAAACCAAAGTCTCCTATCTTGACACAATCTCCTTTGACAAGAAGATTCTCAGGCTTTATGTCCCGATGAAACACGTTGTGCTTATGAAGATACGCAATGCCCTGAAACAACTGATACCTAATGCGTTAGATCGTACGAGAGTAATTACATTATGCTTCTGACCTGGTCCTCAGAAAAGAAAACGGTTCGATCTTTCATACACTCATACAGATTTGCACTCATATACTCCATAACAAAAAACAATGTGTTCTGCTCGCGAACCACTTCCTTCAATCCAACGACGTTGGGATGATGCAATCCCATTAGAACCTACACAATGAGCGAATTGGAACGACACCATCTACCCGCACTTCATTTAAATTGATCCCCTCTTCCCAACTCTTACATTCCTTCTTTATCCGCTTTATGGCGACCTAATGCGTTAGAATGAATATTCACGCGCTTACAATCTCGCCATCTGTAATATTGGATGCTTTTAGAACAGTTCCAAAGGTCCCGTCTCCAATCCGTTGAATAATCTACCCATTATCTTTGTTTTGCATGGTTACCTTATATCGATCCATGCCGTCGTACAGACAGGATCATATAGTCAACCCAAGCAATAGAAGTGTTCCCGCCAAACCCCGATCACTTGGTACACATGTGGAAAACGAGTAGCAATCATCAAAAAACAAACAGCGGTTATATGAAATGATCCGTTGGATAATTATGTTCCAGTCCATTGTAATCAAAAGTAAGGACTTCTCCGGGATGAATATCACGCAACGCAATGAGCAGAACGTGGATGGCTCCGTCGATGACATAGCGCGCACTTCGCACATTCTAGAGTAATGACAGCTCATTCACAGCAACTTGTTTCTTTTTCGACTCTTCACTGCTGTTGTTGATTCCACTCAGATAGCGAGCGAGATTCCCCACCTTCTCGGGAATGATCACCAGCGATGTCTTTGGATCGCTTCACGTAAATGCTCATGGTCAGCCCTACCCACTGTCCAGCAAGTCCATGATGCTGTCGTTGCTGTTCTGCTCATTCTTCGAGAGAATGTCCACTTCCCCAATGTACTCCGTGATGAGCGTATCTTCCTTGATTACCTCGTCTGCCACAACGATGAATCTAATTGGTACGACGGCTCCGCAACGATACCCCTGAATATCATCCTCTTGCACCATCACGGGAGCCATAAAACCCTCCTTGTTCAGTTTGATGGTGGCGTCATAGACAATGCGATCGCTTTTCGACATTTCTTTGAGCAAGTGGCGCTGCTCGTCGTACTTGACGCGATTCATGGATGCCGGACAGCCTTTTCGGTAGACCAACTCGTTGCTGTATTCAATACCTTGCTGACTCATCGCCGAAGCTAAAGCGACATGCTGTAGTTTAATCTTTTCAATATCTGTAGACGGAGAATAGCACTTCAGCCGTCCCTTGGTTTTGGGAACGGCGGGAGTCATCACCGACGCCTCTACAATGAAAAAAGTCCTCAACCTATACTCTTTGGCATCGTCGTTCTCCGGAAATTGTACTTGATAGAAACGGGAATTGGTTTGTCCAGCTTGAAAAAGTCGACGATGAGAGACTGGTTCTCTTGGTAGCGTGCGAGATTTCTGTAGTACTTCTTCTTTTTGTTGTCTCGGCAGCGAGGACAGAACCACTCCCCAGCCGGAACAGAAGGAAGAATAGGCTTCACGCAATACAGATGAAATCCTTTATTGCAGTTATCGCAGATGATAATGGACTCCTCGTTTTCTCCCTTTCCACACACATCACAGAGCAGCGAGTCAAAAGCCATCTCGCCGAGAGGAACAATTCCTCCTAAGCGCGCAAGTCTCCTTAAATGACCAAGGTTGATACCCGCAGTCTCCTCGCGTAGCACCTTGTACTGTGAAACGGGTGCAGGCACGCTTTGCACGGAAAAGTAAGAATCAATGCGTGACTGGTTCGTCGTATCCGACTCCTTTGGCTGATTTCGTCCGCGTCTCGGAGATACGCTATAGTCGTGGAGAGAATACAATTTCCTACACTCTCCGTTTCATACTCCCCGTTAGCGTGGACATTTGAATGCCACTCAATCAAACAATGAACCCGTAAGGGATCGAAAACAGTTACTGGATTCGTATTGTAGGCGGTTTACAGTGTGCAATGGTAAAGTGGGGATTGGCTTGGTGATTTGTAGTAGTGAAGGAATAGTGTGTGAATGCAAGGAGGATGACGTGATTGCACATTTCAATGGGACAATGAAGCGATGAATCCCATCTCTATCGATGACTCTACCAAATTCAATAAGTTATCAATGTTGCCGTAGCGCTTCATTCGGCACTCAAAAATACAATGAGATGAAGGGGAAATCGGTCCCGCTTCAGTGGCTAGATTTATGCAGAGATGGATCCTACTCGAAACCGCTCTACCGAAACGCCCTCCACCTATCGTTTCCCATCAAACCTACTTCATTCCTGAGTCTATTTCGATAAACCATGGGTCGTATGTACGGAAAGGGGTAGGACGTCGGTTTGAGAGCGTTTAATGTGGTAGAAAGGGAATCTCGGCTTCTTGCATTCCCTACAAGAGAACTGCTCCTTCCTGGTGCAAGACTACCTCCGAGGAGGTCGAGGCTTCTGTGTGCCGTCTGGCTAAGAAGGGTCTGACTCCTTCTCAGATTGGTGTGCTGCTGAGAGATCAGAAGGGAATTGGTCAGGTCAAGGCCGTCACTGGCTCTAAGATTCTGAGACTTCTGAAGAAGAACGGTAGGTGGAGCGTGTGTTTGTGTGAGCGTGTAGGACTGGCTCCCTCTCTTCCTGAGGATATGTACTTCCTGATCAAGAAGGCTGTGGCCATCCGCAAGCACCTTGAGCGCAACAGAAAGGACCGTGATGCCAAGTTCCGTCTGATTATGGTCGAGAGCCGTATTCACCGTCTGACTCGCTACTACAAGCGTACGGAGCAGCTTCCTCCTACCTGGAAGTAGTAGGTGTTTCGTAGATGGGAGTGACCCCTAGCAACTCTGCCACTGCTTCTGCTCTGGTCGCGTAAGCAAGGTACTTCTTGATTTCGCTTGGGAATAAAGTTGGGGTGTTTGTTCATTATCATTCGTTCATTATCAAGCAACCACTGTACGTGCGCAGTATCCCATTATATCTGTAGCCATGGGAAACAAAAACGGGAAGGTGGATGTACGTTGAAGGATTTGATGAGTAGGAAAGGAGCACATCGGAAGAGGCTTCTGTGGTAGATGAAGTATTACAGAAGCGGGAACCCCTCAAGGAGTCTCCCAAACTGACGAAGAATGACTTCGAGCTGCTAAAGACAGTAGGAAAGGGTTCCTTTGGAAAAGTGTTTCAAGTCCTCTTTTCCGCTCAATAGATTATCCTTAGGTGCGATATAAAGGAGATGGAAAGATTTATGCAATGAAAATTCTGGATAAGCAAGTCGTGTTGGAGTATGTTTTCTCCGCGTCGATGACGATATAGACGAAACCAATATGAACACACTCTTGCGGAAAGGCGGATCATGGGGGAATGCGAACATCCATTTCTCGTGTGGTTGTAGTTGTGTATTGTTTTGAACGGTAGCTTACGTTTCGCGTTTCAGTCACAAACAAAACTATACCTGATATCAGACTTCTTCAACGGGGGTGAACTCTTCTACTACTTGTCAAACGGCCGCTTCTCGGAGAATCGCGCACGATTTTACGCGGCAGAAATCGCGCTGGGACTTCACTACCTCCACAGTCAAGGCATCGTCTACCGAGACCTGAAGCCCGAGAATCTGCTGCTGGACGCAGACGGGCACATTCGCATCACCGACTTCGGTCTCTCGAAGCCGGACGTTTCGGGCAACGAGTTGCGCAGTCTCTGCGGCACTCCCGAGTACCTGGCGCCGGAGATCATCATGAAGAAGGTAGGAGTGTCTTCCACGCAGTCACTCGCAGCCGTACGGGAAGGCGGTGGACTGGTGGTCGCTGGGAACGCTGATCTACGAGATGATCGCCGGCCTGCCGCCCTACTACGACCGGAACAAGCGCGTCATGTACAACCGAATCCTGACGGCGCCGCTGAACAGGTGTTCGTTCATGTCGCCGGAGATATCCTGTGTGTATCCGCGCTGAGTACCTTCACCCACGCGTATGACATCTGTCAGCGATTCCTCGACCGCAACCCGGAGACGCGTCTGGGCTCGGCGTCCTTCGAGGACATCTGCAACCACCCCTGGTTCGCCTCCATCGACTGGGAGAAGCTCTTCAACAAGCAAGTCGTCCCTCCGTTCAAGCCGGTGGTGAAGGGAGCGGAGGACGTCGAGAACGTGGACAGCGAGTTCCTGCAGGAGCTACCCACCGTGACGCCCACGTTCGAGGGCAAGGCGCTGACGGACCCTTCCGCCTTCGAGGGGTTCTCGTACAATCCGAACCAAATGTACAATAGCTGATGATTGTGTGTGTTAACAAACAATCGTACTCCTTCTTGGTATACACACCTGCCTTGCAAGGACGGAGCACGCGCTCCTTGAACATGTAGCCGGCAGTCACGATCTGACCAAGTGTGTTGGGCTCCGCACCCTCCTTCAGCGGCATCTGGAACATGGCCTCGTGCACATGCGGGTCGAACTTCTCGCCCACCTCGCCGAACTAGCGATCAACAGCGAGAAATGAAACCACCTTCTTGATTCCCTGCGCCGCCAGCGCCTTCTCCAGCTCCTTTTGCGTCATCACCACTCCCTGGTGCAGAGACACGAGGGTCTATCGATCAGTGACAAGCGACTTTCTCACCTTATCAGCGCTCTCTCCCTCGACGCTTTCCTTCGGCACGCTACTGATGGCGAGGTTGAGGTAGTCGCACACGCACAGAAGGCTCTTTCCGAAGCTCTGAATGGCGTACTGGCGCTCACTAGACGTGACACGAAATGGAGAAGACCCACTTCGACACGTCTCTCTTCGCGATCATACGCACATTCTGCATCTCAGCAAGAAGACGGATGTTCTTGTCCTTCAGGTCCTTCAGCTACGCGTCACATCATACAACAAATCCCACCTCCTTGCTGCTCGCATCAAGCTGCTTCTTGATGTCAGCAAGCTGCTCCTCGATAGTCTGATCAACCGTCTTCTCCTCCGCAGCAGCGTTCTCACCCGCAGGAATATCAGTGGGCTTCGCATCCGTCTTGGTTTCCTCCTCGAACAGCGGGGAAGAGGCATGGATTAACCGGAAGAAGGGAGTCGTCTGAATGCAAGGAACCATTCGGGCAGGAAGACCCATCTGGACTCCACGGACAGCAAGGGTTGCAAAACGATACTACGAGGCATCATGACACAAAAGGCGAAAATTTACCATATTCAATACGATAGAGAAGGTTTGTATGTCTGCAGTACGTCGAAAGAACATGGTTTCCCCGTTTCCACTTTCCGTATGAAATGCCATCTCGAAACAAACAGATAAAACCAATGCACAGTTATGCCTTTTCGGTGCCTTTCTTGTGAAGCGATAAAAAGATGAGAAGGAGAATGTACCCAACAATGGCGATCGCACTGCCCACCGCCATTTCCACCGTCAGCTGACGGAGTGTAGATGCGCTTGCGCCGGGAGACACAAAGAGAGGCGTCACGAAGGAGCAGATGCTGCTGCCAATGCCCTGCACCAGACGATAGGTGGCCGCCGCATCCTCCAGCTCGTTGGGGAAAAAGCGTCCGACGATCGACATGCACTACATGGTGATCATCCACTCCGTCCCACCTCCGTTTGATAAATGGTGTCCATGATCGCAAAAAGAACAGGAGGAACATAGACCCATCCTCCCTGTTTCTCATTCATGATACAGGTGGTGATGCAGGCGATGATCTCCGCCAGCACGCCAACCAGTCCCATCACCTTGTGGCCGGCTTTGTCAGCGACGCTGGTCAATCCCAGCGAGACTACGACCTCCACCACCGAGAAGACTGCCATCACCAGTCCGACCAGCTTCACGGAGGGAATTTGGCGTGCCACCTGTGTGGAAATGATCACTTGTGCGTATCCGTTGTTTATAAACAGAATGATCAAAAGAGGCATGTGATGGCACACCATGCAGTGAAACACCGCAATCACCTTCTTCCCGATATCCTTCCAGACAGTGTTCTGCTTGGAGTGATGAGGCGGAACGGATTCTGTTTTCACTTCGACGAGCTCTGTTTTCGCAGATTCCGAAGAGCGAGGCGATCGCATAAACAACATCAAACAACTGCCGATGAGCGCAGAGACTACGATTCGAGAAGATAAGATGCACCCAACCGCTCAGACCGATAAAGAGGAAGGACATTCCGCCATTCCATCCACGATGGTAGTCCGAGGTTTCCTACATGACTCTGTAACGCTAAATACCTACAATACTGATGACGTTGAGCAAAATGTAGGCAAAAATGTTACCGAACACATTACCCACCATGAAGATGCCGTAGAACAGATTGCTATTGTAGCCTCGGTTTTCGTCCATCGAGTTTTGTGCAATAAGGATACTCTGAACAGACCAAGACACCTATCGGACATAGAGTAGCGAGAAGTGTACAGCAAAAAAGAATCCTGTAATGAAGCTAAACACAAGCGCAACGGTGGGCGAGTAGTAGGCGAATTGGAGGAGGAAGATGCTACAGGGAACAGCCAATGATTGCAACCCACGCCATTGCAAACCCAGACGCGACCAGATTGCCCACTTCGCTTTTCGTGAAGTAGAGAAGAGCGGGAATCACAAAGTTGCAGACTGCTGCCATGGTGTAGAGAATGCCGAGACATGTGGATCCTGCATTTCCTACACATAATTGAAGGAGCACGAATCAACCAAAGAGAGAGACCGCAAAGTTCTTGTACGTGTTAATGCCTGTTCAGTAACATTCCGGAATAATGGGTACCAAAGTAGACAAACGCAAAGGAGATGCTCAACCACAGGATATTCCTTTTCTTTTGCTTTTGGATGGACGGATCTGCAGATTTCGTATCGGTCATAATTGGAATCACGAATAGGATCTGTAGGCAGAACAACACAATGCTGCCAAATGATTGGGCGCACCAGATTCGTTGTCAACAAACACGGCATTTGCCTATTGCATTCATAATAAACCGAGCCATCACCTCCGACACGTTCGGGAAGCCCGTATACGACGGAAAGAGATTGATGTCGATACAATGAACCAGGGAAGGATCCTCGGCATCGACAATGAGATCGATACCCAGCAATTTCTTGTTGAGGATCTTTTCAATTGCGAGAACATAGGAACGAACCATGGATTCACTCATCGGTCCCACAGAAGTAGTTTCTTCGTTGATGATCTCATTTTGTCTCATCGGTGTTGTGTCGTTCACGTTGAAGGAGGCAGGACACAGCTTCCGTCGGTCCACCGTGAACTTGCCAACGTTGTCCTACTACTAAAGGAACCAGATCACAACTACTTCACAATGAGATGCGTTGGGGAGCGAGTATCGCTTCTCGATAAACACAGCATCTTCGATGGCGTACACTTTGTAGATCACGCCGTTGTGGTTGCAGTATCTCTGAACTACCATATCGATCGGGTAGGTGGAGGGGATTGCCCTTTCGTCCAAGAGGATGTCGATCAGGTGAGACTGGGGATCTCCGGTCGTTAGTTCTGGTTTTGTCAGAACTGGAAGATTTATGTCTACTGGGAAGAGCAGGAGTCGTACATACGATGATTGTGTAAGGAATCTGATACGCTCGTTCCCTTTGGAAGCAAATAGTATTCGGGAACGTGAAGCAGTGAACCCAAATGAGCGGCGTCGATTGCTTGTTGCGCCACAACGTAGGAATAGCTTCTTTCCAAAAAGGCATCCAGATTACCCATGTCATCGATCCACAACAGATGAGGATGCATTGAACGTGTTTCCTTCATCCAACCAATAATCCGCGTATCTTCCTCCGTGAGAGAGGAATATTGATCTCTAGCTGTTGGAACTTAATTCATGCATACATAATCTTGTGGAAGATAGCATCGACATGATCCTGCTCTGATAGAGGCTTAAACAAGTCGATTCGAAACGTGCGAATTCCGAATGCGTTGAAATCAGCAAACACACCCACTTCATCTGTGAATGAACGAGCACACGTAACAATCACTTAAACGACGGAATTTCTTGTCTGTGAACAGGAGTCTCGCAATTACAATGTGAATTCAATGCCTACCCCAATGTGATGACCATGACGAAGCTAATACTGGCGATTGGATCTGATTATGAATTCACACAGAATCAGGAAGTGTACACTCGGCTGTAGTTCTTTCCCTCCAAACAAGCTGTTGTTCAGTCATGGCAGAAGAGTCCGAAATTGCCAAGATCGAAGAAGATTATGTGAAGCGGAGGTAAATGGTTGGTATTATTGTGAGTTATAGGACAATCAAGAATCCATTCCGATATGCGTCTCTCTTTGTATATTTGATTACGTATTGTGAACTATAGAACCACTCCAATACCAACGAGAATGCTATGCACAAACAAGCTCACCAACTCCAATTACAATCCTATCTCCTTTCTCAGATGTGTGGGGATCTTCTAAAACGCTCTCAATCCCTCCCGATACACCCAGTCGTCAAGAAGCGCGGGCCTTCAACTGTAACGACAGCGTCCACTTTCGTAGCAACTCACCTCGATCTGTTGTTCGTATAAAATGAATCATAAATAGGGCAGTGAAGATACTGCAGGACGACGATGCTCCTGTGCTTCCATCCTGTCATCTGGAAGACAAACCCTTTGGAGACTTGATAGAGACGGAACTCCAGCGCATTTTGACAGAAGCGACGTTATCGGAGCCGTGCATCCAGAGGATTGAACCGGCAACAACAAGCAGTGATTCGTCTTGGAACGGATGGGAACGATTCATCCAACCGTTCGAGATATCATACGAGTACGACAATGCAACACCTCCCGCAGATCCGTCTCCTGAAAAGGAGAAACCCGAATTGAAGATGGTGTCACACACCCAAAAACGAGCATCACCTCCCAAGGAACATATCAAAAGGGAAGGTAAGGTTAAAAAGCCCGCTCAACAAACACGATACTCTCTGACTGCCTTCATCGACCGAAATGGTTTGCTTCAAACCCACACCGCATCGCAACTCGTTGCAAAAACGCGAAACACACTTCCATTGTAATCGTTTCACCCATCGTCTCCTTCAGAGTGTCTTCCTCCGTGTTTCTGAATCAATTTGATACTGCCCAGCAATTTACCAAAGAGCAGGCACGGAACTGGATCGAAGAGGCGACAAACGTCGATTACCAGCCACGAGAAGATCCAATCGACGTAATCGAGGAATCGAGTGAGTCCTCGCAGAACAAGGCCATTCGCAAGACAGATCCCATTATCGACTCCACACCCATACATACTGCTGATCCGAATGACCTGGATGAACTGATTCGTTTGGTCAAGGAAATGGAAGAAACAAACCTGATCGGCTTCATCGACAGCCAGCCTGAAAAAGACACCTTCTTCGACGAGCTCCTTTCCGTTGACCCGAAGCGACTCCGCATCGATGCACGTAGGTCGTTCCATGCGAGGATTAGTCAGCGACTCCGCGAAAAGGGTTTGTCCGCATCAACGAGCCATTGCCACTGAAGCCCATTCACCCAGTTTCCCTCTCTGTAGAACATTGGTATGGCATGGACGGTAGACGAAGCAAATCGCGGCAATCATCCAGGAACGACTGAAACGGGATGATGCATTGTACGATTGTAGGAGAGTGACTGATAAGCTCGACCAACGATGTGATGGAGGAAATCGTAACCGCCCTTCCCTCTTTGAACCAAGCGGATCCGGCAACTCCCTCCGCGAACCGAGAGGTGGATTTGGTGATGGATTCATCAGGGATAGATGGTGCTCTCCCGACTCCGTAGCACGGTGACGTGGATGATCGTGTGTCTCGTTCACTCCCACAACGTGGACAACGCGGTAGACAGCTTTGAGCTGCATCAGGATGGGAGCAACGTTGTTGCCTCTCCAGTGGTTTTCGATGGTAAATAGAGGTTGTTTGTTCCAGCGATTCCATTCCCATCACCCTCTCCAAGAGCCTTGTTTCGCGGTGCAACCAACAAATCCACCTTAATGGCGTGTTGGCGCCTGTTTTCTCGATTGTTCTCAAACGATGGAAAGTTCGAGAATGTTCCGCGGAATTTCCGAAGAGTTCCACAAGGATCCATGTTCATTATTACTTTTATCTGTGTTAGAAAAGAATGAGTGTTGATCCCAAGTTGTTTACGGCGTATGTAAACGAGAATATCAGCAAAGCAAGCGAGATTGCTAAGAACAACAGCAATCCCGAGATTTCAGATGTGCATCTGGTTGCCGCCATGCTGGAGTCGCAGCAGGAATTTCCCTACCTCGTGATCCAGAAGGCGGGAGTGGATGTGGAGCTTCTGAAGAAGAAAATCGACGAGCAGATGAAGAAACTGCCGAAGCAGAGTCCGCTTCCGGATGAGCTCTATCCGAGCGGAACCCTGATGAAGATTCTGAAGATTGCACAGGACAATGCGGCTGCACAGAAGGACTCGCGTGTGGCACAAGACCACGTTTTGAGCGCCCTGTTCAGTGACACAACTATGAAGTCTCTCTTTGAGAGCGTGGGTCTGACGAAGAAGAAGCTGGATGACGCCATCAAGGAGAAGCGAGGCAACGCGAGCGCATCGTCGGACGCCCCCGAAGGCGCCTACGACGCGCTGAACCAATACGGTGAGGATCTTGTGAAGAAGGCGGAGGAGGGCAAGATCGATCCGGTGATTGGTCGTGACGAGGAGATTCGTCGTGTGATCCGCATTCTCTGTCGCCGAACGAAGAACAACCCTGTGTTGATCGGTGAGCCGGGAGTGGGAAAGACCGCCATCGTGGAAGGTCTGGCGAACCGAATCGTGCAGGGCGACGTTCCCGAGACGCTTCACGTGCGTCTGATCTCGCTGGATCTGGGAGCGTTGATCGCCGGAGCCAAGTACCGTGGCGAGTTCGAGGAGCGTCTGAAGGCGGTGATGAACGAGGTGAAGAACAGCGAGGGCAAGATCATCCTGTTCATCGATGAGATGCACCTGCTGCTGGGAGCCGGCAAGACCGACGGCGCCATGGACGCCGCCAACCTTTTGAAGCCGATGCTGTCGCGTGGCGAGCTGCGTGTGATCGGCGCGACGACGCTGGAGGAGTACAAGAAGTACGTGGAGAAGGACGCCGCTTTCGAGCGCCGATTCCAGCAGGTGTACGTGGGAGAGCCGTCGGTGGAGGACACGGTGAGCATTCTGCGAGGTCTGAAGGACCGCTACGAGCGGTTCCACGGCGTGCGGATCGACGACTCGGCGCTGGTGATGGCTGCGAAGCTGTCGAACCGGTACATCCAGGACCGTTTCCTGCCCGACAAGGCCATCGACCTGGTGGACGAGGCGTGTGCGAACATCCGCATGCAGCTGGACAGCCAGCCGGAGGAGATCGACCGACTGGAGCGCAAGCAGCTGCAGCTGGAGATTGAGCAGACGGCGATGGAGAACGAGAAGGACGACGCGAGCAAGGCGCGGCTGGAGAAGGTGAAGGAGGAGCTGCAGGAGGTGAAGGAGCAACTGAAGCCGCTGATGATGCGTCACGAGCAGGAGAAGGGCGCGGTGAACGAGCTGCGTCGTCTGAAGAACAAGGTGGCGGAGACGCAGAACAAGATCGAGATCGCGAAGCGAAACCATGACACGGCGCGTGTGGCGGATCTGCAGTACTACGCGCTGCCCGAGCTGGAGGAGGCCATCAAGAAGCAGGAGGCGGAGATCGAAAAGCAGAAGGACACGCGCATGCTGAAGGAGGAAGTGACGTGCAGCGACATCGCGCACGTGGTGAGTAACTGGACGGGCATTCCCGTGGACCGGCTGAACACCTCGGACCGCGACCGTCTGATGCAGCTGCCGAAGCGGCTGGCGGAGAAGGTGATCGGCCAGGACGAGGCCATTGAGGCGGTGAGCGACGCCATTCTGCGCTCGCGTGCGGGTCTGGCGCGTCAGGGCAAGCCGCTGGGTTGTTTCTTGTTCCTGGGTCCTACGGGAGTGGGCAAGACGGAGCTGGCGAAGAAGCTGGCGCTGGAGCTGTTCAACGACGAGAAGCACATCGTGCGCATCGACATGTCGGAGTACATGGAGAAGCACTCGGTGTCGCGGCTGGTGGGCGCTCCTCCCGGCTACGTGGGCTACGAGGAGGGTGGTGAGCTCACGGAGGCGGTCCGCAGACGTCCGTACAACGTGATTCTGCTGGACGAGGTGGAGAAGGCGCATCCGGACGTGTGGAACCTGTTCCTGCAGGTGTTCGACGATGGTCGTCTGACGGACAAGCAGGGACGCACCGTGGACTTCTCGAACACGGTGATCATCATGACCTCGAATCTGGGAGCGGACATTCTGCTGGAGGACTGCGACCGTCAGCGTCGCACGCTCTCCAACGAGGGTCTCTGCGAGGAGCACCCTGCGGCGAGACGTATGGTCCACTCGGTCCACGTGTCGGAGGAGGCAAAGAAGGAGGTGATGAAGGTGATCAAGGAACACTTCCGTCCCGAGTTCATCAACCGTCTGGATGATATCGTCATGTTCAATCCGCTGGGCTACGACCAGATGAAGGAGATCATGCGGCTACAGATCGACGAGCTGAACAACCGTCTGAAGGAGCAGAACATCTCGCTGGTGGCGGATGACTCGGCGCTGGACAAGATCATGGAGAGCGCCTACGACCCGCTGTACGGCGCGCGTCCGCTGAAGCGGTATATCGAGCAGACGATCGTGACCGATTTGAGCAAGCGTCTGATTGCTGGAACGATCCTGCCTGGAAACAGCTACAAGCTGTCTGCGGAGAACGGTGTCTTCATGTATACTCCTATTGGGAAGTACGTTCCCAAGTAATTGTTAGTTGTTACGTGTGTTTGTTAAGAAACAGAAGAGATCTCGATATCTAAGTCCTGAAGATCCTCCATGTCCTGACGCGTCAGCGTGGACTCGATGTAGGGGATGTTGGTTGGAACAGAAGGAAGGGCGGCTCCGTTGTCGGGCTTACTCACAATGCTGGGAACTACGGCTGCGGCAGGGACTGGCTCAACTGAAGGGACGTCCGCGGAACGGAGACCTTCCTGTCGCAGGGAAGTGGTCATCAGAGAAGGCAGCGGCTGCGGAGCATTCTCGGAAGGCTGCGCGCTGACAGGTTCGGAAACGATCGGGAGCGGCAGGGTGATGGGCTGGATGCTCGGGGCGTCGTCGGGATTCATCGCGAGCACTCTCTTGTCGTCGTAGTCTACGTGTGAAGCCAGGGAGCAAGCGGCACCGTCTCCGAAGGTGTCGTCGGTGATGGGGTCGATGGCGAGACAGCTGGGCAGCTGGCTCGACGTGGTGGACGTGACCTGCGCTACAGGGAAGGAAGAGGGCGCAGGCTGAGCGGGCTGCACGGGTTGGATAGGTTGTACAGGTTGAATGGGCTGAACGGGTTGCACAGGTTGCACGGGTTGCGCAGGTTGCGCAGGTTGAGGAGCAGGCTGCGACACCGGCGACACCGACTGCACGGTCGGCGTCAGGGACGTGCGCAAAGGACGAAGCGTCAAGTTGTTGGTGGAGCGTTGCGAGACCATCGGCGCGAACTGGCGCAACATCGTGGGTTCGGAAGCCAGCGAGGGACGCATCGCCAGCTCGTGCGACGAGAGCGTGCTTTGGTAGACAGACGGCAGTGTCGGCACCGGCGGCGCCTCCATTGACCTGTTCGAGGCGCGACTGGGCTGCGGAGACGGCTCCGCTCGAATCTGAACCGAGACGGGCGCCGGCTCGAGCGGCTGCTGCGCCGGCTGAATCATCTGCACGGTCACAGGGACCGCGCTGGGAATGCTGGACTCACTGGCGCTCGGCCAGACGTTGGAGCTGGTGACGGTGATGGGCGCCACAGACATCGCCGGCGACTGCTCGACCGGTGTCACGCTCGCGGTTGACTGCTGCACGGGCATCAGTGGCGCCACGTTGAGCAGCTGGTTCACCGTGACCGACTTGTCAAGCTCCGAGGACTGGTTCTGGACGGAGACGAAGGGCGACTGCGTCTCCTGCATGACCGTCGGCGTCTGTTCGTGGATGATGATGGGCGTCGGCTCCTCCGTCGTGGGCGACGGACTCTCCATTACCATGGGCGATTGGCCCTCCATCATCATGGGCGACGAATCCTGGACGATTACAGGTGATGGCTGGAGAACCATCGGCGGCTGCACGTACGGCTGCTCATACGGCTGTGCGTTGGCGACCGGGGTGATCATTGACGTAGCCATCGGAGTACCCATCGCCGTGGCCATCGAAGTGATCACCGGAGTGGCCGCTGATGTGGCCGCCGGCTCCACGGGCGAGTAGAGAATGGCACCGTCGACGATGAGCAGACTCTGGAAGGAGATGGTCGAGGGCCGGCAACGGCGACCAGCGAGCTAGAGGTCAGACGAGACGACGAGACGAACGGTGATGTCTTGGTAGTCCAACTCGCCGATCGTGTAGATCTCGGAAAAGGGAAGCAGGACCTCGCCGATGTAGTTGTCCTTGCCGTAGTAGAGAACCACCGCGAACGGCTTGTCCATGTTCACCTTCTCGAAGGGGAAAATGACTCTCTCGTTCCAATCGTCTACAGATGGGTGGCTTTCAGCAGTTGTACGAGCGCTGTAACACTTGTCGGTTCTCGCGATACAGTCGTCGCCTGAATACACTTCTAGGTACAGACCCTTGTCTTCCCAGTACTCATTCTACCCATCACAAAGAGAGACCACTCGCACATAGAGATTGACTCCCTTAATCGTGAAGGAATAGAAGAGCGGAGTTGCCATATCAATACTGACGTTGGGTGACACAAAATAGTCATCCGGAGTCACATACCGCAGGAGCGCTGTAACCTGACCATATTCTCCTTTCGATTTGCTGGTAAGGGACAAGGTCTGGGGACCCCATGTATGGTTCGCCGCCAGGTTGCTTAGTTGGAACGTACACGACGCCTTCGTCACTCTATGCCTCATTGTAACCAACAAATGAAACGGATGATGGGCGAAGCCGGAGTTGTTCATAAGAGATATGTGGAGGTCCTCCTCTTGAATATCGGAAAGGGAGCAGTCGAAACAGAAACAGTTCTGAAACACAATCGGATCATCGATAGAAACAAAATGGGTCTTCTGCTTTTCACCCTTAAACTCAACCTGACAGGTCAATTCAGTTTTCAAATTCTACCTGAAGCTTGTGTTTCCTCCTCGAGTTCAGTATGGTACCCTCAGATACATAAACCAACAGATATTCCTTTGACTCCATGAAAACAGATGAAGGGAATGACCCGTTAGTGTTATTTATTAGACTGCAGTTGAGTGATCGGGGTTTTGCTCCATGTGGATTCGATTAGGTCTATACACAGCTGCAGTAATACCATTCATTGCTGCATTGCATTCGGTCTTTTTATTCGAGAAAGAAGGTGAACGTATTGAAACCATCCAGTGAGTGTGAGGACGGAGAAGTGGTCATTCTTCACTATGGGAATGCCCATGCTGAAACGAAGATTGGCAACGTGGAGAAACCAAAGGATGACGTGATTCCTTCTCCGGACTCCAAAATGGCCTCCGAATTGAAGAAAAAAGAGTTCATGGAGACGAGGAAGCCGAATTCGGAGGCAAAGAGGGAATCGAAGAAGAAGGAGAAGCAAAGCACATCGGCTCGTTCGGATGAGGAGACCCATCTGAACGCAATGAGAGCAGATGCGCTGAAGCGGGAAATGTTGTCATTCATCCAGAAGAAGCGGAAGGAGATGGAAAACCCTACGAACCCAACGAGCAAACCGCGTACCGCTGTGTTTGCGTCGCCCACGACTGTGTCTCCAGATGCATCGTGTCAATCGGCCCCTCGTTCCCAGTTTGTTCCTTCACAGTCCCGGTACTTGTCAAACGACACCAACGCATTGCCTCCCCTTCCCTCTATCCATCGCCCCACTATTTGGAAGCTTCACAAGTGGACGAACTGGGACGCCAAGGAATCCAAATCCACACTTCAAAGCGTCTCCTACTACGAGTCCTTTCTCAACGCGTCACTCGATGCCAACAACCCCGAGACGCACAAGCCCTTTATCATTCATGACGAGCTTGCGTCGTCGCCTCATCTCCAGTTCGTTCCTGCCCATTCCGTGTTTCTCCACCGTCCTGCCAACGACGATCTCACAAAGGACGTCGTGAAAGACTACAGCGCCGTCTTCTCCAGCCTCCCTCCCTCTGAACCCAAGAAGAAGAAGAAAAAGAAGAAGAAGAAGAAACCTACTTCCGATCCCGCTCTCTCCGACGACAGTAGCTCGCAGTCCACCGACGACGACACGCCGCGCCACGCTCTTCTTCGCTCCGTCGCCCACGCCTGGCGGAAATACGCGCGTCGTCTGAAAGAGACGCCCATAGAGGCCGGCCAGCTCTCTCTGGACGCCACCGAGCGCATCTTCTTCCGCGACCGCAGCTGTCCGTTCGAGAGTCGGCGTCGGCTTCGTCGCTGATTCCTAGCGCTGACGCAGGAGGAGAAGGACTTTCTCGCGGCGCTGAACCGGCGACACCAGGAGGCCTGGGAGATTCGCCACGGACTGCGCGCGCCCACGCCGCAATACGTCAGCAGTCTCAAGGAGCAGATTCTCCGGATCAAGCGGAAGAAAGACCGCGAGCGCGGCGTTGCGTCGACACTCGACGAAGCGGATAGCGGAAAGACGGCGAAGTCGGGCGGAGAAGAGCCGGCGAAGTTGTCGGAGAGCGAAGACGATCCGTGGCAGCGCGCGCTGGCGCATCGTGATTTCTTCGAGAAGATGCAGCAGCGACGCCGCGTCGTCATTCCCTTCCAGCCGTCGCCGACACAGCTGCGGCACATGTGGTACCCTCCGGACGTGTACGTTCAGTACACGTTCGTGCTGACGCCGTCGAAGGACGCCGACGACGAGGCGATTCCGGCGCTTCGGTATCGCATTGCGTCGAAGCGGACGAGAAGAGAGGTCCCTGCCACTGTTCCCGGGTATGTCGTGGGAGCAAAGCGGAGGAAGACGCAGAGCGAGGCGGAGCGGGAGAAGATTCTCCCGGCGGATACGCGGAAACGAGTAGGACACGGAGGGGGAGAGGAAGCGTAGTTGGAGGATGTGCGGCTGACGGAGCTGAAGGCGCAGATCCGGCTGCAGAAGGCACGCGATAGTGTGGAGAAACTGACTTTAGAAGTGAAGGAGATGGAAGCGAGGTTGGCGAGCGATCGCGTTTGTGAGAGGAGGACCGTTGATGTGTAGAACCGGCACCAAGTGCTATATCGCAATATTCAGAAAAAGATTGAACAGAACAATTTGAAGCGAACAGGTAAGTAACTAGGTCGTTTGAGTTGATGTCACTTGTTTGTTTGTACATGGGTTTATTGACGATTATCCGAAAAGCAAAGCGGAAGGAGCACGAAATGCGTGTTCTGTTTCTGTGGTGGCTGATCCGTGATGCTAATCTCTAGAGGTCTTGACAATGCGGGAAAAACAACGATTATCCACAAACTTACAAATGAGACGACAGACGACGTGAGTCCCACGATGGGCTTTTCGATTCTCTCAATGGACTACCAAAAGAAGGAGATATTCATCTGCTGTTATTTGTAGTTTTCATCTGAACATCTGGGACATTGGTGGTCAGGGATCTATTCGCAAATTCTGGAGCAACTACTACGAAGAGGTGGACACTTTCTCCAAACACCAAATCCTAGACCGATGCTGTTGTGTGGGTCATCGACAGTGGAGACAAGGATCGAATGGATATGTGCAAGCAGCAGTTCAAAGAAGTGCTCTTTGAAGAGGTAGGAACGAAAAGAGAGGAATCATCTGCAGAAACTGATCGGAGCCGCTGTTCTCATTCTCTGTAACAAAAATGACCTGAACGGAGCACTTTCGCCCGAGGAAATCACCCAAGTGGATCTTCCTTGCACATCTCAGCGATAGTATCTTGATATCAAGGGACCCGAGTTTGAGTCGCGGTTCTGGGCAGTGTATTCCTGTAGCGCAATCACGGGAGATGGTCTGAAAGAGGCTTTTGACTGGCTCGTTGAGCACACATACACGGGAATGGAGTATGCGGGACGTGCAGAAGGGTAGATGACATTGCTTTGGATTCCTTTTTTGTTATGAAACGGTCATTGGTTAAGGAGGTGAGAAGAGAGGCATCACATTTCCATGAGTTCTTATAGAAACAGGACCAATCTCACGACGGATCTCAACGGTCCGGTATCCTTGATAAAAACAGACCATCCCTTCAGAGAGCAGAGTCCCCGAGACAATCAGATTCGGCCGTTGTATCTGGAAAGGAGGATTATTTGTTGCTTGTACATTATATCGCAAATTCATATACCATGTCTGATGATTTCTTTGCCGATGGTACGTCGGTTTATCCGTGTGGAAGTGTGCTTACGATGTACTGGAACCATGGCTGTTCCGGGGTCGTTCATCATTTCTTTTCGTCACGTATCTGTTTCTGACCACTTTGTAGATACCCCTATTGCTGCTACTGAGACTCCAGTGAATGAGGTAGTCTTCTCTGGTCGGTACTGACATATAGGATCCGTTTGCGGACGCCCAGGCTGCTGCGCCTGTCGCCGAGGAGGATCCTTTTGCTGCCGCGACTCCCGTAACTCCTGCTGCTCCTGTGGAGGACGAGTTCAAGTTCACTCGCGAATTCAATCAGAAGTTCCGCGAGCGATGCGAGGAGAAGGATAAGGAGGCGTTGGAGAAGAAGAAGGAGATTATGAAGGAGGCGCAGGAGGAGCTGGAGAAGTGGAGAGAGGAGAGAGCCAAGAAGCTGGCTGCCAAGGCCGAGATGAACCGTCAGGAGGAGGAGAAGCTGATCGAGGGAAACAAGGAGGACATGCAGTGCGCCAATCCTTGGGAGCGTGTGAACAAGCTGGTGGATATGAACGGGGAAAAGGAGCATGACATGAGTCGCATGAAGCAGGTGATGATCCGGATGAAGGGAGACGCCGCTAGTATGTAGAACTAGTTTTCTTTGCACTGTGTTATTTCAATAGTAACCATTCCTGAGCATTCTGTTGAAGCATCGAAACAAACACCTCAAAAAGAACATTACATCTTCTTACCGCTCCACGCTCTCTGGAAGTAGTCCTCGGGATGGTAGTTTTCAGGGTGCTTCGATCTCTCCAGCACCTCCTTCTTCCACGAGCGCATCAGACCCTCGATGGGCCAGATGGCGGCGTCCGCGAGACCGCAGATGGTGTGCATCTCGATCTGCGTGCCAATCTCCATCAGCATGTCGATCTCGCGTTCCTCCAGCTGTCCGCGCTCCATGCGACACATGATGTCGTATACCCACGGCAGACCCTCACGGCACGGCGTGCACTGGCCGCACGACTCGTGCATGTAGAAGTGCGACAGGTTGCGAATAGCCGCCATCTACGCGTCGCCTCTCCCCCTCTCGCCCACCATGTCCACCGACTTGTCCATCACGATCACGGCGGCGGAGCCCAGACCCGACTTGAAGGAGCCCAGCGAATCGTAGTCCATCAGCGCCACGTCGCACATCGACTACGTGCCACCTCCTCGTCTCCCCCACCTTATTCAGCGCGCGCGTCGACGAGCCGCCGGGAATCACCGCCTGCAGATTCTCCCAGCCGCCGCGCACGCCGCCCGCATGCTTCTCCAGCAGGTCCTTCAGCGGAATGCTCATCTCCTCCTCCACCACGCAGGGGTTGTTCACGTGTCCGCTGATGGCGAACAGCTTCACGCCCGCGTTGTTCTTGCGACCCAGACTGCTGAACCACGCGGGGCCGCGGCGCAGAATCGTCGGAGACACCGACACCGTCTCGCAGTTCGTCACCGTCGTCGGACACCCGTACAGACCCGCGTTGGCGGGGAATGGCGGCTTCAGACGCGGCTTGCCCTGCTTGCCCTCCAGCGACTCCAGCTGCGCACTCTCCTCTCCGCACACGTAGGCTCCCGCGCCGCGGTGCACGAACACGTCGAAGTTGTACCCGCTGCCGCAGGCGTTGCGGCCCAGGAATCTGTGGTGGAGACTGAGCTCTTTGCTTACCCCTTCGCGTACGCTTCGTGGATCGCCTCCTCCAGACGGACTGATTCATTGTAGAACTCTCCGCGGATGTAAATGTACGCAGCACGCGCATGCATCGCGTAACCGGCAATAAGACAACCCTCCACCAGGGCGTGGGGGTCCTTGCGGATGATTTCACGATCCTTGCAGGTGCCAGGCTCGGACTCATCGCAGTTCACCACCAAAAAGTTCGGACGACCGTCCTTCGACACCTTCGGCATGAAACTCCACTTCAGACCCGAGGGGAAGGCGGCACCTCCACGACCACGCAGACCGGATGCCTTGATATCCGCAATGATCTGGTCCGGACCCATTTCCAGAAGCTCCTTGGTCTTGTACCAGAAACCACGCTCCATGGCACTCTCAATATGATAATCGTAGTTGTTGTATAGGTTGGTGAAAACGCGATCGTAATCCTAGCAAATCAGCGCCGTCCCAACGCAATCCACCTTCAAGCCTCCGTGAGTCATATCGGTAGGCATTGCCGCAGCCGCCGCAGGAGCGGCAGCAGCGGCAAACGAACGGATAGCCATCGATGCTGCTCCGGACTTGCTCACTACACAGATTAGAGGTGTTGATTGAAGAGAACATACAGGACAAGAGCACACGATTACAGAGCATCACCAAATAATTGATTGTCACAACCCTTCTCAAACAAACACACCATTCTACAATTCCTATTACGTTTAGTGCTTGGTCATGTAGTTGGGCTTGGTCATCTTCTCAGGGACCAGGAGCTCGTCGACCTCCTGCTTGGTGCAGTATCCCTGCTCCACGAGGACGTCCTTGATGGACTTGCCAGTCTGGTTGGCGATCTTGGCGGCAGTCGAGCACTTCTTGTAGCCAATGTAGGGCAGCAGTCCAGTGACGATACCGATCGAGTTGTGGAGAAGCTTCTCGCACTGAGCCTTATCGGCAGTGATTCCATCAACGCACAGAGTGCGGAGAGTCTTGGTGGCACGGGTGAACATGTTGATGTTGTTGAACACGTTGTAGATCAGGACGGGCTCCATCACGTTCAGCTCCAGCTGACCAGCCTCCGAGGCGAGACCGCAGGTCAGATCTCCTCCGATGATCTGGAAGCAAGTCTGGTTCACGACCTCAGGAATGACGGGGTTCACCTTTCCGGGCATGATCGAGCTACCAGGAGCGCGAGGAGGCAGGTTGATCTCGTGCAGACCGCAGCGAGGACCCGAAGCCATCAGACGCAGATCGTTGCACACCTGCGACAGCTTGATGGCGCAGCGTCTCAGAACGCCCGAGAAGTACAGCATACCCGAGGTGTTCGAGGAAGCGTTGATCAGATCGGGGGCGATCTTGATGTCGAAGCCGGTGATCTCACGCAGGGCCTTCACGGCAGCAGCCGAGTAGTCGGGGTGAGCAGCGGTTCCGGTACCGATGGCGGTGCCTCCCAGGTTCACGGTCAGGAACACCTTCGCAGCCTCCTTCACCAGATCCACATCCTCCTGGAGGGTGGAAGCGTAGGCGTGGAACTCCTGTCCCAGAGTCATGGGCACGGCATCCTGAAGCTGGGTACGACCCATCTTCATCACGTCCTTGAACTCCTCAGCCTTCTTCTCGAAGGAGTTGACCAGAAGCTGCATCTGCTCGACCAGGGCGAAGTGGTCCAGGTACATTCCGAGCTTAGCAGAGCTGGGGTACGTATCGTTGGTGGACTGGCACTTGTTCACGATATCGTTGGGGCTGATGAACTCGTAGTCACCTCTCTTGTGTCCCATGATCTCCAGAGCACGGTTGGTGATGACCTCGTTCGTGTTCATGTTGGTGGAAGTTCCAGCTCCTCCCTGGATCATATCCACAATGAACTCGCTGTTCCACTTGCCCGAGATGACCTCATCGCAAGCCTGCTTGACGGCGTTGGCCTTGTCATCAGGAACCAGACCAAGCTTGTTGTTGGCGGTGATGGCAGCCTTCTTCACCATACCGTAGGCCTTGATGTAGTTGGGGAAGTCGTACAATCTCTTTCCAGAGATATCGTAGCTGGTGTAACCACGCATGGTCTGGACTCCGTAGTAGTGATCAGCAGGCACCTCCAGAGGTCCCAGAAGATCAGACTCGGTACGGGTGGCAACTCCACGAACAGCCACTCTAGAAACGGCAGCGAACTTAGGCGCAGACTTAGCAAGAGCAAACATTCTTGTGATATTAAAGATAATATGCCTCAGTGTGACAAATGGGGAAATGGGGAAACCCCGAGCAAATGACATTCTATAGAGTTCCACCGCATTTGATTCGCCGAAAACAATACGCAGTCACCACCAAACGCGGTCATGCACCCTATATGTGTAGCAGCACGCAATTGACACATGAGCCAAGTGCGGATACAGATCAAGTCCAACTAGGGAATTATAGAAATTACACATTCTAGTTTGGTAGAAGCAAATCATCATTATGTCACAGTCACCCGATATTCAAACAGTCGTAAGCTACGACGCTCCTTGGAATATCTACGGCATCGACTGGTGCAACTACGGTGAGCAAAGCAATTCCCAGCGGTTACTGCTATCCAGTTTCCGAGAAGACTATTCGAATGCAATTCAAGTGAGAAAGGATTCTGGTGAATAGTATCTAGATTCTGAACTACAATGCGAATGAAGGAAGCATTACGAAAATGGAGGAGATCAATGCTACCTATCCTCCAACCAAAGTGATGTGGACCCCGAATCCTCATGTGTATCACACCGACATCTTTGCTTATTCCGGAGACTACTTGAGGGTGTACAGGTTGGCTGAGGGGTCTACGTGTCCAATTGTTGACGCGATTCTCAACAAGGTAAGTTGTCTGGGATGACTGAGAAATAGGATAACTCACCCGACCGCTGTTCTCCCGTATCTTCCTTTGATTGGAACGCGTTCAATACGCAAATCATCGCTGCAGCTACTCTAGATTCCATTTGTACCATATGGGATATCGATATGCAACAAACCGTTGCAAACACACGAGCCCACCCGTCAGAGATTTATGATATCGCCTTCTCTCCTGTCGTCATGGACACCTTCATTACCTGTGGAAAGGATGGTTCAATTCGGCTATTTGATATTCGCTGTGTAAACAAGTATTCTATCTTTCACAAACGGGAGGATTCACTCCCCATCCTTCGAGTGGCGTGGAATCCGATCAATGCAATGACGGTCGGTTTTGTTACCTATAACCAACCGGAAGTGACTATAATCGATGTCCGTTCTCCTGAGAAAGAGTTGAAGCTGACAACTCACGCTGCTCCTGTCAATGCAATCGAATGGTCCCCAAGTCAGATGAGTTATTTTGTATCTGTAGGTGAAGATGGGAAGGTGGGACTGGGGATATGGAATGATAGCTAGAGTCTAATATGGGACTTCCAGAAGCTGAGTGGAGACAAGGCTTGTGGGTGTCGTTGCATTGGATGAAACGTAGTTGATCCTATTTTCATGTACTCAGTATCCAAACCAATCAACAATGTAAAGTGGTCTAAGAGGAAACCGGAATGGCTAGCACTCTGTTTTGATAGTACTTTGCAAATCTGTCGCATCTACTCTGTTTTCGATTACACGCATACTCTTTTCCAATAGGAGACAATTGAAAAGAGATAACAGAAGCTGAAGTCCAATCTCCTCTCTCTCTAATCCTGTTCATTTACACAAACCAATTTCCTTCACACTATTCATTTTCTTCGCTCATTCATTCCATTCATTTCCTTTTCATTCAATACTACCCAACAGTTATCATCCCTTTTGATTACCAATCATCACTCAACCACTCAACATCTCTCCTTTCTGGTTTCATCATACTATTGCTGTATTCCAAAGTAGAGAATGGTATGTTCTTTAATTCTATTGAATGAAATGAATGATTTGAAATGATTGAATAGAGAATAGTGTGTGTTTGTAGAATAGTAGAGTAACAAGCTTGTAGACGAAGGGTACTTCCTCTTTCGGTAAGAAGCACACAAAGACTCACACGATTTGCAGAAGATGCAATCGTCGTGCGTTCCATATCCAGAAGGGTCGTTGTGGTTCTTGTGGATATCCTGATGCCAAGATGAGACATTGTATGTATTGAATATGAAATGAATAAGTGTATAGACAATTGGGCTTTGAAGAGTTCTCGTCGTCGTGGTCAGGGAACGGGTCGTATGAAGTACTTGAAGACGATGACTCGTCGCTTCAAGAATGGTTTCCAGGAGGGAAGCGAGGCTCCTGCTCACAAGTAAACTTGGTATCAATGGAATCAGCAAGTGATAGAAATTTGTTTCTTATCAAATACAACATCCTTTTCACCTTAGTTCTTCTTCAACTCTTCTACTACTTCTTTTGTTGTACTTTCTCTTCCATTTGAATTGTATGTCGGGTCAATATACACATATGCCTTCTTCCAGTCACTTTCCTTCAGTGTACTTGAACGACCATAACGATATCCCTTTCCTATTTATTTACTATTCTTTCATTCATCATACCTAATACATTCGATGTATTCACTCGAGTTACACGAACACCATAGATCTTATTCAAATACTCACCAATATCTAATTTCGACATTGATTTTGATACACGAAAGATGTAAGGACCTATTCATCATCCTTCTCATACACACTCAATTACCTTCACTACGGAAGTCCTTCACATCACGTGATAGTAATGCCATTGTTTGATTAGGAAATCGAATATACTTCCACATCACACTACTTTACTATGAAACAAACAACACATTTCACATAATCCAATAACAAACCATATATCATTTCATTGTGAAATGGAGATAAACGCTCCACACATTCCTCACTTATATCAACACTACCATTCTGACATAATACTTCACATACGCGAATCATACATTCTGATTTCAACGAATTCTTTAATTGTTTCAATAGTAAATACAAACGACGTAACACCTTCGTCTCTTCTGACTTCTTATCATCCATCTTCTTTCTCAATTCTTCCATATTCATACTCTCTTCATTCTCATTCGCATTCACACTCAATTCTTTTATTCGTTCTCTCAATTCTATTATACGATTCTCACTTCGTTTCAATTGTCCATTCGTTTCTTCTAATACCATGCGTGATACTCCTTCATTACTTTTCGATGTTTCTTTCATATCATACTCTCGACTTAATTCTTCCTATTCATCATTCTCTCTTTCTCATTTCATACACGTAATGAACACATTTCTTTCATCAAACGCTCGCCTCGTTCTTCTTCATTCAATACACTCGCTTCATTCAATCCATTCAGATTCATTGATCCATTCTTATTCAAATCATTCACATGGTTACTGCGTTCTTTCACTTCTTCATTCAACACACGCACTTCTTCTTCTTTCTCTTCCTTCTCTTTATTCAATTCATTCATTCGCTCTTTATGACCATTCTACATTTCATTCATACACTCATTCATACTTCTTCATTCTTCATACTCTCACTCACACTATCACCTGTTTCCATTGATAATCGTTTTCGTTCATTCTCGATTCCTTCCTTCTCTTTCTCCATATCACGAAATCGATTACGAACTAACCATCAACCAACAACCACACTCTCACTCTCATCAATACATCGAGGAATATAGGAATACGCATCTTCTTTCGATTCAATATGAAGAGGAGTGAGTTGAGTGTCGAGTAGATACTGAGTGGTTTTGAAAGAATTGAATATTGAAGTTTGTGTATCAATCTAGAATGGTATTGGATAACAGAAAGGATACTTGAACAGTATGAGGTGCCATGGAGTTACAAGAAGACACGAGAATATCGACAGAATTGCAGAGGATGGTAGCTGACTGTGCAAGAGGATGATTGAGTGACATGGAAGAGGTTATGAAAGAAACATATGATTCTACTTAAGACACGCACTTTCTATGCACAATCTCGGCACTGGACTCTAGTTTGCCTAACATTGGTATTTCTCTTCGACTTGAAGAAGTTGTCTCTCAATGTCTTCCAACTGGTCCATATGCGCTGACCTGGTTTCACTCCTTATGGCCTTGAGTTTGGCAATATCTTCATCGAGTTCGTTACCGTTGGTGATGGTTGAGTTTTCCTCCTTCATGACCTTCAGTCGGTTGATTGCATTTCGGATCCTAATGAATATTTGTTGTTTCTGGGGACTATTCAGCTCATTGGTTTTTGTCTGTTCCTTAGCGACTTATATTAGTCATACCGAGTTTATTGGGATATCCGTCATATGGAAGTCCAGGGCAACTTGTGTTATCTGCAGAACCAAAGGCATGGAATTACCTTCTCTGGTCGTTACGCTCATTTCAATATCTCCATCATGGCTATATGTAGCAGTGAACTGGAGTTTCCATTCAGTTTCATCCGAATAGTTGGGAATGCGGATCTGTCCTATGCGATATGAAGCGGCTTCTTCGGGAACAGCGTATACGGGGATGATAATGATGTTGTCTATTGCCTCTAGTGTTACCTTCAGTGTTTGGTTGGTTCCGATCGTTACGCCTCTTGGAATAATGGTGTGTAGTTGTCCTTCAATCTCGATAGCAATTCCGACAGTTGCTTCACTGACTATTTGAGTGGGTTTTCTTGCTATTTGTTAGTCCATACGATGTTTCCTTACCGTATTCACAGCACCCCTCTGCAGCGACGTTGCACACGGGAATTGTTGAAACAGTTGAGAGACCAATCGTTTCAATCAACCGCTCTCGGACAAAGGGAATCTCGCTGCTTCCTCCAGCTAACAGAATGCCTATAGGTTGCATGTTGGGATGAATCCTTTTCCACTTGAGAGCAAGGTTTTGCGTCATTGTTATCGTTTCATCCACAATAGGTTTGATGAGTTGATTGAACTGCTTGCGAGAGAGTGTTACCGTCTTTCCATGGACATAATCCTGGAGGTCAATCACTGTCGATTCTCTTTGAGAAAGCTCTTCCTTCGCCTTTTCACAGATGGCAATCAGCTTGTATCTCCCATTCACGTCCAACGCAATACTGGGCGTATCACGCATGAGCTGACTGATAACATACTTCAGAATGACGTTGTCAATATCGATCCCTCCTAACGCGGTGTTGCCATCATAGGAACAGAGATTGATCTTGTTTCTGGAGAACTGAACCATCGATGTTTCAAACATACCCCCTCCAAAACTGTACACCAAATAGGATTGGTCTTCCATCTCTTCTGGATGCCAATGAAAATACGCCATAGCTATCGCCGCTGATTTGGGGAGAAGCTGATAGTGACCCACCTTCATCTCCTCCATGCTCTTGTCAATCTCTTTCATTATTCTCTGGTCAGGACCAAGTGGATACGTTACTACGGCGTTGACTGATGATAGTGGCATCGTGTCACCAATGACTTGTTCAATTGCATTCTCCAGAATCTGAGTCATACACGAAGTGACACTGATATCTGTTGCATTGGTGATGTCCTTGGGATCAAAGACTCTCATCGCGATCCCATCAGGAGTGTCCACCAGCCTGCAACACGATACATTGACGCTAGAAAGACTTTTGATAGTATTGAGCTGTTTTCCCAGTAGGCGTTTTACGTTCAATAGCACATGCTGATGTCCCTCTTGACAGTTAAGGGCTTTCTGACCACACCGAATGCTTCCATCGATGCAAGATATCGCTGCAGGCACTGTGATCGGGTTCGATATACACCCGATGACACTACCATCAGGTGTTGTGCGATAATTAAAGCACACGATGGATTTCGTACCAATGCTGATTCCGATAACCATATTATGAACAGTACCTTGTCAATGATCATTGACAGGATTATCAAAAACCTATCAATTTCGACCAATAGAATAGCGTAATACAAACAAACACTCCACTAACCCAACTTACTTCGCACGGGTGGTCTTGTTGATGATACCCACAGCGACAGTCTGTCTCATATCACGGACGGCGAAACGACCGAGAGGAGGATACTGCGAGAAGGTCTCAACGCACAGAGGCTTGGTGGGGACGAGGAGAGCCATCATCGACTTTCCGTTCTTGACGATATCGGGGTTCTCACGGAGGACCTTTCCGGTACGCTTATCGATCTCCGTCATGATCTTCTCGAACTTGCAAGCAATGTGAGCAGTGTGGCAATCCAGCACAGGGGTGTAACCGGGACGAATACCCGAAGGGTGGTTCATCACAATCACCTGAGCCTCGAACGACTCCGTCTTGCAAGGAGGATCGTTCTTCGCGTCTCCGCACACGTTTCCACGGTGAATATCCTTCACAGCAATGTTCTTCACGTTGAAACCGACGTTGTCTCCAGGAAGAGCCTGAGGAATCGACTCGTGGTGCATCTCCACCGACTTCACCTCAGAAGACACACCCACAGGGGCGAACACCACCGTCATACCGGGCTTCAGGATTCCAGTCTCCACACGGCCCACAGGGACTGTGCCGATACCGCCAATCTTGTACACATCCTGCAGAGGCAGACGCAGCGGCTTGTCCACAGGTCTCTTAGGAGGATGGATGGCATCCAGAGCCTCGATCAGAGTGGGTCCCTTGTACCAAGGCATGTTCGCAGAGCGCTCCAGCATGTTATCTCCGTTGAAGCCAGAGATGGGAATGAAGGGAATACGCTCCTCAACCTTCTGGTAACCTACCTTGCTCAGGAACGACGTCATCTCCGTCTTAATCTCGTTGTAACGAGCCTCGCTGTAGTTCACAGACTTGTCATCCATCTTGTTGATGCACACAATCATCTGCTTCACTCCCAGCGTGTTAGCCAGAAGAGCGTGCTCACGGGTCTGACCGTTCTTCGAGTATCCAGCCTCGAACTCTCCAGTACCAGCAGCAATGATCAGAATGGCAACATCAGCCTGAGACGTTCCCGTAATCATGTTCTTGATGAAATCACGATGGCCGGGGGCATCAATGATGGTGAAGTTGTACTTCTCCGTCTGGAACTTCCACAGAGAAATATCGATCGTGATACCACGCTCACGCTCGGCCTTCATCTTGTCCAGCACCCACGCGTACTTGAAGGAACCCTTACCAATATCATTGGCCTCCTTCTCAAAACGCTCAATCGTACGCTTATCAATACCACCGCAAGCGTAGATCAGGTGACCAGTGGTGGTCGACTTGCCAGAATCGACGTGACCAATAACGACCAGGTTAATATGAGGCTTCTCCTTACCCATGACTAGAGATTAGGGAGAGATGATGGACAATACCTTTGTAGACGAAAGTGCAAAGTTATTCTGAGAGAAAAGAAGACGAACGGTCGATGGGGCGAGGGTGATGAGGAGAATAGGGTGGAGAGGAATAGGGGGAGATTAATGCGAGTCATTGCACTATACAAATCATGATCGGAATGGAATCACTGAACATGTTATGCTATTCAGTTTAGATTCCATGAGAGTATATCTGGGAATTGATTTGGGAACATCCAAATGCAGTGCACACGGATGTATTGTGTGGGATGATAATACAAAGTCGATGATCTTTTCCATCCCACTTGGTGATGGTAATGGTGATCCAATGCCGTCAGTGGCGGCGTTCTGGAATGGCGAATATCATGTTGGATACAATGCTCTGAATGAAGAGATTCCTCGTTCATCGGTTATATACAGCTCCAAACGCTTACTGGGACGTCGTCCCTTTTGTATTGACGATTATCCGGAGATTTCGTATGGTTTGTACAAATTGCAACCTGCTTCTACAGGATACCAGTATGTGGTTAGTGACAGTACGAAGAAAGAACAGTACATGGATGTTGATAAAGTGGCTTGCGAGATACTTGAGGACATCCGAGAGAAGGCGGATAAAGAGTTGAAAAGGCAAGTCGATGAACTGAAGAAGGAAAGAAAGTTACCAGAATCGATTTGTCCGAAGTATGATATTGTAGCGATTTCTGTTCCGTCGATGTTCCACTATCAGTCGTGTAGAGTTCTTCGTAGTGCGGCAGAATGCGCCGGATTTAGCCAAGTTCAACTTGTGAGTGAGCCAGTATCTGCCGGATTCAGTTATTTGCGCGATAACAAGAACAAGGATGGTTGCTATCTCGTGTACGACATGGGAGGTGGTACGTTTGATTCAACGCTTATTCGATACGAGAAGGGAAGATTCACCACGATCGGAAAGAATGGTCTTGAAAACTGTGGTGGTGATAACATCGATTTGAGAATCTATGATATGGTAATCGAAAACAGAAAGGATCTGGAATATCTGAAGTGGAACAGAGAAACAGTGTTTACAAACAAGATGTTACTGCTTTTGGATGAATGCCGAAAAGCCAAAGAGAGCTTGCGTGACAATAACAAGTTGATAGTATCCTTGAGTTGTCTCCATGTTGATGGAGATGACAGTGTTTATTTCCCGCGAGATGAGTTTGAATCAAAAATTGAAGGTCTTGTTACGAACACCATTGAGGTGAGTCGACAGTTAGTTTCTACAGTGTTGAATAGGAAGAATCCAGATGGAGTTATTCTGATCGGAGGATCCTCCAATTTGTCTTATGTCCGCCAAAGAGTACAGGATACTTTCCCGGGAGTTGAAATACACGACTACTACAAAACCGATTGTGTGGTGAGTCGAGGTGCCGTGGTGGCTTCAATGATGATGAAGGAGGAGGCTTCCTTCGAGACCGAAACCGAGCGGATTGCGGAGGGCGTGATAAACGGCTCAAGCAATATTATTGGAAATGGTCTTCGACCAATGACCAAGGAGCTGTGTGATTGTACCGAGGCAGACATCTTCATCCAAACGATTTGGGGAGAAGAGAAACTACTTCCCGCCTATACACCGTATGGAGAAAAGAGAGGATGCGTATCAGTTGTTGCGGATAAGGATAGTATCGGATCCTATTCGCAGCCACTCTTCATCTACCGCGATTGTGGAGATGAAAAGCGGGAGAAAATGGGAGGTGTTCCACTGAATCGGGGTGGATGGAAGGAGGGGGACGGTATTGTATTTTCAGCGATGATGGACTCGAATCGGTTATTGCACGTGTACTTGAAACGAGATAGTGATGAGAATGGAAACGAAAGAGAGTTTGTAATAGTATAGTTGTGATGACTGTTTGTTGAGAGATCATCTCCTTTTCAGTACAATTGGAAACTTCAGGAAATGTGTAGCACCGGATCGGTAGAGGAGAGATATGAAATTGAAACAACCGTTGGAGTCATCCAACGCGAAAACAGCAAACGAGTATTCTTTTGATTGAAATTTGAACGGACAGGTTGCACTACAGTTTCCTGATGAACTGCTTCACGACGCGGATGCGGTTGCTTCCTGTCTCCGCGTAAGTGTTGCTAATTGTATATACATCGCAGAGAAAACTCGGAGAGGGTGTCGATATTTACATTCTCGGCGATACGAGTGTTTGTCCTTGTTGTGTCGATACGGTTCTTTCGCATGTGTGAAATGATGAAAAGGTTGCAGTGGAACACGCACATGCAGATCTGGTGATTCACTATGGAGATGCGTGTATGTCGCAAGTGAATGACATTCCCGTGTACTATGTGTTCGTTCGGTCTCCTCTGGATATTACTTGTTGTGTGGATGCGATCCGCGAACGTTATGGAGGAGTGAAGAAGTGAGTGCGTTGGATCGCTTCTCAATAGACCGCTGTACCTTGGATACGACCTTTCCTTCAGCTACTGCATCGAGACTCTGTATAACGCTCTAAAGGAGTACTGTCCGACACTCCTGTTGGGCGAGGTGATTCACAGTCAGAACCTCTCTCAGAAGGAGGTGTTCGGAAGCGAATACCTGAAGCTGGGATACCACTACTTCAAGACGCCCTCTGTCGACCCCACGGACATTCTCCTCTTTCTCTCGAAGGACGGAAGTGTCATTAGCGACTACCATGCGAACGGAAACCTCTTCTCGGTTCTCCTCGATTCGGGTCTTCCACAGGCGTCGGTCTTCTCGGACTACCAGTTGCAGACGGTGGTACAATCGATGGGTCGGTGTGAGATAGTCGTCGAGTCGATTCCTGATGCAGCGATACGTGAATGTGGAGCGCGTGGAGCATGCGAAGATGCTGGGAGTGGTGCTGGGAACGCTCTCCGTGGATCGCTATCAGGAGATGTTGAATCGACTGATGCGTGTTGCTGAGAAGAACGGACAACAGGCGTATCCGATTATGGTGGGAAAGCTGTCGCTTCCGAAACTGGCCAACTTCCCCGGAATGGACGGATTTGTGCTGATTGGATGCGAGCGGAGTTGCTTCATCGATGTGAGAGTGAGAGTGTGAAGAGGCTATGAGATGCAGGAGTATCCCTTCCCTGTCGTGATGCCTTACGAGTATCTAATCTCGGTGGGAGAGTGCCAGTGGGGCGACTTGTACATTCATGACTACCGGTCTCAGCAAATATACCGCATGAAGCGTAGAAAACTCATTGGACCTGAAACTGACTCGACGGAACCTGATGAACTGGGAGAGTCACTGGAGGAGAAGGGAGGGGAGATTATCGCCTTCGAGAGCAAAACGCTTGACTATATCAACGAAAGACAGTATCATGGTTTGGTGGGAACGAAAAGGATGCTTAATTCTAGCAGCAAACGGAAGAGGCTGTCGCTCCGGCGACTCTGAAGAAGGGACAAACGGGAATCGCGTCCTGTTATGAGAATGAGTTGTTTTAGTGAAATGTTTGTTTTCGCAGAGTTGACACTCTCACACCTGTTTCGATTTCGCTTTTCTTGTGATGGTGCCTTCTCCCACACAAATACACTTCACAGTCGTGTTTCCTTGGTAATCAACCCGTCGATCACTGTACGCGGAATCAGAAGCGTTGGGTTTTGGTTTCACAATTATCCAAATCGAACTGTAGGGCAGATCCTTTCGCAGCGTAATGATGTAGAAAGATGCCTGAAGTGCATTACAAGTCTCAGACAGTGACTGGTAACGATGCGGCGTCGTACATCGCGTAGGTGGTTGGATAATGAAGTGAGCCCTAGCTATCAGTTCTGTGATAACTGCTTCATTTACCCGATCACTCCGTCCACCCCCATGGCAACGAATGTGGATGCGTATGCGAGTCGTGGTATGAAGAATGTGTTTGGTCAGGTTGGGTAGGTGTAGCGAGTGTGTGTAATGAATAGTACGGTTGTGGAGATGCAGTCGGAAGCTGGTGCCTCGGGCGCTGTTCACGGCGCTCTGGTGGGCGGCGGCTTGTGCTCGACGTTCACGTGCTCTCAGGGACTGCTTCTTATGATTCCCAACATGTACAAGATTGCTGGCGAGATGCTTCCTTGCGTGTTCCACGTGTCTGCTCGTGCGGTGGCGGGTCAGGCGCTGTGCATTTACGGAGACCACTCGGACGTGATGGCGTGCCGTTCGACGGGATTCAATTTCCTGTGTTCGCAATCGGTGCAGGAGGCTCACGATATCGCATTATGCGCGCATATTGCTTCTCTTCGTGCTAGTCTGCCTTTTGTCCACTTCTTCGACGGTTTCCGTACGTCGCACGAGACGTGCAACATCCGCGTGATCGATGAAGAGTCACTGAAGCAGTTCGTGCCTTGGGAGGCCGTGCAGCGTCACCGTGACCGTGCAATCAACCCGAACCACCCGAACCTGCGCGGCACCGCTCAAAGTCCCGATATCTACATGCAGCTGGTGGAGGCTGCGAACCCGACGTACGCGTCGGTTCCCGAGATCGTGGACAAGGTGTTCGAGGAGATGGCGCCGGTGTTTGGTCGTCGCTACCGTCTGTTCGAGTACTACGGAGCGGAGGACGCGGAGGACGTGATCGTGTGTATGGGCTCGGGTGCTAATGTGGTCCATGAGACGGTGAACTACCTGAACGCGCGCGGCAGCAAGGTGGGCGTGCTGAAGGTGCGTCTGTTCCGTCCGTGGAGCGTGAAGCACTTCCTGGAGGTGCTGCCGAAGACGGTGAAGCGTGTGGCGGTGCTGGATCGCTGCAAGGACCCTGGCGCGCAGGGCGAGCCGCTGTTCCTGGACACGTGCACGTCGTTCAGCAACCGTCTGAGCGAGATCCACCCGATGGTGATCGGCGGACGCTACGGACTGGGCTCGAAGGACTTCACGCCCGGTCAGGTGATGGCGGTGTTCGAGAACCTGCGTTCGGAGAAGCCCGTGGAGGGATTCACGGTGGGCATTCAGGACGACGTGTCGATGCGTTCGCTTCCCATGCTGCCTGAGCCCGACACGGTGCCGAGCAGCATCTACCAGGCGATCATGTGGGGCATGGGCTCCGATGGAACGGTGTCGGTGTCGAAGACGATCATGAAGATTCTGGGAGACTACCACCAGCTGAACGTGCAGGGATACTCGGAGTACGAGGCGAAGAAGTCGAACGGATGGTCGGTGAACTATCTGCGATACGGAAAGGACCCGATCGATTGTCCGTACAACATCCGCTGCGCTGACTACGTGTCGTGCAGCAAGAGCTCGTACCTGCACAAGTTCGACATGTTCTCTGCGCTGAAGGAGAACGGTATCTTCCTGCTGAACACGAACGCAACGACGCTGGAGGAGGTGGAGGCGCAACTGCCCGGCAAGGCGAAGCGTATTCTGGCTCGTAAGAACGCTCGCTTCTTCGTGGTGGACGCGACGAACCTGGCTGGCAAGTACCATCTGGGCAAGTACGTGAACACGACGATGGGTATCGTGTACTTCAAGCTGACGAACTGCATGCCGGTGGAGGAGGTGCTTCCGATCATGAAGAAGATGATCGAGAAGACGTACATCAAGAAGGGCGAGCACATTGTCCACAACAACTGGGACTGCCTGGACAACTCGCTGGAGGCGGTGATCCAGATCAACTATCCTCGCGAGCAGTGGATGAATGCGCCGGTGGAGAAGCCGCACATGTTGGAGGGTGCTCCCGAGTTCGTGAACAAGGTGATGCTGCCGATCGTGCGCTACGAGGGCGACTCGCTGCCCGTGTCGGCGTTCACTCCCGGTGGCGTGATGCCTTCGGGAACGACGAAGTACGAGAAGCGTGGTATTGCGGTGATGAATCCCGAGTGGCAGATCGACAAGTGCATTCAGTGCAACCAGTGTGCGACGGTATGTCCGCACGCGTGCATTCGTCCGATCCTGCTGACGGAGGAGGAGGCGGAGAAGGCTCCGGAGGGCTTCAAGACGCTGAAGGCGACGGGCGGCGGTGCGCTGAGCAATCTGCGTTTCCGCATCCAGGTGTCGCCGATGGATTGCACGGGATGCCAGCTGTGCGTGGAGGCGTGCGGAGACGAGGCGCTGGTGATGAAGGACTTCGAGAAGATGAAGGAGCAGGAGAGTGGCAACTGGGAGTACGCGATGTCGATTCCGAACAAGGGCGATCTGGTGGGTCGCAACGACGTGCGTTCGGTGCAATTCCACCAGCCGCTGCTGGAGTTCAGCGGAGCGTGCGACGGATGCGGAGAGACGCCGTACGTGAAGCTGATCACGCAACTGTTCGGTGAGCGCATGAATATCGCGAATGCGACGGGTTGCTCTTCGATCTGGGGAGGAACGGCTGCGTTCAACCCGTACACGCACAACGCGCGTGGTCAGGGACCTGCATGGGCGAACTCGCTGTTCGAGGACAACGCCGAGTACGGTCTGGGCATGTCGGTGTCGGTGGCGCAGCGTCGTCGTGTGCTGAAGGGTCTGGTGGAGGCGATTCTGCAGTCGGGCGAGACGCTTCCTGGCGAGCTGTCGGATCTGTTCAGTGAGTGGCTGGAGAACTTCAGCGACGGTCGTCGTTGCCAGCCTGTGGCGAACAAGATCGTGGACGTGCTGAAGGGACTGAAGGAGATGAGTCCGGCTCTGGCGGAGATTGCTTCCAAGAGCGATCTGTTCCAGAAGATCAGTCAGTGGATCATTGGAGGAGACGGTTGGGCGTACGATATCGGTTACGGAGGTGTGGACCACGTGCTGTCGACGGGCGAGGATGTGAACATCGTGGTTCTGGATACGGAAATGTACTCGAACACGGGAGGCCAGAAGTCGAAGGCTACCCCGATGTCGGCAGTGCAGCAGTTCGCTGCTGGCGGTAAGCTGACGCACAAGAAGGAGATGGGTCTGATGGCGATGTCGTACCGCAACGTGTACGTGGCGTCGGTGGCTCTGTACGCGGACATGACGCAGGCGATCAAGGCGTTCAACGAGGCGGAGGCGTACAACGGTCCTTCGATCATCTTCTGCTACTGCCCGTGTCTGATGCAGAATGTGGTTCCCGCGATGCGTGCGACGTACAAGGAGGTGGAGCTGGCGGTGAAGAGTGGCTACTGGCCTCTGTACCGCTACGACCCGCGTCTGAGCGCGCAGGGCAAGAACGCGTTCCAGCTGGACTACAAGAAGGATCTGAGCGACGACCTGAAGAACTTCTTGGCGAACGAGCGTCGTTTCCTGGAGCTGAACCGCACGCATCCGGAGCTGGCGGACGGTCTGCACGCTGCGCTGAAGACGCATCTGCAGGAGCGTCACGACGACTTCGTGCGTCGTGCAATGCCTCTTAGCAAGCTGGGCGCTGCGAGCACGAGCGACGCGTTCGAGCTGACGGTGCTGTACGGTTCGGAGACGAACCACGCGAAGGAGCTGGCGTACGCGCTGATGCAGGACGCGGAGACGCGCGGCGTGAACGTGACGGTGAGCGAGCTGGACGAGATGGAGGTGAACGAGCTGGCGAACAAGAAGAACGTGGTGGTGCTGTGCTCGACATGCGGCAACGGCGAGCTGCCGAAGAATGCGCGCGTGTTCTTCGGAGCGCTGAGCGAGGAGCGTCCCGCGGACCTGCTGAAGGGCGTGAAGGTGTGGGTGTTCGGTCTGGGCGACAGCAGCTTCGCGAACTACAACGTGGCTGCGAAGAAGCTGTACAAGCGTCTGGGCGAGGTGGGTGCGGATCTGGCGCCGCTGACGCTGGGCAACGACCAGGACCCTGAGCGCTACATGACGGCGTGGGAGAGCTGGGTGCCCGCGTTCTGGGAGCAGACGGGCGTGAAGGAGGCGGAGGTGGTTGGCGTGCCCGCGAGCAGCTACATGGTGGAGAAGAAGGATCCGTCGACGCACGTGTCGCGTCGTCGCATTCTGAGTGGAGACGCGCAGCTAATTCCTCTGGTGAAGAAGGTGCGTATGACACCCGTGGACTACGAGCGCAACATCATGCACCTGCGGTTCGACCTGGAGAAGACGGACATTCGGTACGAGGTGGGCGACTCGCTGGCGATCTACCCGAAGAACACGGAGGCGCTGGTGCAGCGCTTCTGTGCGTACGTGGGCATGGAGAGCGAGACGATCGTGCAGGTGAGCAGTGCGAATGAGATGCTGGCGGAGAAGTTCCCCCGCGTGAGCACGGTGGGCAAGCTGGCTGGCGAGGTGCTGGACCTGGCGGGTCGTCCGAGCCGCAAGCTGTTCAAGACGCTGAGCTACTTCGCGGAGGGTGCGGAGAAGGAGACGCTGGCGGCGCTGAGTCGCGGTGAGGGCGAGTTGGTGGCGGAGTTCGCAGCGGAGACGGCGAGCGTGATGGACGTGCTGGAGCACTTCGCGTGCCGCATGGACCTGGCGCACCTGCTGGAGGTGATTCCTGCGATGAAGCCGCGTCTGTACTCGATCGCGTCGTCGCAGAAGACGATGCCGCAGGCGCTGGAACTGTGCATCGTGGAGAACACGTGGACGACGGCGAAGGGCGTGAAGAAGGTGGGTCTGTGCACGGGCTACTTGGACTCGCTGGACCTGTCGAACGGACCTGTGCAGGTGGCTGTGTCGGTGACGAGCGGCGCGCTGGCGATGCCGGCGGACTCGAAGGCTCCGATCCTGATGGCGGGTCTGGGCACGGGCATTGCGCCGTTCCGCGCGTTCGTGGAGGAGAAGGCGGTGCAGAAGAAGAGCGGAAAGGAGATCGGCGAGGTGGCATTCCTGATGGGACTTCGGTACCGCAGCAAGGAGTACCTGTTCAAGGAGGAGTTCGAGGAGCTGGAGAAGGAGGGCGTGATCACGTATCTGCTGCCCGCGTTCTCGCGCGACCAGGAGAAGAAGGTGTACATCCAGAACAAGATCGACGAGCATCCGAAGATTGCCTGTGAGATTCTGGTGGAGAAGAAGGGATACTTCTTCTATTGCGGACCTGCTGGCAAGGTGCCCGAGGCGATCGAGGAGAGTCTGCTGAAGGCGATCGAGATGGTGTACGAGAAGAGCAAGGAGGAGGCGATGAACGTGCTGAACGAGGTGAAGAAGGAGGGCAGATATGTGGTGGAGGCGTGGTCGTAAGAAATGGTGATATGGGTTGTTTGTTGGAATGAATGGTTGTGTTCTGGGCGTTTCATGAACCGTTAATCTCCCGTGCTTCATAAGAATTTCATAGAACAGAACACATAGGAATGTCAGAGAAGAGTAGGTAGTTGCGTAAGAAGACACTGGAGCTGACACGCCAGTTGACTTCGCCATTGTCTTGTCATTGGACGTTTTGACCCAGTGAGGATGGAAACGGGTTCTAACTGTTCCCCTTAGTTCTCGTTATTGATAACGGATCCGGTATGGTCAAGGCTGGTTTTGCTGGTGAGGACACTCCCCGCTGCGTTTTCCAGTCGATCATCGGTCGTCATAAGTCCACTACTGTCCATGTGGCTGGAGATAGCAAGGACTACTACGTGGGTGATGAGATCAACTCTCGCCGTGGTATTCTGTCCCTGAGATACCCCATCGAGCACGGAATCGTGACGAACTGGGATGATATGGAGAAGATCTGGCACCACACCTTCTACAACGAGCTGCGTGTGGCTCCCGAGGAGCACCCCGTGCTTCTGACTGAGGCTCCCCTGAACCCCAAGGCCAACCGTGAGCGCATGACTCAGATCATGTTCGAGACGTTCAACGTGCCTGCGATGTATATTCAGATTCAGGCTGTGCTTGCCCTGTACGCTGCCGGAAGAACGACTGGTTGTGTTCTGGATTCGGGTGATGGTGTGTCCCATACGGTTCCTATTTTCGAGGGTTACACTCTGCCTCATGCTGTCATGCGTATGGATCTGGCTGGTCGTGATCTGACCGAGACCATGCAGACGATGCTGACGGAGCGTGGACTGACGCTGACGTCTTCTTCTGAGAAGGAGATTGCCCGTGACATTAAGGAGAAGCTGTGCTACGTGGCTCTGGACTTCGACAAGGAGCTCAAGGATTCTCAGAAGAGCAGCAAGCTGGAGAAGGATTACGAGATGCCCGACGGTCACGTCATTCAGGTGAACAGCGAGCGCTTCCGCGTCCCTGAGGTTCTGTTCAACCCTGGTCTCATTGGTCGTGAGCTTTCTTGCAACGGTATTCACGACGCCGTGTACAAGACCATCTCGAAGTGCGATGTGGATCTGCGTCGCGACCTGTTCGACAGCATCGTTCTGTCTGGAGGTACCACCTTCTTCCCTGGTCTGGACACTCGTATGCAGAAGGAGCTGACGGCTCTGGCTGCTAACGGTGTGAGAGTGCGCATCATTGCCTCTCCTGAGCGCAAGTACATGGTGTGGATTGGTGGTGGTCAGCTGGCTCAGCTTTCTTCCTTCCAGGACATGTGGATCACGAAGGAGGAGTACGAGGAGTCCGGTGCCGAGATTGTGCATAGAAAGTGCGTGTCTTAAGTAGAATCATATGTTTCTTTCATAACCTCTTCCATGTCACTCAATCATCCTCTTGCACAATCAGCTACCATCCTCTGCAATTCTGTCGATATTCTCGTGTCTTCTTGTAACTCCATGGCACCTCATACTGTTCAAGTATCCTTTCTGTTATCCAATACCATTCTAGATTGATACACAAACTTCAATATTCAATTCTTTCAAAACCACTCAGTATCTACTCGACACTCAACTCACTCCTCTTCATATTGAATCGAAAGAAGATGCGTATTCCTATATTCCTCGATGTATTGATGAGAGTGAGAGTATAGTTGTTGGTTGATGGTTAGTTCGTAATCGATTTCGTGATATGGAGAAAGAGAAGGAAGGAATCGAGAATGAACGAAAACGATTATCAATGGAAACAGGTGATAGTGTGAGTGAGAGTATGAAGAATGAAGAAGTATGAATGAGTGTATGAATGAAATGTAGAATGGTCATAAAGAGCGAATGAATGAATTGAATAAAGAGAAGGAAGAGAAAGAAGAAGAAGTGCGTGTGTTGAATGAAGAAGTGAAAGAACGCAGTAACCATGTGAATGATTTGAATAAGAATGGATCAATGAATCTGAATGGATTGAATGAAGCGAGTGTATTGAATGAAGAAGAACGAGGCGAGCGTTTGATGAAAGAAATGTGTTCATTACGTGTATGAAATGAGAAAGAGAGAATGATGAATAGGAAGAATTAAGTCGAGAGTATGATATGAAAGAAACATCGAAAAGTAATGAAGGAGTATCACGCATGGTATTAGAAGAAACGAATGGACAATTGAAACGAAGTGAGAATCGTATAATAGAATTGAGAGAACGAATAAAAGAATTAAGTGTGAATGCGAATGAGAATGAAGAGAGTATGAATATGGAAGAATTGAGAAAGAAGATGGATGATAAGAAGTCAGAAGAGACGAAGGTGTTACGTCGTTTGTATTTACTATTGAAACAATTAAAGAATTCGTTGAAATCAGAATGTATGATTCGCGTATGTGAAGTATTATGTCAGAATGGTAGTGTTGATATAAGTGAGGAATGTGTGGAGCGTTTATCTCCATTTCACAATGAAATGATATATGGTTTGTTATTGGATTATGTGAAATGTGTTGTTTGTTTCATAGTAAAGTAGTGTGATGTGGAAGTATATTCGATTTCCTAATCAAACAATGGCATTACTATCACGTGATGTGAAGGACTTCCGTAGTGAAGGTAATTGAGTGTGTATGAGAAGGATGATGAATAGGTCCTTACATCTTTCGTGTATCAAAATCAATGTCGAAATTAGATATTGGTGAGTATTTGAATAAGATCTATGGTGTTCGTGTAACTCGAGTGAATACATCGAATGTATTAGGTATGATGAATGAAAGAATAGTAAATAAATAGGAAAGGGATATCGTTATGGTCGTTCAAGTACACTGAAGGAAAGTGACTGGAAGAAGGCATATGTGTATATTGACCCGACATACAATTCAAATGGAAGAGAAAGTACAACAAAAGAAGTAGTAGAAGAGTTGAAGAAGAACTAAGGTGAAAAGGATGTTGTATTTGATAAGAAACAAATTTCTATCACTTGCTGATTCCATTGATACCAAGTTTACTTGTGAGCAGGAGCCTCGCTTCCCTCCTGGAAACCATTCTTGAAGCGACGAGTCATCGTCTTCAAGTACTTCATACGACCCGTTCCCTGACCACGACGACGAGAACTCTTCAAAGCCCAATTGTCTATACACTTATTCATTTCATATTCAATACATACAATGTCTCATCTTGGCATCAGGATATCCACAAGAACCACAACGACCCTTCTGGATATGGAACGCACGACGATTGCATCTTCTGCAAATCGTGTGAGTCTTTGTGTGCTTCTTACCGAAAGAGGAAGTACCCTTCGTCTACAAGCTTGTTACTCTACTATTCTACAAACACACACTATTCTCTATTCAATCATTTCAAATCATTCATTTCATTCAATAGAATTAAAGAACATACCATTCTCTACTTTGGAATACAGCAATAGTATGATGAAACCAGAAAGGAGAGATGTTGAGTGGTTGAGTGATGATTGGTAATCAAAAGGGATGATAACTGTTGGGTAGTATTGAATGAAAAGGAAATGAATGGAATGAATGAGCGAAGAAAATGAATAGTGTGAAGGAAATTGGTTTGTGTAAATGAACAGGATTAGAGAGAGAGGAGATTGGACTTCAGCTTCTGTAACTCGGCTTCTAAACAATGTATTCAATCCATCTCTGCTCACCTGTTACGCGAACACCCATGACGCTCACATCAACAACAGTATCGTTCTTCTTCTCCTTAGTCTTGACGCGAATGAGATGAGGAGCATTCCCCAAAATAGAACTCTGAAACAGCAGTTGGATGACAGGCAAAATGGAACCGCTCAATACAATAACAGTTCTACGTCCTTTGGTCACCTCTCCCGATTCATCTCTCTGTAGGATATCATCCCATTTCTTCCGTGCTTCATCATCGGATACTCTTTTGTAGAGTGTGCAAATATCACGGAACTGACAAGCAACGCTCATGTCTCCAAAGAGTGGAGTGGTGACGTTCATCCAAGTGGAGTCTCCAATCGAGTCAAAAATGTTCAGAGGTGAAACGTGTATTATACTGGCAGAGTAGGTATAGAAACGTCTAGTGATAATAAATTGTCTTTGGGGAATACCCCTTCACACTCCGCTTATTCGCTTTCTCGAAGGGCTGTCTTCGATCAATTGGAATTGATGTGACAATCAAGGACTTGTTTCCACACTTCAACACCTCTCTTTGAATATCCTGATGAACGACATCATCTGAAAGTGATCATTCGTCTCATTCTGTACCATTGATTTCGGGAATGCTGTGATAACAACAACCCGACTTGTAGAGTTCCGTGCTGACATGAGTTATGTAATCCTTGTAGTATCCTATCAGAACGTTCTGCAATAGAATGACACCTCCATAGAGTCGCCTCAGCACCTGGGAGCGAGAGGACATCTCTTGTTGACTATGAAATCCCAACGACATGAGACTCTCTTTCAGCAGGTTCAGTCGAGCACATCCATGACCACCGATGTAGCTCTTGTACATAGGTACTTCACTGGAGGGGAGAGAAGACTGGGTAATGTAAACGTCCGGATCGGGTATCTCCTTCGTGGAAGGGGGATTGTATATCGTTTCCACCATTCTAGACCACGCAAGACGACTAATCTGAGGATCACATTCTGTATCCAAAAACCATGGTAAAGTGGAACAAAGGTTGCATTCTACACCGCCGATCGCTTTTAGCTCATCATACAGAGTACGTCCGTAGAAATCCTGTACTGGATGGGTTGCCAGAATGTGGATTGAACCAGTCTTACGACCCTTGCATAACCACTGAGCATACATCTTCGCAGTCTCTGTATCCTCGTCGGGTGTAGTAAAAATAATGTCAACGACGACCTACCGTTAACGGGATACGATAAGGCTACATCTTCGGGCACTTCCAGCTGAGGTAGAAGAAAACGAGAAGTCTCGGACAACAGCAACACGCGCTTCTTTCCAGTCTTGAATGTATCCCATTCCATCTGATTCACTCGGTCCAAATCCTCGGGTGTATCTCCTCGTTTCTCTATATAGTAATAGTCCTTGTTATGATAGCCGGAGCGTTCAGATGATGATGGAGAATCGCCATGCTCCTGAGTTGTTTTGTTTCCAATCTCTGCATGGTGCTTCTTGATCCGAATACGTCGCTCTGACACTTCTGCTGTAGGCATTCGACGATCCTCATTCAGGAGGACATCCAAAGGCGACACCGGCATTTTGACAGATTGCAAGGTGTGAATGAGATCCTCTTTCCACGCGTGAAGACTCTCCTCATGCTGATGTTTGACACGACTGACTGTAAGATGCGTCACCTCGGAAAGACCAAGCCAGTTCTTCCCTGGAATCTTCCCCGAAGCAATAACTGCTTTGGTTTCTTCCTTCATGACACTACTCCTGGTGACTTCAGGAAAGGCATTTATCAAATGGTAAAGGATGTAGCGAAGCTCTGCAGCGTACTGAATTCCGTACATGAACTCTTCCATAAACGATTGCGAATATGTTTACTTGAGTCCTTCAAATAGGAACCACAAGGCGAGTTCAGACCCTGGGATGGATCGATTGGAGTTTCGTACGACGAATAGAACGGGAATAGAGAAGAGCGCATATCGTCATACATCGAACTGATAACAATAATGAGCCGGTGATTTGATGGAAGTAGTGATTCCTTCAGGGTGCGAATAGTTGAATACTAGTTGTAATACAAGGGTTTTGGTACCTTCGACGTCAAGCTCATCATCCACCAAAAGAGCGAATAATGTAACCAGTAATACCTCCAGATGCACGAATACGGAATTGGCTTAACGGTAAACAAATCACTCTGTGGTACATGACTCATATTGAAGAGTTCTGCGTCGGATAGCTTATCCGGAGCAACCACCGTGTCAACATAGTGCTCTCTTATCACCATAGCCTTCTTGAAGTGGATGAAAACAGTGTTCCACATGCTCATGGCTGCTTGGTATCTACAGTTTGAAGCATTATTGATAACCAACAATTCACTCATGTCCTGAACCAGCTCCACATTGTGAAGAAAAAGTTGCTGACCGGAAAGACCAAGAGATGTATGGAGGAAATAACTATTCTCCTCGAGCTGCCATGTAGTCACTGCGAAGGACGCGTCCAAGTCATGAAGCAAATCGCTTTCAATCGACGAAAAGGTGGAGGAAGGAAGAGCAAAAGGGAATCGAATCATACTGCGGAAGTCCCAAGTCGATAGACGAGACGATGGCAGTGTATATACAACATACGCCTCTCTGAAAAGCTGCTGAATATCGACCACATGTTGTAGCAACTACATTCGTAGGAATAGGAAATGCGAACCTCTTCATTCTGCTTTGATGTCAGCTCAAAGGAGTACTGGAAGTTGTCGATAATCAATAGACCCAAATCGGTTGCCTTAATCGAATCACGGATATGACTAGAACTCACAAGAACAATTCGATCCACGCCTTTCAACAGACTGATTTCCAACTGGAGAGGTGAATGCAGAATAGGGAATGATATACACCCCATCTAGTACTGAATGACTGGAATGATCGTCTCCCTTTGGAAGACTGCTCGGATACTCCGTAACCTATATTACAGCAAAAGCCAATACACACTGGAACAGACACCATGGAGGTCTGAAAGTATACCATAAGCACTTGAGCAAGTCTGGGACGCGAGGAAAGAACAACAATATGTTTCTTCCCCCTAGTCGTGAAATGCAATGATTACTGTTACAATGTCATCATTTGAGAAATGAGCACCGCAAGGATTCGGTATCTCCCTTCCATTTCGTTGTTTCCGAGAATGCAGGAATGCTCAGGACGCGTCTTCAAGCACCCAAGCAGTTTCAAGTACACATTGTATTCGTTTGAATCTAGGAGAGAAATTGGTGACTGGGGAGAATTCTCAGAAGGCGACTGATTGTATCTACACTGAAAGAGAGCAAAATAACCTACAGAGACTCCAGATACATGACACCGTTTCTTTCTACGATTTTCCTTTCCAACTCCACGAGAGTCTCGCCAAAAGCAGAATCACGAATGCCTATGATTCATGGAAACACAGCAGCAACTACAACCAATCGAAGGAGGGAGGAGACTTGCTTGGTCATCCCCGAGAGGAACAACAAAAGAAGAAAACGAACGGGTACAAATACTCCTCAGTGGATCGCTACGATCTGGGATGCACCTCTCCTTAAGGTTTGGGGGAATGACAGCGAACGTAGTCATGTTGGGATAAACACCCGTATCATCCGGAGTTGTTAGAAGACTATACAGTCCTTTCTTGGTACTCTTCGATGCGGATGTGGATTTGGACTTCGGAGGTGATTCCACTTGCGTAGGTGGCTCTTTCCGCTTTCTTGTTGCTTCAATGGCCTTTTGTTTCTGCCGAGCGTTGCTGGCAATAGGCACGGAAGCTTGCTTCTTTGCAGATGGCTTTGAAGACACGCCACTTGGAGATGCTGGCAGAGACGTGTTCGGTGCCTGCTAGGATTAACCACAATAGGTTCGCCTCTTACCGTCTTAGTACTATCTGCATTTGATATAACACTCGCTTTAGCAGGAACAGCCGTCTGCTCTGGAGTAGCCCTTATTGATGAAGGAGATGGTGGGGGTTGCATTGGAGTCTGACTGGATGATGGGATGGCAGGTTGCATGGGAGGTTGATTAGAAGGCCGAATAGACAACTTTGAAGGTGGAGTGAATTGAGACTGATTCAAAGGAACCTTTGCAACGCGATAAGACGAAGCCTCGTTATGGCAAGACACAATATTCTCAGTAGTACTAGGCACAACTGTTCTTGATACCAGGAACGGTTGAGATGGTACAAGACGATTGCTATTCACCGACAGTACAGGAGAAACAATCTGATAACACGGTTGAGTTGACAGGTTGGGCTGATAGCCTGTAATCGATTGCAGAGGCATAACACCAACAGGTAAAGAGATGTCGGTACCATGACTCAGCTGTTGGACTTGAGGTGATATAGGAATAGAAGGTTGGAGAAGCACTTGGCGAAGCTCATCGAGACTCCTGTCCAGGTTCCTTGCTTGTGAAAGCAAATCGACCAATGTGCTGTGTACAGAATCGATAGTACTAATGATGTCGGCATAGTTCCCACTACTTTGTGATAGCAATGCCTTCTTCTCCTTCAATCGACCGATATAGGTGTTGCCACAGTCATATATGTTATTTCCTATGGTGAGCATTATGTTGATAGCAGACATATAGTTTTTCGCCAAGTCACACTTTGCATTCTTCAGCATTTGCGATAGAACGTCAATAGCATTCTCTGTAAACACACGCTGATTTGTCATCTCGTCGATGATTTGCGAATACTGCTGAAGAGAATGGGTAAGAGTCAGACTCAGATGAACTGGATTAATGGTTTGAACAAGCATGGGTACTTGGCAGAGTTGATACGTGGCATTTCGACTGTACTCATTCATTCCAGCATCCTTATTTACGACCATCTTTGATGGGTTACTCGTTGCAGAACCTATAATTCAAGCAGTCCTCTGCGGATTTACACTGCAGACCAAGCTTATCAAGCTCTACGAAATCGCTCGGTGATGTAACACCGTAGATACAACCTCTGTGAACAAAAGACTGGCCATACAGGATCTACGCTCAAGAGAAATGAGAACACGTACCTTTGAAGGAATGAATACATCCGTTCCGTTGGGATCACAATGAAAGAAGCATAACAAACGAGGGAAATTCACCGAGTTGTAGCGAGTAAACCAGTCTTGTTTACTCAAAGAATCCGGAAAAGAACATATCGAAATCCCATTCACGGCAACAATAATATCATTGACAGAAATAACGTTCATACATGGATCTGTACTGCTGACATGACTCACAATCATTGAAAGTACTCTGTCTACCCTTAAAACCCATCTCCACGTCCAACTTCGACTACTCGTTCCCGGATAACATAAACAACGACGATTCATAGAGAGAGCAAGCTTATCATCCTCCCGATGCAAAATGACATTATAAAACATCCCCTTTTCCGATACTACCATATTATCGGTGTTCATTTTCGGCAGACCGCTAACGAACTGGGTTTATCTTTTGCTTAGCGGAATAGGAGAGTCCATTTTAGGGACCGTCAATCGCTAAAGTCCCCAATTATTGCCATCGTTATACCTCATTCAATCTCTCCATAGAATCACCTATGAAGGAAGCAAAACCACTGGCCGCCGTCGGCTTTACGGGAATCAAGGATGTATCGGGTATTGCGATATGTGACGATGTAGGTTGTTGAAACAAGCAATGCCGTGGAGCACTACTTGGACAACCTGGAAGAGAACGTGAAGGTGAATATTTTATCTCACGTTTGTTCGTTGGGATGTGATTAGCGTATAGTCGGACGAGCAAGTGGTATTTGAGCTTGTCGGTGTGGATGCATCCATTGCCAACGCGATTCGCAGAGTCCTGATTGCCGAGGTTCCCACAATGGCCATCAGCACCGTGTTTATGAACGACAACACGTCGGTGATGCAGGTATCGCATTTGCAAATCCTTTCAATACTAGGACGAAGTGCTGTGCCATCGTCTGGGTTTGATTCCAATCAAGGCGGATCCCGATAACTTTGACGCGATGCCAGAAGCCGGAGAGAACGGCCGCAACCGCAGCGACTTCACAGACCGGAACTCGCTCAAGTTCTCGCTGAAGGTGGCATGTCCGAGTCTGGCGGAGCTCCAGCGCATGTCGGAAAACAAAAAGGTGGAGTACCTGACGGTGTACTCGAAGAGTCTGGAGTTGCAGAGAGTGGGCAAGCAAGAGGAGCTTCCCGAGGGTTCCATCGGTCTGGTCAATGACGACATCATTCTGATCAAGCTGGCTCCCGGACAGGTTTCGCTGAACCGAGAGACTCATCGATAGAAAGTGGATCTGGAGTGCTATGCGACGAAGGGCATCGGCGAGAATCACGCCAAGTGGTAGGTGTGGGGAAGGGAATCGAGGACAGGTCTCCCGTGTGCACGGCAGCCTACCGCATGCGTCCGCAGATCACGTTCCCGAAGAAGGTGGTGGGAGAGGACGCCGAGCGTATCTGCAAGACGTGCCCGATGGGCGTGTTCGACATTGAGGATTTGGACGGCGAGAAGACACTGAAGGTGGCGCGCGATCTGAATTGCACGTAGGAGAGGCGGAGGAGGGTGAGGAGCAGAATGTGTCGTGAGTGCATTCGTCTTCCGGAGAATCGCGACAAGGTGTCGTTGAATGTGATTCGCAACGACTTCATCTTCTCAGTGGAATCGACAGGTTGTTACTCGGCGGAGACGTTGCTGCCTCGCGTATGGGTATAGAATATCCGGTGAACTGTAGGCGCTGCGCGTTCTGAAGGAGAAGTGCGAGACGATCATCAAGGAGGTGGAGGCGATCGAGACGGGCGGCATGGGAATGGAAGTGGAGAACGAAGGAGGCGAGATGGATGTGGAGGAGGAGGAAGAGTAATCAGTTCTTTTATGTGGGTTGTGTGTTGAAAAGAAAAAAGCGACAGCTGCAGGATTCGAACTTGCGCGGGCAGAGCCCAACAGATTTCGAGTCTGTCTCCTTAACCACTCGGACAAACTGTCTTGGAGGATTTCTCTGATCCTTGATCCTTCAAACATGTAGCGCCACTCCTTTTGAATTCAATACTGCTCTCTCTGCTGCGTTCCCATGTCCAAAAAGGTGAGCGCTCTTCTGGAACGCGTTGCTGGAGACAACTGCATCGCCGCCGTGCTTTCCATCTTGGCGGATGACATGAACCCGTCGAATTCGTTCAGTCTCAAAGAGACGATGCAGAGCATGACGCGGAAAGTTGCTGTTTGCAGAGTGGATTATCTGTAGCAATGTGAACAGTTTTGGAGTTGCATCTACAAGTGTGTCGACGAGATCTATCGTCAAGATGGGGATCTTAACGATGGAACGAATCCCATCGATTCCAGATTGTGTAGGGAGTTTGGTTGGGGAAACACGCTAGTCAATGAGCGAGAACTTGAGTTTTTCGACGCAATTCAACAAGTGCTGCAGATCGTCATTGATGTGGGGAAATGAACCGTTCCATATTGTAGAACGATATCTCTGGATGTCCCTCGATGGACAAGGTGCTTGAGTCAATGCATCGTCTCTTCTTCTCTCTGACGGAGGAGACGCAGGAAAACTACTGCAAGCTGTTCGAGAAGATCTGGACGTCCGGAATGGATTTCCGTGAAGTGTACACGCCCAACATGTGTACCTACTTGATGACAAGAATGATGCGTCTCGGTCGTTCCTTCGGGTCCTACATGAATCGCCTGTAGAGGACGTGCGGGAGATACGATCTAGAAATGCGGTTCGTGAGAGCTTCAAACTCATCGACTTTTCCTCGGATCATTCGGACACGCTGAAGGCGCTGATTCTCCGTTCGGTCGCCATTCCCCAAGTCATCAACCACACCCACGGAAAGAGACTCCTCTCGATGTAGAACAGAAGGAAGCGTGTCACCTAGATTTCTGACGCTGGGTCCTTCCTTCCCCACAGAGTGTTTTGTCGTGCTGAAGGAGTCGATTCTCTCCTTCTCTCCATCGGTGATTCGGAAATGGGGCGAGATTTTGATGACCAGCGACCTCGCCTGCGAGAACGAAGAGTCTTTGTTGGCAGTAAAAGTCATCGATAGAACGCGTAATCACCTCGAGAAGGAGGTGGTCCAGGAGTGCATGAACATCAGCGTGCACGCGAGCAACCAGCGCGTGTTTCTGGCGACGAAGACCCTTCTTGGCAGTTTCGTCCACTATCGCAAGAACAAGGATCTGTGGAACCGACTGTCAGAGCTTTACGAGCCCGTTCTCTTCCGCTCGCTGTCGGTGGCGAATGCGCATGTTCGTCGCCACGCGGTGATTCTATTCACGGACTGCTTTCCCTTGGGCTCGAGCGAGAGTCGCGAGACCTACTCCATCGAGGAGCAATTCAAAGCCATTCTCGTAGGGAATCGAGCAGAGTGACACGAAGGTTCTCTGCGATGACGAGTGTCCGGAGGTGCGTTCGGCGGCAGTTGCGGGCGTGCTCCATCTCATCGGTAGGCACGGAAGAGGATTCTCATCCAGCAAACTACTACGAACTACTGCCGGTGTCGGTGACGTCGATGATCTTCGACCACTTCACACAGCATCTCCTCTACGACGGACAGGTAGAAGTGCGCGAGTGTTGCCTTCGTGTATGAGTTGATTGCTTTCTCTTCCTCAGGGATTCATGGAGGTGTTGGAGAATCGCGTGGCGTATGGAGAGCTATTCCCGCGTATCTATCGGATCTGGACCTTCCTCTACGACAAGAGTCTTCGCGTGCGTCGCATCTTCCTCCAGCTGCTGGTGAAATTGCAGAACATCAAATCTTTTGACATGAACCGCTTCCTCGTCCTCGACGACTTTTTGCAGATGATGGTCTACGACCGTCGCTGCAATCCCACAAACAGCATCAACAAACTCTACGTCAAGTTTTTGTATCCCCTCTTCTGGCAGGAGGTGGTAATAGGAGAAGCGAGTGAATGGTAGAGTGACAATGCTCGCGTGGTCACGCGTATCCACAACTTCCTCGTGAAGGATTCCGATGCCTGTGCCGTCTTCATGGAACAGAGCGCTCGAGCGGCAGGCGTGGATGCGACGCTCAAGCTCACTCGTCTCGTCCTCATTTCCCTCTTCCTGTGTTACAACGGAGCTGTTGGAGAGGTTGGTTTTCTGAACCCTAGTTGTCTATGCCGAAGGGCAAGTCTTCCAAGGCACAGAAGGAGACTCCTTCCAAGTCGGGAAGTCGGAAACGCACTGCAGACCAGATCAGCGAGGGAGAAACGACGGAAGAGTCTCCGGACAGTTTCGAGACGAACGTGATTCCAGCGAGCGACCCTCTCTTCCAAGGCTCTCTTCTTCATCTGATTTCCGTGATGCTCCACCAACTCCGTCGCACCTGCTCTTCGGGAGAACTGGAAGAGGGAAGTGAGTATCTGCTCACTGATCTCAATGTGGGAATCGGTTATCTCTCTCAGAATAGAATGAGCGATTGGAGAGGATGTACACTCACAGTCTGGAGATCCACGCAGAAGACGACTTTTTGTCCTTCCTCTCCTTCTTCAGTTTTGCGCAAATCGAGCGTGTGAGCCCCGTCGCTTTCTTTCCGTGAGGTGATTCGTAGCAATTCACATCATTGCTGCTCTCACACAGTCAGCAGCTTTTGGGACACCATCTGGCACTGTTCATGCAGCTCATCTACCGCTGGGACATCGGCTCACAGATCCTGGACGCCGCTCTCCAGCAGATCAAACAGTTCCTCGCCGATCCGGGAGAGCTGGAGAAGGAGGAAAATGTCAGCATGTGCGTTGCAGTGAAACGACGCAAGGTGGAGCCATCGAAGAAGAGGTCCAAGAAACGGTCCAAGAAGAGCGAGGAGACGGAGGTGACGACGGAGCTACGTGTGTCGTTGACGCAGAGTCTGGCAGTTCTCCAAGCCATCATGAACGACTCGATTCGCCAGTCGGCGGCGTACATGCCTGACGTGCTCGTTCGGATCCAGTCGGTGTTGAGCCCCGTCTTCAAGTCACTGGAGGCGTATGCGTTTTCTCAAGAGACGGCGAGTTCACCTGCTTCCAATGTGCTCCAGACCTTCTTCGGACTCATCTCTCTCCTCCTTCAGACAGACACCTATCTGTCGGTGTCCTCTCTCTTGGAAGCGAACACGGATCCCGCTCAGAACGTCAAATTGGGAGCGATTCCATCCAGTATGCAGGAGCTGCGCCAGTTGTTGTCGAAGCAACTTCTCACCTTCACTCCTCTCGGTAGTGGTTTGTATGAAGAATCATCGATAGGTCACTTCCAACTCTCCTTGCTTCACCTGCTGTTCAGTTACGGTCAGAAGGGAGCTTCGATGCTCCTGTTGGACGACGAGGTTCCAATGAGTGCATTCTCTGAGATCTAGTTCACGGAGTCCTGCTTCACGCTCCTCCGCAGCACGATGTTGAGTCTGTTCGTGGAGGACGTTCATGTTCTCCATGCGCGTCTGGTGGAGCATCGGGAGCTGGAGGAGGAAGATCCCGAGGCGAAAACGATGCGACTCTTCATGACCGACCAGATCCTTCCCGTGGCTGGAAAGTGGCTCCAGTCGCTGCGACTGATGAGTGTGTCGCTTCCTGAGCGGAAGGGAGACGACACGGTCGTTTCCCTCCTCCGCAGCATTCTGACAGTGTATCCGTTGGAAGGAGTGGCTGGAATGGAGGGAGAGCTTGTGTCGCTGCTGCGTGCATATCCTCGTGTGATGGAAGAAGTGGCGGAGAGTGAGATTCGCGAGATACGGTCGAACTTCATGGAGAAGAGCGACACGCTTCCCTCCGTTCTGAGTCTGAAGCGACTCTATGTCAAGCGACTGGACACGACTCACGACAGTCTGTTGCTTCACCTGTTGCTGCGGAACAGCACGCTTCTCAGAATCGTGATATTGAAACAACGTCGTCACTCATAGGTGTTCAAGTACCTGACAGATCGTCTTCAAGGAGGACTGCCGATCGTGGACGTGGTGACTATTCTGTCGACGCTTCTTCTGTGTGTGGAAATCTCGAAGACGCTGCGTGTCCGCGTTCCTGTGTCATGTGTGGCTCCGTTGAAGGATTTCATGAAGGACTGTGGGGAAGAGGAAAAGGGATCATTTGTAGATGAGGAGAAGTTTAAGGAGACGTTGAGTGGAGGGGAAGAGGATTCTGCGAAGGGCGTCATCCAATTCGTGTTGGATGTGGTGAAGGAGATTCAGGGGAGTGTCGATCAGCTGGGTCGTCCCAATGCGACTCAGAAGAAGAAGGGAACGAAGCGTGCTCCCAAGTTGGAAGTGATTAAGGAGGAGGAAGAAGAAATGGAGTTGGGAGAGGAGGAGGAATCGAGTGAGGAGGTGGGTGGTAGCGAAGAGTTGTCGATTCGTGAGGAGAGTGGTCACGAGAATGATAACGAGGAGAGTGGTCATGAGAATGATAACAAGGAGAATAACAAGGAAGAGAGTGATAACAATGCAAGCGACCATGACAAAACAAATACACATGAAGAACCACAACAACAAAACGATAACCTGACATCACTCCCACATGCGAATCAACAGAAGAACGACGACTCCCCTCCCAACCCTACTGAGCCTCCTACAGAAACCACACTCCCTCACCCCGTCGATTCTGACTCCGATTCCTTCTACGATGAACCCGAGTATTGTCACTCTTTGTTTCCAAAACCATCTCTTTATCTTCTACACACCTTCAATGGAAATGGAAAGTCGTTATGGGAAAGAGGGAGACGACTTGGGGGAAATGACAATCCGTATCAAAAGTAGTCAATTCTTTTCACAGATAAACGAGCAGAGTAGGAGCAACGAACGAGCGCATCCGTCAACTAACCGAAGTGTAGATGGAACACAGTGAGCTACTGGAAATGGGATACGGAGAACGAGGACTGTCCCATTTGTCTAATGCCCTTAGACGCCTGTTGTAGTGATTGTACCATTCCCGGAGATAGTTGTCCTCCAGGTGATTCTATGACCTTTCACTGATCTCCTAGTAACCGGAGTTTGCGGACATAGTTGTCACGCCCACTGCATGTCCAAGTGGCTCCAGACGCAGGAGACGTGTCCGCGTTGCCGCTCCAAGTGGATCGAGAAATATGTTGTTTGTTCAAACAAACCCACCAACTGGTAGCTCGCAACCAACCAATTACAGACGACGACCACGACGACCGTGTCCTCTGCGGGTGGAATCGGTGGGAATGGGGGTGACATCCTCAATTCTACCAATCTTCATTCCAGCACGAGCCAGAGCACGCAGAGCAGCCTGAGCACCGGGACCGGGAGAAGTGGTTCCGTTGCCTCCGGTGGCACGCAGCTTGATGTGCATGGCAGTGATGTTCAGCTCCTTGCAACGAGCAGCCACATCCTGAGCAGCAAGCATGGCAGCGTAGGGAGAAGACTCATCACGATCAGCCTTCACCTTCATTCCTCCGGTCACGCGCACAATCGTCTCACGACCCGACAGATCGGTGACGTGAATGAACGTGTCATTGAACGACGCGAAGATGTGGGTCATCACAAACACCTCCTCGCCCTCAGGGACGTTCTGGGGACCAAGCTTGATGACTTCCTTTTCCTGTCTTTCTTTCTTAGGGGCCTACATTCGATTAGAGCGCTCTCATAGAAAAACGAATCAAAAACACATCCAACCACCTCCTACCATTGGTTTAAGTTGAGTTTGGGGAGTTAAAGAACTGCCGTGAACTACTTTCTGTTGAATGGACTCATTCACGACATCGCTATTCCCGCGGAACTCAACTGCTTTCCTTTTGGACGAGGCAAACTCAGAACTGATCGGTCGGATTCCGTTTCTTTTTGTCCTTTTATATTCCACTCGACGGATTCATGAGCTCTCAAGATTATAGTCCTCGTCCGACGGCTCCGCAAGTAGGCGTGCTGTGAATCGATTCCTTCTCCAGACTTACCCAAATACTCCTTCTCGAATTCCCGGTTCCATTCCTCCTAAAGACAATGAACATTTGAAGGTGAGAATTGACCTGTTGTATGATGGAAAGGAGCTGATTCGTCCGCACATCGACTCGTACAACTTCATGCTCGATAAGGGTCTGAACCTTGCTGTTCATGACCTTTCTCCTGTGGAAGTGGGAGAATCGACTTTCTGTCATGGATAGGTGTCTACGGGAAAGGATGGTCCCACTCTTCGTATGTGGATTCAGGACGTGAAGATTGGATATCCCATTAAGGAGGATGACTCCACGGATACGCGTCTCCTTCCTCACGAGTGCAGAGAGCGTGGCATTTCGTACACGGCTCCGATGACGGTGTACCTGGCTCATCAGGTGAACAACGGCGAGGTGGTGGTGACGGAGCGCCGTGTGGGTCAGCTCCCGATCATGGTGGGATCGAACCGTTGCCATCTGAGTCGCATGACTCCCGAGGAGCGTGTGCGTTGCGGTGAGGAGGTGTACGAGCTGGGCGGCTACTTCATCTGCAACGGTCTGGAGCGTCTGATCCGTTTCCTGCAGGTGCCTCGTCGCCACGTGATCATGGCGATCGACCGTTCGTCGTTCCAGAAGCGAGGTCCCGCGTACACATCGCTGGGTTGCCAGATCAAGTGTGTGCGTGACGACCAGTCGTCAGTGACGCTGACGCTCCACTACCTGCGTGACGGTCGCTGCAACCTGCGCTGGTCGATCAAGAAGCAGGAGTTCCTGGTGCCGGTCGTGCTGATCCTGAAGGCGCTGAAAAACACCTCGGACCGCGAGATCTACGAGCAGCTGATCCGCGGCGACAACAACAACACCTTCCTCAGCGATCGACTGGAGCTGCTGCTGAAGGAGACCAAGGCGATGCATCTGTAGGTCTCGGAGTTGCTCTCTCACCGCAGGACCACGCGTGCGGAGTGTCTGGCGTATCTGGGCGCTCGCTTCCGCATCATGCTGGACGTGCCGGAGCGGATGAGCGACGTGGAGGCCGGCGAGGTGCTGCTGAACCGGTACATTCTGGTGCATCTGAAGAGCAACGAGGAGAAGTTCGTGCTGCTGCTAGAGATGATCCACAAACTCTACAGTCTGGCGAACGACGAGATCTCGCCCGACAACCCCGATAGTCTGATGTCGCACGTGGGAAAGTGGACAACCTGTGAGGCGTAGGAGATTCTGCTGGGAGGCCACTTCATGACCTACTTCCTGAAGGAGAAGCTGTGGGAGTACTTGCTGGGCATTCGCGCGGCGATGATGAAGGACATCCGCACGGACCCCACGAAGGTGGACCTCTTCGACACGGGCTACCTGAAGAAGGCGATGGAGCGCCAGGCGGACATTGGAAAGAAGGTCTACTACTTCCTGGCGACGGGAAATGTGATTAGCTCGACGGGTCTGGATCTGATGCAGGTGGCTGGTTACACGATCGTCGCCGAGAAGCTGAACCATTGGCGTTACCTCTCCCACTTCCGCTCGGTCCACCGAGGTCAGTTCTTCACCGAGATGAAGACCACGGCGCCGCGCAAGCTGTTGCCCGAGTCCTGGGGCTTCCTCTGCTGTGTGCACACACCCGATGGCGCTCCCTGCGGTCTGCTGAACCATCTGTGTGCGGGCGCGAAGATCACGACGGAGCCGGTGGCGGCGCCACAGCTGCGAGCCGCCTGCTTGAGTCTGGGAATGGCTCCTGTGTTCACGAACGACGGAGCGGCACCTCTGATCTACGGCACGCAGTACATCCCCGTCTTCTTCAACGGAGCGTTGATCGGTCGCGTGTATCGCGACGACGCGACTACCTTCTGCAACCAGCTCCGCATGTGGAAGCTGGAGAACGGTCCGATTCCCGCCTGCACGGAGATCGTGTTCATCCATCCGGAGGAGCAGACGGGCGGTCCCTCGCCCGCGGTGTATCTGAGCACCGACGCCTCGCGTCTCCAGCGCGAGGTGCGTCACCTAGGAACGGGCAAGACGGAGCTGATCGGAGCAATGGAGCAGGTGTACTTGGAGATTGCGTGCGTGGAGGAGGATATTCGCAAGGGTGAAACGACACACATCGAGTGCTCGCCTGCCAACATGCTGTCGCTGATTGCCTCGCTCACGCCCTTCTCCGACTTCAACCAGTCGCCGCGTAACATGTACCAGTGTCAGGTAGAGTCGATGAAATGTGTCGAGAGTAGATGGGAAAGCAGACGATGGGCACGCCGGGTCTGTCGTGGGTCCATCGCACGGATAACAAGTCGTACCGCATCCAGACGCCTCAGGCGCCCATTGTGCACAACCAGCTGTACCGCGACTACGAGTTCGACACGTATCCGCAGGGAATGAACAGCGTGGTGGCTGTCATCAGTTACACAGGGTGATCGTTATAGAATCACGTAACGCATAGATACGATTTGGAGGACGCCATGATTCTGAACAAGTCTTCCTTCGAGCGAGGCTTTGCGCACGCGAGCGTCTACAAGACGGAGTGTGTGGAGCTGGTGGACGAACGCAACAAGGCGACGCGCAGTCGCGTCTTCCATCGTCCTGCGAAGGAGGAGATCTCGACGAAGGTAGTCATTGGATGCGGAAATAATCAACAGGACGCGTCCGCACAGTATCTGGACGAAGATGGTCTGCCGCCCGTGGGTCTGTACGTGGAGCAGGGCGACATCGTGTACAGCGTGCTGGACCAGGACACGGGCAAGGTGACCTTCCATCGCCACGAGTCTTCAGAGCCCGCGTACGTGGAGGAGGTGCGTATTCTGGACGGCGACAAGGAGCACGGCGTCCAGAAGGTGTCGATCAAGTACCGCTACAACCGAAACCCGGTGGTGGGTGACAAGTTCTCGTCACGCCACGGACAGAAGGGTGTGTTGTCGGTGCTGTGGCCGCAGATCGACATGCCGTTCACGGGCAGCGGCATCACGCCGGACTGCATCATCAACCCGAACGCGTTCCCCTCGCGAATGACCATCGGCATGCTGATCGAGTCGATGGCCGGCAAATCGGGCGCGCTGCACGGAAAGTACATGGACGCGACGCCCTTCAAGTTCTCGGAGAAGCAACGCGCCGTGGACTACTTTGGCGAGCAGCTGACGGCGGCAGGGTTCAACTACTACGGAAGCGAGCCGCTGTACTCGGGCATCTGGGGCGACAAGCTGGAGGCGGACATCTACATCGGCGTGGTGTATTACCAGCGTCTGCGTCACATGGTGTCGGACAAGTCGCAGGTGCGTGCGACGGGACCGATCAACCAACTGACGCGTCAGCCGCTGAAGGGTCGCAAGAAGCACGGAGGCATTCGTTTCGGAGAGATGGAGAGAGATTCCATCATCGCTCACGGAGCGTCGTATCTGCTGCACGAGCGTCTGCTGAACTCGTCGGATCGTCACGCGGCGATCATCTGCGATAAGTGCGGTAGCATGTTATCGGCGACGGCGAAGCAACTGACGCAGCAGGAGGCTGCGACGATGAAGAATCGGATGCCAAAGAGTGGGGAAAGGTTGGAGGAGTGATGTGTAGTGATGTGTCATGTGTGCAAGACGAGTACATCGTGTCACGTGATTCCGATGCCGTATGTGACGCGGTATCTGGTGAATGAGTTGGCTGCGATGAACATAAAGGTTAAGTTTGATGTGGAGAAGATTGCTTGTTAAGGAGTTCGTTTATGGGTGTGTTTGTTTGGCGATTTGAACGGTAGTGGTGGATCTGGAGATTGAGGAGGGGACTCACTAGAAACCTTCGTTCCATTCTGAATGGGAAAATGCAATGATATTGATGCTTTTTTTAGTCAGGAATAAACTGAACGTCAAACCATGTCCATATCAAATGAACCAGCCGGTTTATGTGGGTATAGACATAGGCACAACGAACACGTGTGCCTATACGATAACACAGAAGGAGGTATTGGAGCAAGTGACTGATGAGAATGGAAAGACACTAATTCGTTCCGTTGTGTGCTTTTGCGAAAATGGCGAAGTGATTGTTGGAAACCGGTACGCCAGCAAAACCAGTGAGGTGGTGAAGGGGAATGTCGTGTTCAACGCGAAGCGTATCATTGGTTTAAAGTTTAACGATCCGCGTATCAAGCAGGCTGCCAAATCTTGTCAAGCGAAGGTGGTGGAAGATGCAAATGGTTTTGCTTCGTTTTGGATCCCTTCTCAGAAAAGACGAGTCTCGCCCATTGAGATTTACACGCGTATCATCAACTACGTTTGGAGTCGAATCGGTCTTCAGTTCAGAAACGTTGTGTGTGTAACAATAACGTGTCCGGCGATGTTCAAGAATGAGGAGCGCACTGCGATTATGCGTGCTATCAAGGATTCGGATATCCGGTGTCCCGTCCGCATGATCAACGAACCCTGTGCAGCCGCCATTTACTACGGTGTGAATTATCAGGACGTGAATGGTGTTTATGCAATCTATGATCTGGGAGGTGGAACGTTCGACGTGTCCCTTATTTCGGTGGAAGATGGCTCCAGATTGAAGGTACTTCATTCTGGTGGCAGTCCAGTGATTGGTGGTCAACGATTCGACGATCAGGTGATCCAATATCTTCAGAAACTGTATCATGAAGACGAAGATGATGATCTCATTGATGAGAAGCTGCAAGGAGTGAATCCAGAGTCCTATCACAATGTCCGCTTCAAACTGATGGAGAAGTGTCGGGAGGCGAAGGAATTCCTGCTGTCGGATGATATAGTGGAGATTGAGCTCAGTGATTATATGCTGATGATCAGACGACTATTCCCACCCGAGAATGAGGACTGTCTAAGCGACCCTGATGCCTACAATTTGACCATTGATCAATTGAATGACCTGATCAAGAATGATGTGTCAACGACGATCGACATCCTAAAGAAGTGTATTGAAGAAAAGGGATACTCGCTCTCTGATGTAAAGCGTATTCTGATGGTCGGAGGATCCAGTCGTCTTCGTCTTGTTCGTCAGAAACTAGAAGACACGTTCACGAAAGAGCGTATTACTTATACAGTGAATCCGGATACCGTTGTTGCGCAAGGTGCGGCACAGTATTCTCTCCACAAGGAGCTGCGTGATATCACAATCGAGGACTCGACGAAGTGGGACTTTGCAACGCTCGTTAGGGATCGATATGAGCCTTTGATAAAGAAAGACACGGTGATTCCTTGCAAGGTGGAGAAGGACTACATCATTACGCGCGATCACGAAGGCTGGTTCTATGATCAGATTTATGAGGGAGATATTCAGGACCCGTCTTCCATGAAGCTGCTGAAGTATTTTGAGTCGGAAGTGACGTTGCAAGACGATCCCCTGACTGTTCGCTACACGTTTGAAGTGCCGGAAGATGGAATCCTATACTACAGTGTTGTGGAAGTCGATACTGGAAGAGTTCTCCAAGAGAGGACGATGATTCGGACTGATTGGGCTTGTTTGTTTGTAATCATTTACCCTTCGGTGTATCATTTGATTGAATAATGAGGGTATCCTCGTTGTTCTTTGCGGTGGTTATTCTCATCGTGCTTATATGGTCTCCTAGAGTACGATCTTGTTCTTCCTGTGGTAATTATAGGATTATGCAATTGGTAGTGCTGTGACGTGGAGTGTGAATCGATTTCCGGTAGTGGATCCGAATGGGTCATCATCCAAGAAGAAGCAGAGTCAACAATCTCAGGCAATATCTTCCCAGCTTGCATTCTCGTTTCCAATAGCACCTGTGGAGAATGATCCTCTTCCAACAACCCTATTGAACAGTAGTTACTATGATTCTTCTGCGCAGTCTGTACTGAATTACAAGATTACAAAGAGCACGCTCCTAGTAACATTTGCTGTGACAGTAGATACTCGAAATGCAATCGTCTTCTCTTCTCCTCATAATTAGGATACGGTTCCCACTAAAGTAAAGAACACGTTATATATGCTAGGTTTGTATGCCCAACTGTATCCCTCTCGTTGTGTTGTCTTTTCATCGTCTCCATCTGTGATTGCGTTTGCCCGTTCGTGTGGTCACACTATTGTGACGAATACTAGGTAGCTTGTTAGTGGTGTGTTTGTCCCAGGACTAACCAGTTTGGTATTCCTTTTGTCCGTCCCATTCTCGAGGTAACAAGACTGTTATTCGACAGCAGGAACATCGGTTATATCAACAGTGACATTCTCTTTTCTTCGGCTCTCTTTGACGTATTGCAGGCAATTCCTCGTTCAGTTCCAAGAATTGCTCCGATTGTAGTATTTGATGAGGAGTATGAGGTCTAGTATGAAGTTATTATGACTGTGAGGGATGTTGAAATTGGAATTTCCTTGAATGTGACCAGAGCATCTGAATTGGATACACTTGTTCAATCTCTCTATGAAAGTGGTAAGCCAAGACATGTGGACTCTTCAGTCAGCTTTCTTATGTGTGGCTATTCCATAGGACGTGTTTGTCTTTTCACGCTTGACTCCTTTCGATTCCGTTGACAATATTGTAGTTGGCAGGCAGCTACTGGATAATTGCCTGATGCGGATAATGTACAAGGCAGGAGGGGAGTTAATCAATGCGAATGAATACTGTTTGGGTGGTAACGGGGAGTGATGATTAGTTAAGGCAATTCACCAAGGTTATGATGGGTTTAGGCAGCACAATAAGGAAAACAAGGTTGTGGGAGATGACATGTATTGGAATCTCAACGCTACTAGATGGAAGTATATTATTCACCAGGGAACACCTCGCTTTAGTAATAGAGTTGTCTGTAGGTTTCTATTGGAATGTTAAGAATAGTGAATTCCAGAGGTATTTACTTTGGGTTCCTGAAACCAAGGAATGTTATTTCTAAGTCTTCTTTTCCTGTTTGTTGACAACGATTGTTTGTCATAACCGCGGTTATTTACCATTGAAGAAGAACCTCAATGTTCAGTAAATATCTAATTGTGTGAAAGGAAATAACATGAGAAGCATAATAGTGCTGATACTATGTAAGTGCGGTGTTTCTTTCGTAATGTAGGTTCGATCCTCGTGTGTGTTTGTTCGGCCACCATGAGTGATTTAAATGACTCAGAGTCTTCACAGCTAACCTCTCGTAACCGTTTGTTTTCTGGAGTTGTTTTCATGTAGTTCGAAGTGGCAGTTTCTCTTCGAGGAGAAGATGGGGAAGATCACATAAGAAATCAAAGAGTAAGCAAGGGAAAGTCACGACGGCTCATTCTTCAAGTAGGAGGTAATAGTCGTGTATTATGTAGATGAGGATGTGGAGTCTCTGAAGGAGGCTGGTGAGTCAATGAAAACGGTGATGGAGAAAGAGGAAATGAAGAAGCCCGTTAAGAAAGAGGAAGAGGCAGTAGAGGAGGAAGTGAAAAAGGTGGATGAGGGAAAGAAGGTGATGAAGGAATCTAAGACGGATGAGGAGGAAGAAGAAAGACCTAAGAAGGTTGAGAAGGAGGAGGAGGAAGAGGAAGAAGAAGAAGAGAAGCCTAAGAAGGTTGAGGAGAAGGAGGAGGAGGAAGAAGAAGAAGAGAAGCCTAAGAAGGTTGAGGATAAGGATGATGAGGAGGATGAAGAGGAAGAAGAGAAACCAAAGAAGGTTGTAAAGGAGGATGATGAAGAGGAGGAAGAAGAAGAGAAGCCTAAGAAGGTTGTAAAGAAGGAGGAGGAAGATGATGAAGAGGAAGAGGAAGAAGAGAAACCTAAGAAGACTGAGGAGAAGGAGAAGAAGGAGGAGGAGGAAGAGAAACCTAAGAAGACTGAGAAGGAGGAGGAGGAAGAGGAAGAAGAAGAAGAGAAACCTAAGAAGACTGAGGAGAAGGAGGAGGAGGAGGAAGAAGAAGAAGAGAAGCCTAAGAAGACAGTGAAGAATGATGATGAAGAGGATGAAGAGGAAGAAGAGAAATCTAAGAAGGTTGAGAAGGAGGATGATGAAGAGGATGAAGAGGAAGAAGAGAAGCCTAAGAAGACAGTGAAGGATGATGAAGAGGATGAAGAGGAAGAAGAGAAACCGAAGAAGGTTGAGGAGAAGGATGATGATGATGAAGAAGAGAAACCTAAGAAGACTGAGGATAAGGATGATGAGGAGGAAAAAGAAGAAGAGAAACCTAAGAAGGCAGTGAAGGATGATGAGGATGATGATGATGAAGAGGAAGAAGAAGAAGAGAAACCTAAGAAGGTTGAGGAGAAGGAGAAGGAGGAAGAGGAAGAAGAAGAAGAGAAGCCTAAGAAGACTGAGAAGGAGAAGGAGGAGGATGAAGAGGAAGAAGAAGAGAAACCTAAGAAGACTGAGGAGAAGGATGATGATGAGGAGGAGGATGAAGAAGAAGAGAAACCAAAGAAGGTTGAGAAGAATGAAGAGGACGAAGAGGAAGATGAGCCAAAGAAAACCGTGAAGGAGGATGAGGACAACGAAGATGATGATGAAGAAGAGAAGCCTAAGAAGGATGAGAAAACTCAAAAGAAAGAAGAGGACGAAGAAGAAGAAGAAGAGAAGCCTAAGAAGACTGAGAAGAGGGATGAGGATGAAGATGAGGAAGAAGAAGAAGAGAAGCCTAAGAAGGTTGAGGAGAAGGAGGAGGAAGATGAAGAAGAAGAGAAACCAAAGAAGACTGAGGAGAAGGATGATGATGATGATGAAGAGGAAGAAGAAGAGAAGCCTAAGAAGGTTGAGGAGAAGGAGGAGGAAGATGAAGAAGAAGAGAAACCAAAGAAGACTGAGGAGAAGGATGATGATGATGATGATGAAGAGGAAGAGAAGCCTAAGAAGACAGTGAAGGAGGAGGAGGAGGAGGAGGAAGATGAAGAGAAGCCTAAGAAGGTTGAGGAGAAGGAGGAGGAAGATGAAGAAGAAGAGAAACCTAAGAAGACTGAGAAGAAGGATGATGATAAGGATGAAGAGGAAGAAGAAAAGCCTAAGAAGGTTGAGGAGAAGGAGGAGGAGGAAGATGAAGAAGAGAAACCTAAGAAGACAGTGAAGAAGGATGATGAAGAGGAGGAAGAGGAAGAGGAAGAAGAGAAGCTTAAGAAGGATGAGAAGAAGGAGGAGGAGGAAGAGGAAGAGGAAGATGAAGAAGAGAAGCCTAAGAAGGATGATGAAGATGAGGAGGAAGAAGAAGAAGAGAAACCTAAGAAGGTTGAGGAGAAGGAGGAAGAGGAAGAAGAAGAAGAAGAGAAACCAAAGGAGGTTGAGAAGAAGGAGGATGAGGAGGAAGAGGAATCAAAGAAGGACGTAAAGGAGGATAAAGATGATGAGAAGAAGCCTAAGACTGAAAAGGACGAAGATGAAGAGGACGAAGAGGAGGAGCCTAAGAAGAATGTAAAGAAGGATAAAGATGAGGAGGATGAAGAAGAGGATACGAAGAAGGAGAACGAAGAAGATTCCAAGAAGACAGTGAAGGAGGAAGAAGAGAAGGACGACGACGATGATGAGGATGAATCGAAAGAAACAACGAAGAAGGATAACGAAGAAGAAGTGGATGCAAATACGGCTTCTACGAATACAAGAACCGATTTCTCGGATTCCCACTTGAGAAATGCGGATGCAAACCATAGTAATGTGGAGCAGAGGACATCGGAAGTCCGCAAGAATCGACGGAATATGAACTCGCAGAAGAGTAGCAGCAAGCCGTTGGCTCGAACCATCACTGTATCTATCAACACGGTTATAGTCATCGCAGTGGTCATTATTCTTCTCTTCATTGTTGTGAGCGTGAGAGGTCGTCGGTCGCGTTCTGCTCAGGATAAGTAGCCGTTTCCGTGGAGTGATGATGTGTAGCATTGCCGAGAGGAAGAAGCTCATCGACAGAATGACTTTGTCCGATTTGGATAGAGCCGATTCGATTCGAGACAACATTCCTATCATCTCTCCGGTGTCCGAACAGAGTTTTGCCCAGGAGGATCTTGATGTGTCGCCCCAGGTTGTGAAGTCAGGTCGTCGACATGGACACCGCAACCAAGATCGAAGGATGAAGGTATAGATTAGTCAATAGTCTGTTTGTTATGGGAAACAGGGAACATTCTGAAGAGTCCAAACATGGTGTCTTCAATCTCTCCCTGCTGGAGACAGGAATACAAGCTCAATCCCAAGACCTTCCGTGTATCCTTGTAGCAAATCACGCCATCGTCCCAAAGTCTCGCCGTGCTGTACAGGTAGCTTCCCTCGCGCTCGTACTTCTCCAGAATGGGTTTCTTAAACGCCTCCTCCTCCTCCGCACTCCACTTCCCCCCTACAGCTGAGTTTCTCCGTCCGACCCGACCCTTCCGCTCGATGCCCTCGCGCTTCACCGTGCTGAGCACCGTCGCCGCCTGCATTCCGCCCATCACCGAGATGCGGCTGTTCGGCAACATGTACAGAAACCGCGGCGAGAACGCGCGACCGGCCATTCCATAGTTGCCTGCGCCGTAGCTGCCGCCGAGGATGAGCGTGAGCTTGGGACAGCGCGTGGTGGAGACGGCGGTGACGAGCTTGGCGCCGTGCTTCGCGATGCCCTGTCGCTCGTACTCCGAACCCACCATGAAGCCCGTGATATTCTGAAGGAAAACCAGCGGCAACTTGCGCTGCGAACATTCCTCGATGAAGTGCACTGCTTTCAACGTCGACTCGGAAAACAGAATTCCGTTATTCGCCACGATTCCAATCGGGATGCCGAATAACGACGCGAATCCCGTCACCATGGTCGCACCGAATTCTTTCTTGAACTCCAGGAAACGCGAGCCGTCGACGATTCGCGCGATTACTTCGCGCACGTCGAAACTCCGCTTCGCGTCCCGCGGGAGAATCCCCGCCAGTTCCGAACAATCGTAGAGCGGATCCTCGCCTTCCATGCGACCCAGCGAGAGTGGCTCCGGATTCAAATTCAAATACTTCACGATGTCCCGCGCGATTTCGCAGGCTTCTGCCTCGCTTTCCGCCGTGTAATCCGTAACGCCGCTTAATCGGGAGTGAACGTCCGCGCCACCCAGATCCTGCGCACTGACCACCTCTCCCGTGGCCGCCTTCACAAGAGGAGGGCCGCCGAGGAAGATGGTTCCGTTGCCTCGCACGATGATCGATTGGTCCGACATGCAGGGGACGTAGGCTCCACCAGCAGTGCAACTGCCAAATACCTGGAGAGGAGAGAGAAAAAGGCGGTACGATGGAGATTTGGGGAATCTTCTTTGCTGACATGTTCGCTTGGTTGTAGAAGATGCGGCCGAAGTGTTCGCGGTCAGGAAACACGTCCGCCTGCATGGGGAGATTCGCACCTCCGGAATCCACTACATGAAACTAAAAACGAACACCAACCCATGTAAATGCAAGGAAGGTGGTTCTGCTCAGCAATCTCCTGCGCACGGAGATGTTTCTTCACGGTGATGGGGTAATACGTGCCGCCCTTCACCGTTGCGTCGTTCGCAACGATCATGCACGCATGGCCGTGGATTTGACCGATACCCGTGACAATGCCACCGCTTGGAACTTCCTCCTTGTACAATTCCTCACCTGCAAGGGGAGACAATTCAAGGAACGGAGATCCCACGTCCAGAATGGCTCCGATTCGCTCTCTCGGTAGCATCTTTCCTCGTTTCAGGTGTTTTGCAATTGCTTTCGCATCTCCGCCTAGAGTATCACGCAGCCCAGTAGAAGATACCTTTGGTTACCTTCTTCAGATGATTCAGATAGTCGTTCTCTAGATTTGTGTTGTATTTTTGGTTCTCCTACGATTCGGTAATACAAACAAATACTACTTTATACGAGTTTGAATAGACATTGACGCTACTGTTCAGAACGGTAGAGATGGAACGAAGCGAAGTTACGCTTGCTCTCTTTATCGCACGGGTACAGGATAGCATGATGGGAGCGATAATGTGGAGATTGGAAATCCTGCTTTTCACTTTCGATTCCACTTCGATGGGATATCCCTCTCTTCGCAAGGAATCCTCAACGCCCCAGCCATAATCACTTCCATCTAGTCGTTCCTTCAACGAATGTTCAAGGAAGTGGTTATTTCGAGTTCGCTGAGAGAGAATACAGTGAATGTGTGGGACATTCACTCGTGTACCAACATATTCGAGTTTAAGGAGAACTTTGGACGGAAGCATGGTAGGGCTATTATATACTATATATGGATTAGGGTTTGCGTTAGTCAACGCAGCCAATCGGTCAGACGACTTTGGTTTGTATCCGCAAAGTGTCTACGCTGCTCAGGTACGGAATGTGATGCAGAAGCAATGCATAGACAACAAAGCCATATGTGAATACCTGGAAGTACGGGAAAGCGGCACCCTTGTTCCGAAACGCTGTATCGGAGAAGGTAGGATATCCTCAATTTGATGATTGTAGATCACTTGTCTGTGCTCTTCCTGTGATGGAGTCTATTTGTTCGGAGGAGGTGCGTCTGGAAAGCTGTATACGTTGTTATGTGAAATTGATGATTAGATACGTTTGGTATTTGAGTTCAGGTGATTTACTTCGCGTTGTGGATGTACACTATAAGGTGGATTCCCTACTTCTCTCTGATCACTAGGCGGTCACTGTCATTCGATGTCTTCCTGACATGAGTTCGATTGTCACGGGAGGAGAGGTATTGGTTATGCTGTATCTCCAGCTATAGGACGGACTTGTCCGTCAGTGGAACATGGCCGAGATCATCGGAGGACTTGATGATGTGAATCGCTCTATCAAGCCAATCTGGACAGTTAGCGAGCATTCCCTGGCAATCACAGATCTCGCCATTCGCTCCGGAAGCAAGAACGCTCCCAATGGATGATGTGTAGTGTATCTGCTCTCCTCTAGCGCCGATAAGACGATTCGCATCTGGGACCTGATTAGTCACCGTCTGCTCAGTACGCTGTCGTCACCTCAGATAATTCAATGTGTATTCATTGCTCTCGTGCTTTTTCCGTTAGATGGTGCTTTCGCACACAGAGAATCGTTGCTTTGCAGGCGCCAATGACGGATCGATCTTCGTAATCGATTTATCGCGTCCTTTGGAATCGAGCGTTTTGATTGGCGGAGAGGACTCGGAACAAATCTCCGTGATGAAGTCGCATTCGGATGCGGTTCATTGTCTCGCAGTCTCAGGAGACGATAGTAAACTGGTTAGTGGAGGAGCGGATGGAAAGATCTTTGTATCATTTCGTGATGGAGTTAACGGAAGGTTTGGGATTGTGGAAGTCTTCAAGTTCTTCGCGAATATAAAGGAAACAACGCTTCTGCCAAGATGACAAACATCACGAATGGAGAGGGAGATGCAACGGTTGTGTTCATTGACATTATTCCATATCCCACATTATTATTTGAGAGTATTTTCTATGATAGGATGTAATGAGTAGATGAGAATTGTCTCTACCCCATCAAGAGTCTGAAGAAATACAAGACATCCGACATGATGTCGTTTGAGCCGGTGCTGACTCTCTCGGACATGCCTGGAGAAGAACCGTTGGAGATCATTCGGTTCATTGGCGGAACGAAGAATCCGGTCGTCGAACCGAAACTGGAGCCGAAGCCGGCAATGTACATGCATGAATTGAATGGGATGTTTAGGGTTGCGGCGACAGCAAACCCCGATGAGGTGACAAAACTGAGCGAGCTTGCGGGTACATTTGCGTTTCAATGGCTCATTTGTAGCAAAGTGGCAGAGTATTGCAGAGCGGTTATACATACGAGCTCTGGAATCAGAGCATACTACCAATTCGTCATAATTCGTTTAGTGTTTTGTTTGTGTCAGCATCACACTCGAGGTAGTATACGATCGAAAATGGTTATGCTTATACAGGTATACATGACAACTTGGAAAAACGAAAGAAACACCCCTTCATCGTCATTCATTCTTTTTTTATTCTGAAGATTTTGCTATGGATACCAGCTTTGATACATTGATTAGAGAACGGAGAAGTATTCGCTCGTATGATTGGGTGATCGTGTTCATGGTAGCTTCCAAAGCGATCCGGTTGACGAGGATACGATTCGACGTATCGTCGAAAAGATTAACCTCTGCCCGACTGCGGGGAATCAGCAAGTGGCTTTTTGTGTTCATGTTCATTCTTTAGTCGTATCATGTCTACGTTGTGGTAAACAGAGAGCAGATTGAGGCACTCTGTAAGAGCTCAGGACAGGGCTGGATTCAGCAGGTTGGGATTGACAAGATGGTTTCATTTGCAGGCTCCTCTTGTATTTGTATTCTGCTGCGAAATAAAGGACCATTTCTATGGACGTCGTGGACTCGATTTGTACACTATTCAGGATGCCACAATTGCAGAAACATTTGCCATTCTTGCATGTCAGGAAGAGGGACTGAGTAGGAGCGCTCCCGGTTGATCACGTATAGAATCCTGTTGGGTGGGTAGCTTCAATGAGAGTGAAGTCTCTTCTCTGCTTCGCATTCCTTCTCATTTGAGACCCATTGGAATGCTCCCCTGCGGCTACAGTGAGGCAGCTCCTCGTCACAATCGCAGCCGCAGAGACATTTCGGACACGTTCACGTGGTGTCTGTGAGTTGTTTGTTCCACACGTTCTTGTTTCCACCGTTGTTCTAACAAACAAGTCATGTCTCCACGTATGCGTAACTACGATGCTTGGGGACAAACGTGAACCCTTCTGGGACCGGTCCTAGGAACATCTCCGAAATGCGAATCCAATCATCAACCTTCCGACTCCCCAAAAGGGTCTCCAGATCCGACCGACCCACGTAGCAGCACGGGCGTTGGTTCATGGCCTGGGGTCTGTCAAGCAATCCCACGGGAACATAGCGCCAAAGAAACGACAGCCATTCCAGTAGAAAACGACGTGTTTGATCGACTCCGCGCGCGTCGGAGCCCCAGTGTTCCAAACCGTAGTGGACGTACTTTCGGACGATTTCCAGCCGTTCCCCCGCGGAAATGTCCCAAACACCTTTCAATGAGTCTGTGGGTTTGTAGTTACGATTCTCTTTGATTTCCGTGCAGATCCATGGCTTGATCAACGCACCTCGACCGATCATGATGCCATCCAGAATGCCGTCTGCGAGATGATGATAATACGTCTTTCTGTTAGTTCTATTGATATGCATACTTCCGAATCGAAAACATCTCCATTCCCGATCACTTGCAAATCGCGAGCGTGTCGCTGTAATGCGCATTCTTTCACATATCTACCGTAAGTCTCATCGAAAGCAATTACTCCCAATTCGCTTCTCGAGAGTACCGGTCGATGCGCGTTCGTCCATGGATGACAATGGCGTGGACGCGTTCTCCTTGTGCTCCCTCCACATTCTACGTCGAATTCCCTTCCATTTCCCACCTCGATTTGTGGGACGAGTCGATGCGTCATCATCGCATGATCTCCTATGCGTGTCTTTACCACAAGAGGAATCTCTTGCAGGTTGCTCAGCATCGTTTTCACGACCCGAAGCAGCCGTCCGGTTTTCATCATTAATCCCGATCCCATGCCCGCTTTCCTCAACGACTCCATGGGACATCCCGCATTCAAATCGACAAAATTCGGCATAATTTCCTGTCGCAGGAGAGAGCAAACTGCTGCCGCTTCTGTTTCGCGTCCCGCGGCAATTTGGACACCGAAACAACGTTCCGACGGATGACGACGGAGTAACGCCCACTCGGAGGAGCGGGAATCGAGGATGTTTTTGGAAAGCACCATTTCGGAACATGTGACATCGGCTCCGAACTCCACGCAGAGACGTCGGAAGGGAAGGTTGCCGAGAGTGGTGAGAGGGGCGATATATAGTTTGTTGTGGAAATCAAGGGGTTGCGGAGATGGGGAGATGATGGGACCGAGTGGTTTGAAGTTGAAGTTGTAAGTGTGTTTTCGCACAGCAACAGCCACTGTGGGACAGGCGTTGAGCTAGAAAGAAGGTGGGGAGAATGAGTACCTCAATGATGGGAATTTGTTCCGCTTTTGGCCTTTCAATCTGTGAGTAATCGGAAGGCTGCGTGTGCGACTGCGCCCAGCGACATGTGATTCCAGAGGGACAATAGCCATGATCTTCCCACACGGGACACATAGGACCAATGTCAGCAGGTTTCCGACTAAGATAAGCTGTTACATCATGTTCATATTTGCAATGAGCTCCATAGGGGCATTCCTTCCCATTGACAATGAAGTCACACTACGTGTCACTACCATCCAAGAATAAATAACGAGTTTGTCATAGGTTTTGACCTCCTTCAATTCAGTATCCCCCTTCGACCTCTTGATTCCATGTGAACAATTTGGTATTTCTACTATTGACAGATGCAAGAACAGGAACGATGGTTCTCTATTTCTTCGATAATGTATCTAGCAGTTAGCATCACTCCGATTTGATTACTCTCGCTTGATTCCAACCGTGTCAAAGAAATCTGAAGGCTTGTCGTTGGAAGAATGAGGACAGGGCTTCAACCCATCCATTTTCTGTGATCTTCTCTGGTTTTCTGCAATAATGGGTGGATGCAACGAACCATCTCTGCGACTCATCGAAACAAGGGACTCTTACGGGTCATTCTGGTCGTTCATCCAACGAGCTGAATGGTTCCAACAAACACAAAACCATTATGAACGATCAAGCACACGACAGTTATGTAACAGAATGGAAACGGTTTGAACGTACGAATCGACGACCGATTTCAAATCCCGATAAAACTCAACAACCACCGAACTCTACCCATGATTCGAATGAGACATCCAAACCTTCACCCGCTGAACAACTGAATACAATTTGCCATCAATAGTGATTTCAGGTGCATTCTTGGAGTGCTTGGCGAATTGGACCACTTCCGTCTGGAGCTGACCCTCTCGTATCTGCGAATGAAAAAGAGGCGAGAAAGGTACCAAGAACCGAATGCAGTAGTCCTTGTTTAGAATATGGAAAGGAGTCGAGATAGATGATGTCAAATACTGACGAATGGTCAGAAGCTGCTGGAGAATGGAAGAAAGGGTCTGAAGATGAGAGACTGAATGAAGAAACACAGAACAGCAGACAGCGAGTGAATTGGAAGCAAAGGTCGATAACTCCGATTGCAAAGAGCACAAAAAAGACTGAACAGACTGGACCTGGAGAAGGACGATCGGAGAGGAACTGGAGTATTGGAACACTGGCTTCTCCGATGTCGCAAACGTTGCATCGCACAGCTGCATAATCAGAAAGTCAACAACACAACGCGAATACTGTACTCATAGATCGTGGATCCAATCAAGTTGACTTCTCCAGTGAGAAGTAGTGGCATGGAATCCCAGTCCTTGAACGAGTACGGATCTTCGACACTGAGAGAGGCACTCTTTAGAACAACTCGATTCACTTTCAATCCATTCCATTCACTCTCCACAATCGGAGGAAAGCGCTACCAATCAGTTAGTTCAACCATGACTACCGTCACGAGGGATGAGTAAATGAATGGGATCGATAAGTCCACTGATGGATCCATGACGTACTGAACGCATTTCTTGACGTCACTCTACATAATGACATCAAACAACCAATTCCACTTTCATTCGAATTAGACAATCTGCAACGGCAGAGAGCGCATCGTCCATATAAAGTTTCTAGTGAGGACGAAAGAAGATGACTCACAACGGTCTTTTCCGCATCGGATTCCTCTTCCTGCTTCTTTATTTGTGCCGATTTTCGATCTCCCTCCTTTGCGCGATAGTCCATTTCCAGGACATGGAGGAGACAGTCTGCTTGTTCGTCCGTGAGATCCTTGGTTTGAAACATGATTCAACAAACAAGGAGTCGTGTCAAAAGTAATCTACAATGGACTCTCCAGAATCCGTTTCAATGCCTCCACGTCAACCGTGTAAACACCGTCGTTAGGGATATGATCCTCTGTTCGCAGAATATCGAACAGGGGGCTCTTCAGCAATTCCTACGTAACAGCTCGCTCTCGTTCCTACCTCGTACGTCATGCGCAGTCTCCAATCGATTTGCATCAATCCACTCACCACGTCCATCAGATGCGGAATCGCCTCACACCGCTTCCTCGCTTCCGCAATCACCTTATCCGTTCCTTCCCACCACGAGAATCGTTTTCGGTCCTTTTCGAACTACATGAAACGTAATCCCCATTGCCACCTGTTTCCTCATCTCCCCCATCTGTCTTCCTCTGATCCCTCCGAGCAACGCTCCCTTCACCTTCTTCCAACACTACGTCTCACACATCCTTCTTACTCACCATCGATTGCATCGCATCACCCTGTCCCTCCTGCCACCACATCACCATCTCGCGATACAGCGTCAGTGGCAACATATCTTCCTCGTCGTCACGTCGCACCGCCGACAACACGCGATGTCCATTCCAACATTCCGAACACATGCGACGAAACGCCTCTGGACACGTGCAGGAATGTAACGCCTCTTCGTAGCTACGTTTCAGAGGAGTTTCAGTATTACGGTTTCCCGATCAGCAATTGCGCGATCGCGAGACCCAACGCCCAGCAATCTCCCGCGGGACCACGCATAGGGAGGGGGTCCAAGAGGTATTCGGGAGGGGCATTTTCGAAAGTGGTGAACTGTGTCAAAAACGAGGGAAAAACTGACCTGACCGATATCGATGGCTCCTTCGACTCCGATTTCCGCAGTTCCGAAATCTCCCAGACGGAGAAGGAAGGCCGTGTCGTTGCGAAGAGGGAGAAGGAAACTCCCCCAGGGAAGTTTCAGAATGTGAGGACGCTTGGCGGGAGAAGAATCGACGAAGAAGTTTAGAAGTTTCACGTCGTAGTGAACAACGTGGCACTTTGTGTGAGGAGAGAACAACGACTACGGCGGTGTAGGCGATGAAGAGAGAAGCGCCCATCTGCATCACCAATGACACCAACTGGTCTTGCGGAAGAAGGGTTGAGCGGAGAAGCGTCTCCGCATCGCCCGCGAGCAGTTCGGTAACGAAACAGACGTACTTTCCGCACGATGGACGGAAATGAGAATTTGAGAGAGAAGAAAATGCTGAAAGGGGATGTGATGATGGTGATCCAACTGAATTTGATGGATTTGGAACTGGAGGAGACATGACCGCGTCATTTTCTGACGGAACCATGGAATTTGTATTTGGAAGGAGGGATTCCTTTGTTTCATGATCAAAAGAGTAGGAAATGGGCGCTGGCAACTGATCACATGAAAAGGCATCCACTAACCGCATGAAAAATGGGAGATTCATCTTTTCACGCACAAGCGACAGCAAAAGAAGGCATCGCAACTCCAACTGCGCCACATTTCGCAAACCCGACTCCCGCGGTTCCATAACACTAATCGCGGCAACTTCGTTTTCGCGACGACACTCAAACACGCGCTTGAAACCGCCTTCTCCCAGCTTCTTCACATAGTACCATTCGTAGTCACGTGAAAACGAAAAGATCTGTGTAATGGCCCACACATGGATCAACTCCGCTAGAAACGGATGGCATTCCTGTAGCGATGAAAGCATTGTCGTCTGCACAAACGGAAGACACCAATGAAGCAACGAAAGACGTCTCATGCACTCATGACGGCGATCTGGAGCCATCGATGGTCGCATCGACACGCGACACGTCGGCGCCACTACGTAACATTCCCGCCAAAGTCAAACTCTGTGCGACCGACTGACGACGACGGATGAGTTTCCTTCGCGAGGCCGAAAACCGCGGAAGATCGCCAACGATGGAGGTTTCACCGCGGGAGATGGAAAGGTCTTGCGACGGCGGTTCGGCGACACGCGAAACTGATGGCGAAAAAACGGTCGAATTGGCGCCATTGGCGCTTGAAAGAAACGTCGACACGTCATCGACGCTGATGTTGTAACGCCCGCTTGGATCGAAGAAATAATCCTTCCCGCGGTTCTGTTTCTGGAACTCTTCTCGACGAAGTTGGTGAAGGAGAGACTCGTCATCATCGATGATCGATGGTGATGCCAGTGGCTTCTTTGAAATGGGTGGTGAGGAGGGTGCTGATGGGAGTTTCGTTGAAGATTCGCGGAAAGAAAGACCTTGTTTGACGGCTTGTTCGACTTGAAGAATCCGAGATACCAAATCGGGTTTTTTTCCGGATACGCGAATTCCGTAACGACGACAAAGATCGGCAAGTGCGTCACGCGTTAGTTTCATTAGCTCTTCTTGACGAGTGGAGGGAGATTGCTGGAGGGGTGGAGGAAGAGACACACTTGTTTGTGATGAATCGATAACACTCGGCTGTGATGAGAGGAGAGACGACTGAGCAGTGGAGGAGTGAAAGGTGGAGTCATCGGAAGATGCGATGCGATTGGTGGCTTGAATCGCACGGCGAAGAGAGTGAAGGACAGAGCGTGGAACCACATATTTCATTTTGAGGCCCACGAAGGATTTGCGAACTCCTACTCCATCACTTCCTCCATACTACACTACCGAGTTTGAGAGCGTTCACAGAAAAGGATGCAACATGTTGCGACGACCAGGAGGCTGGAAGGTCAATTGGGATATCACCCGTGCGTTGATTCTTCTACTGAATCATCTATTACTCCCAAAATTCACAGAAACGGCGTTCTGGAGGATACCGATATCTTCGTCACTCATGGTAGCTAACACGCTTGCCATTCGCGGAAGAGGGTCTTCTTCGATCGTGACGCTTTCTGAATCCTAACGGTGTCAAAGCATTCAAAAAGAAATACATCTTCATCGGATAGGTGTACAACGTCATGATTTCGCTTGACACTACTCTTTGGAGAGGCAAACAACCTCGATAGATAAGAGGAAGATCCTGTATTCATTGATGAAGCGACAGTCGACTGGATTCGAGACGATAAGGTCGTTTTCGGTTTGACAGTCCCGACTAAGCCCCATTATCCAACACCTACAACCGCCTACACAATCGATCGCCCCGTTTATCCGGTGATTGGTCCAAGTTCATTCTGTCTCTTTCTGTTTTGTTTTCCAATCGATCGTATCACTATCACACAAAACGAAAGAATGCAATGAAAACAAACACGCGGCAAAACCATATATTACATAAATGAGATCGTACAGCTAGTTGGAAACTTGGGACGAATAGTGAGTGAGAGACAGTTGATTGTAAGGTTGGATGAAGTTGAATTCCATATACATATCATACTACACCATCATTCATTTCCACTACAACTCACCTTGTTCTGAATAATCTCCTTTGTCTTTTCTCCCTCAGGAGAGTCGAGGAGCTGGAGCAGGGGATGGGAAGGAGCTGATACACCCACATCCAACACCCATTTCACACACTCCTGATTCAGAGGAAACTCACGCACTAATTCCTTCAAGGATTCCTCTACCCATCGATCATCCCATCTACCCCTACGCACTGCAGGATTCTCACAGCAGAACGCAGAAACGATCGCCAACGCGATTTCATGCAATTTATACGAACGGTACTAGACATCCATCCATCCCACCACCCAAACATTGTAATCGAGAACGATCCGGTCGCACAGATCCATGCAACGGTAGTAGGTGTCGAACGGAATCGTTCCATCCTTGTTCAGGTAGCGAACGAAATAGAGAATCCAGTCAGCTAACGTGCCGCAGAGAAGATGCCACTCCAGAGTCTGACCATGAGTAGAAAAACAAGGAGATACGTTGATCAGCGAAAACTCTGTATTCTTCAGTTGTTCGCGGGTGCAACTCCGACCCGTCGATTGGATGATCATCTCCATGTTTACCGACACTGGCTCCTAGAGATGAAATTGTTTATATTCTCCTACACAAAGCTTCGTCGCCACCAAAACACATACCGCTCCCACCGTCTGGAACTCGTTTCGCTTCACCGATGTGTTCTGTGAATCATCCAAATAACGCTTTCGCTACTTTTGACAGGTATCGGTCCAGGAGAAGGACAGAAAGATGAAAGGTCACGCGATGGAGAGAGTAATTGTAGCACAGCTCGCACATCCAGTCCACCAGGATTGCTCGCATGCCAGTTGTGATGTACGACTGTTTTTCCATGTACGGGGAAATGGTGGCATAATGCTCAGTATCTTTCAGGTACTCCAGGTATCCTTCCAACGAGTCATAGCCCAGATACTGCTCCTCGTTCATATCAACCACCCTTGTGGGAGATACAGTCTCCTTCTTCGATCGCTTCGCCTGTGGCACCGGGGTCGCCACAATATCCATCTCCGAAGTCCGCTTCCTCGAAAACTAAAAGGGATCAGCCAATCACCAAAACAGCGCACAGAACTAGTAGGCAAATCCGTCGTTCCGCTGCTCTCCCTTCCTTCATCCATCCCAGGATCTTTCATGGCTATCTTTTCCAGTATTGACCTAGATTTGATAACGAGGGAACGGGAAAAAGCGCGCGCTTTTGAACGATGAAACGCCTTTTCCCGCCTTTTCAATCCAAATCGCGTGGCATGTACAATTCTCAAAACAAACAACAAGAATGCATTATTCACACTTGCTCTGCTTGCTGAGTAACGCCTGACATTGCGGACAACGATGACGACCTAGAGGAATAAACTCAATACGATTCTCACCCTCCTGGAGCAATTGATTCCGATATAGTACACTTTCCTTCCATTCGACTCCATGCTTGCATTTCCACCATACCATCTTGGGACTGGTTGTACTGATGTCGTTTGGTTTCAGGTCTCCGTTCTTGACAAAATCCCATTCCTTTAACAGAGTGGAATTCTGAGAAACCAGAGAACCGCCCAACACCTTGTGCTGTTTGCACAAGGGGCACGACGCGCCCTCCTTAGTTCGGTAGGCAATACTGCACTTCCAGTGATGATCGGGATTCTCCAAGCACCTCCACCAAACCTTCCCCTTGTAGTTTGGGAACACGTCCGACGGTTTCAGTTGTCCGTTACGCTCGTAATCCCACTGGGCAGCTAACGAAGGGTACAAGTGCTCTAAACTTGTTTCCTTCGTTACTGAAGACTGGCTGCAGAATGGGCATCCCTGGTGATACAGTGTTCGCTCATTTGGAGCCATGAGGTACTTGTGATTCGGATTATTCGGACACTGCCACCAAACATCACGACTTGAGTGGCAGGTCACATCCGTTGGCTTCAGATCCTTGTTCAAATCAGCAACCCATTCCTTCGCTATCTCGGGAAATCGCGTAGCTAGACTGTTTGTCACGGACACTCTCTTTCCGCAGCAAAAGAGGCAAATAACTACGTGTTACATCAAACCAACCCACTACAGTCGTTTCGTCTCTTGAAACTGCGAACCCTAGAAGCGATGTCACAGTCCCAAACATGGTCGGGGCCTTTGTTGCACACCCACTTCACGATCGTCTTGGAATCCACAAACTCACCATCGAACAAATGCTTTGAGTCGGGATGAACATGTTCATAGAGTATGGGGTACTTTGACTTGAAACCGTAGATCTTGGAAAAATAGCGTCGCAATATGTTTGCACCCATCTCCAATGATGAACCAAACCATCCAATGGGTCTCCCTAGAAACATGGGATATGATAATGAACAAACAGAGGCAAATTGTTAGGTTTGGTGAGACGATGGATCACTTGAGAGGTATGACATGGATTGCCGCAATGAAGGTGTGTCGATCACTATCGTTTTCGTTACTACGTGTCACGAACATAGCTCATTTCCTACAGAAGCGTTGTGACCTGTTCATCGACTCGGATGTTCCAATACCAAGGGGCTGACTGATCTCACAGGAGTTCTTTCGTGGAAAAGGAACGCCACTGAGCGACGTTGGTACAGTGAAAACGATAGGCACCTCTCGGTGAGGAGACTCCAAGAGAGAAGGCAACTCCGAATTATGGAGTGACTCCTTTTCTTTCATTTGCGCTAATCGAATTCGGGAAAACGCGCATTTCACAACGATATCCTTAATCTACACGAATCAAGCAAACCTCCCATTCCAACCGCCTGCTTAAACTCCTTGGAGTAGTGCTGCAGTACATCGATGTCGTTCAGAAAGGGAAGAATGGTGTTCCCCTTGTCACCGAACTCCGATTCCCATTGCTTGTCAAACGAAGCTTCCCGACTCCGCCGGCCTTGCACTACTGTATCGTCGGACGGAATCCGTGTGCCTGAATACCGGCGCTCCACCAACTATCGATTACTCTTCTCCAGAACATGTACGGATCGACCTCCTCCTAATTCCCGTTGCGGTTTGTTCGTTGGGTTGTTACGATCTGATTTGAATACTGTTCCATTTACGGTTATATCTGAACTGATGTAGGCACTAAATATGATTACCACAACCATCGAAACAACTCTTTTGACGAAACGACGGTATCGAATACATAAGGACTATCCTTTGGATGGATATATTGGAATGAGCAGTTGCCGTCACGGTAGATAACACTCATCTTTCACCAAGATACGTGTTCGCTTCAAAGTGAGCGATTTGAACTGATTTCTGGCATGTGTCATAAACTGGACCGATTTGGGAACCCAATTGCTCTCCTTTTTTGGAATGGAAGTAGAAGGATCGTTTTTTTCACATTCACTCAACAATGGACACGCTCATTGACGCATATCAAACAAGAGTATCTGTGGATCACATTGGATCATCTGTAGCTTCATGTTCTGGATGTCCAGCAATCTGAGTTAGAGGGTCTTCCTGCGAAACGGGTGGAAATGGCTTGCTACTCATGATTTGTAGTCAGTGTACTTGAAAAAGGGCGATGTGTTCTTCCTTTCGAATCGCGACACCATTCAAGATGCCATTCAGCGTATGTGACTTGCTGTGTTATACATAATAGAAAAAGCCACTGTCTACAAGAAGCGTCTGGATGAGGTAGTCAAGAAGTGACGTCATTTATGTATCTTGAATTGTTGTATGCAAACAGGAATCCAATAAAAGACAGCTTAGAAATGAGTCATGCTTTCGTCCACCTCAAACTCCTCCTCCATTCCCTCCCTCTTCTCGGAGGCGGATTGGTCCGATTCTTCCTCTCCCGACACCGGATCATTCAATCCCGACGTCTCGCTCAAGAAACGCAGCGTGTAGATGGTGCTATCGGCGAGACTCCGACACGCGTTGTAGTGCTCCAACACACACTTCTGCACCATCCGCAGCACGCTCATGTACCGTCGAGGGTTCGCTCGGAGATACTGTCCGTGGAGCTTCAGCAGCCACGTGAGCCAGCACACGTAATACTCCAAGTACGGCGTCGTCCGCGTTTCCTCGCACAGCACCTGCAGGAGTCGCGCGAGGAACAGGCGTGGAACCTCCGAGGAGACCACCTGGATCATGTCGAAGGGCACGCTCTGCAGCACGCGTCGAATGCACGCCGTCTCGTTCAAATGCAGCGCGTAGATCAGCGCGCGCGACCACTCCTCGCCCGCCAGCGCGTAGTTCACCGCGTCTGGCGTCACGTCCTCGTGCAGGTCGAATGGGTCGAACGCCAGCGACGGGTCCAACGAGAAGATCATCAGGCCCTGACTGGAGGCCGCCGCGAACAGCTCGCCCGACGGCGCGAACTTCACCGCGTTGCAGTAGATTTCCTCCCGCAGCGACCGCTTGGCGCCGTCGCCCTTCAGCGCTCCCGGAACGAGGAACTGCGGGTCCTCGCTATATATCACGTGAGAGAGAAAAAACGACTCCTCGTCAGGTAACTCGCTGGCGGCGCCCGCCTCCGTGACCTGGTTGCTGTTCAGGTGCGTGAGAACTCCCTACGCGTGAGAATGCGTCATCGTCGCCACCTCCAACGACCGGTTGTGTGTCATCGCGAACTTGCGCACCAGCGACTTCCCACGCAGCTCGTAGATGCACAGATAGGGCGAACGGCCGCCGCCGATCATAAACTCGCCATCGGCGCTGTAGCAGACGCTGCGGAAGAACTTGCCGGCCATGCTCTGCTCGGCGGTGATCACGTCGCTGCTCTTGCGCCCGCCGCTCAGGTCGCGTCGCCCGTCGATGGTTCCCTTTATCACCGCTGTCTCTCACACACACTTGTTTCCCCTACCATTGGCCGCGTCCCAGATGAAGACGCTGCCGTTGAGACAGGACGCGATCAGCTCGTCGTCGTCGCGCCGCCAGTCCAGCGAGACCACCTCGGCGGGGTGCTCGAGACTCTCCTTCAGCCCGCTGCCCAGCAGGTCCCACGTGCGCACCGTGTGGTCCCAGGAGCCCGACGCCAGCTGTGTGCCGCGCGCGTTGAAGCGGAGACAGGAGATGGGGCCCTCGTGGCCCGTCAGCGTGTCCAGCAGCCGTCCCGTGCGCAGCGACCAGATGTAGATCTCGAACGGCGCCGAGGCTCCGGCAGCGATCAGGTCGCCCGACCTAGCGATGACGAGGAGAAAGGAAGACTACGCGTCGCAGGTGACGCAGGTGAATTGAACGGGCGTCGGAGTGGTCAGCGTGCGGAAGTTACGGTAGCGAATGAGGTCGTAGGCGCGGACAGTGCCGTCGGAGGAGGCGGAGAGCAGCGCGTGGCCGCCACGGACGTAGCAGAGGTCGTTGACAGCGGCGGTGTGGTCGGCGAAGGTGACGAAGCAGAAGCCGGAGCTCACCGACCACAGCTTCACCTTCCCGTCGTCACCGCCCGTAGCCACCATGGCGCCGTCGGGCGAGAACTCCAGCGCGTTGATGCTGTAGTAGTGGCCCTGCTGCTTCAGCACGTAGGTCTCCGACTGCCACTCCCAGACGAGCAGCTGCCCCAGCGAGGCGCAGCCGAAGGCGAGCCAGTCGCCGGAGCGGTTGATGACGCAGGAGGAGACGTCGTTGCGACTAATGGAGAGGGAGTGGATGCGGGTGAAGCCGGGGAGTTCGTAGAGTGCGAAGAGGCCTGAGGAGAGTCCGAGGACGAGGAGGTGCGCGGTGGCGTTGAAGTCGCAGGAGGTGACGGTCATGCCGTGTTCCTCGAGCGAGTGGCGAGCGCTGATGCTCCAGTGTCCGTGCGTGTAGATGCTGCTGGGGAGGGTGTTGGTGGTATCATTGTTATCATTGTTGTTGTTGGTGTTGTTGTGATCACTATCATCTTCATTATCATCATTGTTATCATCATCATCGTCCTTCTCATCATCATCCTTCTCATCATCATTGTTATCATCATCTTCTTCTTCATTATCATCATCATTGTTATCATCATCATCCTTCTCATCATCATCACCCTTCTCCTTCTCCTCCTCCTCCTCATCACCCTTCACATAACCCAACTTACGGTCAATGAAACGCTGCATTCGCTCCCACGTCTCATTGTCCACCTCACTCCACTTCCACTCCAATACACCACCATCCGCACACACCGAATACACCTCCTTTCCATCACTCGAAAAGTACGCTCCCAACACACTCGAACGATGACCCGTCAACGTCACCGTGTAAAAGTCACGATAACGGTCCACCGAAAACAAACGCACGTTCATGTCCTCCGAACCCGTCACCAAATACTTCCCATCCGGACTCCAGTGAATGCATGTAATCGTGTCGAAGTGTTGACCCGTCTCTTTGAATCGCTCCAAAGGAGCGAAATGACGCTGCTCCGTCGGCGTATACCACAACTGAAACTTCCGACCAATTGCCACTGCAATCAACGAGTCGTCCGGACTAAAACAAATGTCCTGCACCGATCCCTCGAAGGAAAAACGATACAACACCACGCGACGCTTCAGATTCACAAACAACGCCTTTCCGTCCACATCCACGGCTATCATATACCGTCCATTGTTCGAAACGCAGATGCGACTCACATTCTTACGCGTTTCAAACGGGAGCGTGTAGGACGTATGGTTCACGAGATCAAACACCGATATTCGGTTTCCAACCGGAGAATACAGCACTGTCCCATCTGCCGAGTAGCAAACGTTACCGCATTTGTAAACCGTTCCGCACAAATTGGAAAACTTATACGAAAACTTCATCCTACTCAGCTTCCTGTCGTTTCCAAACAACACTCACATTCCAGGCGCCGCCACTTTTTCAAAATAACCGCTTTCTCCGATTTCACTCGGATTCTCTCATCTATTCTGTCTCTTTGAAGCAATTTCAATCGCAGGTGAAGAAGAACTTCCCATACGCTTCATATCCTCCTTTCTTCCTTCATCACCTCTTACTCTTTTCTATTCCCTATCCACATCCTCTCATCCTTCTATACTCAATCCTATCCTTTCGTACGGATTCTATGACCCATTCTATCAGTTATCTATCACTTTCTTCACATTTCCTTTCTTGACCCTCCTGTATCCAACTATCACCTGATAAGTGAAATCAAACGATCCAATCCGTTCCTCCCATGTTCAGTGGTTCCATTTCCGCTTGATAATCAATCTATTCTGATTCTCCCAAATCCAACATTTCTAAGCAATTGAAAGGGTCGAAAACCAACTCTATCTGTCTTTGCATATTCAATAACTGATGGAACGAACCTATCGATACGATCGGTCCGGTCTGGTTCGTGATGGCTATACAGTGTCCACGAGACACATTGGTGCATCGAACCGAGAATGGAGAGTCAATTCAGCTGCGTTAAACAGAAACAGAGTTATGAAAAGAAGAACACGACCTGTGTTTTGCCGCTTGATCTTTGTTGTTATGTTCATTGTTTGTGTGCTTGTCGCTGCGATTATCATCGTTCTGGTCAATCGAAACAATCATCCTTCGGATGATCCCCTTGTATGTTCTCCCGGGATGTCGGGAGAGAAATGCGACAGCACTTCCTTCATTGGGTCCTTTGTGTGGTCAGGTGGCTCGCTCTACCGTCTGGGAGACGGTAACTTCTACTCCAAGGGCATTGCTTTCCGTCTGTATGCCCCCAACGCCACAGCGGTCAATGTAATCGCCTCTGTACCTGGAGGCATGGAATCGGAGTACGCGATGACGTGAGAGTAGTCACGATGGATGATGAATAGAAAACAGAGCAACGGTTTCTGGTTCTGTAACATTGGAGGACTCGGTCACATGGCTGAATACGCCTACCGCATCAAGCACAACAAGGGATCCTTCATCCACCTCCTCCAGAACGGCAAATATCTGTCGGTCCCCTCCTTTCCCCTCACCCCAGAGACTACCTCTCCAACAAGAAGTGGCGCAACGTCGAGGGCGACTATTCCATTTCAGTCAAGCATCCGCGAAATCTGCGCGACTCCGTTTCACCCTCTGCGGAGTCCACGCGTTCGTCCCTCGACGTGCTCTACACGCTCCATCTCCCTTCTTTCACATGTATCTCTCTCTTCTCTCTCTCACCCAGCCACCGGCACCTACGCCGCCGCCGCAGAGGCCGTTGAGTACCTCGCCCACTTGGGTGTCGCCGCCGTGCGCGTCCTCTCGCTGGAGCCACACGTCTGCGACGCCGGCAGCACTATCGACGCGCGCTGCTGGCGTAGTCTCCCTCGCTCTCTCCCACACAGACAACCTCGCCGTCGTGTACCCCGGCATCCCCCACCCCTCCTACGGCACGCAGCGGGAGCTCGCCGCGCTACTGCAGGCGCTGCGGAACCGAGGTGTCGCTTCGCTGCTGGATGTGGACCTCTCCGTGTCCACGGCCTCTGACTGGTTCGATTTCGACGGCACCGCCTCGCAGTACGCGTTCGGGACGCTCTTCGACAAAACCGGGCTGTTCAACTGCCACCAGCGTCGCTGCGCGCGACCAGACCTGGCGACCGGCTCCGTGGCGCGCCAGCTGGTGGCGACGTATCTGCGTCGGTTCGTGGAGACAATCGGGTTTGACGGTCTCTGGTGGCGGAACGTGCTCTGTCTGCGACTGAAGGGCGATCGCTGTGCGAGCGGCAGCGGAAACGACCACACGGTGGCCATCGCGTTCCTGCGCTCGCTGGCGAACGAGCAGTGGACGCTGTTCGGAGAGGACACCAACGGGGAGGTGACGCCGGAGAACCCCAACAGCGCGGTGAAAAACATCGCCGACAGCACGCTACATCGAGGACTCGGCTTCCGCGGCCAGCTGGACAAGAGTCCGTGGGGATGCGAGGCGACGGTGAGGCGTAGAGGACAACGACTGCTGTCGGCGACGCTGGAGAAGACGGTCAACGTGACGTTGGTGGAGGCGTATGTGGAGTCGTTCGTGTCGGTGTACCAGCGCAGCGTGATCACGCTGAACGATCCAGACACGCTTCTCGTGAGGATTGGTCGGGTGGGTGACGGGTAGGAGAAGGGACGACTGTGGACGCGTGTGAAGCGAGTGGAAGAGGATGAGGTGAGGACGGTGCAGCGACTGCTGCTTATCCACTCGCTCTTCTACGTCACGCCGGGAATCCTCCAGCTGTTCATGGGCGACGAGTACTTCTCGTCGCTGCCGTTCGGGGAGAATCCCGACACGCTGGACAGAGAACAAGCGGGGTCATTCCGTAATGGTCAGTGGGAGTCGCGTGGAGAGAAGAACGGGTTCTTCGAGTTCACGCGAACGATGCTGTCGCTGCGGAGGGAGCTCACGGTAGGCGAGTGAGTTGGCTGCGAGGTAGCTGTCCATTCCCTACACGATGATTACGTATTTCGAGTCGACCGACCAACAAGTGGTGGCGTTCGAGATGGGGAATGGAGACGCGATTTATCTAGTGAATCTCGGGAATGAGACTGTGAAGGACATCCAGGTGGATTTCCCAGATCCATCGAGACCGGGCTCCCATTGGAGCATTGTTTTTTCGACGGACAACCCTGCGTTTTACCCCGCGTTGCAATCCTATCAAAAGGATTTGAAGCTAATCGAGTGTGAAACTACTGAACACAAGTGGGAGTGGGAGTGGAGATGGACGTGTAGATACAAGCACTGCGCAGCTCTCACGATGGGCGCTTTTTCCTTTCACATCGCTCGTGTGGTACACGATAGTTGACCGTGTTTCTTAACAAACACACCATCGACTCACCTTTTATCCTCTTGCAACCATTTAGAACATACGGAACTGCTTGCGGATGTTCGACAGACCCTTGGACTTCTGGGACTCGTGGTCAATCACGTTGAATCTCACAGTCTTGGACAGAGGTCTATCCCTCACGAACACAGCGAACACTCACCTGCACTGACCAATGGTGACGATGTCTCCCTCCTTCACGTCGAAGCAAGGCGAGCAGTGAGCAGGGATGTTGCGATGTCTCTTTTCATAACTACGCATCAGCGTCCTCCCACCCCTTCTCCTACCGTCTGTACTTCTTGACGTAACGCAGGTAGTCACGGCGGACAATAATCGTGCGCTCCATCTTCGTGGAGATCACCAGACCCTTCAGAATGGAACCACGAATGGTCACAGCGGAAGTGAAGGGGCACTTCTTATCGATGTACTTTCCGTGAATGGCAGCCTCAGGGGTCTTGATGTTCAGACCCATATCGGCGTACCAACGCTGGTTGGCCTTCTTGCCCAGAAGGTGGACCTTGCGGTAAGAGAACATCTCCTGCTTCTGGAAAGCAGCGTGATTCTATAATCATGCATTAGTATGTGCAATTCGCACAGAGAGGAGGACAATCGCGTCGAAACGATACCAAATCAAAATTCCTCTTCACTTGAATCATCACTTACTTGCTCCTGAATATCAGCCATGGGAATGCTCTTAGAAAAGGTGGTTTCTGTGGTACTCAGAGGAAAAGCAAGACGACAACTTGGCCCTGGGGGTGAGAGAAAGAGGTATGAGGATACTATCCGGAATTGAAATTGCCCCACACTCTTCGGATTTCATGTTTTCATTCAATTGGAGAGGAGATTGGGTGGATTGAAGGGGAGGGGAGAGGAAGGAGATGGGAAGGAATTGGGTAGACTGATTACTCGGGTGATGAAAGACAACAATCGTGCTGCAAGAATACACACTTCATTAAATCAAGAGTACTTCTCCGGGAGCAAGCTCCTTCATCTTGCAATCTTCACGATGAATCTGCTCCTTCAGTGCGGACGGAGTTCCTGTCAGAGCAGGGAACGTCTTGTAGTGCATGGGAACAACCGTTTTGCAATGGAGCAGGAGCTATCCATGAGAAGCAAATGAAAAGAGTACGTTATCCAAAGCATAAGCAGCTTCCCTGGGTCCCATCGTGTAATGGTCTCCAATGCAGAGGAGACATACATCGGGAATGTACAGATCGTCGATCACCTTCATGTCGCTAAACACGGCAGTGTCTCCACAGTGATAGATGTGGTGGTCTACTGATCAGCGAGAATGATATATACAAACTGTCCGGGGTGTGGACCACGAAACCAGCGGCCTCACCTCCATAGACGATTCCATGCGAACCCTGGATAGAGCTAGTATGGAACTATAGGTGATGGCGTAATCGAATGTAAACAGCCTGAACCATGGTAACAGAAACACCGCCCTTCAGCTGAACCGTTCCACCGAGATTCATAGCCACCATTCTATCGCTCAAGTTGTTCACCTTGCCCAGATAGCCACAGAGTTCCACAATTCCCTAGATAGTGGGTTGAGCCAAAATACATACGACGAGAACCGTCTTCTTGTGCATTTGCATCAGTTCAATGGCGTTTCCAAGATGATCTCCATGTCCATGAGTAACCAGGATATAATCAACGTCCAGACTCTCCTCAGTGAATCCCTTAGGGAACTACATAAGATCCAAACACGAATTCGCTACGAACGGATTACTCAGGAAAGGGTCGACCAGAATCGAAATTCCTCCCGTCTTGATCAAGAAACACGCATGTCCCAGCCAAATAATTTCAGTTGCCATCTCGAATAATAAACAATGAAGTCCATCCCACAATTCGATTATAACAAACAATCGAAACGCTATCATACAATTCTCCTCCGCTCTTCCCCAGGAGACCGACTCAACGCCTCCATCCTCTCCTTAATCGACTCCATCTTGCTGTTATATGCAGAATACAGAAGCTGGAAGTCGTTTTTAAACTGCGCCGCAACCTCCTTCATCAGCCGCTGCTGCTTGATCCACTCCTACCCCTCACCCCTTCCCCTCTCTCTAACAGTCAAATTGCTGCTGTTCGCAGGTCGCTGCGTCGGAATCTCCGGCAGGTACGTCGCCGCGATCGACTCGATGTTCGGCTGTCCCGCCTTCACGATTTGCTGCTTCGCAGGTGGCCCCCGGCTGGGAATCGCCGGCGGCGGCGGCAACATAGTTTTCGTGTTCACCGGCGACGGTTTCTGCGCGGGCATCACCGCCGGCGGAAGAACGTGAGGGAATGGCACGGGTGGCTTACTCTCTCTGGATGAAACCCCTCTCTCACACCCACTTGACCTGAACAGTTTCATCATGTCGCTCGCCCGCCTGGCCCTCCTGCACGAGCGTTTCATTGGCGCCGTGGTATTCGACGGGCTCTGGCTTCGGCTGCGGCTTGGCGGCAGCATGTTCGCGCTTGGCCTGTCGCTTGAGTTCGCGCAGGCGCGCGAGCATGTTCTTCATGGTGTTGCTGCTGCCGCGCGAATGACGCAGCTTCTCCACGGTGGCGGCCACGAAGGGATGCTGGACGTGAAGAGGAGGAAGAGAGGGGACTTCGAGCAGCTGCTGCGCCGAGGGACGCTGGTTGGGGTCCTTCGTGAGACACTGCGCCACGAAGTCCACGAACTCCTTGGACCACTTGGACTCGTCCGCTAGGTGTGGCGGCGGCCGGTTGGGAATCATGATGATCGCCTGTGTGGGAAAGGGGGGAGAGGGCTACGCGGAGGGGGTGGATGTTGCTGTAGGGAGGGTAGCCGTCCGCTAGCTCGATGGCCGTGATGCCCAGAGACCAGATGTCTGCCTTCCAGTTGTAGCTGGTCTCTTGGAGCACTTCCGGAGCCATCCAGAAGGGAGTGCCGATGACCGTCTTCCGCTTCGACATGGTGTTGTCCAGCTGGACCGAAACGCCAAAGTCCGCCAGCTTCGCCACCGCGTTGTCCGTAAGAAGGATGTTGCCGGACTTGATATCCTAGGGTGGATGGAGAGAGGAACAACGACTCTGTGGATCTTTTTGTTCTCATGAAGATATGCAACGCCCATCAACACTTCCGATATAACATACCGAATCTCATCCTCTCGGAGAGGATGCTTTCCTTTCATCATCAGATCGCTCAATGACCCGCCGCCACAGTACTCCATAACAATCTACGATAAGCAGAAACAGTTGAGCCCACCCAGAGATCATTATCCTTGTAATAGCTTCCATAGTAGCGCACGATATAGTCGGACCGGCACGATTTCAAAATTGAAATCTCCTTCATCAGGTCCTGCAAATCAGTTTCCACGGGAATAATCTTGATCGCCACCGTTCGTTGTGTAGACTTATGTTGCGCCTTAAAAACGCTTCCATAAGACCTACAAATCACTTGATCCCATGACCTCCACCCCTCTCCGATTCGCTCCTGGATCTCAAAAATCTCTTCCGGATCTTTTGGCGTGCCTCCCTTTTCCATGGACGTAGAATGTGATTATCGCCTGAAAAGTAACGGTGGCGCCATAATTCGAAAATAACCGTGTCTGTCGAATAAGCATGCGACATGAAAACGAGAAATAAGGAAGCGAATGGCTGAAGGATATACGGACGTGAACGAACGAATTGAGAGCACCCCCGACATGAAGATGAGAGACCGTGTTGCTATCATCGGAAGTGGTAACTGGTTGGATTACGTTGTTGGCGTGATGAATAGGGCTTCTGCACTATCGATGATTCTTGGAAAGAACGTTCGCAAGTACAAGTGTTTCGAGAACGAAATCAAGATGTGGGTGTATGAGGAGATGATCGATGGTCGCAAACTGACGGATATCATCAACACAGAACACGAGAATGTCAAATATCCTGATTCCAACGGGTCCAGTGAGTCCTTCACTTCACGTATCTTCCCGGTCATAAGCTCCCCGAGAATGTGATCGCCGTTCCGGACATTCTGGAGGTGGTGAAGGACGCCAACTGTCTTGTGTTCTGCATTCCCCACCAGTTCCTGCCGAAGACGCTCCAGCAGATCAAGCACCACGTTCTCCCCGACACCTACGCCATTTCCTGCATCAAGGGTGTGGACCACGACGAGAACGGCAAGCTGCGTCTGATCACCGGTATGATCTACGACGAGCTGAACGTCGACTGTTCCATCCTCTGCGGTGCGAATGTCGCTAACCAGGTGGCTGCGGGCGAGTTTGCGGAGGCGACGCTCGGGTAGGTTTATGTCTCCTCTTTCACGCAGCTATCGCGTTCGCGACCACGCGGAGAAGCTGCAGGTGCTGTTCAACACGCCCGACTTCTGCGTGACGCTGGTGAACGACCCCGTGGGTGTGGAGTTCTGTGGCTCGCTGAAGAATATCATCGCGCTGGGCGCGGGCTTTGTGGACGCGCTGGGCTACGGCAGCAACACGAAGGCGGCGCTGATCCGCATCGGTCTGATGGAGATGAAGAAGTTCACGAAGATGTTCTACAAGGGCGTGAAGAACACGACGTTCTTCCAGAGCTCCGGCGTGGCGGACCTGATCACCACCTGCTGGGGCGGTCGCAACGTGAAGTGTGCGACGCTGTTCGCGCAGACGGGCAAGGTAGGTGAGGGAGGGGCTGTGGAGCGTAGTCGTGGGAGGAGCTGGAGCGCGAGGTGCTGAACGGACAGAAGCTGCAGGGAACGACGACGTGCAAGGAAGTGTACAATATGCTGATCAACAGTCAGGTGGGGAAGAGGAGAGGGTGTGAGGCGTAGCTGGACTCAGAGTTCCCGCTGATGGTGATGATTTACAATATCGCATTCAGAGGCTACGACCCCAAGTTCATTCTGGAGGGCTGCAGACAGCACAACAAGGTCCTCACGACGCCTTACGCTTTGATGTTGGAGGAGGAGTAAATGCGTGATTTAGTGGATGGGTTGTTTGTTACAAACAGGAGAGCTATAGAGTTCCTCGAAGATAGTTGTCGGTCGATTGTGTCCACAGAGAACAAAGGTAGAGGGCGCGAGTTTCCTGAGGTGACCGAGTGTGGCGATGAGTTTCTGATGACTACAGTGGTACTGCGAATGAACTGCTACTCCCCTCCTTTCAGATCTGTCCTTCCAACGCCGTGGAAGAAGAGTGTATCTCCTGAGAATAGAACTCTATCGAACAGAAAACACATGCCGCCCATCGTGTGACCGGGTGAGTAGAGACATTTACCCTAGCTCTCAGTCCAACGGTATCGTTGTACCACACGGTCTCCAACTGTGATGGCCTCATTGTGGCGGAGAGGAAGGATCTGGAGCTACTCTATTACTCTCATGGTACAATCAACCGTGAGTCCCATCTCTTGCGCTTTTTCGACGTAACTCCGAATCATATATGCGTCCGCAGTGTGAATATGTACGGGAACAACACCGATCAGTGATTGGAGTCGACCAATACAGGATGAATGATCGCTGTGTCCGTGTGTAAGATAGATGTGGCGAATCTGGAGTAAAGGACGACACGAAAAGCGGCAAGCAGGATATGGTCAAACCCCTCTTTTGAATCTCGTCGTATACTTTTGTCTCTTCTTCTCCTGGGTCGATGAGAATCGCTATGCAATCATATGGATGTTGCGAGCATTACCTTGGCTCGGATGATTTGTTTCCCATACAACGTACGCATTTCCTCTAATAGGACCGTTCACAATACATACAACATTGAGTGGGTTCTTAATGTGATCATCGTTTCCAGTTGTTCCGGATCGGTCACCAGACAACTGCAACTCGGTTTCAGAGTAAAACGAAACAGACATCAATCAATACTAGTTAATTACTATAGTCTTCCATGCAAACAATCCTAACTGACTGAAGTCATCGAAGACATCTCTGCAAATCAATGTAATTTGAAACAACTACGCAGAGCAAGTAAAAGTGCAAATGCAACCAAACAACTGTGTAGCATTCACAACACTAATAAATGACCCTATTCATAAAACCACATATACAATCCTTACATGCCTTCACGGGGATGTTCCGAAACAGACCTTTGCTAACATATGATATTGCCATGTGATTCTGTTCCAATGGAATGGCAACCTCGTTCAATAGAGACATGGACTTCTGATTCGCCACATTCTGCTTGAATACTCCAACAATTATCTCCAATTCCTTTCCAGGAGTAAAAGATGGAATCTATGATGAAACAAAATGTGTAATCCAACAGAATGCAAATCGATGAACAGATATGTGAGGGAAAAGAAATGCATATCATATTTGGAACATACGCTCTTCAAAAATAGTTGCGGTTCCATCTACGTCACACACAACTCTCGAACTTACAACACATGTCTCCCAAAAGTCAGGCACCTGGACAACGCACCCACAGATGGCAACATCCTTCCAGGAAATCGCAAGGGAGTTGCTCACAGTGAGTGTATGCTCCTTCTATGAGTGATGGAAGATCACAATTCGAACGAGATCATCCGGAGTATCTGCTATGGAAAAAGAGTTCAACATGTAATAGAAAATGCTCTTCAAATAGCGAAAAAGAGAGGAAGTGCATTGATAGGTTACGACGTAACCCCGTTTATTCTCGACAAAAACGACCATGCATCGAGTGGTTTTGTGGTCATTGCATGGAAGAGAGTAAATGATCTGGGAGCCACTCCGGTTTCCAATGTCGACGATAGAACGACTCTTCAACACAACAGATGGGTTGCCTTCAACTAGTTGATTCACTAACTACAGATCATCCAATCCCTTCAAGCGAACCTTATCGGAGTAAGTCTTTGCCGTAAAGTCGGTATAGGATAAATCGTCCACTCTCTACGATAGAAACCAAATACTCGAGGCAACAATTCTCAACGATTGAACACCCCCTTCCGTTTTTGGCGGGAGAAATAAAACTTCTCTTCCTGAGTAATCTCCTTCCGCCGTTTGAGTGGTCCAGTGAGTGGGAAACACAATCGAGTAGCACATATCACCACCGGAGTACATCATAAAGCTCATATTCTCCAGTATGTTGCTTCTTGAGTATTGTTGAACCAACGGAATGGTCATAGCAACGAACTGTTGTTCTAACTAGACGATAACACATTGTTCATTTTCAGACCCTTGTTGTTACCCATGACTTGTAACTCAGCTGACTTCGTGAATGCTTCCATTGGAAGTACGCGCAAACAGCTATTACGATCAGCAACGTGATGATACAGATTAACCAAACGAAGAGAGCACGCATTGCACTCTGTTCGTTACAAGATAATGAGTCAATACTCTTTGTACTAAGCGCCTCTTACAAATTCAATTCATAGATGGTGGGCGGTGAGCATCACTTCACTATAGTGCAATGCAAAGGACACTCGCGCTAGTATCATTCTAGTAAACTAGAATAACAACTCGCCCTACTCAAAAATACAGGTGAAAAAGATGTACCCAGTGGGTACATTTTCAGTTTTCACACTGAAAAGAACAGATACTACACTTGATCTTAGCCAAACGGCTGAGAAGGTACGATCGTTCTTTCTATCCATTCAATTATACTACACCCATTACACACTTTTCGTTATGGGTTTTCAATTCTCATTGATATTGTAAGAATGGAAGGAATATTGATGATAGAGTGTTTTGTAAATCAAAAATACAACAATTCACTTACCCATTGATCATGTCGATGGCAATGAAACCATCCAAAACAATGCAAAAAAGGAAAGAAATCTAATACGATGAATACTATCGAAACAGAAGATAAATGAAGAGAAAAATATCGGATGCGAGGATTGAACTCGCGACCTCTCGCGTGTGAAGCGAGCGTGATAACCACTACACCAACCCGACTTGTTACTTCCCTCCTCCCTTTCCTACTTCAATACCAACAAACACCAAACACATACACACTGTCCTCATCCCCATACACTTCGAATCCATCGTCTTCTCCGTCCTCCTCCATCTCACCCAACGCCGCCTCCGCAATCGTGAGCGGCATCTCCTTCATCAGATTCTCCGTCGACCCAGCGAACGTGGGACTCAGCGTCTTCTCACCACGACCCTTCGCTTCCACCTTGTTTGAACCATTGCGAATACGCCGCTTCACCGTCGAGAACAGAGTCTGTGTCACACTCTCCACACACACCTACCGCATCCGTGTCATATCCGCACTTCTCCAACAACAATTCCGCCTGCTTCTTCAGCAGCCCTCGGATCTGACTCACGTCTCCGTTGCTCATCCATCCCTCTCTCTTGTTGTACGTAGCACTGGGATGAATCCGTTCGATCAGCTGCTGCATCTCTTTATCTTTCTACGACTCATCTTCTCGCTTCAACCCCACTCGCAACACCCACACAGGATAGCGGTTGTGGAGATTCAACTCCACTTCGTACAGAATAGGCAGCGGACGACCGTCGTCGCCCTTCTCCTTCAACTGCGGTCGCTTCGAGAACCGGAATTCCACGTACTGATACACCCACGACGATGGGTCGTGAGAAGGATCGTATCCGAATCGCAACCACGAATTCCGAAATGGACCGTCCGTCAGAACGTAGCCCGTGTAGGGCGTTACGGTAGCCACTGCCGACTGAACGACTGAAGGGTCATCGTCGGGAAACCGGTGCTGCACCTCCAACGTCAAATAGCGCTTGTCCCAAATGGGCTGCAGCTGGAACAACTGCGACACACATTCCAGGTACTTGTATTGGGGGTGCTCGGGAGTCATGGGAGGCAGGTCGCTACGAGGCTCCATGGGAACTAGGTCAGAGAAGGAATGGGAGCGTACCGGGAGCATCGGAAGATACAAAGAGATACGGCTTGGAGTTGGTTTTCTCTGCAGAATGAGAAGAGTCATCTCCCCTACCTCTCTCGTTGGATGTGTCGCGCATGTTGATATCGTAGGGGGCGTTGTAGGGGGTGAATCGGATGGGAACCATGAACGCCGATTCACTAAACATCCAAGGGGAGAAACAAGGCAACCTGTCTAATGCGCTGCTGAAGACGTCGAAGTGAGGAAGGATTCCCTCGTCTACTGTCTCATAGATGGCGCGTTCTGGGAGATAGGCGAAATCCGCAAGGTCATTTGTTGTGTATTCTGACTTCACTGCATGTCACATACAAACAGATTCCATACCGACTCCAACGATCGATCCACTCACATCCTCGCCCTTCTTCACCGTTTTCAAAATCAGTTTGTTGGACGACTTGGCATGAAGGTTGACTGTTCCCATGACCGGATTATCCGGAAACAGGGAAATGGAGATATCGGTTCCTTGTTTTACGTTGGAGAACACTTTTTCTGCATTTCCAATCACTCGGGGAATTGTTGATTCCGACTTCACATTCACAGGAAGATGAAGGAGATAAGATGGATCCTGCGGCAACGGTTGCATTGATAACACTTCCTACGTGAAGTTGGAAGAATCAAGGAGAATCCAAATGGGAAGGAGAAAGGGAAACCGCTCATATCGATATTCACTATTGAATTGGTTGGAAAGAAAGAAACAAATAGGAGAATAGGGAATCCATCTAAGAGGTAGATTCAAAAGGGTTCTCATTCAAATGTTTCGTATTGCCTTGTTTGAACCAGTATCTATCAATATCAGCAAAGATCCGTTCAATCAACTCCTCCTTCCAAATCACTTTCCCCTCTTCCATCCTCAGCTACATCGTGTATCTACTTTGTTGCAAATACTCATCAATACCAACTCCTTTCCAATTTACTATGGCTGAAATGACCCAAATATTGCAAAGGAAGTAGAGAATCCTGCACAAATAGTAGTATTAGCAACCATAGAGCTCTTTCCGACCCGAATATGTTGGGAATGCACGATAGATCCGAATCGCAAGATAAAACTCAATCCTTCGTTTCTGTTTATCGCGAGATGATTTCCCAATTCTTCATTCTTTCGGACAGAGGAGATCGTATTATCCTAAAGGATTGTAGGTGTTTGTCGGGGTTGAGTGAGAATCAGTCCGTTTTGACACTCCCATCACATCTTGTGAAAAGTTCCTCCGTGTGGTTCGTTCCTGGTCGCACGGCGACGCGCCTCCCGTGTTTGTAGCGATTGGCGGTGGTTTGTGAATGTAGATTAGCGGAGCCATCACGTACATCTACACAAAGAAGAACGGACTGTACTTTGTGATTAACACGAAGGTGGTTGTCGTGATCGCCCGTGAGATGTAGATGAACATGTCTCCCGCTCTCGGCATCGAGCTGCTGAACCGAATCATGAAGATTATTAAGGACTATTGTGGCATGCTGACGGAGGAGGCTGTTCGTAAGAACATCACGTTGATCTACGAGCTTCTGGATGAGGCAATTGTGGTCGTGGATGGGAGGAGTAACGGCTAGGACTTTGGATATCCTCAGGACACGACGAGTGAGGCTCTGGCGAGCTACGTCTTCAACAAGCCTGTGGTGGTGGAGGATCCTCGCGTAGGAATGCAGAGGTGAGGTGAGGTTCAGAAGAACGTGATTGGCGACGTGAATAAGTCGGTGATTGCGGACCGCGACAAGAAGAAGAAGGTGAACGAGTTGTACGTGGACGTGTTCGAGCGTCTGAACGTGATGACGAACCTGCAGGGCGAGGTTCTGTCGCAGTCGATCGACGGCACGATCACGATGCGTTCCTTCCTGAACGGCTGTCCGCCCGTGCGCATGCTGCTGGCGCAGAACCTGGTGGTGGGCAAGGATACGCCGATTCCGGTGGCGCAGGACGAGACGGGTCGCACGCTAACGGCGGACGACTTCATCATCGTGGACGACATGAATTTCCACAAGTGCATGAAGCTGGACCAGTTCGAGTCGGAGCGCTTGCTGCACTTCTCGCCGCCCGAGGGAGAGTTCAACGCGTGCAACTACCGCATCACGACGGCGTTCCGCCAGCCGTTCACGATCCGCCCGCTGGTGGAGGAGAAGAGCGAGACGAAGATCGAGCTGATTCTGCAGGTGCGAACGGAGTTCGAGCCGGACGTGGAGGCGAACAACGTGTTCATCACGCTGCACGCGCCGCACGACACGACAACCTGCTCGATCACGCTGGCGCCCGACGCGCACGGACAGATGAAGGAGTACCGGGAGAACGAGCACCGCGTGCTGTGGATGATCAACAAGGTCACCGGACAGAAGGAGTACTTCCTGAAGGTCATCTTCAACCTGGAGAAGCCGGCGAACCAGTTCGTGACCAAGGAGATCGGACCCGTGTCGTAGGCGAGGAGAGAGGCTGTCACGTAGCATCAACTTCGAGATCCCCAACTATCAGGTCTCGGGACTGCGCATCAAGGGATTGGCGGTGGACGTTCAGGACAAGAATTACAACGCGTAAGGAAGGGCGAGAAAGGTCACGTGTAGCCACAGATATATTCGGTACATCACCCAGTCGAACAGCTACTGCTGCAGACTGTAACTTTGCAAGTGTTGCTTTTGTCCTGTTTGTTGGAACAAGCTGAGAGGATTCTCCCATCCCCGCTTTCGTCGCCTCCCGTTTTCACACATACTATTCACCCGTTTCCATCTTCGTCGGTTTGAACGCGATACCCATGGAAGAATCTTCATCGGAGAAGAAGGAAAGCACGATTTTCATCAAGAACCTCCCTGATGACATCACTACCGCTGTATTTCCTTGCTCTGGAATTCGTCACCTGTAGCAATTGGAGAGTTCGCTTGACGAGTATGGTCCTGTGCGTCGAGCCATCATTGTCAACGTATGGACGTTTATTCATTGTCATCGTGTAGGACAAGAACGGTACGTCGCGTGGATTCGGTTATGTGGAATTGTAAGTGTGAGGAGGAGGAGTGATGCAAGTGTGTCACCGGACGATGCGGAGGAAGCGGCGAAGAAGCTGAATCAAAAGGAGTTTTTCGGAAAGGTGGTGAAGGTGGAGATCGCCAAGCCCAAGAAGAAGGGTTGCTGTGTGAATAGGCGATCATCCGTAGAGAAGGCGATGGAGCAGGAAGACGTTTCGAAGGAGGAGGCACCTGTGAAGAGTGGCATGTCGGAGGAGAAGAAGCAGGAGAAGATGCTTCGTCTCCGGACGATCGTGATCTTCGGAGTTCAGCGCGGAATGAAGTTGGAGACGCTCTCACGCAAGTAGGTGTTTTGAGAGGCGATCACTGCAGACTGGATCCGATCATCAACAAGGCGAACAAGAAGCAGAAGGGTCGTCAGCTGGTTCTAAAGAAGGGTGCGGAGGCGAACACGTTGGAATGGCCGTGTGTTGCTCCTTTCTCCCCCGCCTCCGAGAACGCATCCTACGGCATCGCGGTGTCTTCCGACAAGGAAAACAAGCCGGTCGCGCACGTGGTCGTCGCAGAGTCGAATCTGGACCAAGTGAAGGATGTGAGGATATCAAGACAGATTGATGAGCAGATTGTCCACGATCTCGCGCAAGTGAAGGGACTGTTTCCGCGCCGTCTCTCCAGCATCCCCTCGAACCGACTCTCCTTCGAGAAGTGTCGCGTGATCATCCGCAACCTCCCCTTCAACGTACCATTCGCATCGCTCGAAGACGTAGATAAGCGAGACGAAGCTGTACAATCTGTTCAGCGAGCGCGTGCCCGTGCACGACGTGCTGCTGCCGACGCGCGAGGAGGCGAGCGGCAAGCGGTGTCTGGGCTACGGCTTCGTGCAGTGCTACTGCAACCAGGACGTGGAGGACGCGATCGCGGCGCTGAATGGCGTGACGGTGAGCGTGAGTGAGAGGAGTGGGCGTGAGAGATAGGGACGTGTGGTCGTGTGCGACCAGTCGGTGAGCAAGGCGCAGTACCGGAAGCAGCAAGAGGAAGAGGAGAAGGAAGAAGAAGAGAAGGAAGAGAAGGAGGAACAAGAGAATAAGGAAGCCAAAAAAAGCGACGACGACGATGACGACAATGCAATGGAAGAAGAAGAGAAAGAAGAGACTCCCAAGGAGGAGAAACCTCCCAAGCCCGCCGTCAACCTGAACGACGCCGAAGAAGGCCGCACTCTCTTCATCCGTCCGTTTCATCCAATCTATCCAGCGTAGAGAACATTCCAATGGACGCCACGCAGAAGGATATCTTCCGCTTCTTCCGTCCCTACGGTCGCATTGATTACGTCAAACTCTGCGTCGACAAGTAGTCTTTTCCTCTCCTCTCCTCAGAGACTCACGCAGCTCTTCCGAGGCACCGCCTTCGTTCAGTTCAGCGACCGAGCCGACGCCGACAAGCTTCTCGAGAAGTACCAGACACTCGCCGCCGACGCCAAGCGCGATAAGAAGACCGACGCGGACGCCGACTCGCTGATGGAAGAGGCCGGTCATTCTCTCTCCCCTCTCTCACACGCAGACCAGCTCGTCTTCCGCGGCCGCAAACTCCTGCTTGCACGCGCAGTCACGCGCAGCGACCTGAAACAGTAGTTATGGATGACGATTCACTAGCAGACGTCTCGCGGAGCGCGAGCTGGCGGCGAAGGACAATCGTAACCTCTATCTGCTGGACGAGGGCTGGATCGACGAGCACCATCGCGGCGACATGAACGAGCGAGGTGGTCGTGAGAGATGCGATTCATCCACAGACATGGAGAAGAGGAAGAACGACCAGAAGGAGAAGGAGACGAAGCTGCGAAACCCCCTGTTTTTCGTGAACCCGCACCGACTGATGGTGAAGAACCTGGGCGCGTTCGTGACCAGCAACTATCTGAAGCAGATCTGCATCTAGTAAGCGTGCGAGTTCGCTGAGATGCAGCGCCACCAAGCAGGGCATTGCGCTCTCGCTCGTCCAGCTCTCTGAGGTGAAGCTTCCGCTGCGACCCGTCGGCGACGCGATTCCGACCAACGTGATTGTCACGCAGAGCGTCGTAGCGATTCGTTGGAGAGATGATGAAAGGTTCCCGTGGACGACGCGAAGATGGGTCGTGGATTTGGTTTCGTGGAGTTCAAGGAGCATGTGCACGCGCTGGAGTGCCTTCGCTTCCTGAACAACAATCCGGCGTTTGCGTGGGCGGCGTTCCGTGCGAAGACGCTGGTGGAGTTGTATGAGCGATGTGGAGAGAAGATCAAGGACGATCCGCACGTGCTGGCGAAGCTGGTAGGAGAGAGGGAGGAGGTGAATGGCAGGACATGGCGCATCTTCTGGAGATGCGGCTGCCGAGGAAGAAGGAGGAGACGCCGTCGCGACTGATCGTCGAGTTCGCTGTGTCGAACCACAACGTGCTGAAGCAGCAGCGGGACAAGCACAGTGCGAAGAAGGTGACGGAACTGTCTGTCACGCAGGAGCGAGGAACGAAGCGGGAGTTCTTGGATCTATCGACGAAGGAGAAGAAGCGGTTCGGAGTGAAGCGGAGTGGACGTCCGCGTGGAGACTATGACAAGCAGCGCAAGAAGCCCAACACCTCGAACAAACACTTGGCGAAGAGAATGCGGACACGGATCTGATTGTTCTTCTGTTTGTTTGAGATGAGTGAGTCAGAATCAGTCTTGCGAGAACGGAATTCCGTTTTGCAAACTCCGCAATCCATTTCGGTAACTGAATGAAAGCGAAACGAAGGTTTCTGTCGCCAATTGGCTCGTTTCGGCCCGCTTGCGGCGGATCGTGTCTTATCGACCACGTCGAAGGCGATCTGATGCCGCTGACATGCATCCTGGTTGCCTCCTGTCTCATGGCTGATGACTAGTTTCTCCTTCCTCTTATCCTTATCATCGTGTTTGAGGGAAGATATCTACTGTAATTTTGTTTCTATTTGGTCACGTGTAGACATGATGTTCCAGCGTTTCTGTGGGGTTTATCACTTCTGTTATGGACAATGTGATACTGAAGTGTAGAATTGATCGTAGAAGTGTCGTTTTCCTCTTTGCTACATTTCTCACAGAACCCGGTATCATTCCGAAGGGAACACCGCTCACACAAGAACAGATCAAGAACATCACAGAAACCCCATGTACGCAAGGAGTTGTTGTATCATCTAGTGCAGCGACTGCTGCGTCAGCTGTTTTCGGCCATTCGCGATGGCAACTATAACCGAATCAACGTATTTTCTCCGTGTCACATTGAGATGTAGGAATTGCTCTACCACAGTCCGTCTTTGGTCGGAAAGTGTTATATAAGTCATTCATAGGCTACCGAGGAGAACAACGAAGGAAGAACCGCCCTTCACATTGCCGCGTTCAAGGGCGATCTCGTCGTAGGCCTTGTTTTTCGCCTGTAAATCCGATCTGCGACCTTCTTCTCCAAAACAAGGCCGCTCTGACTCCCGACCACTACATGTTGACACCGATGCATTACGCGGCCTATGAAGGCGTTCGCACTTTCCATTCCTATGACCTAGCATGAAGACGTCGTCAACCTCTTCCTCAAGTGCTACCACCGACAGGAGGCGAACCAGTCGGACTCGGTGAGTCCCTCCAGTCTCGAGGAAGCCAACGAGGGCGACAACGGCGCCTTGGATAGCGACGTAGCCTCTCTCCCCGTTTCCTCTCCAGAACCTGCTCGACCTGATGATCAACAAAGTGAAGACCGAGCTGGGTCCCGACCTGGCGACGCCCCGCGGCGAGTGTTCGTTGCTGCCGCCCTTCACCGGCATTCCGCGCTCAATTCTCTTCGACGGCCGCGTGGTAACGCCCTTCGCTCCCTCTCCCGCAGATGAGCTGCGGCAGCTGTCGCGTCTGCTCGCTGAACCTGCCGCCGCGGGCGCAGCACTGCCGTTTCTGCGACTGGTAGATGCAAGGAGGGCTCGCCATTAGCTGCGTAATGCGCTTCGATCACCACTGTCCGTGGGTCTCCAATTGCGTGGGACTCCGCAACCACCGCTTCTTCTTCGGACTGCTGCTGGCGACGGTGCTGACGCTGCTGGCGGGCATCGCCACCATGGCGGTGTTGCTGGTGAGGGAGGGCGAGCGAGGCCGGTGGTCCGAGCTCCTGCGCGTCCACTGGGTGGCGGTAGCGGCGACGGTGGGTTTTTTCGCAGCGGTGGTGCCGATCGGAGTGTTGCTGGCGGACCACTGGCGGTTTGTGGGGGAGAGGAGAGGATGTGAGGGGTAGGTCGCGAAGAACATGACGACGCAGGAGTTCAGGAGGAAGAACTTCAAGTTTGAGAGCGATCCGGTGTACGATAAGGGGGTGTGGAAGAATGTGCGGAACGAGTTGTTCACGTTCCATCCTTCGATGCTGGCGACGACCGTAGTGTCGAGCGAGCGAAAGGGAGGAACGGGCGCGCGGTGGAACGATGTACCATGGTCTGTTTGTAACAAACACGAGAATAGAGCTCCAAAGGACGATCGTTCCACCCGTACACACAACGATACTTATAATACACACGCTGAATCTCGTCAGCCACCTGCTGCTGAATCTCATCGACGTAGGCGGAGAACTCGGGGTCCTCGCGACTCATCTTCTTCACTTCGATGGACTTGCCCACGGCGACCATCAGAGGCACCTTCTTGGGGAACGGGAGACCCCAACGGCCGAGAATGAAACCCATGGCGCACTGGATCTTTCTCGCGGGCTTCTCGAGGAACTTGGGCTTCAGCTTCAGCAGCTGGGAGTTGCCGAAGTGGTAGACGGGGACGATGGGGGTTCCCGTCTCCACAGCGGCGCGGATGAATCCCTTGCGTCCCGAAAACTTGATCATCTCCTTATCGGGTTCATCGATGTACATTCCAGCGATGCCGTCAACGACCACAGCGCAGGAGCCTTCCGCCAGAGCCTGACGCAGACGCTTGTTGGTGGCAGGAATGGAACCCATCCAACGGATGATGGCTGAGTAGCCGGGGATGATGAGGGCACTCTCGGTAGTGAGCGAGTGGAGTGAAGGAGGGGATAACGGAGGGATCAAGGGATATGTACATGGGAAGTGTGGGATTGAAATGCGGCATCGCGCAACCGCTCACAGCACATGACATCGGAGCACTGAGGAATGAGAGAAAAGAAACGAGTGTACACTCCGTGGGGATACTCAGCAAAGAGATGCTTCTTCGAGGAGTCAAATCCTTCATCAAAGATCATCGAGCTATGGATCACAGGGGTTCTACGGGGCTACAAAGAGAAGTAATCATAGAGGCAGTCCCAGATCTTCCACTTCAAGACCTTGCTATCATACGTCTTGACAGGAATGAGAAGGGTAAGGAAGGAGGCCGCAAAGATACCTAGGTTCACAGTCTTCATGATACACTACGGCGCGCTCTCACAGAAAGCCATCCCACGAAGAAGAGGATGATCAGGAGGGGAACAATACCCGCAAAGAAGAAAGAGATGAAGATGGCTAACACCTCACTCCAGAAACTCTGCTTCGATCCACCGTTTTCGGTGAAGAAATAGCGTACACCTGGTTTGGGAACGGTGGTCACCGTTTTATCGATCAGTTCATTCTTTACAGTCTTTCTAGCATAGTATCAAACAACGAAAACGAATACACTTCCTCCCACTTGCGGTTTTTATCCCACGTAACGAGATTCTCCTGCTTGCTCATAGAAATATGTGCTAAGATAATGAAAAATGGGGAAGAACCGCGGAAGTGAGGACAGTGGTTGTGTTTGACAGTGTACGGAACTCCAATTCGCGAGAGAATTGGGTGGAGCATAAGATATGTTGACGTTGAACAAACAGTTTGCTTAGTGTAAAGATACTGCGAGAAATCCAATGCAAAGCGCCAGAAGGATACAGGTAATCTGCATTCCGGGGACATTCAATCCGAGGTTGATCAGTTGGGCGACAATCCAAGAGAAAAGGAGAACGGCGACATTGTAGGATAACAGAACTCCCAGTTTGCGGTTGACAAACAGGAGAGCACATGAGGCAATGGGCAGGACACAAAACTGGGCGATCAAGAGAGTTCCGGGAATGAACCAACTGGCAAGACCAATCTCAATAACTTCCTCGAGTACACCTGAAGGAACCTTTAATGTCTGACCCGTGGGATCACGGATGAACTTAAGTCCGCCAAAGAGGGATCCGACTGCACAGCACAAGAGGGAGAGCTCCAGAAGCCAGAATCGGAGAGTAAACCAAATGGAAGTGAATGATACGGATGACTTATCTGTGGTATTCATGGTAAAGAGACAATGAGTTAATAAATGCAGTAGAACACATAGACACGAGAATTCTGAACACGATGAGGGATAGTAACCCATGATAAGGAAGCCGTAAGAAAAGTAGTCAGTTGCTTGCGTGGCGCAATTGGATAGCGCATTGGACTTCTAATCCAGAGGTTGTGGGTTCGAGTCCCACCGTTAGCTTGTTTTTTAGTCTCGTTAAGAATGAAGTGTGTTTCCGTTTGTGTTTTTTTTGTACTTATAAGGCGTTGTTTATTGGTATCGGTCGTTATCATTTTGGGATAATATGGATGATCATTTTTCTTTTTCGATTGAGGTAATGGGATGTGCATCATCTAAGGAAGTGGATTTGATCGTTTCTTGTTCATTTTCAGTTGCCTGTTGTACCCGGTGGAGAGGATCAAGTCGCACCGGATATTGTAGTACCCCAACCGATGAAGGAGAATACGAAGTTGACGATATCTGATTTTGAACTCCTAAAGACGATTGGACAAGGATCATTTGGTAAGGTTTTTCAGGTGAGATGCTTTCGTTTGTTTTCAGTTTCTAGGTTCGCATGAAAGAGAATGGGAAGATCTATGCGATGAAGGTGCTGACCAAGTCAAAGGTTATTGAGTAGGCAGTATCCTCGTTGTGGAGAGTAGACTGAAACAATACGAGCATACTCTTGCAGAGAGACGCATTTTGGAGGATATCCATCATCCGTTCTTAGTTTGGTTTGGCGTTCCCTTGGTTGCTTACATATAGTCTTCGCTATGCTTTCCAATCCCAAACGAAACTCTATCTCGTAATGGACTATTTCAATGGAGGAGAGCTTTTTCACTATTTGTCAATGGGCCGCTTCTCAGAAGTTTGGGTATCTGCATTCGTTGACGTGATAGAATCGAGCAAAATTCTATGCAGCTGAGATTGCCCTTGGAATCGCGCAGTTGCACGACAACAAGATCATCTACAGGGACCTGAAGCCAGAGAACCTTCTTCTCGATAGTGATGGTCATATTCGCATAACAGACTTCGGGTTATCGAAGAAGGGGATCGAGGGCGACACGGCCCATTCTCTTTGCGGTACTCCCGAGTATTTGGCTCCCGAGATTCTCCGAAAGATCGTAGGGACGTGGGATGGTTGCGAGCTAGCCGTATGGAATGAGCGTGGATTGGTGGTCATTGGGCATTCTTATTTTCGAGATGATCAATGGTCTTCCTCCCTTCTACGATACGAATCGCAAGATGATGTATCGTCGGATTCTCACAGCACCGGTGCAGAAGACGGTGTACATGACACCTGAGGTAGGCGTGAGAGGAGAGCTGCAGCGCAGGCGTACGACATTGTTTGTCGACTGCTTCAACGTGAGCCAACCCAGCGTCTGGGGTACAACGGGTTCGACGAGATCAAGTCGCATCCATGGTTCAAGGAGATTGACTGGGAGAAGCTGTATCGCAAGGAGGTGGTGCCTCCGTTCCGGCCGACGGTAAAGAACGAAGAGTCAACGGAGCAGATTGATCCCGAATTTACCAGTGTTGTTCCTGCGGTCACACCCACACCTGTGAATGCAGTTTTGACCGATCAGAATGCCTTTAAGGACTTCTCCTACGCCGAGGAAGCCATCCACTAATTGCAGTCGTCCCTCTTGTTTGTAACAAACACGTCATTGAGAGTCCTTGCGATCAGCCGATTCAGAACGACGAGGGGAGTCTCGCTGAGGTGAGAGGCTGCGGCGAGACGATGCCCGCTTGCCAGACTCCGAGCGATCATGGCGAGAAAGGGAGGCATCGTGGTGAGAAGGCAAGGCATCATGGCGAGACGCAGAGCGGTCGCGACGCGAAGAGCGATCACGACGCGATGCAGAACGATCGCGACGAGAAGACTCTCTGCGATGCGACTCTTCACGACGGTCACGATGGCTGGAACGGCGACTCGAACGATGGCGGTCCGAACGGTCGTGACTGTGATGGCGGTGATGACTGTGATGGCGGCGAGAGGGACTCCGCGAGTGGTTTCTAGCAATCAGCAACATCGCCTTTTCCAACTCCTTATATTGCTTTCTCATTTCATCAGGCGTCTTGCGGTTCGTGCGAGCAAAGTGCACACTCACGGTGTAGCCAGCAATCTGCGTGTTGTCAACGTGGCTAATAGCATCCTCAGCAGCCTCACGACTATCATACTCGATGAAAGCAAATCCACGCTGCTCACTATCCATTACTCTTTCCCCACAATCGCACTGAGTGTAATAATCACGTGGAATGTGAATATCTGTGACCGAACCATACTGTTTGAACACATTCTCTAAGTCAGGGCGACTAACCATCACACAACCTTCCTACACCCTACTCAATTCGGCCCTGGAATCCACGGACAATAAGAGAGAAACGCTGACTACTTGATCACTTCAAATCCACAAGCAGACCCTTGATCACCTCGTCTGCTCTCAAATGTGCTTCCTCTTCGGCTTCTAGGAGAGCTTCGGCTGCGACGATCTTTACTGTCATGACGGTGGGAGCGAGAGCGAGAACGAGAACGACTATTGGAGCGTTCGCGATCGTTCGAACGAGACTGGCTGCGACGGGAAGGCGTAGAAGGGGAACGGCTTCTTGATACCTCCACTTCATTCGTGGTTTCATTGGCATCGGGAACGCGGTCCAGAGCAATGTCTAGGGAATGACCATCGTCTTTCGCAAAATGTACCAGACAGTTTCTCTGATTGCATTGTACTTTTTGACTTCTACAATTGTGTCAAAGGGGCCCATTTTTGACCCAAAAGGGTCCCTTGGTCATTCTCTCTAATCTGTGATACTGGATGTTTCACAGAGATGTGTGTCACTTTTGTAGTTTCATCCCATCACTTCGATTCATCATCATGACCTGATCTTGTCAGTTCATACCCATCCACTTCCATTTCCTTTGCTGTTGATCTGCATCGATTCTACGCTCATTCCCTCCTTTCTTTCCATAAGTCCAAATAACCGCGGTTCTCACCAATCTGTTCCCATTGTTCCTCATCGGCTAACTCTTTTCGCGTGAATGTTATCGTAGGACATGTGTTACGACGGATCGTGCTTATCCTCCTAGTTTAGCTTCGAAATCTGCAAAGTTGGTGAATGTCAAAAGCGTTCGCTGCTTCTCCGCCTTTGCTCCGACGGGTATCTACTGCATCGAGGTCAATTGATAATTAGCTCCTCGGTTTGACGGAAGAAAGATCGATCCGCATACTCCCTGGAGCAAGAGTATTTGAGCAAACGGATTTCTGATTTGTAGTGCTGGAGCGCTCTTGGCAGTACCTGTTCCTGAGCGACATGTTCCGTGGACTTTGGGTGTCGGTTGTCTCCATGTGCCGCGAGAAATTGACGCTCAACTTCCCTCACGAAAAGGCTGCCATTTCTCCCAGAATGAGAGGTGAGCACTGTCTCAGAAGATACCCCAGCGGTGAAGAGAGGTATATGTGATGGAAATGGGTAAATGACAGATGTATTGCGTGCAGACTGTGCGAGGCTATTTGCCCGTCGCAGGTTATCAACATTGAGGCTGTATGAGTTATTTCCTCTTTGTAATCGATAGGAGGTGCGTCCTGATGGTCTCCGAAGAACGACGCGTTACGATCTGGATGAGTCGCGTTGCATCTTCTGCGGTTACTGCCAGGAGGCGTGCCCTGTGGACGCCATTGTGGAGAACCCTCTGCTGGAGTTCGCCACGGAGACGCGCGAGGAGCTGATGTACGATAAGGAGAAGCTGCTGCACAACGGAGACATGTGGGAGCCGCTGCTTGCCCTGAACATCGCCACCGATATCATGTACCGATAATTACAATCTATCCTTTCCCTTGTTTGGGTACAAACACAATCAACCTAGACTTGGAGGAACGACGATGAACTCCTCGCCATCTTCCTCATCCTCTTGTAAACATGGAAAATCGTCTTCTTCCACAATATAGTGGACAAGATCATATACGAACTTCAAATCCGAGTCATTGCAGATGACAACATCGAACGTATCCCTGTACACTTGCATTCGTTCTTCCACTCTATTATGTACGTATTTCGATGCCAATTACCGATCGTTCAGTAGGCCTATCGATATCTGATTCTGAAAAGCGACTCCATCAGACATGTGAATGTCCCCAAGATTGTCGCCAATGAGAATGATGTTGTCTCGACTGCGCTGCCGGTTCACATAGGAACGACGATACATGTTCTTGTTGGTGGAGTTGATGCACTCTCCTTTGAAGCCAACCAAAACACCCTCGTCGTTGAAAACCATCTGATTTGAAACAATCTCGACGCACGTATCCTTTCCCACCGTTATATGACACTTCTGACGGAGTACTTCCTATGACTCACCATCCCATGAAACGACAACTTCTAACACATCACCGATTCCTGCTGAAAAGAGAAGGAATGGAACTTTGTTCTCCCGACAGTAATTAATTAGCGCAACCGAATCATCTCGAATCCGGATATCACTCTCCTCCACAGCCTTCTCGATATCCGATCGTTTTAACTTCATATCAATGAGGAGTTCGTGGGCCTTTGACCACCATTCCTTCATCTTTTCCGATTTCACTTCCGGATCCAATCTACAATTGCATCATTCCACACAAACAGACTTCGGATCTATTTCAATCGGATAGTATTCTTCCTACATGTGAGCACGAAGGATCAGATCGACTTGTAGTTTCTTGGTTTTCTCACGGTAATCCTCTGGAAAGAAGGGACAACGCTCGAGAATTCCATGACAAGAAGGATTTCTTTCGGTACCTTCCAAGTAGAACGTTGAGAGAGTGTAATCGAAATCCGATATTACCTACACGTGACTGTCCTTTGTTGCTCCCACCTGAAGGGATGAACCTCCAGCCTTTTTCATCTGGATGAGTTTCTCCCAAAACGTCTTCTTGTTGGAGATAATGATATTCTTATTCACAGGGAGTCTAAACTGAAACATTCTTTTGAGAATCCCATACATACCGAAACCCCGTTCACAAGATTCTCCTCATTTCTTTTTCATCAGTGATAGGTGGAGTGAGTCTGCATCACACTGTTCATAAAAGAAGAAGTCGTGTTTGAGTAGGTTGATGGAATTGGTTGTTCATGAATGCATTGGTGTTGATTGTCATTTTGAAAGGATAACTGTAGAATAGAATTGAGGAAAAGGTGATTCCAGATGATCGTTCAGTACTTTGAAAAAACACATGAAATATTCGTCACTCCTCTCCATTTACATTCAAATTCTCAGAGAGTTGGTGATTATTCACTCATCATTCTTCATCACTCAACAAACACACGGACGGGGTCTCCTGCATTTCAGCATCCCAGGCTCTCCTCCAAGAAGGAATGGTTGTCGTTTTCCACTATTCTGGTCGGAGTTCCCCGTTTCCACGATTTATCATCGATCGGAAACTCGTAGAATAAGCACAACTTGCTTGCGGATCATGAAGGCTATCAATACACTCATCGCGATCGTTCTCCTTGCTGTTTGTCAGGCTGTAGGTAGTGGATTTGGTTGTTTTGAGGTTTCTCGAAGTTGTTTTCGTTGCATCTTTTACCAAGCAATTTTAACCGATTTGTAGACCTTTGAAGCCGCGTATATTGACTCGTCCTCCCTGATGAAAACGACCGTGGAGACGAACTACACTTGCAGCGCTACTTACTTCTCTCAGTACCTGAACAATCTCATGGAAGGAGCAGCGTTCCCTAAGGAGTGTGCTACTCCTGCTATCGACATTTTCTCTTCGGTTGACGTTCTTTTCATCGAGGAGGCTACTTCGTTTGATGGTACGTCGTCCTAGTATATTCTTATCCTAGAGTACCTGCCTTCTGCTGAGATTGAGTTCACGGATGCCGATTCGATGCTCCCTACTGTTTCGACCTTCACACCGAAGGATAACTCGACGAAGCTGATTTGCATCAACGAGAATGCGGAGGATTGCCCTCGTTCGTTCACCGTGTACGCTGTAGGGGCATGTTGGGTTGAGTTACCAATAGAACCTGACCTCTGTTGTGTTTGGTGAGAAGAACGTGATCTACCGTCCTATGCATAATGTTGGTGCAATTGTCGCGTCTGATTCATAGGAGTCCATCCTGAACGACGTGGAGGAGGCTACGATGGGCTACAACCTGCTGTCGCTAGTTTCGGTATCTCATAGTGAGAGAGGCTTGTTGATGTGACGACTAGAGCGCTTTTACACCGAGACGGAGATTGTCGACGTGAACATCATCTTCGTCGTGGCCATTCTTCTGGTGATTGTCAGCGTGGCGGCGGTGCTGGCGGTGGCGACCATCGACTATGGCGAGGATACTGCCGGACTGTACTCCAAGTTCAAGCAAGACAAGTCTCAGTAATGTTACATTTATTTTGCGTGTTTGTACAAACAGTCGCTATGGCACAATCAGATTCCGTCACGATCTCCCTTGAACGACGGCGTGAGCAGCGACAGGTCATTCTTCTGTCGTGGGGAGTTTAGGTTGAACGACTGTTCCTCCTCGATTTCCCGCTGCAGCAGCATGAGTGGCGAGTAGAGCTCCAGCGCCACTGCGTTCTCCTCCGTCTTCTCGTCCTTCCCGTTGTCGCTTTTCTTCTCCTGAAGATTGTCCGACGCCACGAAGGCACGCTCGGCTTGGCGGCGCAGACGAAGAAGCAGCTACGTCTCACGATGAATTGGTTTCTACGGTGATGTCGGTAATAACGCCCGCTAATCCTGCAGTCAAAAACAGACTCATCATCATGAGATCATCATGGCGCGAACGGCCGAAACAAGAAGTAGTGACGTTGGTGGAACTGCTACAGCCCGCGGTGATTGCAGAAGCGGTGATGAAGGGATCTTGATGATGTCGCAACTAGGTCTCACGATGAGACTGCAGGTACAGTTAGAGAAATGGACGAGGGAGGAACCGGAGAATAGGCGTATGGAGACCATGACTGGGAAGATGAGGGTTGGCATCCAAAGGAGATGTCTGAAGGGAGATCGCGCCATTGTCTTCAGTGAACTAGCTACCGCAATCCCTACGGAGGGACATCCAGAGTCCAGCGTGATGTCTCATTGTGGTACGCTAAACGGACACAGATGCTCGTCAGATAGATCTGAACGATGCAGAGATTGGAGGAGCAATTCCAGACCCCGGAGTGTTTCTCACATTCGGTGATACACGCTTTTCTATGATATACAGGGAGCACAATTGCAAACTCGTTTCCTCCAGAGCATCCAATATCGCGTTTACGAAGATGGAGACTTCTATTGAACGACACAGATTCACCGAAAAGGGGATCCTCCGATGTGTTTGTTTTGATCTGGAGTCGAAAGTCGCTCTCAGGATTGGAGATCGTAGCTCCATAGTAGAAAACGGTCCCTCTTTCACAAACGGGGTCTCCCTTCTTGTTGCAGGGGTCACGGAATGGGTAATTGACACCAGAACCCTCGTGAAGAGGATGAACCTCCAAAGGACTGTGATTGACCGTGGCGGAGAAGTTTGCAGACTGTAGCTCACTGATTCCAGAGGATTCCCAGAGGCGAACGCGATGGTTGTAGCTGGAGATGAGATAACGAACCAGTTGCAAACGCTATGATCTTTCGAGACCGTTCGTCCTTCGTGAACAGCATACAGATCCCCACGATGCCACTGACGTTCAGTGTCAACAAAAACACGTCGAACAGCAACGTCAGGGCGGACTTGTGGTTTTCCTTGTCTCCGTACTGTCGAGAACAACCCATGAAACTGGAATGAGGATGGACGAAGAAGGTGAAATGGATGGTATAGACGAGTGATACAGAAACAAACAGAGTATGCACCAATGCCACCAATTTCACACAGATTTTGTTTAGGGAATACGACGTGATTTCCCACGGACTCCCGCACTTCCACAGAGATCATTCCGTTGTGGTCGATAGAGAACGACACGATCACTCTGTTCCGAGAGTCAGTCGAGAGGCCCGTCACTCCAAAGTCCTTGTAGAGCGTTGCACCATCAGGTCCTCCCTCCTCACTAATATACAGTCCAATGTCAGCGAAGTCGATGTAGCTGCCATCGGTTCTCCTTGCCAGATAGAAGGTCTTCGAGAACACAGTTTCGTTGGGGAAGGGAGTGCCTCTGGGAATGATGGGCTCGAAGACATCCCTGCCCTTGAAGTCGTCAAAGATGACGGTTCCGTACGCATTTGGCAGCGCATCGAACAAAGCATGGCGATCACTCAGGATGGAGTGGCGGAGCACCAGTGAAGCGCCCCGAGCCACACACTCATCTGGGTCGTCAATGACCATCACTTTATCAGCAAAGAGTTCACGGACGACGTTTTGAAAGGTTACGAGTCGCGAGGACCCTCCGACGAGGATCACATGATCGATGTCGCGGGGAGTGAAGTGTATTCGTGCAAGTGTCAGTCGAATGGCCTCTTTCACATCGTTCATGAGTTGTTTAGTCACCGCTTCCAAATCGGAGCGGCGGATGGTGAATGTGTAATCCTGGGGTTCATCGATCATCTCCACCACCACGTCCGACGTATCGGCACAGGGGAGTGGGAGCTTCGTCATGCAGAAATCGGAGTTTTCGAAGACGATCTCAGTCTCATCGGAGATGGAGAGTTGGCACTTCGCCTCCTCCACCTTTTCCTGCAGCGCTTCTCGTTTCGTGCGGTAGAACTTGGAGGATTTGGGGATCGGAATCAGTTTCCGGTGAAACCGCTCTTGAAAGGCCTGCTCCACGAAATCCACCAGGCGTTTCGTCACGTCCTCTCCGCCCAGCTGTCGCTTGCCTCCGGTGGCAAGCACGGAGAAGCTGTCGCCCTTGGGCTTCATGATACAGATGTCGAGGGTGCCTCCTCCGAAGTCTACCACCATCACGTTTGCGTTTTCGGGGCTTCCTTCGAGGTGGTATTTGTAGGCAGCGGCGACGGGTTCGCTGACGGTGTGGACGTTTTCGCAGATGTGGGCTTCTTTGGCCGCGCGCTGGGTTTCGAGACGCTGGTGTTGGGTGAAGAAGGCGGGGACGGTCACGATGAGGGTTTCGATGGGGAGTTCAGATTGCCGCTTGGCCAGTTCTCCGACATACTGGATGAGGTCGCGCGTGACGCTTGTGGGTGTGAGGGAGTTGTCGGGGAAGCAGCGCATTCGGAAGCGCGGATAGTGGTCATCGCCGGAGATGACTTCGGCGATGCAGTCCTTCTGGTAGTGCTTGAGGTCGCTGGAGTTGAGCTGGAGTCCGATAATGCGCTTGGCGCACCGCACTGTGTTGGGGTTCTTCCAGTAGTGAGAATAGGCCCGTTTTCCGCAGGCGCTCACGGCTCCTTGGGGGTTGTAGTGGACGACGGAGGGGATGGTGTGGTTTCCCTCCTCTTCGCGGACGAGGGTCTGTTTTCCATTGGAGTCAATGACGGCGCAGTAGTTGAAAGTTCCGGCATCAATTGAGAGAGTGGCCATGCACGCAAAAGAAAACTGAAAGCCGAGGAGGATTCGCGGTTATTACCAGTTAATGATTTGGCAACAAACAGAGAAGAGTCAGCCACTCTGCTGCTGGAGAGCGTAGTCGAAGAGCGATCGCAGGAGTTTTCCCATTTTATCGGGCATCTTTTCCTGGAGGCAGAGAGCGAAGTTCTGAATGGCCTCGTTGGGGAGACTCAGTTTAGCTAAAAACACGTCTACGAAGAAGCTAGGTGTAAACGATTGTGCAGACGGACCTTCTGAACTCAGGAGCCCTCTTCGCAAGGGTATGGATCAATGCAGCGATCTCATTGACGGTGGTGATGGACTGTGGATCGCGGGGGTGGAACTGGGGCGTGCGGTAGTATTCGAAGAGGATGGGGAGGAGTTCCGCAGAGACATGTTGGAGGAAGGTCTGTTTCACCTGTATGGGAACCGCCCCGCAGCCCGACCTCCTGTGGCGCGTCTCCCTGCGGTGCGAAGAGCGCGGCGGCGAGCTTGTGGTAGGAGGCGATGCAGACCTTGTTGACGGTGGCGAGCGACACCTCCGCGACGCCGCAGCGTAGCGCGCCTAGAAAGAGCGGGAACTGCGGCCGGTTGGTCTCCGAGAAGAGCAGCGCGGGAGAATTTCCCGCCACCGCGTTGAGTAGTCCGAAGTACTGGTTGAGGAGGGCGTTTCGCCCCCCTTGAGGATCCGTATCGTCATCATCGGCAAGAAGAGGGGAGAAGACACGTTCGGTGAGGGGTCCTAACACTTGGTCGAGAACCGGCTCCTCGGCGACACGGTAGGTAGCGTAGATCTGTGCGAGGAGATCGATGCCGTCGGCGAGTGCGGCGTAGGTCCCGCGGGAGGCGAGGAGCTGGAGGAGTGGCTGAGAGAAGGGGACACTTGGCGGGAGAATTTCCCTCCAATCCTACATATCCTCGCGCATGACGATGACGAGTCGATGAAGGAACGTATCAGCCTGGGTTTTGACGCACGTTCCCTCCACTCCCGCGGTGAGGGGGTATATATCGGCAAGGAGGGAGAGGAGGGAACGGAGCTCGGCTTGGAGGGAAGGTTCGGGAGAGCGGAAGCGAGAGCGGGGGTTTCCCGCGATGCCTTTGAGCATGCTGGCGAGCGCTCCGAGTGCGACGGCGATCGCACGTTCTGCATGCGAGAGAGAGAGAGAAAGCTACTGGGGAAGGCATCGGCAGGTGTGTGTGTGATGAGCGCGAGATTGGCTCGGATACTGGTCGCGAGGGTGAGGAAGGTCCCCTACATCCCTCACAGAGTCGCTTCTACAATCCTACATGGAAGAAGGCCAACACGTGTTCGGCCGGGTTCCAGTCACCACACACAATACTAGCAGAGATGAAGAACAACGGATACACTGCCTCGAAGAACCGCGGCTCCCCCGCATGCGTCTCCATATCCCGTGCGCTCGGCACCACCACCAGTCGCTCGATCGCCTCCAATAACCCTTGCTGGTACGGCACCACCGCCCCGCCCATTCCCGCCACCAGTCGCGCCAGGTGACTCACCGCCTTCTCCCGCACCGCAGACCGACTCCCGCCCATTCCCGCCACCAGCAGCGCCAGCGCGGGGTACTGCAGCGCGGGCGTTCCCACCACCAGCGGCTGGTACCGCGCCACCACGTCCATTCCCGCCAACTGCACCCCCGCGTGGAAGTGCCGCTGCAGACCGCCGTTACATAACAATCCCCGCAACAGGTCCGAAAAACGCTCTGAGGGAGAGAGGGAGGGAAAACACACCTCGCTGCGGGTTGGAGGGAAGATTCACGTTGCAGCCCTCGCCGAAGAAAAACACCAGCGTCAGCGCCGCCTCCGTCTCGCGCCACGGAGAATGCGCCAGTTGCGCCAGTGGCGCAGAAGCGAACGTGGCGTCCAGAAAGTCCAGGTACTGCGTCGGAGACACGCGCACGAGCGAAACGGCCACCTTCTTGAGACTCGAACGGTACATGTCGACATCGGCGTCGATGCCGCTCTCGGGGTCGAAACTGTAGTCCTCCGGCAATCTCGCACTCAGCTACCTCCGATGAACCTACTCCAGCTGCTCAAACACGCACTGCAGAAACAACGGGTACATCGCCATCAGGTTGAAGGAGGGAATCCCCGCGGGAGCGTTCGGCGCCGTCTCCCGCTGCAGCTGACACACCAGTTTCTACGTTTCCACTCTCCCGCGGGAATACGGTGAAGATGTCCGGCAGCGCCAGCGGGGGATTCAGGTAACTGGCGCCGCTGAGCGTCGGAAGCATGTCCAAAATCGCCCGGATATCTGCACTCGCTTGCTGCAGCGCTTCCGTCTATAGAGAAGAGGAGACAGCGAGATGCACATCGCCGATGCAATCGGGCACGGATTCCACCAACTCCTTCACGATCACTAGCAGCAGGTCCAGAACCGCGGTTATCACGTCCTGGTTGGCGGTGGTGGCGTCATCGCGGATGAGATCGCCGATCACCTGGGGTGGCGTTAGGGATCAATAATCGATCGTTTGGAGGGATATTGATTTGGAGGGAACGGATCAGACGCACCTTGTTCCCCGATGGCATGCCCTTGTTGATCAGCTCCTCGAAACACAAAAGCACGTTCTCCACGTACTCCGGAGAATGCAGCAGGGAAAACAATGTGTTCAGCGTCATCGGGCTCACCATGAAGGAGATGTCGATCCAGTCCGCATACTCCGATAGCGTCTCCAGCGTCGTGTTGCACAGCAGAACGCTCATCTCATCCGTCTGCTTCCCATACTGCTGCAGAACGTCCATCCTGTACATCACCCTGCACCATCGCACTCACCAGCTCTGGAAAATCACCGATATCGAAGTGTCGCGCAGACAGTCCTTCACGCGCATTCCTGCGTCCAAATCCGAACGCTCCTTCGGAGCACGCAATCCGCCCGCTCCCTGCACAATCTCCTCGTCCACGTAGTACAGAATCTTCAGGTACATCAGCAGGTGCGACGGAGACATCGTGCGCATCTGGAACAGCGTCTGCGGAACACATCGCACACACACCCCACCTCAAACACGTTCGGCCACAGCTGTGGGTAGTCCATCTTGATCAGCAGCGCGATCAGCACCGAATACTTGGTCTTCAAGTAATCCGGAATCGCCGCGATCTGCTCCGCCGACATCGACTGCACCCAGTTCAGCAGCATGTCGTGCAGCATCAGTTTGTCTTCCGAAGGAATCGGGGCGTATGAACCGTCCCGGATAAACGACGTGATGATATCCAAGCACGTTAGCATTACACGGTACTGCTCATTCATTCCAACGCCCTCTCTTACATTGTCACAATGGAGGAACGCTTGGAGTGCCACCTTCCAACTCCCACTGTCGTTCCGCAGGTTATTGATGTACGCTGTCGCTTCATTTCGACGCTGCACCGAAACGGGGTCCGTTTCCACGCTCTGCGCGCAGACAATCGAATTCAGTAGATAGTTGCATTGCTCGTCCATTCTGAATAAGGATTCTACGTTCAATTCGACCGTCCAAGTGCGCTACAAGGAGATTGGGTACTGAGTCTCTGATCACAAAAAGGTTCAACCAAAATGCACTGCTCAGGAAAAGCAATTCCTTCACGCTATTCAACAAGAACCAGTGGAAGAATTAGTGGGACGATCGGGAGCAAGAATCGCCCAAAAGAAACCGGAAGATTGTACATATTTTCCTGTGGAATTGGCTGGTTTTTCTATTTCATGGAAGCAACATGGGCAGAGCAGGTGGAAAGCAATACATTCAACTGTCTCGCATCCTTCCTCCACTCCTTCAATCAAATCAAACCATTCTTCTGCCGGCGCCAATTCCCCGTTTTCTGTGAACACTCATTTCTATTTCACCGAACAGGCAAAAGGGGTGGGTTTCGCTTCCTTCCGCTCATTCACAGCCACTCGTATTATTGGAATGGAGGTGAGCAACCATAAGGAGAATAGCCAGCAGAACGACTCCTCCCTCTTCGGACTGCCAACTTCCGTACTCCCCGTCAACCTTTTCTCATCCGATAGTCAAATGGTAATCTGGCCAGAAGTCGAGAGGCATTACTCCTGCGCTTAGAGAAAATGAAGATTGTACTGCATTCTACATCCTCTCCTCATCCTAGGACGAAAAAGCCGGCGAGAGTGCGGACGATTCTTCCAGCAGCGACTCCGATGCACCTCTCTCCCCTTCTCATGCTGCTATGCAGAAGCGTAGTAAGCCGATTCCGATTGTTAAGAAGTGGGCTTCGTGATTTCCCTTGACTTGCAGCAATCGCCGCGCCCTCTTTTCTAACAACGAAGGAAGAGGTTTTACAGATGATAGTAGAGTCTCGCCTCCTCGTTCACTGTAGTGATGTTTTTTGCCGCCGGCTGCGAAGATGAAGACTCGGGGAGTGGGGTCAGTTACCACAACGAGCCCGTTTGTCCTCCTCTTGTTGCTGAACCCCTAGTTTGTTCCTCCTCATCTCCAGCATAACGATTCTTTTACTGTACGTTCGTTTGCCTAATGTGTTGTATTCGGGGTTAAGTGTGTATTCTTGTACTGTTTTCTAATAAACATGTGGATTGTCCCATAGCCGCGGCTACACCAGCGGATTGCGAAGGTCCTCAAAACGAATCAGGTGGTCCGCCACCATCACACGCTTCCTCCCATCGGGAGTCTCCTGGGGAACGGGCTCGGGAGGAGCCTTGTTGGTCGTAAACACGAAGGCGGATACCACACCGCAAACAAGCCCACATACATTGTACTGCCAACTAGAAATCAACTGTCCCATTCATCATCACCATGCCGTCGTCGTGGGGATCCAATGAATATTCAAAAACACAACGAAGATGATCGTCACTACAATCGCAATGATCAGCGTCTTCACTCTATGACCTCAAGCTCAATGACAGACCCAACCCCTTCGCAGACCATTTCACCGGGTATCCCAGATCTGTAATCACCGAAAAGTAGATGTACCCGAGATAACCGCATGTCACCGCTACGCTCAAGAGAAAGAAGGACGCGTACCGGAAACGCCGTTCATGCGTCCGGAGCCACAGATCCAGCTTAGGAAATTCCCAAGCACAATGATAAATAGAGATACAAAGAGGAACCGAAGATTGCCATGGAGAATCACACAGAATGCGCAGACTGCGAAAAAGGCAACGAGACAGTTCAGCTGCTTAAAGTCATCGTGCACAAAACAGCAGGTGAATATGTGCCATATCAATTTCCACTACACTTCAACCAAACAACAAGGGGCAACATTTCTAGGATACAGCGACAGAAGGTAGTCCAACTTGTCTTTCCATATCTTGTTCAGCAACTACACTCGATTGATAGAACAATGGAAACCTGAATGGTGTAGAGTACAGCTATGACTGCGAGAATGATCACCGCCTTCACCAGAATGGAGACAAACACATCTCCCATTCATCACACTCACGACCCCTACTCGTTGGCTGCGATGATTGCGCAGTGGACTGGGTTGGGTTTGTATTCGCGAGCGATTGGATTTGGGAATCACTGATAAAACTACTCTCTTTCTCCAGATCCTACGCGTTAACCCACTACATCAACTCTACAGACTTATTCATCGACAAAAACGAGAAAAAAGAATGAAGTGATTTGAACTGTCATCTCACTATCGTTTGTGTTTTGGTGAATTTGTGTCGCCGCAAGAGTGAAATCACCGAATGGCAGACACTGCAGGCAAACCGAATGCGGGATATACGCTGACTCTGGGATCAGCCACGGCAACCTCCCAGCGTATTCTCTCTCAAGTCGCAAGTGTTCGGCGGAAGGAAAAGGGAAAGATTCAGATGGTTATCGTGACGGGGAGTCGAGAACGGGCGTTCTTCCTTTTCGCGTCCATTTGCAGGCAGGCGCGGAATGTTCCCCTGACCTGTCACGCGTCCGTTGGGTCTCTGAAGTTCGAGCGTGATTTGAAAGCCCTTCACTTTGGTGTGGACGTTCTGATCGTTACTTCCGGAAGACTGACCCGACTCTATCAACGAAACGAAAACTGCTTTGATAAGATTGAGCGAGTACTTCTCGATCAGTGTGAGTTGCTGTTTTCGCGCCCCGTTGTAAAGAAGGTGAGACGTTCGGTGATCCATACTATTCAGACAAAGGAATGCTTGGCTATTCTCCATCCCTCCCTGATCGAGGCGTACCAGACAACAGATCCCATCATTGCAAAGAACTGTTGCTCACCACAAGCGGTTCAGATGGCTCTTCAGACGGTAGTCCTGATGAGTCTCTCTCATTGTAGATGAATTACTCTCTCGATTCGGTAACGGAATTGGATTACGCGGAGCATCCTCTTCCCATCATTTGTTCTGCCTGTTACACTCCAGGCTACTCCCTCCTTCCCGAGGAGGATTCCGTATCTCTCTTCAAGCGCATGCCATACCCGCTCGCTTCCATCGAGTCGGCAGTCAAATCATCCGTTCCATTCATCCTCGTGTCATCTTCCTCCGAATACAAACTAAACATTCTCCTTTCGATTCTCCTTGAAAACAAACCGTTTGTTTCCTCCATCGTCTCGATCGTAGAGATGGCATCCACATTCTCTGCATGAGCGAAAGCAACATCCACAAGGAAATCCGATCCCGATGGCAATTTCTTTTGCAGGTAGCAAACAAACACGACAACGAAACACGCATTCTTCTGCTCCTACACGACTGCTGGCTTCCATTTCTCGAAGGATGGGGCACTGCGCAGGTGATGGTCCACCTGGACCTTCCTCTCACGGAGGAAGTACTCCTGTCCCGATTGTCGCTATTGGGTCCGAACTCGCCAATTGTCCCCAATAGTCTCTATTTCGTTTCCTCCACACAAATCGAGGCGTTGCAGCTTTTCCACACAACCCATTCCTTTTCGTGTCGAAAAGTGTCGATTATGTCGTCCGTCCCGAAATGGAAGGCGATCGTGGAGAAGTATGTCCGTAAGCACGGTGAGGAGCCGCAAAGCACGGAAAGCGTGCGTTTGGACGATTTGACGGAAGACGAGGTACATCAGCTGTTCTACCAGAACTCCAAGCCGGAAGTGGTTCCTTGCGACCACCGAGAGCGCGTTGTCATTCCGCTGGACACGATCGACACGAGTGGTTTGGAGGAAGTGGAGACGAGTTGTGTCGAGCACAACTGGGTCTTGGAGAGTTTTTTCAACCCGTTTTTGAATCCGTGTGTGACTTCGCCCCGTCCGTTTAGCATTTTCCTATTAGGTGTTTGTTTGGAATAAATTGTATAGACATCAATGAATCAACCCATCAATGTGGATACAAACAAACAGTGCACTCACAAAGGAGACTCCTCTGCACGATGGATCGTCTGGAGGCGATCTTGCTTTGGAGTCGTTCCGCCTCTACACTTCACATCCCCTCTCTCCCCCACTTCGCGCGTAGACATATTGCGTGTAATACAGCGAGTCCTGTCCGATGCACACTCGTTCGGTATTCGGGACATCTACCTGAGAAGCCCTCTCCTCGCCTACTATCAATGACAACACACCCGATGTGACTCATGCAGTCGGTGCCCAGCGACAGGTCGCCCAGTCGCGGCAGGTCTGGTCCTCATCTCCCACCCTCGCCTACCCTTCATCACCAGTCGGTTCTCGCTCACGTCGCAGGCGAGGTCTCCCTGCAGCGAACAGCGCTCGCACTCAATCTCCTCCACCACCGGCAGGTCTGTCTCTCACATCTCTCTCCACCCCTACTCTCGAATCGAATCGACCGCACGCGTGGAAACGAGTGGCCGCCGATCGCCACGCGCTCCAGCCGAGGGAAGCACACCAGGTGGAACTCGCGACAGTATTTGAAGCAGAAGGCCCACGCGTCGCCGCTGCCGATCCGCAGCGACCGCAGCGAGGGCAGCTTGCGCAGCTCGCAGCGCTGGAAGGCGGAGAAGCAGCCGGGACCGATATCGATGCGTTGGAGTCGCGGACAGTCGGCGACGCGGAAGCTGGCGCCGCGGCAGGCGTTAGAGTCGTCGAGGAAGCTGTGTGGGGAGACGGAGAGGGAGAGGAGATGGGGGAGGCCGCGGAGCGTGAAGGAGTGGGTGAGGCGGAAGCTCTCTTTTCCAATGGCGACGGAGCGCAGACTGATCAGGAAAGAGAGGTCGAGTGTGGGAAGACGGGCGTCGTTACAGCAGCGGTCACCGATGGAGAGTTCTTCAGTGTGGGAGGTGAGGAGGAGACTGAGAGGAGGGGGAATAAGTGATGGATTAGAATGAGATGATGGATTAGAAGAGAATGATTGATGAAGAGATGATGATTGATCGAGAGAAGCGATTTCATCAAGAGAAGCTATGTTATCAACAATCCATCAATCCTACACTCGATGCGATCCTCCACGTCCCAGATCGAGTCTTCGATATACGAAACACCTCCTTCTGCGAAGAAAGGATTCGGATCCTCCAAAAAGGAACTGTCACTCTCCAGACATACCGAACGGGAGAGCAGGGGGTGGTTGGAAATCCACTCTCCTTCGTAGACTGCGTTGCCTTGACGATCAAAACGCGTTCCATAGCCGAGCGCCTCGTTCCAACCATAGTTGCCTTGGTATCGAATCACCTCCTTTGAGAGGCTGCGGTAGTAGGAGGATCCATAACAAATACGAGCAGAACCAAACATAAAACCTTGATACAGGAGGCGATTGTCACTGTCGAAATACTTGCCCCAACCGAAGGGACGGCCGTCCAGTGTTTGTCCCTCCCAGCGCTCTCCACAAAAGGAGAGATCAACGATGCAATTGGATTCGATACATTGGAAGGAGTCATCTTCGATCAGCATACCGTCGATGACTTGCAGAAGATATGTTACAGAGCAATTTGCGATATCCACACTAACAACAAACCCGTCCGAAGGGTAGTTCGTAAAACGGAATAAGATGACCACGTCTGCAAAAGCAGCAAGATAGGAAGATGGTTTCAGCTCTCCGTTCAGAGTATAATACAGCGTCGCATGATAGAACTTGGAGAGAAAGAAGAGGAGATCGTACGGCTCCTCTTGTGTTTTACTGTACAACCGGAGTTGAGAAAAGCGCACAAACCATTGGGGAATCGAGTTCATAAGATAACTGTAATACAATATGATATCGAAGGATAAAATAAGATACGTAAGAAGGCGAATGCCCGCGGTTATCGATAGGACATGACGTTCTTTGAGTGTTCTTTACATTCATCGTTTGCATACTGAGTAGAATGCTTTCTGTTTCGTTTCAGCGTTGTGCTGCAGCAGCGAAAACGATTCCTGTATGAAAAGAAGGACGCGATAAAGAGTAGTGTGTCGTTCCGGTGGTGAAGCGATTGTTTGCGGAGACCGCCTGTCAGAAAACGGAGAAGGAAATGATGGGCGCATTTCAGGAGGTACTTTTGGAGGATGTCGTTGCGAACATGTAGATGAAGCAGGCGGAAGCGCTAGTGAAGCGTCACGCCTTTTCCGAAGCCGAACAACTGTATTCGCGTGTGAATGACATTGTTGCTTCTTTTAGTCCGGCAAATGGCCCCATGATTGACGTGATCAACCGCAAGTAAGTTGCAGAGGAAACGGTGGGATGTAGACGCCTTGAGCTGTATTTCTATGCAAATACTCCCAAATACACGGAGAAGCTGATGATGACGATGAAGAAGATGAAAGACAATGTGGATTCTCGAGGAGACAAGGAAGAGGCTGTCATCGAGCGAGCCGCGTTTGCGACCATCGCGCTTCATTGCGGAAGCACGGAGGAAAGCCTTCCCTACTGCAAGGAAGTTGGTGTTGTTCGGAGTTTCGTCATGTAGCTCGTTTCGATGTGCAAGGGACTGAACACGCCTGCAGCGCTGTCGGCAAACCTCTTGTCGACGCTCCAGCAACATCTCTCGGGAGAGGAGAAGATGTACGATGCCTGCCTGAAAGTGGGGTTTGATGCGGTTTTTCACCGTAGTTGCGCGATCCTGCTTCCTCACAGGGAAAGTTCTGGGAGCTGCTGGTCCTGAACAATGCATTGGGCATGATGTGGGATGATGATGCCCCGACCGCCCCCGCGGAATCCCTCTGCAGCGACATCAAGAAGGTGTCCGAGCAGATGGACGCTGCGGGAGAGATCAAGAAGGCGAACTCGGACGCGGTTCGTCAGTGTTTGAATAATGCGGGAGCCTACTTGCTGTTCCGCGAAAAGGCAAGGAATTTATCGATTTGTAACCGATAGAAGGAGGAAGGCGGTGCGATTCTGAAGTACGCCCTTCAGTTGTCCGATCGCGATGGCATCAACATCAACGAGAACGTATATCTTGATTCGCGCTTCTTAGGTAGATTACGAGCAGCAACACGCTGGGAATGATGGGATCGATCCTCCTGAAGGAAGATCAGCCTGTCACCTGTGAGGGTCTCTATCTGCAGGCGCTGGAGGTGTTTGACAAGAAGAAGACGATGACGCGCCCGGAGTTGTTCGATTACTCGAAGGCCTGCGATGGCTACTCGCAGCTGCTTGTGAAGTGGGATAAGAGAGAGCGGCTGGGAGAGCAGTACCAGCAGAAGGCGTCGGAGCTTTTGATGAAGATGAGCGAGAATGCAGACTGGATGTTCCCTCTGACGTCGCGTTTCTGGACTCCAACTCTGTTTAAGTGGGATTTCGCATACTGCTGTGTTTGTTGGTGAAGAGACTCGTTTGTGTCAGATAATTGTTGTCATGTTTGCGAAGTTTGTGAAACCGAGATTCAATATCAGTGCTGCAGAGGTGAAGAGACTCGCGGAGGAGTTCGTGGGATCATTTGGGAGGAAGTGAGGATTAGGTCAGTAACACGAAGAAGGTGGACAGAGACATTGTGGCCATTCCGAGAGAGAAGCGGACCTTTCAGAACACGATTCAGCCCCTGCTGCGACTGGATCATGCGAACCAGGGACCAAGTACGTTCTTTCATGTACGGTGAGCCGTAGTTGGATCTGTTGGAACGCTGAAGAATGTGGCGACGGACAAAGCCGTTCGTGATGCTGCGAACGAGGGTTGTGTTCTGATCAGCCAGAGCAGCATGGCGCGTTACCTGCAGAACGACCTCTACACGGCGCTCTCTGAATTTGACGGTATGCGTGTGATTCCCATGTGAGTCGCAGAGGACCGCAAGAAGCACGGCGAGAAGTACGACGCCGACATTGAGAAGTACATTAGCGATTTCTTGAAGCAGATGAGGTGGTGTTTGTTCATCGGGATAATGGGTAGACGCAGCGGAGCTCACCTCTCTGACTCGAAGCGAGCTGAGTACGAATCAGTGATGAACAAGATCATCGAGAACGAGAATCAGTTCAGTCAGAATCTGGGAGAGGAGAAGACGGAGCTGCGCTTTACCAAAGAGCAGCTCGCCGGAGTGAGTGAAAATACGCTGGCAACGTTGGGTCGCGACGGAGACATGTACATCGTGACGATGAAGTACCCCGACGTGTTCCCCGTTCTGGACACCTGCTCGGTCTCCGATACGCGACGCCAGGTGTACACGGCCTTCGGCAAGCGTGGCGGTCCGAAGAACCTGGCTCTTCTGGAGGACACGCTGAAGCTGCGCAAGGAGGCGGTGCGCATTTTGGGCTACAAGGATTACCCGACGTACGCTCTGGAAAACACGATGGCGCAGACTCCCGAGAACATGCGCAGTTTCCTGTTCGACCTGCGCAGCAAGCTGGAGGAGAGCGGGAAGAAGGAGATCGAGCAGCTGACGGCGTTCAAACACGAGTGTGGAGAAGAAGGTCCGCTGGAGGCGTGGGACTTCAGTTTCTACATGAACAAGCTGAAGGAGAAGCTCTACCATGTAGGCGCGGAGAGAGGGTGACAGCAAGGTGGATGTGGACAAAATTAAGGAATACTTCCCTACGAAACACGTGCTTTCGGAAATGATGCAGATTTACCAGGAGATTTTCGGTTTCGTGTTTCGGAAGTATGTTCGTGTTCGTGTTTCTTTCTCAGAATTGACTACCCTGACGTGTGGTATAAGGATGTGGAGAGCTACAGCGTCTACACGAAGGACGGACATCTTCAGGGACTCTTCTTCCTCGATCTTTATCCCCGTGACGGCAAGTACACGCACGCCTGCTGCGAGAATATCCAGAACTCCTGCATGATCGACGGAGAGCATTCCGTACGCTTCCTTCTTCTCCGAGACGTAGCTCCCCGTAGCCTGCATGATCTGCAACTTCCCGCCATCGACGCCGCAGCTGCCGTCGACCATCTCTCACGACGACGTGACGACGCTCTTCCACGAGTTCGGCCACCTCATCCACGTAATGTGCAACAACCAGCGCATCTGCTCCTTCGGCTCCTTCTGCGACGAGACCGACTTCGTGGAGACGCCCTCGCAGGTGGCGGTTGGGAGGAGCGGTGATCGGTAGCTGATGGAGCAGTGGACGTGGCAGAAGCCCGTGCTGAAGCGACTCTCGAAGCACTACCAGACGGGTCAGCCGCTGCCGGACGCCACCATCGACAACCTCATCCACTCCAAGAACTTCTGCTCGGCGCTGTTCAACCTGCGTCAGCTCTCGTTCGGCATCTTCGATTACAAGGTGCACTCGGAGGAGTTGAAGGAGCCTGTGCTGAATGTGGGTGTGGAGGACGCGGATTAGCGGCAGATTTACCAGAAGGTGCTGAAGGAAGTCTCGCTGCGTCCCGTGCTGGATGACTCCTACGGACCTGCAAGCTTCGGTCATATCATGTCGCCGATGTACGCCTGCGGATACTACAGCTACCTGTGGTCGCTCGTCTACTCCTGCGATATCTTCTCGCTGTTCAAGGAGAAGGGAATCTACAGCGAGCAGGAAGGAACGCGTCTGAGAGAGTGCATTCTGAGCAAGGGATCTTCGGAAAAGGCCTCAGTGCTTCTCCGGAACTACCTGCAGAGGGAGCCCAAGATGGACGCCTTCCTTGAGGAGATGGGACTGAAGAACTCGTGTGTTTGTTAACAAACAGAATCATATAATATCCCATCCTAAGACATTTACCAGATGGAGCTAGCAGAAGAGGCAATCTTAGGCCAGAGATCCGCAGCCTCCTTCGCCACAGGTCCGGTGATACCCGATCCCTTCATCTCTCCCTTGGGGTTGACAATCACACCAGCGTTATCTAGAGAATAAGGTGATACGAGACAATGGTACCCTCGAAGTACAGGTAAACGCCGTTCTTTCTTCTCCAGCTCTTTCTCTGACGGACAACCACAGCGGGCATGACTAGGAGATGAGAGGAAGCACATCCACCCAAGTACCCTTCTTACGGAGCTCGGGCTTTCCCTTCTTGACGGAAGCAATGAACATGTCTCCGGCAGCTAGATGTTACAAAGCGAGAGCAAAACACACAAGCAGCAGGGAGCTTGTTCAGACGAGCACCCGTGCGAGTAACGGAAATGACGTACAGGTTCTTGGCACCCGTGTTATCGGCGCAGTTGATCACAGCACCCACAGGGAGACCGAGCGTCATTCTGAACTTGTTTCCAGTAGCACCTCCACGTCCTATGGACTAACGCTTCGGGAAGGAGCTCTTACCACGCTTAGCAGCAGCAGCCATTCTTGGGATATTATTTGTCCAGAAAAGAATTCTGATCGAAACGGGCCCAGATCATACAATCAACCCTGCATAAGTTAGGGACTATGGCTATTTGGGTCTCCCAACAAACAAAAACAAAATATATCGTGGTTACACCACGGACATAAAGAAACTATAGCACAGATTAAATGGAGACAGCCTCCTCCTTAGGAGAGGGAGGTAGTTCGTCCATATCTACCATTAGCTGAACAAGAGGGAGATGGTTCAGGTTCTGGGTCACAGAAGGCACCCGGGGCATTGCATTTCGGCACGATCTACCAATGAAAGCGGACGAGAAAACCGACTTTGGGGTTAACTGAGACAATGGGATGTGCAGTGATTTCCCGAAAGTCTGTGGAAATGCTTGCACAAGGCATGTATCCGGCTTCATACGAATCGACTGAACGAAGAGTTTAAACTCCTCGTAGGTGATGCGGTCCGGCCAATGTCGGAATGGAGAGAGTAAGAGCCTCAGCTGGTTGTGCGTGCAGGGAATCCCGTGCGCCTCAAAGTACTCGGCGAGATCACTCAAGAAAACAACTCCATGCGAGTCTTCCAATTCCTTGAAGATGGCTGGAAGTGAAGGGAAGAAACCAAGCCAACCATTACTATTACCGAACAGCTGAACGATATGAATCCAGATGGCTTCCTTTAATCGCTTCTGCGTTTCCTCGTTAAAGGCAAGGCGTTTTGAGTCACTGCACGTGATGCAAATAGAAAACGCAAACTTGTAACCCGGCACCTGATATCCCTCTATAGACGACCGCTTGCGAGAAAGAGGCTCTGGCTTCAAAGTGAGTTCGCTCCAGGATCGAAGAAAGCGAATGTAGTACACATTCTGATCTTCTTGGAACCTATTGTCCAGCGATCCATCCAAGGCTACCTTGAAAACACAATCGAAAACTCATTGTCGGTAAGCGCAACTCCGTGACGTCGCAAGCAATCCTTCAGTTGCCTGCAACTCACAATACCAGTCTTCTCTGAATCCAATTCTGAAAAGATATCAAGGGGAGTTTTCCCCGACTTCTGCAAAGACTTCAGAATGATTTCCGAAAGATTCACTCGCATATACCAGTCATCTCCAATTCGCTAGAGAATGAACTCCAATCCTCGGCACTCACATCCTCCGTCGGTGGGTCTTCTACAGCAGAGAGATTGTTGTCACTCAGGAATAGATCATCCCCACGAAAAACGGTCGTGGGGGAATGCGATATTTCTTCACCCGTTTCATGAATCCTCGATATGGTACAGTCTACAAAGATGAATCCACGATTCGAATTTGCACTCTCATCTTGCGCTACACTTTCAGAAAGAACTTCTGACGCATTTCCCTATGCATTACATGCTTCTACGGAGGCAAATACGATCAGACTCCCCTGGGGCGACATTGAATTCATCACTTCTGTAATATGGGAATCCATATAATTCCAGAGGAGGTGTGAATGTTGCGATAACACTCGAGGAAGATAGAATAATGGGGAATCGAGAAGTGGGGAAACACTAAAAAGTGGAAATCGTAGTACCTGAGCACTGATTGGACGCACGGAACCTTCTCATTTGTTGATTTGCTTCTCAATCTCTTTCATCCCCGGAAACGAGATATGAAAGTCTCCGGAGAGTGAGATCCAATTCTGTGGCATTTTCTTCGCCCGCCACTACACAATGCGAAGACTTCTTTTTTGGTTCACATAAGGATGCAAAGTGAAGGAAATGATAGGGGAAGAAGATCCATCCAGAGTACGCACGGTAGATTGAACCATGACATTCATAATCACATCGAGAGTCTTCTGGGTGAAGAGTACATGTAGCGAAAGAGTGGAACGGAAGGATATTCCCTTTGACAGAAAGGGGATCTCCATTTCTGAATGACTCTATCCAGAGTAATGGTCGTGTCGACAACAAGCGACACGAATCGGAAGCGAAGCGAACATCTTCATTCACGTCTTTGTCCTTTTCCTTCCTATTTCGCTACTCCACATTGTCAACTATTCCTGTAGAAACGAGGATATCCAAACGAGAATCGTTGGGATCCCCCGTATTTCCCAACGTGGCAGTGCTTTTTCAATGATGTCCCTGCTCACTCAGGCAAGTCGTTGTCTTACTGCTTGCAATTTCCAGCTCCCACAAGGTACTTCTGTGTGTTTCCTATTGTCATTCGTAGTGCTCTGTCGTTTCGCTCACAACCAATCGGGAGGAAAGACTTCCAACGGACGTGACTCGAATCCCAAGTACCGCGGAGTGAAGAAATACGGAGGGTTGGCGTGGAAGAGGCGCATTCACGCTGTAGAGAGAAGGTGATTCCTGGAAACATCATTGTCCGGCAAAAGGGAACGAAATTCCACCCTGGAGATGGAGTGGGTGTGGGTCGCGATTGGACGCTCTTCGCTCTGAAGGAGGGATACGTTCATTTCACGTGGAATCCGTTCAACAAGAAGCAGACCATTTCGATCACGGAGAAGCCTCTTCCAACCACGGTGATCACTGATCCGAAGAGCGTTCCAAAGCGCCTGTACAATTAGTTTAGAAAACGCTTGTTTCCAATAAACACTTTCTTATTGTTCTGCCTCTTCCGAACCCGAATACTCGGAGTCCGAATACCCACTGTACTCCGAATACTCGCTGTACTCGGAGTCGGAGTACTCGCTTTCCCGACTCTCCTCCATCTGCTTCACCTCCTCCTCGGGCACTCTGTACACGCGGATAATTCCCTTCATCGGGTCCTTCAGGAAGATGTAGTGACCGTCCTCCTGCTTGCCCATTATCTTCACAAAGTACTCCAGCACTGCCCACATGTTCTTGTCGTTCAGCATCACCTGCTTCGTGAACACGTCCAGCGAGAAACTCTGGACGCCCAGCAGCACGTGTCCGTCGTTTCTGCATGTCACCCATCCTCCACTCCTACATCGCCTTCATGTTTCTGCGCGACACCAGACCGATCTTCACCTGGTCCACGCCCGCCACCGCCGCCTGTACCGCCCACTTCGACAGGCGGAAGTGGTTGTTCTTCATGTCCTCCGTCAGCGGGTAGCCAGTCTGCCTCATACACCCTCCCCACGCCTACAAAGTTCACCAGCTTCGCACGCCAGCGATTCGCCAGCGGCGTCCGGTCGCACCACTCGTTGATCGCGTATGCCTGCAGCAGCTGCTTCTTGCCGCCGCGGTTCTGCGCTCCGTGCACTTCCGTGCGCACCATCATCACCGACCCGTCGCCCAGCGTGAACTTGCGGTAGCGATACATGCGCGGGATCTTCTGGAGTCACATGACATGACCATTCCCACCTCGCTCTCGAACGGCGACGGGAACTTGCCCTGCGTCGCCTCGCCCGTCATCGTCTGCATCACGAAGTCGCGATTCACCTCCATCACCTCCTTCCTGCGCGTCACCTCCCGCCCACACGCTCACCGCAGACAGTCGTCCTTGTTCTCCTCCTCCGTCGGCAGGTCCGTCGACGTCTCGTTCACCGTGTACCGGTCGAACACGCCCGGTCGGTGCGAGAAGAAGAGACCCTTGCTGTTCTTGATCACCTCCAGGTCCCTGGCGTTGATTGTATCCTCTGCACCTACCAGGACAGCTGCGACCGCGTCGCCACCATCAGATGCGCCAGCGCCACGTCCGTCGTGTAGATGTTCGCGGCGTTGTTCGCAGCCATGCCCTCCATGAACGGGTCCTCCTCCGCGGAGATCGCATGCGGCAGATCCACCTTCTCGAAGCTGGTGAGCACCGCCGGCTTCTGCACAACCACGCGGTCGAACGCGTTATCGTACATCTTGTACTCGCCGCAGTCCGCACTACCTCACACGCACCACCCGAGCCTACAAGTCGGTCGCCGTGGGAATGGTCTTCGTCGACAGCTTCGCCAGATCGCTGAAGTCCACCTGGAAGACGCTCGACCACGAGGGCTTGATCTACTGTCGGACGACAAAAACAGTTCTACGATGATGGAGGGGATGTGCAGCACGTCGTAGTTGCGACGCTGGTTCGCTCCAGCCGTTTTCTTTGTCTGATTGCGACCCTTGGCGTTCTGGTTCCACGTTCCGTTGTTTTCTTTGTTGAAACGGGGCGTCTTTGTGTGCAAAACTACCCATCACAACGGAGTCGCAATCCCACGCTTGCCCTTGTGAACATTGACCGTTCGCACCGAGTCAACGACGACGAACGAACTGTCCTCTCCCTCCGCTCCCGACACTACGCATCAAACAGAACAGGACGTCGCCCACTTCCCTGGCGCATGGCGACAGACGGGTGCGTCACGTCGACGATTGCGCCCAACCCGTCATCTCTGCTGAACAGCGAAAACGGGAGATCTTCAAACTCCTTAGGAAGCGTGTTCGGACCCCAATTCTCCTCGTTTATCGAAAACGCCGGACACTCGTAGAGAGATTCACTTGCTTGCTGAGTTGCCATAAGATGAATGTGATGTCTTTCAAACAAACAGAACAATAATAGAGTACAGAGCATAGGTTACAACCACTCTTAATCCTCCTCAGTAGGAGACACATAGGACGGATCCTTCTTGTCAACAGGGATCTCGACATCCTCGTCACCGGGCTTTCCCCAGGTGAACTTGCCTCCAGCTCCGTTCTTCTTGATTTCCTTCGTCGCACCGTTGCGCGACAGATGTCTATCCATTTCCTTCTTCGCCATTCTTAGTAATTCGCTTTGCAAGATAAATAAAAAGTGACAGAGAAAAGATCGCGATCCAGCAGCCACTTTCCACACGTACAGTGGTCCTTGATTATCAACAATAGAACAATGGAAGTGAACAGAATCGAGAAACAAGGTGGGAATTGATGGATCCAGATGTGGGACAATGGATAAAAAGGAAGGCTGAGTGGATCAGGCATTGGATCGAGAAAAGAGTGCAATGGTTGAAGAGAGAAGGAATTGAATTTGTGCTTGTTCTGGAATAATAAAGGAAAATCCTGCATATGGGGAAGCTCTTGACCGGATTTGACATGATAGTGTGGATCTGTAATCCTGGTTTTAATTGGTGGGACCATGATGACCATGTCCAATACGATGGATCTCTTTATGGAAGAGCATCCATTGTAGAGTATACCAATCTTGGCGTATTCTGACACAAATTCTGAATATCATATGATTTGTTAAACAGACTTTAGCTGTTTTTATAACAAACAGAACACCATTATCAATGGAGGAGTTGTGTGAACAGTCTGTAGAGATTTAACGCCGCTTTGCCCTGTTGGACTGAGGAAAGAGATGGACGTCCGTGGTATTCACAGTAGTTGGAATTGGGACGGGCCTGGCGATGACATCCCGCAGCGGCACATTCGTTGTTAGGGTTCTGTGTTACAATCATTTGAAAGAATTAATGAGAAATATCCCATCTCGTATCGAACAGTTTGTTACAGTCCGTTTATTCACCCAATCACTGTATTTGTTCCGTTATCAAACACGTCACTCATCCAACATACTCTTCTCCGTCTCCTGGACACTCTTCTCCTCCACAGTGCTCTTCTCGTCGAGCATGCTCTTCTCCGTCTCCAGCATACTCTTCTCTTCCACCAGGCTCTTCTCTTCCTCCACCTCACTCTTCTCCTCCTGAGCGGGCTCTTCCTCCTCCTCTTCAACCTGTCTTCCGTACTACGCGTCACTCATCTCACCATTGTATACGTAGAAGATCTCCAGCATCAGCAGAGTGAAGCAGATACCAAAGGTCAGACCGATGATGAACAGGAAGATACAAGTGAACGAAGGGTGCTCGTACAGGTAGAGATTCGCCTTGTTCGAGTACTTCTATTCCATCAGAATACTCTCCAAAGGATACCTCGTACAGAACCACCAACATGTTGGGCATGGGAGGCACATCGTTCGCTTCTCTTGTCTTGTACCTATTTCTTAGATCCCACATACAATAATGCACAGGCTGAGGGCGAAATCCTCAATACCGGTCACAGTACGAGAACCATCGAAGTAGTAGTACTTTCCCTATACAATAAAGCGTCAGCAGAAGAGGAACCTCAGCGAACAGAATTACAGTAGGGAAAGAGTGAATGCTGAAACGACGAGCGAGACCGAACTCTTCCGTAGCGTCAACCTGCCAATCAAACAGAGTGGGAAAAGAGGACATCACCGAAGTGAACCTTATCCTTCAGGTCGTCGGAAGCCTCATCCCAAGTCGGCTTCAAGGCCTTGCAGTGTCCACACCACTACACAACATCAGAAATCAAATTACAAATAGGTACGGGAGCGTAAAAGCGAATGAACCAGACTCCAGCATCAGGAGCCATCACAGTCTTATCGAACGTGGAATCATACAGCTCGACGACCTCTAGTTGTTATCCTGCAACGATAGCGCTAGATACCCGATCCACAAGCAATCGTCAATACGAGCGAAATCGCAAGAAAAATCCTATAATGGGGTGAGGGTGATTCATTTCCTCAGCACGACTTACTTAGCGTTCATAATCAAATAGAAATCTATGACTCTTTCCTCAGGGTTTGGAACAAACAAGCAATTACAGAATACATACTACCTATATCTGAACGATTAGTACAATCTTAATGAACGCTAGACAGTATATCCATAAGGATAATATCTCGTAATATTCATTCCGCTTTTGCAGAGATAGGTGAAAATAGAGCAACAAATAAAGACCCTATCTTTGTTTTGCTCTGCCTCGTCCGATAGAACAGACACGCCGACTTACCATCTCTTCGCTCTCCATCGCACCATTCACGGCAAGGCAGAAAAAGAGATGCTGTTAGCATCAGAGTGGATTCCTGAGGAACTACACTCTTTCTCCCAACCTTGCTTCGTCTTCTCCAAAGAAATAATGGTAGGAGTGGAATGGAAAGCATGAAGAGAGAAAGGACCCTATTAGACGATTCAATAGAGTTCGCTCCTAATCAACACTGGAGAATTAGGGGTCTTTTACGAGTAGGTCCATTCTCTTTCAAAACAGCAGAAGACGCTTTCTTCTAACAAACAGACACTAAAGTTTCAACACCTTCATCGGTGCACTCCTATCGGCGAAACAAAACGCGGCGATACAATCGGTATTGTTCTCCCGAGGTTTTCCCTCTCCCAAATCGGATTCGAATATGATCATTTCGTCGACTTCGACCCCGATCTCCATAAGTGGGACACACGAAACATGCATGATCACTATGTCACAGTCAAAGGAGCTTCGAGGCAACCGGTAGCTCGTTTTCGCCTAGACTATTCAGACCAGAGTGATTCGCACTTGTGTTTTCTTAAACGACTCTACAACAGAGTACGTGGTCTTGGAGACGGAGTGAGAATTGTGATACTCAAGACACGCTGTAATGGCTTCTACCACTCACATCTCCTTCGTATTCCCACTCATCGATGCAGCCAATCTGCAGAGCACCACGACCCGCTTCTGTTCCGCCTTACACCGCTCCACTTCCTTGATCACTATCATAACCTACCTCCTATTCTCCTCCCACTCCTACCCGTGGACTCTCCTCCGGGTCAAACTCCTTCACAGAACATTCTTTCCGGACCTGTTCTGCAGCCTACCCATGAATTTCATCCCCCGTTACCACCTCCTGCAACCCAGCATTCAGTTTCTTATCGAACACGAGAGCCGGGTGGATATCCACGATCATTTTCAGGTTGTTCGTCGTGCAGAGTATTTCCAATCTCCTCTGAAGTGCCGTCGGTTCCCATGGTTCCCGAATGACCTCCAGTTTCCCCTTGTTTCGATTCAGAACATCTTCGCTACTGATCTCTTCCCACCGAACTGTTTCACAGCCGCTGATTCTTCGAAGATCCTCTCGGACTCGATCATTCTGTTGTCCACTCGTCTGAATGGTTGCGATCGCAACCGTCGCCTTGATGCGGATGGCGCACGGGTTCTTTGTCTCGCAGTGGATATCGTAGTTGTGGAGGAGAAGCAGCGTCACCGGCGTATCCAGTAGATCTGCAACGTCGGCGTATCTAGAAGATGAATCGCCTTTTCTATTCCCACTGAGCATATGTCAGCAGCAAAACGCCTCCGTGAAACCGCCACGCCGTCAGCAGCCGTTTAAACAGCGCTCGATTCGGAGTCTTTGCTGCCGATTTGTCGACCCACACGTTTGTGGTTGTTTTTGCGTGTAGTAATGTGATCCATTGTATTAGACAGGGAAGTTGAGTGAGGATGAGAGAGGTGGTTGTGTTGTTGATCATATCATTGACAGTGTTGTTGATCATATCATTGACAGTGTTGTTCATTGTATCATTGACAGTGTTGTTCATTGTATCATTGACTACAGTACCCAAGCTGTCACCCATTACAGAATCACCATCCAAACGATCCTTTCCAACCAACTCCCCACTGCCACTCTTCTGACCAACTCCTCTTCTCGCATCACACACACGCTTCGCTTTACTCTCCTCTGATCCACGACGCAACAACAACGACCACGTGTGGCAACTCAACTTCACGTCGCGACTCATCTCCAAGCCAAGCTTCGCACACAGAGGAGCCAGCGACGGTTCCAGGTTCTGGCGAGAAACCGATACTTTGTCGTGACCACGGTAGATCGTTTTGAAGGACGGAAAACAACGCATCACCGAAACCTCCTTTTCACAACAGAACTGGTGTGAAATCGGGTCGATGACGAGAAAATGGGAGGATGGAGGAAGCGACGAAGCCACCACCGACAAAAGACGCTTCGTTTCGTCAAGGCTGGAATCAAGTAGTTCGCTGACCCCGTAAACCATCGTACAGAGGTCGGCTGACTGGAGATGCGACGAGAGAGAAGCCATGTTGGAAGGATCTCTAGGAAAGAGTGACATCGCAAGCATACAGAAGATCCATGGGAATAAACGAGTAGTCAATAACATGTCCGCTTTCATCCAGAGACTGCGCGATTTGATCGAGTCTAAATAGAAGGACAATATGACAAGGACGATGATTTCCACATAGGCTCCTTGTCGATAATCGTTAGGTGGAGTCGCCGCCTCTGCTGTGACCCAAGCAGGGAGAAAGACAGCAACTCAGCTCCACTCCCTCCACATAGACAGACAATGTGCATATTATCCAGCAGTTCAACATGAGAGGATAGGATGTGATTTAGCAAAAAGACGTGGATGGGAGTGGTCCCAATCGAATACGCCGCTATCACCGAATTGCTGTAATCGATAAACCCGTCACTGTCGATACGACTATACTCCGAACGGGTGTTCTTCCATGCCGACCGGATGGAAGAATCCTTCATCTGCTTTCCAATATGGAGAACATTACTGTTCAGAAAGGGAATAACCTGCTCCACTTCCTCCTTACTCACATGAATGCAGTCATTGTCCTATTGATTATATCATGCGCTTTGCTGTACATCCAATTGCGTATCGACATAATCCACCTACACATTACACATTGATCACACTCAAACATGATCCAACACTGTCCGATACAGTTGGGTGACTCTCTCCATTGGTTTGGCACCTATCGAATACTGTAACACGATACCCTCGTTCATTCTCTATCCAATCACCTTCTATCGCAGTACGAACGAGGATGCCACACAATTTGGATTCGAAACAAACCAATGAGAACTAGGTTACACAAAACTAGACCACTTGGAATTCGACGAAACGGTGGCTGATGGAAGGAATTTTTCTTCTTTGTCGTCGGGAGCGTCCAAATCCGTCTAGAGAAGAACACCTTCCCATGATTACCACATAACACTCTTCCTCCCGAGAAATAGAAGCTGTATGTTTCAGTTCGATTGATTTATTGGTTTCTGTCCTCCGTTGATTGCCAACATCCATCAATGAAATGTCCAATTTCACGTTTGTATAAGCTGCTTGATACACCGATAAAGACGTCTCCCCTTCCTTGGGTTCTTCTCGCTCCTTTTGAATCCTCCTCTCCTTCTTTTCCCTTTGGAACCGACCTCCACGTTGCTCGTTTCGTTTCCTTGTTCTCGATTCACTTACCAGAACAGACGAATCGGTAACGAAACGAGGATCATCCGCCTCCGTCGTTTCCTGGTCAACTGCCTACCATATACGCACGTTCCAAAGAACAAATACACTATCAACAAATGCCGCCCATTTGCTCCCCTCCTCATTCTCTGTCGATTTCGGTGGAATGAGGTCCTCCTTTTCGGTATCCCATACAGTTTCGCAGGTGTTGTTAAAGGTCGCGCCTTCTTCCATCCGCTTCTTGTTCAGCTCCTGAACAACTCCTCGAATGTCCTTTGGATAATCGCTTTTCGCGAAAATCTAGATAGGTCAGTGATCGCTCTTCACCTACATGCCGAAAGCTCTGCTTTGCTCCACACACCTTGCACTTGAACTTCTTCTGCTTATTCTCCTAAAATAGCAACATCAATCCCAATCATCACTTGCTGTCCCTGAAACATTTTACACTGGTAGCAACAGACTGCTATGTACGTTGGCATGGAAATGTGACCTCTCTCAATGAAACAATGTGAGTGAATTCAACCTTTTATTCTTGCAATGAATCAAATAGAGTTCATTAGGATACTATCCGCAGAGAACTACCATCATCACAATCAACTTCTCTGCAAATCCACAGAAACTATCTCCCTCTCTCTATTAGCATATTCTATCAACAAAATACCTTCCTCTCCAACCATCATCTCTCATTTCGATTATGCCTCTGACTCTGTACCAGCTAAATTATCCGTGGGAAATCCATGTATCAGTCAACCATTCCAAATCCTAACTCTAGGCGTATCTACGCTTTGCGAACATTTACTACGTCGAGAAGAATTGTGACTACACTCAAAACTCCGTGGGAGGACAGCTTCCCTATTTGGTGGACGAGCAGTACATCATCCACGGTCCGGATGTGATCTCGTACTTATCCGCGAACGTAATGATGTGGTTCGGGTCGTAACGGATAGTACACAAACCTGGACTTGGACTTTTCCGAAACGGAACGAGCGGAGATTGCTGTGTACAGTCATATGCTGAAAACAGTGGGAACGACTCTCTATGTACGCATTGAATTGTATTCTAAGTGGGTAGAACAAACGGAAGTGGCTCGATTATCAGTCGTGTAAGAAGGTGATCAATTCGATGTATCGGCCGCTTCTCTCCCTTCCGGTGAGTCTGCAGTTTGGTGTGAAGCAGTACATCAAGGAGAAGAAGCACTTTAGTCAATTCACATCAGTCACACAAACGAACGAAGAAGAAGTTGGTACGCTCTTTCTCTGTGATAAGTAGCTTTTGAAAAAGCTGGAAGCTCTCTACGGTGTGCTCAATCACAAACTCTCCTTACAGAAACAGCCCGATTTCCTCTATGGATATCGTCCGTCTTCGGCAGATGTTTACCTATTTGCCCATCTGGCAGCCATTCAGGACGTGCCCTCCACACTCTCCCACATCCTCTCGGACTACCCGTTCCTCCAAGACTACTACCAGAGAGTGATGCGGATGTATTTCACTCCCATGAACCCTGACACTCCGTGCAGCGACAATCTGTTCGTACAGAAGAGAGGATTGAAGATCGAGTTGTCAAACCAAAAGGATTGTTTCACTACTCGGAAAACACCGTGTACCCGTAGAATAGAGTGGTAAAAAATAGATGCATTTCCCGAAGAGGAAGAGGAGGAATCCGAAGAAAAGATATTTGGTAGGACATTGAGCATGCGTTCACCGTAGAGAAACAGCAAGAAGAACTTTCAAAGAAGAATCGAACACGCAATATTCTCATATACTCATCTCTTGCGGTATTGTGCATCGGAACCTATCTGTATTCAGAATTGTTTCATTCGAGTGGCGCGGAGGAGGAGATGCCGTTGTTTTCGATTGTTTGTTCGTATATTCCTCATATATGTTGCTCTCCACCTCGCTTTCTGCACGATCCAAATGGTTTTCAGTTTGTAGGTGAAAATGAGGATTCTCCACACACTCATATTGTTTCTATCGCAGTTCATTTCTTATTTTACCCATTAGCAATGAGTCTGAACGCATCGATTAAACAGGGAAAAGGAGCCCAAGAGTCGAATGAACGTTTGACCTCTATGGTGTCCGGAATGAGCCGTCAAAAGCGAGAGAACATGCTCAAGAAGAAGAGAGCCTCTCCCTCTTTCCTCGAAACACTCAACAAGGTGAATGGAACGAGTTACTCGAAGGAAGATGTGCGTTTCGTGCGGTTGTTGGTTATTCGGTAGGTGGAGAAGCAGGCGAGCATTGTGGCAAATCTGAACTCCACACCGGCGGAACTGATCCCAAGTGTTGCGTTCTTCAGAAAGCTGCTGTCAAATGGTCGTCTCTCCGGCTGTCGCTGAGTCCTAGACCAATACCCTCCTATCGATCTTGTGATTAAGACGGGAATCGTGCCCCGCTTCACAGAGTTCCTCACCTACGATTCGTGCCCCGAGTTGCAGTACGAAGCTGCGTGGGTGCTCACCAACATCTGTTCCGGAGATAAGGAACAAGTCGTATTTCACTTCTCCTTTCACCATAGACCGCATATGTTATCAACACGGGTGCACTTCCGCTCCTGATCAAGCTCGTCTGTTCGCCCTCGGTGAACGTCCGCGAGCAGGCGGTGTGGGCTCTCGGCAACATCGCCGGAGACAGTGCGCAGTACCGCGACGCGATCATCGCTGCAGGCACCGTGAACATGCTGCTGACGCAGCTGGCTGCCGTAGTCGCTCCGCCTTCTCCTTACGCGCAGGACGACAGTCTCCTCTTCAAGAAGAACGCGGTGTGGCTGATGTCGAACATGTGTCGCACGCGCGACAACATCCCCACAAACCTGAACGACGTGCGCGCCTGCTTCCCCTACCTGCGCGAGTGTCTCACCAACGACGAGGAGGACATCTGCTCGGACGCCTGCTGGGCCTTCGTGTTCATCACCGACAGCCAGAAGGAGAACATCAACGTGAGTCTCCCGCGAGGTCTCGAGCGTAGTTCGTGCTGGACCTGAACGTCCTGCCGATCATCGTGCAGCACATGGGCGAGACCAACACCAAGCTGGTCACACCCGCGCTGCGTTTCGTCGGCAACGTGCTGGCAGGCAACGACGTGCAGACGCAGATGTGCATCGAGCAGAACGTGCTGTACTACCTGGAGAAGCTGATGAGCTGCACCAACCAGTCGCTGGTGCGCGAGGCCACGTGGTGCATGTCGAACATCGCCGCCGGAAACGAGCAGCAGATCCAGGTAGGCGAGTGGGGGAGATGAGACGCAGCTGCTGCTGAACGAGGGGATCGTGCCGATCATCGAGGAGATGATCGTCATGAGTCGCAAGGATATCCAGAAGGAGGCGTGCTGGACCATCTGCAATATCGTGTGCGGAGGCAGCATGCAGCAGGTGAAGTCGCTCATCCAGCAGTATGACGTCCCGCAGATGGTCTCGAAGCTGGTGAACAGCGACTCGGAGGACCGTCTGCTGATGATCATCATGGACACCTTGGATCGTCTGCTGGCGGTAGGTGAGGGGAAGGGAGGTCACGCGTAGGCGGGAGAGCAGATGCAGGTGGCTCACATCTGGGACAGCAATCATGTGGAAGACCAGATCCAGGAGTCGGGAATCCTGGACTCTTTGGAAAGTATGTCGATGTCGGATACCGTGTGCCAGCGAGTCAAGGCGTTTGTGGCGCAGCATTACGGATTTGAGGATGAAGATGATTTCTCTTTTGGTCCGATGTAAAGAGTCTTCGTGTATTTGTGAGGGTGTTATGATTTCTGTTGTTTGTTGTCTCTAGAACATGTTTCCCGAACAAACACACGATTCATTCTTCAAAGGCAAATTGTTTTGCATTCCCCATAGCGCAATGCGGTCTGCCGGTCCAATACGATGCATTGCCCACAGATCATAGAATGAGGACGTGAAGGCTATAGTATTTCCAAACACCAAACGAGATGACATCGGAACAAGGGTAATGTTCGCTTTATCCGCAATCTGACCCAAAAAGACATCGTCAAAGTAAATAACCGGACCTATTTGCGAACTGTACTCAACAATCTTCCCTAATACATCTCTCGGCAACACCACGAAGCAACCTGCCACGTAGGGAAGGAATTTATTCCCAGGGAATACCTTCTCCGAAATGTAATAACGGTGATAACGGAAACGGGCAGGGCGACTACCCACAATCGGTGTACCAATGATAGCGTTCGTGTAATTCTTCGCGATAAGTTCCGGAAGATAAACGTAAGGATTGTTCCACATGTCATTATCCGCTCGAATATAGTACTGGATGTTGGGACAGTACACCGATGTCCAGTTGTAGGTGAGAATCGCCAGCAAAGTCAGGTTCATGAAGCTGTTGTTCATATCGAACTGGACAATATCGTGGTACACCTCATTCTCTTCGCGAATGTGGCGCTCCTCCTCAGGGTCATTCTCATTCTGACCGCAGAAAAAGAGGTGCTTCACACGAGTACCATTCACATCCTTCACTCCTCCCCACGACATGCGCGTAGCCATACGCTCAACAAACTGCTGAGGTCCCACTGGGGTACCTATCACAATTTGAGGGTTGTCTGCACAGGCTTCCGGAACATTTGCCACCACATGGTACTGACGAGGGTATTTCATAATCATATCCTCCTCTTTGTAGGGCTCCTTGACAAACATCACCTCTGTGTTGAAGGAGTAGCAAGAACGGTCGCCCGATTCCCGCAGACAGCGAGCAACTTTATCTCCTTCGTAGTTCAAGTATCCCATGACCACACTTCTTCTTTCTGTAAACGGAAGACTTCTGAATAAGGGACTCTCGAAGTACTTCTCTGAATCTAGTTATTAGTCAATCCCACACGAAAAAAACATACTGTAGAACAGCTCCTTGTTATCCAATATATGGAATGTGGGAGGCGTTGACATCAGAAAAGGACCGCAAAAGAACGATACCCCAATAAAGAAAGATATCACAACAACAAAGTTGAGAACGTGAACATACTGAGTCATGTCCTCCATGGCTTCGTAAGAATGATTATGACTGTATTTGCTATTCAGATACTATGGCATAACTGCTGAATCTGATTATAATCAACAGAGAGAAAAGACCAGGCTTTGATCAGATAATGGATTCGGTTGATCGGTTCTACAACTATACGGAAATACTTAGGTGGGAGTACATAGTAGACTAGGGAAGTGGAAACGAAAATGGAATGTGATTCACATATGGGCTTGTATACATATAAGAAACAAGGAACAAAACTGATTACAGCAATTCCACCAACAGAAAGGAAAACAAGCAGATGAAGATGATCCGCTTAAACACCGTAGCACACTGGTACAACGGTTTGAATCTCCGGTGTATGCTGGTAGACGACACTGTTGGGATCGCTATTACAACAAATCCCACAAGCTCATATCTTCCTCTTCACTTTCATCACACACAGAGGTGAGCGTCAGCGTGGTTTCTCCAAGGTCCCGCAGATATGACTGCAATTCATCTTCTTCCTCCTTTGTCTTCGGATCAAATTCGTGAAGGAGGCGTCTCCATTTCTTGAGCTGATCAGCTAATTCTCCATCAACAGCATTACCTTTCCCTCAAATCTACGCTTGCTGATGTTCTCCTCCGGATCGGGAGTACGCGGGTCACACGGCTTTCGCTTATCTCTGCCATAATCGTACACACAATATGAACTACTTTGGAATTAGCATCAGATAGCGCTGATAGCCGAGTGTGTTTTTTCCGAATGTGATTTGCTTTATTCTCTTCCCATTACTCCATTATCCACCATCGTACCGCCTGGATGTTGAACTGAAGCGCTTCATTTTGTGTTGCCAGTCGATTCTTTTCGATTGTAGAACTCATCCACTGCCTTCACCTTGAGAATGACCGTGATAAAGACAACCGCGGTTCTTCCCCGATTCTGACCTTGCAGTCAAGAATCGACCTATCCAATGGACAATTCCGATGGTTCGCATTCTTTCGGTGTCTGAACGTGTAGACGTGCTGAACTTCGACAGTGTCTCAGAAGATGACCTTGGACCCGTCGACCGTCCCATTGAAGTGGATGAAGTGTCGAGTAGCAGTGACGACATGATGTCTTCGTCACCGGAGGCGAGTGAGGACGAGGAGAAGAAGGATTCTCTCCACGCGTGGGGATCGAACAAGAATAACTACTACGGAGGAATCGAAAATGCACTCTTCTCTGTGTTGGGATGATTGGATAGGACATCGACGAGGACGCGTTGGAGCTGAAGGAGGCAAAGGAGTTGGAACAAGACCAAATGCAGAACCTCCACGAGGAGGATTTCGCGGTGTCGGAAGATGAGGATGAGGCGGAGCGTGAGGAGGACGCCAAGATGAACCTGGGAGTTTGTTTTCCAGCAGACAGTCAATCCTAGTTTGGAATCATGGAGGAGGAAGTTCGCAAGGATGTAAAGGACTTGTCGGAGAAGGAGTTGCTGAAGATCCTCCGGAAGGAGAGTCCCGAGGTGTTGGTGATGCTTCCCGAGTTGCAAACACGCCTCAAGGCATTGGTGAGTGATCTCCAGCCAGTGATCCAATCCGCCTCCAAAGACCCCGCGGAGCTTCCCTCCGGCGAGCGTCTGTCGGCGACGGGGAAGCGCGTGGTGGAGTGTCGGACGCAGGTGGAGCTGGGGTACCCGGTGGTTCTGCTGAGCTACCTGCTGCTGAAGACGGAGCAGCGCGACCTGAAGGAGCACCCGGCGACACGTCTGCTGGTGAAGGCGCGGTAGGAGTGGACAAAGAGCCTCACGCAGAGCGCTGCGAGACCGACTGGAGTCACTGCTGCCGTCGCTGTCGCCGCTGCTGGTGGAGCAGGTGCATAAGGAGAGAGAAGAGACGGGAGAGGAGAAGGAGAGCGAGGAGGAGAAGGAGACGAGCGAGGGCGAGACAGCGGCGGTGCTGTAAGCGAGGGGGGATAGTGAGACGTAGGGAGGAGGAGGAGGCGTTCAGTCGGCCAGTGCGGCGAGTGGAGGCTGCCAAGGCGACGGTGGATGGAGAGATGGATTCGGAGATGGATTCCGATGTCAACTCCGATGTTTACTCCGATGTGCATGATGATGATCATTCCCAAGTGGAGTCGGGGAGGAAACGGGAACGAGAAGAGGACGACGATTTCTACGAGTCGATGGTGTCGCGACGCGAGGGAAAGAAGCAGGCGAAGGAGGAGCGGAAGAAGTATTTGGAGATGCACGTGCGCGAGGACTATGTTGGGATGGCAAGGAAGTGTGACCTGTAGCTGCTGAAGGACGGAGAGAGTCGCAAGGCCACGCAGAAGATTCTGAAAAACAGAGGAATGGTGGCATCGCGTCCGAAGGAGAACCGCAACCCGCGTGTGAAGAAGAGAATGCGGTACGAGAAGGCGCTGAAGCGGAGAAAGGGACAGGTGGCTGCGTTGCGTGTGAACGAGGCCGATCAGTACATGGGAGAGAAGTCGGGTATTCGCAGCGATATCATCCACTCCAGACAGTTCAGGTGAGGCCAGTTTGTTTATTCCCTTTATGTGTACCTTGTTTGTTAGGGTGACATTGGAGAATAATCATGATCATTGACGAGAGTGGGCAACTGTCCGGTGTGATATCGCTATTCCATTATCTCATTTGTCTTGTGGATGGTGTTATTCAAGATACAGCGAAGCCCGCGGGAATTGCACTTCAGTTGGCGGAACACAACCCACTCACATCTTCATTGATTTCTTAGCGATCCCCTCGAGATCCTACCATTACAAGAATGGATAGTATTATGCGCGCACTCAAGACGTCCAAGAGACGTATCACTCAGCAAGTGAAGGTGGCTACAGGTGGGGGGTATCTTGGGAAGAATCACATGCAGGACAGTCGGATATGACGTCGGACGCAACCTTCGATATTGCCTATCGCCAATTCTCCGACATTGAGAAGAATCTGTCTACGCTGCACACGCAGTGTGTGAATCTGGTCAACAATGTGGATTCCTGGTGCAATACGAACCGTAAGTTGGCTGATGAGCTAAAACGCTTCACGAACACGGCTTCCGGTTCGTCCGAGGAAATGCAGACATATATGGAAACGGTGAACCATCTGCATGAGGCTCTGCAACGCGAGTATGACCAAACCCGACGAGCGATTATCACGATTCTTCGTGTCCGTGTGATCAGTCGCATTGACCACCTCCTGAAGGACGATTTCTCACAGATCCAGAAGATTGTGAAGAATCGCAAGAACATTATTACGGACTACGATTCGCATCGCCAGAAATGCTCCTCGTTCGAGCGCAAGGGTGACAGCGACAAGGCGGACCGTTTCCGTCGTAAGGCGGAGCATGACAAGCACATGCTGGACGAGCACACTTCGTACTTGGAGACGCGTTTCAAGGAGCTGATCGAGATCGGAACGACCATCCTCAACAACGAGACGGCGACGCTGATTACCTGTCAGATGTACTTGGTGAAGCGTCAGTACGAGGCGATGGTGAGCATTTGTAACAACTTCGGCGAAGACGCCGTGAGCGCGGTGACCTATGACATCGACGACGTGATCGCTCGCATCCAGCAGGGAGAGAATGTGGAGGCCACGTACGAGGCTCCTGCGCTGGATCTGCCAGAGCTGTCGAATCTGGAGATTCCTCAGATCACTCCGTTCACAGACGTACCTGTGCAGCGTGAGGCGGAGAGCTACGACAACAGCGCCTATGAGAGCCATCACGAGGCGCCGCACAAGCCGCTCCCGACACCCAGCAAGTCCAAGCAGTATGTGATCGCCATGTATGCGTTGGAGGCGGAGGAGGATGGAGAGTTGTCTTTCAATGAGGGAGATCGGATTGAGGTGTTGAAGAAGGACCCCAGCGGATGGTGGGAGGGTCGGTTGAACGGAGTCACGGGACTCTTCCCTGAAAACTACACGCAGCCTGCGTAATAGGTGATGGAGTTTACTGTTTTTCTATCAGTTGGGTGTTTGTTGGAGAGGTGAATGGTGTGGCGGGGAATTGGAATGGAAGAGGGAATCGATTTATTGGAGATTCCACATACTCTTCAAACGATAAATACCAGAACAAACCCACATCCCTTTTCATTCTTGTTCCAACTGGCGAAATCCGATGTCTGACGGAGGCGAGCGCCAGGAAATCAATATTGAAAGGGCGTTGGGAGTGATCGAGGAGAAACTACAGGACCGGAGTTGTCTGCCGCATTTGGTTGCTCTCGCGAAGCGACATCCAGAGAGCATGAATGCGTTCATTTCCTTGGCGGACAGCATCGAACACGATCTGAGTATGCGTCGTAGGAGTGAGGGAATAAATTCAATTTAAAGCCACGGAAGTACGAGCTACCGAACGGAAAGAAACGTGTAGCGTGTTGGAATGGAATCGCGAAACTAGATTCCTCCATCTTTGTTCTGCCAAGTGTGTCGATGCTGATACCGAAAGGAAAGTTTACGGTGGCGTTTTGTGAGACTTGTCTCTACTTGGAATCATCGGTCAAGCAAATCAAGATCGATTATTCAAAGTATGTGTGCTCATTCGTATGAACGGTAGTGTTTTCAGTGTGATCAGCATTGGCTCGCTGGACGTAAAAACGGTGACAAACGTGGTCCTTGCACTCAAGATGCCTCTTGCAGTAAGATTGGATCCTTCGTTTGATGGGAGGTGGGAAAGCGGAAGCTGAGTTCATTATGTCTCTCTCTCGACAATCAGAAAGTCTTCAAGATATTGTTTGAAGACAAGAAACGACAAGTGTCGGGGAAGCAATACTCCATCTTCTTGACTGTTCTCAAGCTGAAACACCCCTTCACCGTCGCATTCGCTCAATCCATTCACCATAGCTTGTGAAGCCAGAGCCGACCTTCTTCGTGAGCAGTCAGCGACTCGCCTTCATCCGCTGCTACCAAGGAGTAGGGAATCCGTCTCTCTCTCCACCAGACCAATCCGTGCTGGCTGGTTCCCTGTCGTCCCGGTCTCATCGTGTTGACATCGTCGTCGGTCCATTACATTCCCAACGAGGAAATCACAGCGTATGAGAGTGGAGTGGTTTTGAGTGAGATTGAATCTGGACCGACTGGGAGGAGGAACGTTCGACTTCACGATCAAGGCGGGGAAGAACGTCTTCGATGTAAGGCATGACGATGGGATTCTCGGTAGCTGACGATGGTGGCTCGGGAAGAACGAGGGTGTCTGGAGGAGTAGGCGAGAGGAGAGGAACGAGACGTAGGTACAGCAAGGAGATCATCAAGGAGAATCGGCGACGACGTAGCGGGAGGGAGTGAGAGTGAGGTGTAGAGAATGGAAGAGAGGAGGAGGAAGAGGAGGATTCGAGGCAGGTGTGGAGAAGCGGAGTGATGTGTAGTGAGGAAGAGTTCTCAGAAGAGGAAGAGGATGAAGAGGAGAAGGCAGAGGACGCCAGAGCGGTGAGAGAATTGGTCAAAGAGGGGTCCGAGGATGCACTGAGTTCGGTGGAGGAAGAGAGTGAAGAGAGTGAGGAAGAGGGGAGGAGGAAACGAGTGTGTGTTTGTTCTGTTTCTTTCATTTGACACTGTCAAACAAACACCCCAAATGCCCAAATCATTCTCCTGCTTCGCCAGCTCCAGAAGCATCGCCTCGTCGAAGAACTTCTTCAGACTCACGTCCTCGCTCAGTCCCTTCCTTCGCACACCTTCCATCACGCCTACCTTTCTGCGCCGCGTCTTCAGCATGAAGTCACGCGCCAGCGCGTAGCCCGACGACGCCTCCAGCGGGAGGATCGTCACCGACTTATCCAGCGGGTCTCCGGGAACGATCTCCCAGTGCGAGAACAGCGTCTGCGGGAACGCGAGGCCGCTAGTCGCCACACGCAGGTCCGTCTCGAACCCGAAGGAGTCCATCACCGGCAGGAAGCCCTTCATGGTGATGAACGGTGTACCCGGCTTCGGCACGCTCTACCCGTCACTCCTCCCTCGCAGATCCACCTGACGCACGAAGCCGCGACGACGACTCAGCACCTCCTCGCACGTGTTCACGAGGTCAGGCGGCACCTGAATCTCCAGCTGGTAGAAGGGCTCCATCAGACGCGGCGACGCCAACAGGAACGACGAGTAGGCGACGCGACGCGCGGTGGGAATGATCTGTCCGCCGCCACGGTGCACCGGTGAGGCGGCGAGCGAGGCATCCAGAATCTTGAACTTGACGTTGCGCAGCGGTTCCTCGCAGAGCGGGCCCTCGCGACAAGCCCAGCGGAAGCCCTGCACGACGCTGTTGCGCACGTCGCCCAGCAGCGCCTTGTCCACCTCGCCCGGGAGCGTGTCGTCCAGCAGCACGTTGGCGCCCTGCGTCTCCGGTCCGAACGCCCAGAAGGAACGCACCGCCAGCCGGTCCCAGCCGAACTTCTCCCGCAGACAGCTCTCGAAGCGCTGCGGATCGCCGTCCACGCGCAGCAGCCCGCTCTCGGCGGCGTCCGCGAGTCCCTTCTCCAGCGGCTCCGCGGTCATCGCCAGTCGGTTGGCCTTGTTGGGCGTCTCTGCGAAGCAGAGCAGCGAGGACTTCTCTTGGACGGTCTCGGTGAAGCGCACGACGGGCGTCGCCACCTTCACATCGATGGTGCTGAACACGTGCGTCAAGTCGTGCATCGCGCAGTCCAGCTGCAGTTCTCCCGTCGCGAACAGCACGTACTCGCCGCTCTCCTCCACCTTCGTGCTCACCAGCGGGTAGCTGCGCGTCACCTGCGTGATATCGCAAATCCTCGCCTACCTTGCGCAGCGCCTCCACCATGATCGGCAACTCGCTCGGCTTACGCGGCTCGATCGCCAGCTTCACCACCGCCTGCGTGTCGAACTGCAGCGGACAGAACACCGCGTCCGTCTCGCAGCCGCGCGCCAGCACCGTCGCCGTCGTCTGCACCGCCTCGCCCAGCCCGCGCAGCAGCACCCAGTTGCCCGCGCGGCACCGCGAGATGTCCAGCGTGTAGCGGCCCTGCGAGACTGCCACGCCCGCCACCGTCGCGTGGACGACATCCTCCGTGTCCTCAGCGGAGAATCTACGTCGCAGTCACTATCTGTCGCTACGCCTCGCCACACACGTCCACCTCCTCTCCCGCACGCACGGTGCCGCTCAGCACGCGACCCAGCGCTAAAAAGTCCGTCGCGTCCGGTGTGCGCAGCATCTTCACCACGTTGATCACCAGCGGACCGGCGGGGTCGCAGCGACACATCGCCTCCGCCGCCTCCGAAGTGCCTTCGCCGCGCCAGAAGCGACGGACCTTCTCGGGAGCGGCGGAAATCGGGTCGGGAAACTGCAGCAGCGCGTCGACAAGTCCGTCGTGTCCCTCGAAGAACTGCTGCATGACGAGTCGCAGCAGCGGCGCAGGGTCCATCTGCAGTTGCTGGCGCGTGAGGGAGATGTGGAGCGTTTCGAGGACGCGGGGCAGCTGGGAGACCTCGCTGCCGAGCACCTGCGCGTAGACCTTCCATCTGCGTGAGAGACGACGAGGAATCGCACATGGGCTCCAGACAGAACTGCACGAAGCTGCGCGGCGCGCGGGAGTCGGCGGTCTTTCCCTCGAAGCGACGCGTCTGGTAGTTGAACCAGACGTTTCCCCAGAGTCTCCTTGCGAGCGCGTCGACGGGGAGTCGGTTCTCGTGGAGGCGCGAATAGTGACGCGCGAAGGACTGCAGCGTGAAGGACCAGCGGTGGCGCGCGCTGCAGAAGACGACGTTTCCGTTGAGCGGGTTGACGCGGGGGGCGCCGGGGACGCAGGCGTCGATGATGGTGTTCACGTCCTCCAGCATGGCCACCAGCTTGTAGTAGGCGTCGCCGGGCGGCAGCTTCAGGTCGGTGATCAGCCGGTCCATCTTGGTGAAGACGACTGCCAGCGGGAGGCCGTGAGCGAGCGCCTGACGGATGCAGCGTTCCGTGTTCAGCATGACGCCTTCGACCGCGTCGATGCAGATCAGCGCACCGTCGCAGATGCGGAGACCTAGGGGAGAGGAGAGGAAGGGGATCACTGGCGGTGACCTCGCCGGTGAGCGAGATGTGACCCGGCGTGTCGAGGAAGTTGATCAGGTGCGACTTGCTGCGGGAGTCGGGTAGCACCAGCGAGATGGGCGTCGAGGTGATGCTGATGCCGCGCTCCTGCTCCGCAATCGTGGTGTCTGTGTAGCGAACGTCCTTGCTGAGGTTCCACGGCTCCGTGCGCGTGGACTCGATCAGCATGTCCAGAAGGAGCGTCTTGCCTTCGAGTGAGACAGGGAGAGGAAACGCACCATGGTGGATGTTTCCGAGCACGGCAACGTTCCGCGAAAGCGCAGGGTTGTCCATCAGTCCTGCGAGGAATTCGGACGAGTACTACTTCTGACCGGAATTCAGATGTTCAACCTTCGTCTCGGGGATGCTCTTCTCGAGGATGGAGAACACTTGGTGGTTGAGCGGCTTGATCAGTGGCTCCTTGATATCCTGTGCATCCTCCTCCTGTACAACGACTTCGGCGCCTTTGAACACCTTTGGTTACTCCACGCTTTCCACCCCTACATCCTCTGCGTCAGGATAGTACTGTTTATCTTCATAAAGTGTGACGGCGTTTTCGTACGTCCGAATGGTTGTATCCTCGGGCTCCTCCTCCGCTTCTAGGCATGAGCCATTCGCAAAACCGCTCCGAACCCTGATTTGCGTCGTCCATGTTCCAGTTCTCCTCCTCTTCCTCCTGCTATTCCTCACCCCGTTCCTCCACACTTACAGTCTCATTCGTTTCATCGGAATCGTTGATCTCAGGACCTATGTAGTTTCCAAACTCATCATAGTTTTCCTCCTCCATGGTGACGGGAACTGAATTTGCTTTTTGAACGAACGGAAAATAACCGCGGTGTTCATGGAGTACTCACTGTTTTCTTTTTCTTGTGATTGATATGAATGCATTCTCGGAAGGGGTACAGGAGGGAGCTACAAGCCAAGAGTATCCAGCATCTGTCGGTCAAGGAAAACCAAGTATGTCATTGGATTGGGGATGCGATTCTCTAGATTTGGTAAAGCGCACTTCGGAGCAGACTATTCAGAATCCCTTTCTTCGGAGTATGTCTTTCTAAGCGAGAACTCTCGTTGTAGACCGTTTGGGAAATCCGTCTGCACAGAATCTAGGGTCTTCAAGAGACATCAATCCGTTTACAAAGAAACCCATTTCTCTATCGAAGGGTCGATTCTCTTCTTCCATCCTTATTCATAGAATCGTCCGTTTCCGATGTGACGGAGACAGACGCAGATGTCGACGCGCTCCTTTCCCAGTGTCAGATTCTCCCGGACAGTCGACTGTCCAAAGATATCGAGTATCTTTACGATCATCTTCGTGTTCGATCTATTGTGAAGCAGTTCTATCCGATTGCGCTTTCACCGAACAGCGAGTCGTTTTACTACCACAGCGTATCCGTGTTTCTTGCTGTTGACAGTAGTCCATTGTTGCCGACTGTCTTCTGAAGCTGGATCAGCTCGAGGACGCGGAGTCGGTTATTTCCAAGGTGAAGCGAATTCACAATACTGCCAGTGCGGAGGCAGATTCCCTTCCCGGAGACTCTCCTGTCCAGATCCCCACAAGCAAGTCGGGACTCCCCATTCTCCTCTCCGTCGTTGAAAACGAAATCACAATCAAGAAGGGAAGAGAGCCCTACGACGCGTTCTCGTCGCTGCTGAACGAGTTGTGGGAGCTCCATAGTTCGCAGCAAGTGACGCGCGTGGATGAGTTGGTGTTTCGCGTGGAGCAGGTCATTTGCTCCTTGTTAATGAAGCGATGTGTGTGAAGGGGAATCCACTCACTTTCAGGCGACGTCGAGTCCTTGATGTCCTTTCTCTCCTGCTGGCTCCGGAAACACGTCCAAGCAGGACATTCATACACTCCTCTCCACTTTCTCGCTCTTCGCATCTACGCGATGTATCGCGACGTGTCCCGCATCGGGGAGCTCAAATCGATGTATCTGCAGTCGCTGAAGGGCGACGATCGTCCCTTCTTCGCCAAGTTCATCGATGGAGTGCTGGCAGGAATCCAGGGTCGCTTCACGGAAGCTTGCGGACTCTACGAGAACGTCGCTCGCGGCTCCTCGTTGGAGAGATTGAGGGCGTTGAGAGGTAGAGTTCCAGATTTGGCGACTTCGGCGGCAGTGAATGCGGCAGTGTGTTTCTACTTGGGGAACGAAGCGGAGAAGGCTGCGAGGACGTTGGAGCAGGTGATCTTCCACGATCCCGTGAATGGATTCCGTAGCGACGTTGTTCGGAACCTTGTGAGTGTGTACAACGAGCTTTATGCTCCGAAAGAGAGGTTGGGATGTGAAGGGAGTGCGATTGTAGTGAGAGGAAACGACGCTCGTTGTATCTGCTGTCTCTGAAGTATCAGGTGGAGTTGCTGACGGGAAGCGATTTTGGCATTGCGTAACAATGTGTTTGTTGGGAAATTGGGAGAAACGGTGGTCGAGCCATTCATCATTATCTCGATGTCCACAAAGGATTTGGCCTTGAGAATTGTGAAGGACCAATTTGGCGTGCTTGCAGAGGTACAGATGGTGCGATGCAGTGAGATCCAGGAGATTTGCGATTTCGTCTCGAATAGAGACCACCCCTCGTTTCCCGAAATCCTGCAGAACTCCAGATCTGTGTTTAAAGAGAAGGTGAACGATGCGAAGGTGGGCGATTCAGGGAGTTGATTCATTTTGCTTAGATTTCTGCGTGTGTTCTTGCGCTCTGTCTGCATTCGATTTTGGTCCCTCTCATTCCCTCTGTGGAGTGTAGGAAGCTCATTTCGGCCCGATACACGGTACGTCAGCTCGTCTGCTCAACACGTAGTTTAATGCAAAAGCAGCGCTGTACCGTCTCCGACTGGGTTCCTGCATACAGTATATCAAGGAAGAGATTGGTGAGGAAGTAGGTTTTTCTGTGGTGTTTTCATTGGATAGTGCGCTAGTATTGCAACCGAGTTGAGCATCCGTGGCGCTGCAACCATTGAGGATGTGATTGCAAGCGTCCAAGAAACCTTCCCAGATACCTACACACGTGCGTCTCTTTCCCGAGCAGCGGACATTCTGATCATGCGCAACCTGATCTGCCAGAAGACCGACATTTCCACCTACGCGCGCCAGCAGAACTCTGCAATCCTTTCGGAGTCCATTTCCCACCGTCCCACGTCGCGGGGTCGTGGTCGCGGTCGTGGCAGAGGAGGTCGTGGAACAGGTCGCGGAACCGGTCGTGAAACCGGTCGTGGAACTGGTCGCGTGACGGCGGAGGCAGAGGAAGACTTGACGGCGGGAAAGCGCCGCGCGCGCAGTCTCGGCGCGCAGATCATGGAAATGCAGGTGAAGAAGGCGAAGATGGAGTGATTGATTGACATTGATGTGAGTTTCAGCGAAGCCGTTCGTCGCGCGAAGGAAGAAGTGTCCACGGAGGCGTCGGCGGTGGAGTCGGAGCGTTCTTCCCTCCTTTTCACGCTGAACATGGAGCAGTACACGTGTGTGATGCGAAACGAGGCGATTTTGCGCTTCGTGGGCGAACGAGTGATCATAATGAAGTCGCTTGATCGTAGTTCAACGCGACAACGGCAAAGGTGATGGAGACGATCTTTGGGATGGTTGGGATGACGCGCTCGGCGAGCGAGGAGACGAGCGGCGTTTTCAGCGGTCAGCAGGTGTATTCGCGACTGGAGGACAAGTCGAGCATCACGTGGTCGCTGTTTCTCCGCCATCTGAAGGTGTTGTGTTCGGAGCAGCTGAATTGTCTGACGGTGGTGGGCGTGTGGTGGGGGCTTCACGACAGGTGACAGTGTGCGACTCGGCGTTGGACGCGACGGGAGGAGAGTACAAGGTGAACTACAAGGGAGTGATCGGTCGGATCGTCGAGGACACGGTGGCTGCGTTCATCGATGTAGGCGAGGAGGAGAGGGCTGACGGCAGAAGCGATACACGTACTTGTGCTCGTCCATTTTCCGCGCGCTACTGAAGCATAAGAAGCTGGAGGAGCAGCAGGTGGCGATGATGTGTCTGCTGCCGGAGAAGGAGTGTCGGACAGTGAGCGAGGGGAGAGCGTGTGATGAGTAGTCGCTGTACTCGCTGCTGAGCGAGCGTCTCATCCGGTCGCAGGAGGTGCCGCGGAAGCCGGACCGCAACACGCAGTCGACGATCTACTTGTTCACTGCAGATATGGAGTACGCGGTGAACGCGTTGATCGACTTCATCTACGTGATCATCCTGAATCTTCGCTGTCGACAGAAGGATGTGGTGATGAAGAAGGCGGTATGGACGTGGTGATGCGGTGACGTTCAGACGCTGTACGAAGTGCAGCGACGAGGAAATCTAAGTGACCAGCAGAGGGAGCAGTTGAACAGGATGGAGAACGGTCTCCGCTGCATGGACATGTCGATAGTGAAGCTGGACCAGACGCTTGCGATTCTCAGAGATATGTACTAGTTCCTTTGATGTGTTTCTTTCATTCATTCTCTATGGAAGCAGAACCGAAGGTCCAAATCCAAGTATGTTTTAGCCACACTGTCTAATGGTCGCAGAGGCTGGAGAGTGAGGCAATCGAGAGTGCCTTCACGTCAGTTCTGGATAATTCAATTTCAACTGCTGGAACGACAATTTCAGGTAGGCTTCGCTGCATAGACGTGAGTGGGATAGCTCTAACCGCCGAGTACAAGCATCTGGATGAACTGGCGAAGATGATGATTATGAAGTTGAAGGATATTCATCAGCAGCTGTCGAAGGACGGAGACGAGTGGATCAGCAAGCGCGATGAGATTTGTTGGATTCCTCCGTGTGGGTAACATGTAGTGGACAGTCTGCATCCGTTTTTCACAGACGCGGAGTCCCTGCGTGACAATTCGGAGGTTCTTCTTCGTATGGTAAAGAAGATCGACGCCTACACGAAGGTGCTGGAATCAAGAGCGAATAAGCTATTTTAGGTGTGTGTTTTGTTTGTTGTTGATGGGTTCATTTTGCGGGTATGCGGGTTTGTATTATAAGAAAATAAGGAGAAAAAAGTCGATACAAACAAACGAGAAAAGGGAGGATCAATCTAGTTTTCGACCAGAACACGCAGAAACACATGCCTTCAATTCGGATAAACGATACAGAACGTTATTTCTTCTTCGCCTCTTCATGCGAATGGGAGCTGCTGATATCCCTCGAAACTTTAGAGAAGAAATCGGTGCACTTGGGAATGGAGGGAGCAATCAATTCTGTGTAGATGAGCTTGTATCCCTGAAGAGAAGGATGTGCCAGCCATAGCATGAAGGGAAGCTTGATTAGGAGAGAGTTAAAGAAGCTAGAGTGTAATCACAGATTCGATGAAGGTACAGTTCGTCGAAAACGGGCGAGATAACATGAAAGAGTGCTTCGACAAGGAAAACAACCGACCTACATGAGATCGCATTCCGAACAGCCCACCAATACTGGAGCAGGGAGAGAATAGTATTCTCCCTTTTGAAGCGCAGCGCACTGTAGCTATTGTACACCGGAATCAAGAATTCAACGAATAGTCTATATTCATAAAGCTACATCCTCCGCTACACAGCGGCCCTTAAGAGGAGGGTTAGCAGAAACATAAAATGACAAGAGTCTCTTTGAGTGACCACGTTGTCGAAAACGTGGGCATCCCACCCATTCAGAAGCATAAAAGAGAATGGAGAATCAGGAACCAAAGAGAAAGGCTTGTTTGGTGATGCTGGAGGGAATCGGCGTGAGCGACAACGAAACGCGGAATGCAGTCCGTCAGGGGAACATGGAGTTTTTGAAGTCCCTCAAGAGCGAGGAGAAGACGCTGTACTACGAGCTGGAGGCGAATGGAGAGAAGGTAGGGAGTTGATGGCGCAGTCTGTTGGTAGGTTGGTATTCCTGACGGTGTTCCCGGCAACAATGGTGTTGGTGTTCTGGTGATTGGTGCTGGAAAGAGACAGTACCGCAACATTCTCCGCATTTCGCATATGATTGAGGATGGGTCGTTCCAGAAGAACGAGGTGCTTTGCAAGATTCTGAAGGAGACAGTGGAGGGAACGGGTCGACTCCATCTGATTGGTTGTCTGACGAACTCGAGAGAGGAGTCGTAGGCGTTGTGTATGCGATTGGACGTAGGGACATGGGTCATTTGTATACGCTCATGGATTGTGCGAAGGAGGCTGGAGTGTCTCAGTGCTTCGTTCACGGCATTTGCGACGGCGAGGACGTTCCTTCCGGAGCGTAGGATTCGTGGAGAGATGGGAACGATAGGAGTTTGGAGATGGCGAAGGAGCTGGAGGACCACATCGAGGAGAAGAACTACGGATCGATCGGTTCGATTACGGGTCGCGCGGGCGTGCTGGACTTCAAGGACAGCTTCGACAACCTGGAGAAGTACATGAAGGTGTTGCTGCTGGGCGACAACCTGGTGTGTCTGAACGCCTCGGAGTACATCCAAATTCGCTACGACATATCCTGGGATCGCAAGGACCCTGTTTCCTTTACCGCAGCAGCTGGAGGAGGACACGACGGTGCAGGCGGCGCTGCTCGACGAGGACGCGAAGCTGCGCGACGGCGACGTGGGAGAGGACGCTGGCTGTGAGAGGTAGCACGTGCTTCTGTTCAACGTGCGCTCGGGAAGCAGCGCCGTGCTGATGCACTGCCTCCTGCAGTGCGACGAGGCGGCCGCGTCGTCCGAGAAGACGAAGCAGATGGCGAAGGCGCTGCAGTTCATGGTGGGCTTTCTCGTTCGTCTCGAGCGCAGGAGAAGATCGCGAAGCCGCAGTTGCACGTGGCGTCACTCGTGCAGTACGACGACTCGGAGGCGTGTCCTGTGATCGCACCGCCGCTGCCGGTGGAGAAGACGTTCGTGCGCGTGCTTGGCGAGGCGGGCAAGCGCCAGCTGCGTGTGTCGGAGGAGAGTCGCTACACGCACATCAAGTTCCTGCTGAACGGCGCGGGAGACATCGACGTGGAGGGCGACGACACGGTGATGGTTCATGACAAGTCGGAGCACTCGCGCGAGTCGCTGGTGGGGTCGATGGACGTGTGTGTGAGAGTCTGCGGTGACGACTAGGCGATTGCGAACCTGTTGTCGAGAGCGATGGAGACGGGCTACTATGACATGGTGACGACGATTCTGTCTGCTGCAGGCATCGTGGCATCGACGAAGAGCATGGAGCTGACGACGGATATGTGCGGTCAGGTGGATCGTGTGGTGAAGCGGATCGCGGAGGTTGCGGAGAGCCACGGATACTCGCTGGTGATTGTTGGTACGCACTCCGAGGCGGCGCACGTGCCGGAGGCGGACAATGAGCGCGGCCCTTGCATCAACGTTCCTTGTTTTATTCGTCCTTGCGAGGGAGTGACGTTTGAGAGACAGACATGTAGGGATGCGAAGGAGATTGCATGTAGTGCCTTGGTATTCGCTAGAGAATGTTGCGGCTACCTGTTTGAAGATTGTGGGCGTGGAGAAGGCGGACCATATGGAACCTGCTTTGGTTTGAGGTGTTTGTTGAACAAAGAAGTGATTGTTTTTCCCCCTCTATGTTCTTGAGAGCATTCTCCAGAGCGCCTTTAATGATGTTCATCTCGGCATCACTCTGTGTACACAGAATCACCCTTTCCACGGTCGCGTTCTCACTTAGCGAGCGGATGAGTTCCTCGGCCTCTACCTTGCTCGCCTCCTCGAGAGGATAGCGATGGGAGCGCGTTCCGAGACACGGGAAGGCGACGGACTTGATTCCCTTCTTCGCGCAGAGACTCATCGATTCCGCGTAACACTCCTTCAGTTTGGTCGCGTCCTCCTCCGTGGCATGAATACGCGTGTAGGATACACTACGGAATGAGGCAAGTTCATTCAACGACGCACACAGGGGAGGCTGTATGAATAACGTAATCGCAAGGCAGGTCAAAGCCACAGCCGATCACGGCTTTCCCCACAGGGCACCGCTTCAGACGAGAATAGTCGTTGATGAGTCCGTGACCACCGTTTTTGTTAATCACTCTCGTGACGGCTTCTGGGAACATGAACCAAAGACAGAAACCATACTGGGCTTCGAAAAGTCGGTATTTACGTCATTTACAATGCACTGAACCTTTAAACTGGTGATGTCTCCCTTCCAAAGACTGATTCGGTTCCCTAGTGCACTGGTACCGAACTTGGGAATGTCAGCAAGCTACAGATAATCCTCTCGATCCAATGCAACGTTGATAAGCGTTCTAGTGACTACTCGTTGCGCCATTCACACTATCACGACAAACCGTATCTACAAAGGGAATAAGAACAAATGATCATAAGAGAACAATAACTTACATCTTGTTTACTCCCAGAGACGAGAAGGCGTTTGCCGCGGGAATAACCAACTCGGCAGATAAAGGTACGATGGCATCTCTGTATGGAATTCCGGAGCGCCCGACTCCGAAACATTACCGGTCCTACTTTTCGAGTTTTCAAGATCAGCTGGATGCTCTGAAGGATTCCACAACGGTGTACGTGGGCAATCTGGCGTTCACGACGCCGGAGGACCGCATCCAGGACTTGTTTCGTCGTTGTGGCGTTGTCCAGCGTGTGGTGATGGGATTGAATCGTTTCGATTTGACGCAGTGTGGATTTTGTTTCGTAATGTAGTTTTGGCTCGCAATTTGAACAGTAGTTTCGATACCCATGAAGCGGCGCAGTATGCTGTCGATTATCTGAGCGGACTGAAGTTAGACGGACAAACCATTCGTGTAGAGATGGACTGGGGATACAGTGATGGACGACAGTATGGACGAGCAAGCAATGGAGGACAGATGCGTCATTATATCAACGATATCAAAAACTCTGCGAAGAGTTATCACAAGTATCCGAATAATGATCGTCATTACAACTCTTATGATCGTCGGAATTCATACAGGAAGAGAGACAGCGGAGACAGCTATGGTGATAGTAAGAGGAGACGGTATTATCCGTGTTTGTTGATCTTCTCCTATGCAATGTACAGTCCAGTTTTGACGAAAACAATCTATTCTATCCTTCATTCTTTGTCTTTATGCGAGAGAGGGGATTGGGACAATTTCTAGGCCGTTCTCGATGAGATGGTGGGTATTTCCAATCGGGTCTTCGTGGTTTGCGGTTCATAGAATCCACACGTTCGGTAACACTTAATGGGTCGTGTTATTAGAGGTATGTAGTGAAATCTCATGGGAGTTGGGTGCGATGGTTAGAGAAATCATGGGGTCGGTTGTGTGACAGTTGTTCATTCCCCTTCTAGGTCAACGTAAGGGAGCCAAGGGATCCGTTTTCATGGCTCACACTCACCTGCGCAAGGGAGTTCCTCAGTTCCGTGCTCTGGACTATTCGGAGCGTAACGGATACATCAAGGGAGTTGTTAGAGAAATCGTCCACGATTCGGGCCGTGGCGCTCCTCTGGCTCGCGTGACGTTCCGCAATCCGTAGGGAGTGTGTGGTTGTGTGTGATTTGGTTAGTTACCACTACCAGGTGGACAAGGAGCTGTTCATTGCTGCGGAAGGCATGTACACGGGTCAGGCTGTGTATTGCGGAAAGAAGGCGGAGGTGGGCGTGGGCAACGTGCTTCCTCTGCGTGAGCTTCCTGAGGGAACGGTTGTGTGCAACGTGGAGTACAAGATGGGCGATCGCGGTTGTCTGGCTCGTTGCAGCGGTGACTACGCTACGGTGATTGGTCACTCGGACGACAAGACGAGCACGTTCGTGCGTCTGCCTTCTGGAATCAAGAAGACGGTTCCTTCTAGGTGAGTGATGATATCTATTGTTAATCGAAGCTGCCGTGCGATGGTGGGTATCGTGGCTGGAGGAGGTCGTATGGACAAGCCGATGCTGAAGGCTGGTCGCAGCTACCACAAGTACAGAGTGAAGCGCAACGAGTGGCCGAAGGTGAGAGGCGTGTGCATGAACCCTGTGGACCATCCTCATGGAGGAGGTAACCACCAGCACATTGGTAAGCCTTCGACTCGTGGCAGAGGCACGCCTGCTGGACAGAAGGTGGGTCTGATTGCTGCTCGTCGCACGGGTCGTGTGCGTGGACGTATCGAGCCTTAAGAAGGGTATCTTGGATATGTGTGGAATGTGCCTTCTGTTTGTTGAACAATAATGATGGATGACCCTTCTTCGTTGGAGAACGAATCTTTGATGAATACAAAACAGTGAAACCACAGGAACACATTAAAAACCATGGACCACAATGTCCTCCTTCCGATTGATCTCCTCGTTCACCAGGAAGTCACGCACGTTCGTTCTCTGATCTCCCTGAAGCTGAATAATCTTGCCATGCTCCTCATCCTCCACAATGGCACCGTTGCATGTAAAACTCTTCTTCCACGTCTTCAGGATCAGCTTCAAATTCAGATCAGTTGCTAATCCCTGAACGGTAGTGATACTCTTTCTGCCGTTTCGCTGCTGAATACGAATATATGGCTGATTAAGGAAATGTAATTTGTTCCTTAGACCATAGGATATGAACCTTCTCGTAATTGTTGACCTTCTGATTGCCCATGTCTTCACCGAAGGCATCTACTCCATTAGAACCATAACTAGGAAAAAACGAACCGGTGCTACCCATGTTCATGATTGTGAAGTCTTCTTCTAATCCAATCAATGAAATCGCCACTATTCCATACGGTTCGGCTGCATTTCGTAATGAAGTCGTCTAACACTTGGTATTTGTGACAATCGCCTCTTTTCAACTGAACGGAATTTCCCTCTTTTTTGGAATTTATTCATCCTTACACATATTCTGTCTTTGATGCATCCAATGATGTGCTAGCATATAGAGAAGCATGAATATACAATATGGTACGAGTTGAAGAATGCGACGGATTTGCGTGCATATCTGTGTATTGGCTTCTCCATTCAACAGAAACAAAGATTTAGGCATTCTAGGCACATTCCTTCAATATGATCGGAAAGACCACTTCCGGAAATGGGTGAAAACTACATATAACCGCGGCATTTAATTGTGTATCCGCCGAATGAGGTCATGAACGGAGGTCGTGTACTAACCGTTATTCAGATTGATTGCTGTTATATGTGTAGATGAATCTGCTTATCCTGTACGCAGTGAAATATTCCTATTTGTGATAACACTGAAGTAATATGAGAACAGCTCTGCTAAGTCCGTTTCTGTACAATTCTTACAGATCATTCTTCATCTTCATCCACCTTCCCAAACATATCGATTGGATACACAACAACAATATTATCATGGCGGTGTACTTCTCCCTTTCGTTCAATTGTGTTCAGATGCGATTATTCATGACTGTGGAAACATGTTTTTCCCCGTTTTCATTTTGGAAGACCCATTATAAAGTACGTATCGACATTATACTCCTGTAATCGCATAGAATTAGGACGATGGACGTACCTGCAGAACCCGTACAGGAGCAAGTGCCTGATATTCCGGCTATCGCGCCAGTCAACGAGCCGTTGCTTCCCGAGCAACCAAAGGAGGAGAACGATGCGAAGGCGTCTGTTGGTGCCTCTATCATTAACATGACCAACAATGTCCTTGGTTCGGGTTTGGTAGCTCTCGCTTACGCTGTGAGTGAAGTGGGATCCAACTCGAGTAGTTTATGAATAGTGCTCCCTCGTTCCTGGTATTGTCCTTCTGACGTTGTTGGCGGCTATTGCTTGCGTATCACAGATTGTGATTACCCGAAGTTGCCGAGTCACAGAGAAGTACACTTACAAGGAGATGGGCTCGGTAGGTGTTGGCAGTTTTTCATCACGCAGCAAATTTTCGGTAAGACGGGTGGCATTATTATTTCGTTTATCATGCTGCTCTACACGTGCGGCTCGTGCATTTCGTACTTTGTGATCATTGGTGGGCGTTGTTCTTATTGCTTTATGGCTAGGCGATCTTTTCATCGATGTTTTCACATTCTTCTTCCCGAGCATTCCTTACCTTCACAACCGCGCTATCGTTGTTGGTACGATCTGCCTTGTCTGCGTTTTCCCTCTGTGCATGATGAAGAGTATCAGTGAGCATCGACCCTGATTCGTAGCCGTGGACTCTCTCAAATACGTGTCTCTCCTCTCGATCATATCCATTCTGGTCACCGTGGGAGTTGTGTTCGAGCAGTTTATCGTGAACCCTGTGGTTTCCGACACCGTCAAGATCATGCATTTCACCAGCCGCATCTTCGCGGCCATTCCAGTCATGTGCGTGTCGTTCAACTGCCACTACAACGTTCCTCGCTACTATTACGTTGTCTCTCTCGTCCTCGTTGATCGTAGGAGCTGAAGGACCGCTCGCCCGGACGCATGTGGATGACGTCCATCGGTGCCACCTCCGTCATTCTTTTCCTCTACTTGGTGGTTTCTCGTGCGCATTCTCGCATCCTCTCACGCAGTTAGCGGATATCTCAAGTTCGGCGACGCCACAGAGGGCAATATTCTCAAGAACTTCGCGCACGACTCAATTGCTCCGACGATCGCGCGTATCGGTCTCGGACTGGGCATCGTGTGCCACTTCCCCATCGCCTACTTTGCCGTGCGCACGAACCTGCACCAGCTCTTCTGCTCCGCGAAGGAGTTCCACAACGTGTGGCTGCGACTGGCGTAGGTGTGAGAAGGGGGTTTGAGGGGTAGCACGGCTGTGGGCGTGTTGCTGTCGACGGTGACGATTGCTATTCTGCAGACGAAGGTGGAGAATGTGATTGGATTGAACGGATCGCTGTTTGGATCGTTGATTATGTTCGCGATTCCCGGATTGATGTATATTGTGTATGCACGGAGAGGAGGGTTCACCGTAGGGCTGCTAAGGATATGGAGGGAGTCAAGAGAAAGAAGGCGGAAGCGTGGTTTATGGTGTTCTTCGGAGTTATTATGTGTATCACGGGAACTTTCTTTAGTATCAAGAAGATGATGCATACTCAATAGTTCTTTTGTTGTGTTTGTTATGCAGTGACATAATTTCCTATGTTTTTTTCGTTAGTATGTGATCACTAATTGTTTCATGGAGGAAGACAACCGAAGATATCTATCTATCTGGCTTCGACGGTATCTGAAGGCCATCTCATATTGCTGTACTCTTCCCTTTTTCACTCCATTCTAGATACTTGCCACATACAAGCAGAAGGAGGGTACTTCTGTCGTAATTGTCCATGGTTTATTTGCGATAACTGTTATCAGCGTCAAGAGTTTCGCATTGCTTCATTAACTGATACCTAGTGCATGTGAAAATTGTGACCAGCTGCAGTCGTACATCCACATGTCATTCAGTCAAGACACCAGAGAAGGTGCTGATGATTACTTAGACTATCTTTTGGATCAGTATTTGCTTCCGGAAGGCGCATCAACCTTTCTAAATCGTGAGGTATTTGAATTTGCTTGAGTATTACCTAGCATTTCTTCCCATCATCGGACATATTTTCAGTATTAGATCCAATAAAGAATAAAATTGAGCTTGTACATGTTTTGGTGCTTTGTCATTGTAGATTCGTGCTCTCGCTTCAATCCCGTTCAATACACCCGATGTGCGCTTGGAGATGGAGTGGTGATTCGTAGGAAGGGAAGGAGATTGTTACCTTTATCTCCGGTTTTTCATCACTGAGTGATTTGGATTCATTGCTACAGGGTTCTTTTATTCAGGATATTGAGGATAGCCATGTACCTTCTCCGTTTCATCTTTACTGTAGGACAAGGAGTACATTCATAAGCTCTACTCCTCCATTACGGAAGAGGTTGCACTCATGGTGGCTTCGTTGCTGTTACCTCATACACAGGACCAGGTTTACATTTGCCTCTTTCTGCAACTGCTATCGGACAATCCGTTGATGATCCGTTACCTACAGGACAATATGAGTCGGAATCAAGAGGAAGGAAAGCTGTGGATTCCTGAGCGTTACGAGCCGGTCGCTGTTCTAGAGTAGTTTAACGCGTAGCAATTGCTGCGCATTCTCTCGTGCGTGTGTTCCACAGAAGGAATCCAAAAGAAGGATCCAACAGAAGAATTGAAGACGGAATTGGATGCAGAAACAATGAAGACGGAATTGGATGATTGCATTTGGGTTATTTCCATTTTAAAGGAGATTCAGAGTATAAAGCTGGAGTTTAAGGAAGATTCTCTCTTGAAGGAGAATCGAAGTATACCAGTGAATACTATCGACGACGTCTATCTTCGTGTGATTACCTATCTTTACAGATTGAGGAAGAACAGTAATCTCGAAGTGCTCCGTATTCTGATTCTGGTCCGAACCTGGATGAATAATTGCAAGAAAGAGGCACAAGGTGGTATTAGTCAAAACGATAGTAAATGGTATCGGATCTACCGCAGCTTTTTCGAGGATTACTATCACGGTCAGTTCTTGAATGATAGTGTTACAGACTCGATCGAGTTGGATCGAATTCCTATTGGTAACGGGGATATTGTTTCGGCCACGTTGTTTGCAAATGGCCATCGTTATTCGGAAAACTGTTATAGAAATAAACTGAGGAATGGAGACGGAGAGGACTATCCGACTGATAATACGGAAGAGGTTGCTCTCATTTACCCATGCATATCCAGTTCCTGGGAGGGATATTCGAATTATTCTAGCAATCGGTATATTAACGGAAAACGATATGGAGACTATGTGTTTATTGGTCGCGCAGGTCCGCTTCTCAAGTGTCATTATGTTAATGGATTGCAAAATGGAAAGAGCTACTATTATGCAGTTGCACCAACCTGCTTAGACTATACGCTTAGTGGGGATAAACTACTTGTGAAAGAAACAATTCCTCAGAATGTGGAGAATGAGAATCTGATTAACTCCTTGCGTAATGAAGACAAGAAAGAGAAGTTCTTTGTTGTGCTGAAAGTGAGCAACTATCTGAATTCTAAGAAAGATGGGAGGCAGCTTTCACTACAAGCAAATCACTCTTTGAACACAATTAGCTACTATCACAATTTCAAAGAGGAACAGGAGAAGACGTACACATTCGTAGGCATGAACGTGTGCTACAAGGGCGTACATGCAATTCAATTCTCTGACGCGTAGAATGACAAAACCAAGTTCTATTTCCAGTGGTATAAGGGAATGTCAATGAATCTTCTGGACCATTTGACCTTCGACGAGGACAATCCTTATTATAGTGACGACCCAACACCTCTTATTGACATGGAGAACCACATGATCCATGGACTGACTAAGGAGAAGGAGGACTCCATGGAAACCTATCTCTGTCTTGATTCTCATTTTCTGTGACATAGGTGTGTTCCCAGCGCTTTTGGAGCAGTTGAAGGTTCACTTCTTGGAGATGAAACGTGCTGGAAATAATCGAGCCATTATGAAGAATCCTGCCGACATTTCCACCAGCCAGCTCTTCTTTGGAACCTACAATGCCTACAGAGACTCTGAAGAACCCATCGACATGGGAACACTTATGCTGATCGTGGAAGTGCAGTCTCAACTCCAAACGCTACGACTCGAAAGACTCAAGTTTGTTTGCAATGGTATCACCTACGACAATCAGGCTTTCGATAGTCTTTCGTTTAATGGAATCAATAGCTTGCATATTCATAGTATTCTCTTAGTTTATTACCAACTAGACTGTACCTGCGAGCACTTGAAACTGAACCTGCACAAGGAGGTTTCTTTAGCCATTACGCGTACAACATGAAGAGTCGCTTCACCGTAGAATGTCAAGCAACGAAGGATATTCAACTATTTGGTGACTCTCTGAAACTGGAGAATCTATTCATTCAAGATTGCGATGCCTTAGAAACGATTGACTTGTCAATCAACATGGCTAAGCTTGTGAACATCGATATTCGGGGCTGCAGCAATCTGAATCGCTTTTCGTATCAGTCAAAGATGAAATGTCAGTTGCTGCGTTTGGAGAGTACACATTTGGTCGATGTGTTACAGTAGACTGCGGGCTTTCTTCGCTCAGTCTGACGAATATTGTGGTTTACGAGCTCTACTTGACTGGTTGAATATGGAGAACAGGGTTATGAATAGATCTGACGAATCTTGAAGTACTCCTCTTCAATTGCGGCACGGAGATCAAACAGACAATTGTGCTTCGTACTATTGTCGCAGCGTGGATGAGTGGTAGAGAACATTGCTTGCTCGGAGATCCACCTCCCCAACGAAACTTGTTCATTTCATAAACGTGTCCTGACCGTGGAGGGTATCTGTTCGACTTCCTTTTCACATAGGATGCAAACAACTGAAGGTTCTGGATTTGGGAGTTGGCAGCTTCAAGAACGTGAGTCTCTCACTTTGCGACCTTCCCAAACTGGACACGTTGACCGTTCTTGATGGCTTTCTGAATGTGCAAGTTCAGAAGATGGAGGGTGTGGAAAATCTACATACGGTGAATCTGTTTATGAATAACAGACAGTCAACATGGTCTACAGACACCAGTCGCATTGTTGTGAACAGGAACGATGGTGATGGAAATGTGGTTGCTCAAAGGATTGCAGAGTGGTTGAATACGATGAGTAATCGAAGTAGTCCTATGAAATCGCCATGAGAGCATTATTCCTTGTTTGTTAGGGATACGTGCCACTGTCATAAAAGGTGAATCAAACCCTCTTATCGAACTGTATCAAAAGAGATAACAAAAGGAGGCAAAAAGGATTGAACACCTGACCTTATGATCTTCAGTCACATTCTCTCCCAACTGAGCTATCTTGACTTTTTTTTCTCTTTTTCTCCTATTCCTGATTAGTTACAGACTCAGCGATTTCAAAACACCCACCATTCTCCAATCGCAGTGAAAATGGAACTGGAAGCGGATGAATCGGACTCTACTTATCAGTGCATGTAGTTGTTGTTCTCTCTCTGACATGGCGTAGATTGGATAGGAAAGAACTATACAAGGTAACGATTGGCGAGGAAACACCGGGTATAATATAGTGGAAGAGAGTAAGACCTAGTTAGGGGTTATCTTCACTGGAGTGGTTCCAATGAATCGGATAATCTGGCCTTTGGAATGGTGTCTGATACGTGCGTAATCCATTGCATTTTCGACTCGACGGGATCATTTCTCTCAAAGACGGTTCTCAATGTTGTAGAAGAGATTGACGTATGATGTACATGCGGCGATACGATGTTAGTGTTGTTGCTATGATGAGAGTGGTGAGTATCTAATCTCGTGTCACCCCTCTGGAAGGATTCGGATTACCTCGTTGTCGAAGGGATATCTCTTTTCTCAAACCGTGATGCAGCGTCCATCGAATCAGTCGCATTGTTTTGTTTCTGCTCGCTGGCATTCAACAGACGGTATCATCGTAATTACAACCGATTGCCAAGTGCTTCTTCTTTCCAACTTTTCTCTGGATGCATTAGCCCACTGTCTCTCCACATCGGACACTTCTTCTCTCCTCGCTCTGCGTAACCGCATCCAAATCACATTCTACAGTTTTTCATCCTACTTCTCCTCCATCACATGCATGGTCCCCGTTCTCTTTTGTTTCTATTCTCACGGTAAGGAATCTGCAGATACACTTCTTCTCGGAGGAATCGGCGAAACGGCTCTCATCCGCGTCACCTTCCAACCGAACCGGAAGATTCTTCGGAATTGTGTTCCGTCCTCATCACTTCATTCTTCTGGAATTCGTTCCATTCGGTCCGAATTCATGTACATTTCTGTAGTCACCATGGAGGGAAATGTGTTTCTTCTTCATGGCGGGAGTTTTTTCCCGGTTTCATTTTCCCTCTCATCGGACATCGAATCGACCCTCTTTCTGCCACCTCCAAACCCACTATTTTTGGTCATCCAGCGAACCGAATCTTCCCGCCAACTTTGCACCGCTTCGTTGTCGTTCGGATCGTTTTCCCTCCATCCTGCCGTTTTTTCCTCTCCCGAAATGGAGCTGATTTTGGGAGGGAAGAAACCGCTCCTCGTTGCCGCCAAACCGAATCTCCACTCGAAGACGTTTCGACTCTTTTCCCTCCAAGTGGCGAGTTGGCGGGAACAGTATTTGGGGCTTCTTTTTTCCCGCCAATTCGCAGCCGCTCGTTCATTGGCTCGTCGTTTCCATCTCGACGAAACTCCCATTATCCGCGGAGAAATCGAGGCGGCGATGGCTCATTGGATTCCCGCCAACAATTGGCTCACTGCGCCATCTGCGCCATGTGACGCCGTTTTTGCGGCACTGGCGCAAAATCCCCACACAATTGGATTTGTGGCTGCGAGCGATCATTTGGCGTCGGCGGCAACTTTGGAGGGATTTTTGGAGTTTGTGGCGGGAAAACTTCGGGATGATGGGAGTTTCAGGGAGTTGTGTAGTCGCTGGTGTGCGTTTCGCGTAGCGTCCCGCGGGAGAGAGTGGGGAGTGAAGATGTGGCAGAATGTGTTGAGTGTGTCACTGGAGGAGTTTCAGCGTCGTTTGTTGGCGCGAGGAGAGGTGAGTGCGTTACGAGCATTGTGGGGGTTACAGAGTGATGAGTGGGAGAGTGGGTTGTTGGGAGAGGATGAGTGGGATGGGGTGTTGGAGGGAATGGAGAGTGAGATGGGTGATTGTTTAATAGGTGAGATGGGTGATGGTTCATTGAATAAGATGGGTAAAGGTTCATATGTTGATGTAATAAAAGGATTAGAAGATATCAATGGTTCATCACAGGAATCATCAATGGTCATCACAAAAGACTCAAATAATCAATCTACCACCCACTCAACCAACCACTCAACCACCCACTCAACCAACCAATCAATCAATCAATCAACCACTCAATCAATCAATCAATCAATCAATCAATCTACCACCCACTCAACCAACCACTCAACCACCCACTCAACCAACCAATCAATCATCACCATCTCCTCACCACCACAAAGCCATTCCCTCCATCTCCCTTCCCTCCCTCTCTCCCCTTCTCTACGACGAAACGCCCTCACCTCCGTCGCCTCTCTCCTCCTCCAACACCGTGAAACGCCCGGTCTTCTTCCCGCCATTTCCCTCCTTCTCCACCATTCCGATGCCCAAGAAACCCATCTTTTCCTCCAAGGCATCCTTCGCTTCCTCCAGCGGGAGTTTCAGTCACTCGCACAACAAGAAACGTCCGATATCCCGCGGTTAATCACGCTGAAACGCCTCGCTACCCTTGGAGGGAGTTTCTCTCCCGCCAACGACCCCACACTCACCGCGGAACTTCTCCACTTCCGCGGTTATCTGACGCAGTTTCTCCTCCTGCGTTCCCGCCATCATTTGAATTTCCCGCTCTCTCCCGCCGCGCAACTTCCCTCCAACGAGGAACTCGTGCTGCAGCTGCTCGACGCCATCCCCACTTCTTCCCTCCATTCTGCGTCCGTGGCGCAATTGGCGCAATTTTGCGCCAATCGCAATATGGATGTCGATGAGGTGTTCGCGTATTCCCTCCAACTTCTGATCGAAACCACGGGGAATCTCGACATGCCCAGAATCGAGGCGATTTTCTCCCTGTCGCGGAATGGCGATCGGATGACGGAGGCGTTACGGGGAGTTTCATCGCGGTCTCCGCCGTATCCTGCGGAACTTCTGTCACTTTTGGAGGTTTTTTCGACACGCGTAACGAAACGGTCGATTGACCAGAATAGAGGGATCTTTCGCCCGCGAACCATCGCTGGGCGTTACAGCAGGTGAAACTCCTCCGTCTGCGCAACCGATTGCATTCCCGCGGGATGAACGCATTGATCGACTGTGGCGCCGAATCGCCGTTTCTGATGATGGAAACGCTTCTGCATCGATTCGTGAGATCCCCGCGGGACTGTTACGTAGGACGACGAAACGCTCGCGGATTTGCGACTTCTTCGGGAGGTTTATGACACTTTTTCCTGGGATTTCTGTCTTTCTTCCCTCCTTCTCGTGCTGCTTGAAACGCCCGATTATTCGGATGAAACGGTCATGGGCGTTACGAAGCAGACGATGGCAGAAATCGGGGAGGAATCGGCCTGGTCGGTGATTTTGGCGGGAAAAGAGATGCTTGATGAACAAGGAATCACTGAACAGCTGTGGCTTCGTCGCCTCCACGTGTTGCGGGAGATGGCGGGAACTTTCCCGCCGTGGGCATCGTTTCCCGCGGGATTGTCGGTAATGGAGGAAGTGCAGAAATCGTTCGGATTTCGTCTGAGTAGCGGTTATTTGGATTCCCCCGCGGAAGTGGGCGAGGCGGTAATTCGCGGGAGTGTGAGTTTTGCGGGATACGAGAATGAGTTGAATTCCCGCGGGTTGCGTGTGGAGTCGGTGGAGGCGGGAAAACAATTGGCGCAACTATTGGGCGTTTCGCCGCTGATGGTGGCGTTGGCGGCAAGTGAGCGGGTGGCGGGAGAAGAGTTGGCGGGAGAGGCAGTGAAATGGTTGAAGATGGCGGGAGTTTCATCGGCGGATCCGTTGTTGTTGTCCTCGTCGTCGCTGTCGTCGTTATTGTCATCTTCTGTGTCATTGTCATCGTGTGGGTTGTTAATGTCATCCTCTATGTTATCATCATCACCTTCTATGTCATCATCTATATCATCCTCATCACCTTCTATATCATCCTCTATGTCCTCATCATCATCTATATCCTCATCTTCATCATCTATGTCATCATCATCCTCTATATCCTCACTATCACCCTCATCATCTATATCCTCTCTATCCCCCTCCCCCTCCCCCCACCTCCTCGCCTCGCTCCGCCTGCTCCTCCACACCCTCCTCTCCTCACCCCACCCCTCCCTCCTTCTCCCCCTCCTCCACACACTCTCCCCCCTCGCACCTCCTCTCCTCGCTCCCTCCCTTTCCCTCCATCGTCTCCTAACACCCTCCTCCCCTCTCCCTTCCTCCCTCCCCGCCGAAACCCATCTCCCTCTCTCCCCGCGGGTTGCGCACACTCTCGTCGATACCATCCTACACACACTCTCCCTCCCGCGGGAATCCGACTCCATCGCAGAAACACACCAGAAACAACTCACCTTCCTTTCCCTCCTTCTCGCCTTCCCGCGGGAAAATGACGCCTCTCACGACCGTTTCATCGAATCCGCCCTCCTGCGGTTTCTTCAGAATCCCCGCGATCTTCCCGCCACGATAATGACGCTCGCCGCCTTCCCGCCAACGCGTTCCCGCCAACTTCTCCGCGATTTCTGGAATCAAGCCACTCCCGCGGGAATCCTCCCAACTGCCCAAATCGCCGCGTATCTCGCGCGTATCTCCCGCGATTCTTCCTTCTTCGCCGAAGCATTTTCCCGCCAACTTCGGGCGACTTGGGAAATGAAACTCCCGGTGCTGGACGAGTCACATCTCCTCGCCGCACTTCCCGCGGAACTCCCACGAAACTCCCTCCATGAGCTCTTCTTGTTGTGTCAAATGGTTTCCCCGCGGGGAGCCGCTTTGTTGATCGAAGCGGTTTCTCCCGCGGGACTTGGCGCGTTGGTGGAGAAACTGGCGACATGGCTGAAAAAGGAAGAATTTGTGGAAACATGCTGGGAGGGAGTTTCACGGTTGGAGGGAATGAAACACAATTCCCTCCTGTTATTGGCATCGGCGTTGAAAAGGGCGGGAGAAGAGGAAGCGGAACGATTCGAGAACATTCTTCGAATTCTAATCGAACATTCGTTGACGACGGTGAATTTCCATCAATTGGTGGATTCTCCGCTGACCGAAATTCCCACTTTTATCACCGAGTACACTTTTCCCTCCTTTTTCCGTCTCTTTCAGTTATTGGGCGTTTCACTGGATACAGTTTTGGTGGCGATTTTGCGTCGTCGCGCGGACGACGAGATTCCCGCGGGGTGGTCGGTGGCGGAGAAGTGTTTGGCGGGAATTGGCGGGAGTTTGGCGGCAGCGGAGGTGGCGTTGGCGCTGTCGCGGAGATACGCGTTTCCCCGCGATCATCGCTGTCACGTGATTCCGTGTGACGCATGTGCCGATGCGATTGCCGCGGGAAAACGTGCGAGTGAGTTGTGTGTGGCGGCGATGCGAGAACAAGTTGGCGGGAATGATGATGGCGGGAATGGTGGTAACAATGGTGGTAACCGTGGAAAACGGATAAAAACAATTGGGAGGGAAAAGGAGAATGAGTCGAAAGGAGAAACGAATTGGCGGGAAAACGATGACGCATCCGGTTGGCGGGAATCCGAAAATACCCTCCATTTGGAACAACTGGCTTCGTGTTCCCGCGCAATCCGAATCCACTTATCGGGACTCTTTTTGCGCAGTCAATTTTCCCGCCTTTCTTGTCATCCTGTCATCGCGAAGAAACTCCCGCCAGATTGCTTCGCCGCATGTGAAGCCAACTTTTCCCGCCTTCCCGCGTTTCTCTCCGATCTCTATTTAAAATGCGTCATTCCCGCGGGAAAACTGCTGAACCAGAATTACCCGCTTTTGACGAGTAACCGCTATTCCCGCCTTTCCCGCCATCCTATCGACATGCGACAATCCGTGAAACGAAACTCCCTCCATTCAATGGTGGAAACCGTGGAAACCAACCAGCCGTTTCACTTCATCGAAACGCCTCTGCCAATCGACGAAGCCATCAGCCAATGGGAATCTTCCGCGGAAGAAGATTTCCCGCCAACCTTCCTTTTCGCGCGCGACGGAATTGGCGGCCTTTTCTGTCACAGCGTATTCTACGAAATATGCTCGAATTGTGGCGTTTCATTTTCGACACTTCTCGATCACGTGATGTGGAAACTGAGCGAAATGAAACATCCGACAGAAACCGCGGGTATTTGCGAAGAGGAAATGTGGAAACGGACCCAAAGCGAGACGATTTCCGCCCTCTGTTTCTGCTGGGAGGCGCTCGTTGACGCAAATTTCCCGCTTTTTCAGCGCTCCCTGTATCGGACCGTTCTTTCGTGTCTCCAGAAAAACGCCCCATTTTCCCTCCCTCAGAAAGCGTGTCTTCTGGAATCTTCTTCCTGCGTTCTTTCCCATCTCCCGCCAACTCTGATGGAAATCTTCCAGAAATCCGTCACGCGTCAGGCGGACTCTTTTTCCCCCGATTTCCTCCATCGTCAGGCACTCGCCGCCACCATTCGTTTCGACTGCCAGAAACGGTCGATTCCCGCGGGAGAAGATGTGTTGACGCAAGTCGCCAATCCGGAGTTTCTCCCCGCGGTTCTGCGTTCCGACGCGTCACGTGACACAATTTGGTGGGGAAAATGGCTGCTCGAAACGCTCTCCATCCGCGATGAAACGCCTTGGAGAGAATTGCAAAAACAGGCCCGAATAGCGGGATTTGATGAGGTTGTTTTGGCGGCAATTTTGGCGGGAAACGAAGTGATTGGCTCGCTGGACGAACTCTTCCCGCGAGTTCTTTCGGACGAAAAACTGGCTCCTTTGGGACTCCGCGTGTTGGAGGGGATTCCCGCGGGAATGCTCGATGATAAGTGGTTGCATGTGGAAGATCCGAAATCACCGGGAATTGCGGCATTGTTGCTTGAAGTGGCGGATTTTGTGGCACTGGCGCAAATGGCGCAACGCCATCCGTTGGGTGTGTTGGCGGGAATTGGCGTGAATATGTTGGAGGGAATGACGAGGGCGAAGAAGGGGTCGTTTGTGGAGCTGTGGAAGGTTGTTGACATCGCTTTTCGAACGGAAATCGCGACGAATCCAGGAGAACTGGCTTCCTCGCCGATTCGACCCATGATGGAGCAATGGGTTCTCAAGAAAGAAAACGAAGCGGAGTTCGTAAAGTGGATCGAGTTCCTTGTCGTGTCGCGCTATCAGGAAGAAGCGCAGATGCTGATCGACCGAAGTCGATTTTCCGGCGACTCGCTAAGGGAGTTCATTTGTTCCGTAGTCCGAAAAGGAACCAAGGCGGATGATTTGTTGTGTTTCCTGGGTAATGATGCTTAGTTGCGTTTGTTTGTTGATCTCATTGAATCGCATTGGACACTAAATACAATCCACCCCTCAAAGAGTCCCACAAGTAATAGAAAAAAAGAGTCTCCGAAGCGGGGAATCGAACCCCGGTCGTCCGCGTGACAGGCGGAAATACTAAACCACTATACTACTTCGGACCCGTTTTGTCTCCACACATTCGCTATATCTTCCAATGCTTCTCAAACAAACAGACCAACCAAGTTACAGTTCTTCCTCATCTCGCGCCACGAGAGGCGGCAGGAGTCCCAGCGTGTACTCGTCGATGAAACGATACAGATCCGTATCGAGAGTGTCCATCGTGGGCTTCGTGCGAATGGCATACTTCAGACTCGATTTCTACACATCATCCGAGCCTTTCTCCCCCACAAAGTCGATAAGGAAACAGTTGGGAAGGGACGTGTCCTCCAGCCCCGCGTTCTTCATCCAGTGCGCATACTCGACTCCGTCCGAGGCCACGATGGAGAACGTGTTGCGCTTCATCACCTTGTTGGCGATCAGCGGCTCGGCGACGCGCTCCCAGAGATAGTCCTGGAACTCGTACCACTTGCGCGACACGTAGGTCTCGTTCACGAACAGCTGCACCATGATGCCGTCGCCACGGAAGAAGTTCTTGATGGTGTCGCGGTTGGCGCGGCCGATCGTCTTCTGACTGTAGGTCTGCGCCCACGCGATGATCGCCTCCTTCGTCCACTCGCCCTCGTACACCGACTCCTCTGCGGTTCATCGCTCGCTCCGAACCCACTCTCGTCGAAGTCGCGGAACATCACCAGCACCGCGCGGCGCTTTGGCAGCTCGTACGCGTCGCGAACCGTCATGTTGAAGCACTCCGCCAGACGGATGCTGTCGCCCATAGACACCACCGCCTCCGTGTACGCGCGGTACTCGTCGCAGTCGCGCTGCGATCGAGGCCTCTCGCCACACCTACTGTCTCGAAGTAGCCGCTGATATTAGGGAGAATGCTCTGGTCCGTGGCGCCGCGCCAGAACGTGAACTAGGTTGGATGTCAGGAGAGAAAGTACCATCCACGCCTGGTCCAGATCCTTCAGGAGTATCGCAGGGGAGCCAGGGTCCTTCTCGTCACGCATGTCCTACCATCGCCATGCATCACGAATGCGTACACGAATGAAATACTTGAGGGCTTCGTAGTACTTTCCACCATTGAAACGTGTAGGCGTGTGAATATCCTTCTTGAAAAAGGCAATCGTAGGAGTATGCGTGATCTGATAGGCCTGAACGATATCCAAATTGTGGTTTCCCTCGATCTACAGTTAAGTCAATACACCAATACCAACTCTAGCAAACTCAAGACCAGGGAAGGCTCTCACAGCTTCACAGGAAAGACGGTTCCAAATTGGCTCCATTCGCTTGCACGCAGGGCAGGTATCCGAGTAAAACTCCACAAGCACTTGCTCTATCCATCATTCCCACAACTATCACCCACCGTGATTCTCGATGTACTCCTTGAAATTGGCGTACGATAGCTCGACACCACAATATCTGTACTGCTTCTTTTCTAGCGAGTAGTCTTCATCAGAAGCCAGGATACTAGCTATCAGTCTGCTCTATGAATCGCCTACGTTACAAGAAGAAATGAAATGAGAAAAGCTTTCATTATATAATGCTTACAGAATGTATTTGTCAATTACAACTGACGCAAGCCGAACGACTTTTCGTTCCGCCAATCAATTGTCACACTTCATTTCCATAATCTCGTTGGAGAGAGTGTATTTTGAATAGTGTAATGTTATGTCCTGCACCTCAGCTTGTACATATTCCACAGGGAGTATCCACTTGTCATTATCGTGGAGATGAAAACTTGATGTGGCCGGTGGACGATTCCATGCATTTACTATCCACTACCACCTCATTTTGTGTGCTTTGAATCGTTTTTCAGTGGCGGGAGTTTCATCCGAATGAAACCCCCTTCTCCTTGAACCCTTTCTCCTCGATCATTTCGACTGTTATTTATTATCATGTCTTCTCTCCTTGCTCGTAACATCATCTGCTTCAGCAAGCCTCTCTTTGCTCGCAGCATTACAAACGTTAAGGTTTCTTTTCGTTGTCTCGTTTCCCTTTAGTCCTGTCTTGATAGAACCGAGGTCTCGGAGCGTATTATGAACGTTGTGAAGGGTTTCGACTTTGTTGATGCGAGCAAGGTCGATTTTGCCGTGGACGCAGTAATTTTCTAGGTCACTCCCGTTACCCACTTTGCTAGCGATCTGGGACTCGATACTGTTGAAATCAGCAAGGTCGTAAAAGCTGTGAAGGCTGAATTCTGTCTGGAGGATTCTGGATGCAAGTGTTACCCGATGTCGGTCGACGAGATGACGGCGTGCATTTCTAGAAACCCTAGAGCCAAGTAATTGTAGCTTATTGTAATGGCGTCTGTTTCTTACAAACATTCTCATTTATTGAACCTTCAGCAGCTCCACATCGAACACCAGCTTGCTGTTAGGAGGAATGGTAGGAGGAGATCCCGCCTTGCCGTATCCAGCCTCCGGGTAGATGACCAGCTTTCTACGGCCTCCCTCCTTCATGGCTATTGGTTACCTCAATCAAGTGACCTTACTCATGATGCCCTGATCCCATCCCTTAATAACCTCGCCCACACCGATCCGGAACACGAAGGGCTTCTTTCCAGACTGATCGAACACCTTCTTGTTGGGGAGCGTGCCGATGTACTTCACCGTGCACTTCGATCCCTTTCTGGGAGAGCGGCCCTCGCCAATCTTAATGTCCTTGTAGGTAATGTAATCTCCGATCTTCTTGATCTGGCCCTCCGTCGACTCCTCCTTCTTCGCCTTCTTCGCCTCCGCAGCGGGCTCCTCCGCGGCACGCTTCTCTACCAATCACACTTTACAGCGAATCCTTACCCGACTTCTTCGCAGGCTTCTTCTCCTCCACCTTGGGCTCCTCCTCCTCACTCTCCTCTTCCTCCTCCTCTTCCTCCTCCTCGTTCTCCTCTCCCTCCTCCTCGTTCTCCTCTTCCTCCTCCTCCTCTCCCTCTTCCTCCTCATCCTCCTCCTCGAGGGCGGCAATGATGATACCCGTCAGGTCCACATTCGAGTCTCCGACCACAGAGAAGGTGACGTTGTCATCCACAGGGAAGAACACAAGCTCCACAGACGACTGAGGAATCTCTAGAGGGAATGGAAAGCTACTGGACGGTACCCTTGGAAAGAGTGCAGACAGTGTAAGTCTGCTCACCCACAGTCACCTTTACAAGGACGGGATTCTTCACCTTCGTGTTCTGGAGGGCAACCTATGATATTACCTCCTCCAAAGCGAGCCGCATACGTTTGAAACGTGCAGCTCCGACACTTCGAGGTTCTCCGTCGTGCTTCCATTAGCCTCAACCTAGTCTGTTGATTATTGCTACAACGTCTACGGTGCATCCCCAGAATTGCTCCTGAAATTGTGGCTCCATTCTATTGTTCGTAGACTTGCTTTTTGAGGTTTTTCAGATTATGTGGGAATTCCCGCGGCCACGATGAGTAGCAAGATGAAAGCAGTGAAGAGGATAGAGTGTTATTGATGGACCGTTTGTAAAGAAGGTGATGATGGAGCACGTTCTGTGATCAGTAATTGTTTTGTGTTCTCCTCTGCATGTGAAATGCACCTATTTCATGGTGTTACTGTGATCACTTTAGTTGTTTTGTATGTTATATCCCTAGTACTGTTGTGGAATCCGATTTCCTTGAATCGAACTGGTACGTTGTGTTTTGATCGAGGTGACGTATAGAGGAACAATTTGCATTGTCGTTAGCGCCATCAACCCCGATGATAGCAAAGGGTCCGAAAAGAGAGAAGAGGTCTTCTGAAGCTCTGCCAGAATCCATCCGTACAACGCCGTATGTGTTTTGTGACTTCCTAATCATAGAGCATTTAACGCGTCTCTCTTTGTGCCGTCCAGAGTGGAAGAGCCGTTGGAGGCTAATTTGGATAATATGGAGAGTGTAAATGGGAATTCAACGACGATTGGAGTTGAGAAGAAGGAGAATGAAATGGTTGGGAATAAGGAGGAGAAGAAGGATGTGATCGCAGTGGATGGAAGTGAGGAGAAGAGTGAGATGAAAGAGAAGGGAGGAGAAGTTGAGAAGGAGAGTGAAGGAGAGAAGGAAGTCAAGGAAGAGGAGGGAGGTGAAAATGAAAAGGATAATGAAGAAGAGAAGGAAGTTAAGGAAGAGGATAATGAAGAGAAGAATAACGAGAGTGAGGAGAATCCAAAGGCAGAGGAAATAGTGGATGTGAAAGAGGAGAAAAGCAATGATGATGAGAAGGAAGTGAATGAATCGAATGAAAACGAGACAAAGGAAGAAGAGGCGACAAAGACGAATGAAGAAGCGGGAAATGAGAAGCAAGAAGAGAGGGAAGAGACAAGAGAAGAAGACGATAAGAATACTACTGCAAACGAAGAAAACTATCATGAAACAAATGACAACAACGAAGAGAACCCCACTCCCTCCCTCGCACCCAACAACCACAACACAGAAGAAACCACAAACCTAGAACTCTCCAACACGACGCTTCCCTATTCCCGTCGTCCGCGTCGCACCAGCCCTCGCACCCCCTACAACGACATCTACTTGAACACACGCAATCGATACCGCCAGGCGGTGGAGGGCGAAGGCAGGTTCGTCCAGCATCACAAAATCAAATACTACGAGGGTTCCCACCTCGACACGACGCCTCGCAACCGAAGCGCGCTTCCCGTCACCGACACGTTCGATTTCACCGTCATTTCCCAAACGACGTTTTTCCTCTCCTCGCCAGTGACTCCTAGCAAGGAACGCCTCTTCTTCTTCCCCTACTTGCTACAGCGATGGAAAGGGTTTTCTCCCCTCGCTTCTCTCACCCGTAGTCCTCTCTCCATCGCCATCATGACCAACGTCACCGACACGGAGGAAATCGAGACCTTCATCCAGTCGAGCAATTTCCCCGACCGGCTCCGTCTCGCGCTCTACATCACCGGCCTCCCCGGGAAGACCGACTGCGTGTACCGCAGGACCTCACGCGGCCTCCGCTGCGTCCGCGCCACCATCTACCCGCTGAACCGTCTGCGCAACATCGCCATCCAAAACTCGCTCACTTCCCACTTCGTCGTGTTCGACATGGACATGTGGCCGGCGAGTTTCTCCTTTCGCTCTCTCTCACTCCTAGAACACACCTACAAGACCTTGCGATCCCTCTCACCGTCCTACCTTGCCAACCCCTTCGCCGTCACCATCATTCCCGCCTTCTCGCTGCCCCCAGCGCTCCTGGAGTCCGCCAAGTGTCGCTCCTTCCGCGGCTGCGTCACCGCCATCGCCACGCGTCTCCCCGAGACCAAGCAGCAGCTCGTGCATTGCCTGCGCAAGCGCGGCTGCTCCATCTTCCGACCGAAGTCGCTGACGCATGTAGGCGTTGCGGCTCGATGTCACGTAGGATTATCTCCCGAGCAACTGGGAGACGCTTCCGGCGACGACGGAGGTGACGTTCATGAAGTGCTTCCGACAGCGGTTCATGGAGCCGTACGTGATGGTGCGACGCACCGAGCAGCTCCCGCTGTTCGACGAGCGATTTATCAACTATGGGTTTAACAAGGTGCAGTGGATCGAGAATCTGAGGTATCTGGGATTCGAGTTTAGTGTCTTGTCCCAGGCGTTTGCTGTTGACATCCCGCATTCTTCGTAGGGGAGAGGGGGCGAAGTGATTGATAGGTCGGGATATGCGAAGGACTACAGCAAGGAGTTCAAGGAGAGGAACGTCGAGATGCTCCACTTGTATCGCCGCTTCCTCTATGAACTGCGTACTAATTCCCGTGATGAAAGCAGACAGTTGCTCTGCTTGCCAAAAAGTCCGTCTGCGGATTTCAGCTGATCTGTAGATATTGATGTGAGAGCTTACCGCTTCTAATCGTGATTAATCCATTGTTTGTTTTGAAACCTCTCGTTTCCCTGGACTGTGGATTGGAATGGATCAGGGAAGTGGATATGCGATTCTGGAATCCCTGCCGGAACCCATTTCTATGATGGTGTTCTGTTCGAGCGACCATCCCTATCAATTGGACTTCATCTCCTATTCCAATTTTCAAGATTCAAAACCGTCTGCAACCCACACTCTGGCTTTTCGACCGCGCTTCCTCCGGCCTTTTTCAAATCGGTCTATTTTGATAGCGTCGAACGGATTAAATGCGGACAATCTATCGACAGTAAGACTGTCATGACATGACTCACAGATAGAGCCACCTTCCCAACTCCGTTGAGCTTCTCCATTCAACGACATTTCAGTTTACCGTAGACGATCTCACCCCGTCCCTCTTTGCCGAGGAGTATGCCACAACTTCACTAAAGGGTTGTTCCCTCTACTCCATAGAGTCGGGTCTTGAGATTGGTGTCATTCTCTATCCTCGAGATAGAGTGGTCAATCCACCTCTGTTGGCGATTCAGCCGTCCAACCACCCACTCATCTACTACAGTTCCCACCCGCTAGGCCTCTATTGTTGCGACTTCCGCATGCAGAAGGCGACGGCGATCGGCCAGCGTCAGGTTCCTCCGTCCAGTTTCTGCAGAGTTCCCGACGACGCCTATCACTACCTCGTTTCTCGAAGCGGGTCACTCGAGGTGATCGACATCCGCAATCCCGACGTTCCCGAGCTGCGCTGGCGCTACGAAGGCACACTCCACTCTCTCCGCTGCCTCCACACATCCTCCGGCGAAGACAGTTCCTACCATATCCTCCCACCCCTCCTCGCCCCTCCTTCACCCACTCGTCGCCTGTCAAACAACACACGGCGCCGCCTCGCAAATCCTCGCCACCGCCTTCGCCCGCTCCCTCTTCTCCATCCAGCGCGACTCCTGTCCCCTCCATCTCCCCTCGCCCAACGACTCCGCGCTTTCCCTCCTCCGCACCAACGCCATCGCGCTTCTCCTCACCCATGAAACCCCCTCGCCCGTGACCGAGACGGAAAACGCGGCGATTCTCGGCTCCCTCGTAACCGTCGATCCGAACCGCCGTCTCCACGCCACCTCCGTCGCGCGAAACGCCCCGCTGCGTCACCTGTAGTCGCAGATGTGTTTCTTTCTCGAAGATTCTGCGTCGGAGAGACGGTTCGCTCGTCTGCAGAGGAAGAAAATTCCGCGAAATTTCCGCGACCGCTGCGGTCGGTGGACGTGGACGCGATTTTGTCTCCATTCCCGCGGTTGCGCGGCGATGTGGACGCGGTGATGAGTCGTCTGGAATCGGAGGGATTTCTGGCGCAGCCGGTGACGCTGTGGGGGAATTTGGGGGCTTGGAGGGAAGAGAGGACGCGATGGAGCTGGCGGTGGCGGTTACGGGGCGGACGGTGGACCGCGGGGATACGGAGCGGTGGCTGTGGCAGCACGGGTTCAAGCGAGTGACGACGAGTGCGCGGGGAGAGGCGTGCGAGGCAGTTTCAGGGGCGGTGTGGCTGCGAGCGACGGAGTTTGGCGAGTTGATGGATCCGTTGCGAGATGCGCAGCAGCCGATCGATCGCGAGCGGATTCGGGCGCTGGGAGATATGTGGGACAAGAAGGAGACACGGGGAGAACGGTTGCTTTGAGGTGTTTGTTGGAAACAGGTGTGTTGTTTGATTGTGATGTGTGCTTTCTTTGATTGTTGAATCCCATTGACAATACTCATTGATAGTATCCTTCAACAACTGTTGTTAATGCTATCATTCAATAGCTATTGTCGATATTATCAATCAACAAGTATTGTCCAACATGATTCTCAACAATAGTATCAATAGAATTCATGGACAATCATCACCAACAATCATAATAAAACAATCCCCACCAACACGTATCTTTCAAACAAACACGCAACACACCCTCATCCGACACATCTCCATACGTAAACTCGTCCTCCACCTCCATCTGCACGTCGTCCTTCCCCGGCGCAATCTCCATCTCCTCCGCAGAGTCCAGCTCGTACGGCTGCACCACCAAATACTCGTCCTCCAGCATCTCCTCGCTCTCCGAAAAATGTACGTCATCCAGCAGCTCCAGCAGCGGCTGCAGCGACGGTCGCCCCGCCGGCGACTCCTCCGCCACATTCTTCTTCATCGAACTCTCGCCCTCGCTCGCCTCCTCTTTCTGACTCTCCAACACGTCGTTCCAAAACCGAACCGCCGCGCTCGCGCTCGCGCTCGGAGACTTCCCCTTCCGCGGGGACGGACCATTCCGACCCAGTCGCGGCGACAGACCGTTTCCCTGTCGTCGTAACGCCGCGTAGCCGTGCAGCGTCAGCGCGAAATCGTCCTCGACCGTTTCATCCGCCGCCGGATCGCCACGTGCGTCCAACTGCCTGTTATTCCCCCGATTTCCTCACCTCCTCCAGACACTCCCGCGCCTCCGCCAATCCGCTGTCCAATTCCAACGTCTGCCTGCCAGCCAATCAGATCGCTTACTCGGTCGAAACAGTATTTCGCCTCCGCCTTGTGACGCAGACGCATCTCGCACATCCCGCGTTTAAACCACACTGCGTGGTGCTCTCGCAACACCCGTGTCGATTGGCGCAATAATTGCGCCGCTGGCGCAAAATCGCCCAGTTGCATCCGCAGCTGCGCCAGCTCAAATAACGGGTCGCGAAACCCCGATAGCGGAAACGCCCGTTGTTCCGCCTATTTCGTCAGTTTCCACGTTTCCCCACCTGCGTCAGCTGGTGACGCACGTCCTCCACACACACATTTGCCTCCAATACCCGCGGTAACGCCTCCCGTAACGCCAGCACCATTTCCTGGTCGTTTTGCGCCAGGCGCAAAAGCGCCAAAAGCGCCATTGCCGAAAGATGCGGCGACTCCAGAAACGCCTCCTGCAATGAAACTCCCAACTCCAGCGACCGAAACGCCGTCTGGCGGAAACACAAACGCGATCGTTGCGCCAATGCCGCTTTTGCGCCAATGCCGAAAAAACAGACGCGATAGTCCTCATGGGTGTCTTCCGTCACGGCGAAACCCCCGGTCGATTGGGCGAAACGCCTCAACAAGTCGAACGCCACCGGCAGCCGAAAACCGCGGGAAAACCACGGAACCGGCTCGCGGTCCAACGCCACCTCGTCGGGGAAAAAAGGGCCTTTATCGGCCACGAGGACGAATGCGCCACCGTCGGCGAGGGTGGCGCAATGGCGTAAAAACCGCAACGCAACGAGAGGAAGCGTGGTGACGAAGGTCTGCGTGAGAGGGAAGCGAAAGGAACACGGGGTGGCTGTGGCGCAATTGGCGCAGAAGTGGCGCAACGTCGGAATACCCTTCAAGCGAGGACTCGGCGATGGCGGGCTGGAAGGACCACTTGCAACTAAAGTGGAAATGAGATGTAACGGGTACGAGAGACGCGGCAGCAGCTTCGGATCCGAACTGGTATACTCCTGTTGGGAGGAGTAGAGACTCACCTGCGATGGCGACACTCCCGACGATGAAAGACGAACTACGTCTTGCGGGAGACAGCTGAGAACGTCGTTGAGGAGAACGATGGGCGGGAAGGGAAGCGCCTCGAGAGAGTGGATCTAGTGATGACGTCTGCGTCTGCTCTCATACCGTTCGATCCGTTTCTATGTCGAACACGGACACTTCCAGAAGTCCATCCTTGAAGTAGGGCTCCAGATAGGGATTCTTCTCCCACCAGGAAACGATCTTGGGGGAACAGTCCGTCATGATGTAGCTACATTCGTACATCCACCGAATCCTACTGGAACGGAACATGATTCGGGTTCGGCCACAGACGACGCAGCTCCATAAGTCGCTGGATGATCAGATAGCCTAATCGGCCGCTCCCCGCGCCTATATCCAGAATCGTGACGACACCATCCTGCTGCGCATTTGCATTTCGCAGAATATCCAGGATACAGCTCAGTATCCAATTTGCATAGGACTAGGAGTAAACGGAGACTGTCATTGCAACATAAGCCAAAAACGAAACCGACGCCTGGAAAGGCGACGAATCCGGGACCGCGTAGTCGGCTATGGACGCGGATGTGTATAGTTCATGCTGCATCTTCCATAGCGATGATTTGAGTGTGGGGACGTCCTTTTCGATGCACAGTCCGTCCACTGGCTTCACTTTTCGCAGCGAATTCCGTTGGACCGGAATGGGCTCCTACGAGATGATTCCGCGCTTCGGCTTCGCACGTCCTCGTTCACATCGACAATATTTCCCATTCACGAGGCGATTCCAAAACAATGATGGAGTGGTGCCAACAAACAGGTCGTCATAGTACAAACTACATATCCTCGCCCAGCGCCGAGTACTGGTTGCTGCTCTCCAGCGTTTCCTTCTCCGCCTTCTTCATCACCGGCTCCTTGGTCTCCGTGGTCTCCTTCGGCTCTTCGGCGTCCTTGGGCTTCTCCTCCTTCGGACGCACGGACCAGTAGTCCACGTCGAACTCGGGTTCGCGCATCTCCAGGTCCTCCTTCACGCGGCGTGCCATCTCCTCGGTCTTGAGCATGATCAGCAGTCCGTCGGGTCGCAGCCACGCGCGGATCTTGTACTGGTCCGCGGGCAGGTACGGCGTCAAATACTCCAGCAGCCCGCGGTCGCTCGCGCATTGTCCGCGGCGGTTGTGGATGTACAGCGAGCAGAAGTCGCGCTCCGTGGCGTACTTCGGCAGCGGCTCTAGCGATCATCTCTCTCACGCGTCTCTACGCGCCGCGTGCAGCCGTTGGCCGTCCACGAGCGACTGGAAGCGCGTGAGGGCCTCGCTGAGGAAGAGCGCTGGCCGCTTCATGTTCTCGCCGGGCTGGAGGACGTAGCAGCCCTTCTTCTCCACGGAGATGCCGTACTCCTTGGCCACGTCGGTGATCTACGCGTCAGCGACGCAGCAAACGCCCACGGCAACCACGTAGGGCGCGTACTGCTGCGGGACCTGGATAGGCTGCGGCTTCGAGGAGCTGCAGATGGCCTCGCAGGCGGTCTGCAGCCAGGTGACCAGCTCGGGGTTCAGGTTCGCGCAGTAGAGCGTGGACTTGGCGTAGGGACAGTTCTTCAGCTCCGCCTCGTACGCTCGCATGGTCTCCTACGCGTCAGCGTCGACAAACACACTCACCGCCTCCGAGAGGTTCATCGCCGCCGGACCCACGTTGAGCGCCTCCGCGAGTCTGCGGTTGCGCTGGATGATGCGACACTCCTCGTCGCACTCCAGCTTGCGCTGGGAGAGGTCCTGCACCACGGCGGGGTCGCCGTCCACGCCAATGAGACACTTCTGCACCTCGCTGCGACGACCGCAGGGACAGTGCACCACCACGTCGAACATGCAGGGCACGCGAGGACACGGCTGACCGGGGTGGCATGGCGCCTGGCACGTGTGCTCGCAGAACTCACGCTTCTTGCCGCAGGGCTGTCCGCAGCCATGGATCGCCTGCTCTTCGGTGATGCAGGGGCCGTCGTGACAGGTGCGCTGGCAGCGGTGGCCGCACGGCAGCAGCTTGCCGCAGACGCGGTTGCAGAAGACCTTGTCGCGGTAGCAGGGGACTCCTTTCACGATGGTGTGTCCGCCGGCGCACATGCGCTCGGTGAGGGCGGTGCAGGGCGGACAGGGCCCGAAGTGGCACTCGTGGTTGGGAATGATGTGTCCGCGCGGACAGCGCTTGAGACACGGGCGGTGACACACGGGAGGAGGGGTGCCACAGATCACAGGCGGCTGAATCACCTCCTTGCCGCAGGCGCAGGTGAGCGGCGTCATCACGAGTCGCTGGCAGGGCACGCAGGGACCCGCGTGGCAGGGCAGGTAGCAGGTGTGTTTGCCGCAGTTGAGCAGCTTGCCGCAGATCTGGTGACACACGTGGAAGGTGCCGTCGGACTTCTGGCCCTTGTGGGGACAGCAGAGCTCCATGCACTTGTGCCGGCCGCAGTTCAGGTCCGTCTTGCAGGGCCGCGTGCAGATGAACGGCTCGCGCCGCTTGCGGATCTCCTCCTCGCTGAGGTCTGCGGGACCCGGTCTACGCGTCATTCTCGCAGGGAAGAGCAACCCCGTCGTGGTCACCCAACAGGGAACCTGGCGCTCGGAGAAGGTGCAGCGACACTTCTGCGTCACCGGAGCGGTGCAGGGCGGACAGGGACCCGTGTGACACGGCAGCGGACATGTGTGGCCGCAGGGCAGTGGCTTCCCACACACTTCGCCGCAGGTGGGATACGGGTCCGCACAGGACTTCCAGTTGGGATTCAGCTCCTTCGCCAGATGCTTTCCGCAGGGACAGCGACTTAGCTACGCGTCATATCTCTTTCATTCTTCCACGTCCGTCACCTGGTAGGGACAGGGCCCGCAGTCCAGTGGATGACAGATCTTCTCGCAGCGGTGGCGGCCGCAGGAGAGGAGGCGTCCGCAGACGCGGCCGCAGCTGTAGCCTCCGACGCCCGCCTCGCGCGCGCTCATCATCTTGAAGGGCTTCGGCGCGGACTGCAGCGCGTCGTCATCGTCGCTGAGGTCGCTGAGCCCGCTGAGGTCGCCGATCACGTCGTCGTTGTACAGCGAGGGGTCAGCGGCGTTGGCGTCCTTCACGGCGTCCACGCGCGGGTTGCGCGAGCACATGGCGATCTTGGTCTGGCCGCAGGGCATCACCTTGCGCTCGGCGCCGCAGTAGCAGCTGCAGTCGACGGGCTTCGCGCAGGAGGGACAGGCGCCGGCGTGGCAGACGAGATTGCAGGTGTGTTCCTTGCAATCCAGCAGCTTTCCGCAGACGTTCTCACAGTGCACGGTGGCGGGGTCGGTGCCGCAGCGCACCATCTGTCTGGGGGTGAGGCGACGGGAACAGACTCACTCGGTGCGGCCGCAGCGACACTTCATGGGGATGATGGCGCTGCAGGGGTGGCAGGGGCCCGGATGACACACGTCGCCGCAGGGGTGCGAACAGAAGGGTCCGCGCGACCGACCGCAGATGCGGCCGCAGGAGTGAGGCAACGCAGGCAGGTCGTCGGGACTGCGGTCGTTGATGAGTCCGTTGCCGCAGTAGCAGCCGGAGAGGATGGTCGGGACATGCAGCTCCATGCGGCACTGCGGACAGCGCGTCAGCACCGAGAGCACGTCGTGCGTGTGCAGGTAGCCGAGGAAGCCTGGGAGTGAGAGGGAAAGAAAAAAACGCACGGGATACTGAACGAGCTTGCTTCGGGAGACTGTCGCGCGTGGCCGTGTCCAGGTTGCTGAACATCCACTCCTTCATGCAGAACATGTGCAGCACCACGTAGCAGTGCGGACACGACCAGATCTTCTGCTCCTTGCGGATGAACTCCATGCAGATCGCGCAGCGGTACTTCTCCTTGCTCAGGTCGCGCTCCAGGTGCTCGCGCAGCGGCAGGTCCGAGTTGGAGGTGGTCGATGCACTTGATAGGGATGACATCGATGACAGCGTCGACTGCGACGACGTCACCGAGGACACCGACATCGCGTCGTCCTCAATCACTCTCTTTCCCAAGGGAGCATGTGGACGACCACCACGGCCGCGGCGGCCGCCCCGACCGCCTCGCTTCGCAGCGGGACGTGCCACCGGCTCTGCAGCCGACTCGGACGGCTCGTCCTTCTTCACCTTATGTTGTGGTTTGCGACGAAACGTCGCAGGCTTTGTCTTCGTTCCGTCGTTGGTGCCCTTTCCAACGCTACTCTCCTTGGACTGAGAATTGGCTGCTTGGTTGGAAACCCCCTTTCCGTTTTGCTTGGCTTGAGGAGCCCCCGTCTTCGGGGCAGCTCCAGACGCCGTCTTTCCATCTCGTCTAGACCGTTCCTTCTTGGGACGACCTCCAGATGGTTGCGTCGTGGCTACTTCTGTCTTGGCGTGATCGGGCGCTTGGGGAATCACGCGCTGAGTAGCGCTTCCTCCATTGTGTACCACATTACAAGCTGGAGAAAACTCAGACGCATTCACATTCATCCTGGGTGCGAATTCCTTGAAATCTCGAACACCGGACAAAGATGAAGATTTCTTCACACTCTCTATCGATCATCCATCTCCACAAACCCATACGAGGTTCTACGTTCACTTTCGATTCAGAACTCTCCATTTGAGACAGCTTTTGTGAGTTCAGATGGGATTCGAAATTTCCAGGAAATATCTTGAAAAGAAGAAACGCAACTAAAAGTGACTACACAGTGTAACGAACAAACAACGCTCTAGCCACATTGTACACGAAACGCCTTCACCGCCATCTCCAACAGCACCTTCGCCTCCCGATTCGCTCCATCCTCCGCCAGCGCGCACTCGTACTCCGCACACGCCTCCTGGAAGCGTCCCTGCATGTGCAGAAGCACGCCTCTGGACGTGAAGAAGGTCGCCGATCTCTATCATCACTCTCTCCCTCCAATCCAACCGCCTCCGCGCCTCCCAGCATCTCCACCTGCTTCAGCATGCGCTGCGCCGCCTCCAACCGTCCCTCGCGCCGATACGCCTGTGCCAGGTTCAGGTAGCCGCAGCTCCACCGCCGCTTCTCCGCCTACCGTTAACCGCGATCGCTATCCTCACCGCCGATGCTCCCTCCACCAGGCGCAACACGCCCACGAATTCTCTCTCCGCCTCCGCGAACCGACCCAGCTGGTACTCCAGCACACCCTTCTCGTTCACCAACATCGGATTCGTGGGATCCCATGCCATTGCCGCCTCAATTGCACGCAGCGCCTCACGCGGCTTCCCCATCGCGCGAAACTCCCGCGCCTCCAGCAATCGCATCATCGGCTCCTGCGGCGACCGCTTTGCCGCAAAGTCCAGCGCCGTAACTGCCATTTCATGGTCGTTCCACAATGATTCACGTTCCTCACTCCTACCAATTGCGATCGCACCTGACCGATGAAACGCCAGATGGAGGACGCATGCGGACGCAACGACAACGCAAAGTCCAAGTGTTCCAGCGCCGCGTAGAAGTCCTTGCGTCCCAATGCGTGCAAACCCTGCCAGTAGGCCACGTCGGCCGTCAGCGGAGGGTTTGTGACCTTTTGGATCTCTTGGAGCAACACGGGGAGTTTCTCTGGTGATCGCGTCACCAACACGTTTCCGAGTTCCATGAGAAGGGAAGGCGATCGTACTCCACGAGAAAAGAGACTGGAGGTGAACAGAAGGGGAGAGAAGTACATTTCGAGTACATGTTGGCTTCCGAGCCAATCGCCACGTTTCTGCATCCAGCGAGCAACACTGAGTTGGATGCGCTCGTTGGAAGGGGAGGCAGCGGCGATGAGTTGGATTCGTTGTTCGCTTAGAAGCATGGGATGAAGAGACGCCAAGTGAGTGAGTGTGATTTTCTTGACGAGCTTGATCGCCGACTCCTCTTCGGGGTGTTGTTGGAACCAGGTGGAGCAAGTCGTGTTAAGTTGCTCTCGGACTCGGTTGCATTCCTTCAGTTCAGCTAACCGTTGCTGCGCATCCAAATGGTAGACATCCCATTGAACACATGACTCGTATCTAATGGAAATACACAATATATATCTTATACGCTTGAATCGCATCCTCCATGGAGTCCAATTCCACTTGTTGACCCACCATGTAGTAGAGCTCTGCCACAAGGACTTGCTGGGAGCGCGAGAGCTCCTTCTCTTTTACCGATTCCACAACTCTGCGCGCCGTATCTCTCACCAACAGGGACTCTCCCAGATGCGTCTGGAAGTTGGACTATCCAAGCACGCTTACCAGCGCTTTCACATAGTACACAGATTCTTTCAGATTGTCAACACACGTCGCATCAACTCCCTTTCTACATATAATCCTTCCCATCCTGTTAAACTCCTTGTAAAAAGCAGCAAGTTGGTTGTAGCGCCCGGTTAGATACAATAGCTCGAGATGCCTCCTCCAATCCTTGTCATTTTCTGACTGCGCAATCTGCCCATCATACATCCTCCAAACTCCATGCCAATTCGCAGCTGTAATCCAATGCCCTTTCAAAGAGAGAACATGCATAATACCGCTGAACAATCTCTTCCAAATCGTGTGCCGTCATTCCAACAAACAGGAAAGCGAAATGAAAAGGGATTATTGATGAGGGGATACTTGACAGGGAGGAGAAAACTGCAGTCTGCTTTCGGGAGAGAAGTTGGAAGCGCCGCTTGCATCGAGTTTTGCCCGTTTCTCGTCCATCAGCGGCTGCTGGAGTTCATTCAGCACAAGCTGATCATAATCGACGAGCGGGGCGTCGCTCTGGTCCTTTTCCTTCAGCGCCTGATAGGCCAGTGGAGCGATTGTGGAGGTGAAGAGCCGCGTATCCGCATAATCCTTCGCCTGGGCGTGATAGGCATCGACGGCATCTTTTCCCATCACCATCGTCTGCATCTCGTCCTGCTTGAAGTCCACGAAGAAGGGACTCAACGGCGCGAGTCTCCAGAACTTGGCGCATTCCTCCAGCCACCGCACGGAAACGACGGGCACATGCTGCAGCTGCGCACTGCTGACCTTGGCGGTGCGGAACTGGCGACAGACGAGGAGGTCGCAGTTGGCGAGGTCGGTGACGTAGGCGCCGCCGCACTCCACGAGCAGTTGGTAGAGGAGATTCGACTCCACGGGCTCCGACTGCTCGATGATGCTGGTGAAGGCGACGCGGAGGCCGCGGAGAATGGCGCGTCGCGTGCCACGCAATGCGTTCACCACGCTGCCGCCTTGTCGCTGCCAGCGAGTGTAGACTTCGGAGAAGATTTCGGTGAGGCGTCGCATGTAGTCGGTTTCCAGCGACTCACAGCGTTTCATGCGCTGGAGGTCGTAGCGTCCCTTGGTGTCGAAGAAGAAGTAGGGGAGGCACTTGACGAGGTGTCCGAGCGGGTTGGAGGAGGCGTCGCCGGGATTCAGTTCCCAGACGTCGTCTTTGTCGTCGAGGATGAGCAGACGGTCTTCCAGCTCCTTCTGTGTGAGGATACGTTGTGTGAGGTCGGAGGAGGATTGTGTGTTTGGTGTGTTGTTTGAGTTCCATTGAATGTGTTCCTGTGTTGCATTGTTACCACTATTCTCTTTCCTTTCACTCTGACCACTTCTTTCCTTCCTTTCCTTCTCATCACTTCTCTCCTTCTCACCATTCTCACCACCATTCCTCACATGACTGTTCCAGCAATCCAAAATCTTCGACAGCAACTTGCGCTGCGGCTCCTCGAACGATTCGCCGCGAGCAATGTAGCGTCCCTTGAACAGCGACCCGTCAGGGTCCAGAAGATGAATCACCTGCTCCGCGTACTGCGCCTCGCCCTGCGTGTAGATCATCAGCTCGTAGCGCGCAGACAGCTCGTGCAGCAGCGAACTCACGCCCGGACGCGCCTTCATCAGCAGGTTGCTCATGCGACTGCTTCCGGCATCATCCACGTAGAAGAGCTCCAGCGAGGTGAGCTGCGCCTGGATTTCCTTCACCCACGTCTCGTCCGCGACCTTGCCGAACCACTGCTGGAAGCTCGCGATGGCGTCGTCGTCGTGGATGGCGTGGACTAGCGTCAGGTCCAGGTCGATGATGAGGATCAGCTGCTTGTTCTTGTCCACGGAGAGGTCGGGAAGCGAGATCATCTCGCGCTCGCGCTTCTGCGGTGTCGGAGGCGGTCGCTGCTCCTCCTGCGGTGTGGGGAGAATGGCTGGGAGCTGGGTGATAACGGGCAGCGCCGCAGGCTTGGGAATGGTCATCAGCTCCTCCTGCGACGCGAAGTTGCGGAGCACGTAGTCGATCTCCTTCTCCACGTGTCGGAAGAGCAGTGGGAGCAGCGCAGCCGTCTGGGGAAGGGAGAAGGAGGCGGTGCCACAGACGCCTAGGTGAAAGGAGTCGTCGAGCGCTACAGCGCAGGAAGAAATCGAGATAGTTCATTTCCTGACGGGACGGCGGACCGCGGTAGAGCAGCGGCGGAACCTCTCCCCAGAGGTGACGCAGCACGGCGAAGGCCTCTCGCTGGCGCATCCGCTCGACGTTGCGAACGATGCACTAGGATGGAAGAGGGTGGTGAGTCGTACGTAGCCGACCAAACAGGGTCTTGTTCCCTGCAGGAGTTCGTAGCGCACCCAGTGGATGGCTGGCTGCGAGGGAATGGGAATGTCAATCCATTTGGTTGTGATGTGCAGTGGTCTCAGATACTCTGTAAGCAAGGTGAGTGCGTTGGGAAGGGTGAGGGGTGTGCTGGGCGTTACAAACAGGGAGTGGAGGCTCTGTGCGATGTGGAGAGAGGGAGTGTAGAGTGGAATCCGTCCCACGTCACGCACGATTAGCTGGGGAATGGCATCCAGTTGCAGCGCTGATACGATTTCCTTGTTGAGGGCATAGCAGAGCAGGACTGTGAGAATGCCGCTTCCTATCGGAGGACTGAGAATGGTGCGGAGCTGGCTGACGAGCTGATCCAGCGTGAATACAGGCGACTCCTGAAGTGCAACGCCTTGAAGGAAAGGAAAGGACAGATGCATCTGTTGCTCGGTCAGCTGGAGGCGAGCAATGAGCAGCGCAGGACCATTGGAAGGGATTAGAGCGAAACTGATAAGAGGGGATTGGGAGGAACGCGTGAAGACGAGGGAAAAGAGTCGATTGATGCGTCTCCCTCGAATGGGCTGCTTTTCTACAGACGATAGGGCTGGTTGTCAGAATGAGAGGCGAATCGTACTCGAGTACCAGTTGTTCCACGTCTTCCAGTTGTAGTTGTTGGGGAGTAGATTGGGTACGATAGGAAGGATCGGTCTGGAAGCCTATGACTCAAGATAGGCTCCAAGTCGTACGAGTCCCGAGCTTGCCACATTCAGAATCTCCTGAATAACATCATCTTCTCCGTTCGGGTCACTAACGACCTGGTGTGGAGTCTGTTTAGCCATGGAGGCATTTGCTTGCGGCATCAACTCACCGACAAGTAGCTCTCCATCTTCCCGATCTGTGTTCATATAAAAATGGGTATTTGTTCAAAACGGTCTTTTCAGCAATGCTAGGTTGGTTCAAGTACCAGACAATGTGACTCGCTCTGCCGTAGTTAATGCGATGGGACGAACACCTTTTATTTGCTTAGACAGGAAGAAGAAAGGCGTTTCGCTAACGAAACGGAGACTTCTTTGGGCACTCTGAAAATGCAGACGGAAAGTGTTGTGACTCGAATAGAGGAGTTTTTGGTGGATGTGTGATTTCCGTGATAATGAGTAGATTTGCTCTTGTGGACTGGTTCTGTCTGTTGCATAAAGGAGAGAGGTAGAGTTGAAGATGGATCATTCACCTGCACAGAACGACTTGGTAGTGTGAGAAATGGGTTTGTAAGGACTAGAAAACAAATTATGAAAAGTTACTGAAAGTAGCTGCGTTGATGAAGCAGCGCATTGTAGGAAAGTGGATACTTTGATAATTCATAGCAAAAGCTGGACGAGGATGACAAGATATCAAAATCCAAGATCAACGAATTGGAGGGGACTGTGGTACGTCGTTGGTGATGATTGTAACGTTGTAGAAGAGTGAGCAGGAAGCGAATGAAGTATGTAGATGGAGGTGAGGTCGATGTGTAGGAATTGAGGAAGCGAGTGAAGGAAATGGAGGTGGGAATGTGTTTGTGTTGTCACGCATAGGATATTCGCGACGCATCGATGGTGATTGTGAATGAGTGTGTTGATGGATAGAAGGAGACAGCTAGTTTGCGTGAGCAAGTTGTATGGTTTGGGGAGTGTGATAATGCATAGAAATCGGCGGAAGAGAGGTGAGGAGTGAATGGGGTGGGTTATCGTTAGTGCGAAGCAGATAGAGGACATGAAGGTGATGATTGGGAAGATGAAGGCCGTGATCAAAAAGGGAGTAGGGGAGATTGGGAAGGTGTGATTGGTAGAAGGAGGAGAGGGAGAGTATGGGAAGTCGAGTGGGTGAGTTGGAGGGGGAGTTGAAGAAGTCGAGTGATCGTGTTGTGGAGTTGGAGAGTGAATTGGAGAAGTTGAGAGAATCGAGTGGTCAAAGGGATGAATTGAAGAAGTCGAGTGATCGTGTTGTGGAGTTGGAGAGTGAATTGGAGAAGTTGAGAGAATCGAGTGATCAAAGGGATGAATTGAAGGAAGAATTGAAGAAATCACATGATCGAATCATCGAACTGGAGGAGGAATTGAAGAAATCGCACGGTCATGTGACTGAGTTGGAGAATGAACTGAACAAACGGAAAGAATCAGATAGTCGTGTGGCGGAATTGGAGAGCGAGGTATCGAGATTGAGAGAGTCGGATGGTCACACAAGTGAACTGGAGGAGGAACTGAAGAAATCAAAAGACCATGTCACCGAATTGGAGAAGGAGTTAAGCAAAGTGAGAGAATCGAGTAGTCGTGTGGCTGAATTGGAGAATGAGCTGAAAGAATCCACAAATCAAATTGCTAAGTTGGAGAATGAGTTGAAAGGATTGCAAAAATCGAGTGAACAAGCAAGTAAGCTGAAAGAGGAGTTGAAGGAATCAATTGGTCGTATAGCTGAGTTGGAGAGTGAATTGGATCAACTAAAGAAATCGAATGATCGAATCAGTGTATTGGAGAATGAACTGAAGAAATCGAGTGATCACATAATTGAATTGGAAAACGCATTGAAATCATCGAGTAATCGAGTAACGGAGTTGGTGAATGAGCTAAGCAAATTGAAAGAATCAAACGGAGAGGCAAATAAGCTGGAGGAAGAGCTGAAGAAATCCAGTGACCGAGTATCCAAACTGGAGAATGAACTCAAAGAATCCAACAGTCACGTCACCGAGTTGGAAAAGCAACTGGAGGAGCTACAGACAACTCTGAAACAATCCTCCGAGCGCGCCACTCAACTAGAAACAGACTTGGAGTCATCCTCCAACCAACTCAGCCAACTTCAATCCCAAGTGTCCCAGCTGGAAGCTTCTCTCAACGATGCCAACACACAGCGCACCCAGCTTCAGGACCAACTCGCTTCCATCGAGGAGTCGTCTTCCTCTTCAATCTCCAAGCTGCAACAACAGAATGTATAATTCGATTCTTCTACTCAGTAGTCCGTTCTCGCCTCTTCCACTCAGAAGATGAAGCAACGAGACGAACAGCTCATGAAAGCACTTCAGGACAAGGATGTGAAGCTCTCCGTACCCTTGTCAGAGGATGATTGAACTAGACTCTGCTGGAAGAGAAGGAATCTGTCGTTCAGGCAATGAAGCAGTGCACGGAAGAATGCAACGAGTTGAAGAAGCGGAGCGTAGTGATTGGTTCGTTTCATGACCCGTAGAGCCAGCTAGAAACGGAATTGAAGACTAGGTAGTCGCTCTCCTCTGTATTCATTCAAAGTCAACAGCAGGAAACGCGACTGAAAGGTCTCATCAACAAGTCGACCGTTGTGTTGAAGGAGAATGTGACGGTTCCACTTCTATTCCATCTAGAATGCCCTGAGTGATCGCGTGAATGGTCTAGAAGCGGAGAAGTCACAGCTTCAGAGTCAGATCAGTCAGCTTAATAGCGCAATCATCGCATTGAAGACTGAACACAGCCAACAGTCCGACAGTATCATCGAGAGTGAGAGACGTGTGCGAGAGAAGGAACAGGTGATCGCCAAGCTAGGAGGCGTCATCAATTCACAGAAGCAGACCATTGTGGGGGCATGGAAGTGAGGTGAAGAATAGAGCGACCTTGAGGAGAAAGTGAAGCAGCAGGACGAACAGATCGTAGGCGAGAATCCCAGCTGATTCCATAGGCACACGTTTCCAAGTTGAGAGAGTCGCTGGAAGATGAGCTGGGAATCAAGTGAGGGAGAGGAGAGAGTGTCATGTAGGAAGCAGGCGGAGACGCGGACGAATCAGATCATCAAGCAGCAGCAGGAAACGATCGGGAAACTCCAGGAGGACGTCCAGTTCCTGACCCAACATTACGATCCCTCCGTCATTCCAACCGGCGGATTCACCGTGTCTGCACGCTATCGTCTCATCGCCGAAGCGACGGAGAAGGAGCGGGAGGGGGAGTGGATCTTCCTGCAGGTCTGTTCCGAAAACGCCTGCTGGAGCAAGTGGGTCACTGGAAACGCCCTCCAATCTGCTGTTTCGGACGTGGAGTTGCCTGAGGAGCTGACACACGCTCTCCAGATGGCACGTGTAGAGAGTGCTTCTCGTAAGGAAGACTCGTCGGAGCAACTGACGTCGCTACAGAACGAGCTGGAGGTGTATCGCAAGCGAACAAAGACGGCGACGCTGTTACTCCAAGGACGCTGCATGGAGGCAACTGAAAAGGCGAAGACGCTGGAGACGGCGTTGGAAGAGGCGGAAAAGCGCGTTCACACGATGGAGAACACGTTGAAGGAGTCACAGTTGCAGAAGGAAGAGGAAATCCGTCTGTTGGACCAGCAGCTGAAAGAGAAGGAGACGATGCTGGCGGAGAAGGAAAGCGCGCTGAAGAGCGTCCAGCATGACTTGGAGGAAGCAAGGAGACAGTGTGACGCGGAGGAAATGAAGCGTGGCGAGGTGGAGAAGGAGCTCCAGGCGATTCAGGAGAAGGAAACGGTGCTTCGCGAGGATGTTCAGGTGAAGGATACTGCGATCCAACAGCTGGAGAAGGCAGTGGCGTTGTGGCAGACGAAAGCCGAGACTGCTGTTCAGACGACCGTTTCTTCTCCCGTAGAGCCGAAGGAGACGGTCGAAACGCCGGTTCAGGCGCAGCGAGTTTCGGAGCCGCTGACGTCGCTTCAGATGCCGGAGGCTGTTCGTTTGTCCGGGGAGCCGAACCAGGATCGTCGTTTGGAGAGTGGGTTTGGAGAGTGGGAATGAGGAGCAGAGGTGGAGAACGAGGGAGACAAGATGCTGGTGGACGTGGCGCGGAGTGTGGATGAAGAGAGTCTGTGGGAATGAGCGAGAGGGTTGATCATAGAGGCATCTACAAGCTTCCTCACAAGATCATCCAGGAGTTACGTGAGGAGGTGGACAGGCTTCGCGGAGAGTGCGAGGAGAAGAAGAGGTAGGAGAGGAGAGGATTGTGGAGCGTAGTCATGCGGACCGTCTGGAAGCAGAGCTGACGCTGAAGGACCAGTACATAACGGGTCTCGAAGGAGACATGAAGCAGATGAAGGCGATGCATTCCAAAGAGAACATGCAGTACATGCGTCACACACTCGTGAAGTTCCTTTGCGATTCGAGTCGATCCGAGCAGGGAAAGCTGGTTCAGGTGGTGGAGCAGCTTCTGGAGATGAGGTAGGGAAGGGTGTGGAATGAAACGTAGTCCCGAGGAGAAACAGTCGCTGGAGAGGAACTTTGGAGTAGGTCGGAGTCGAGGTTGGTTCTTCTAGAGTAGTTGTCTGTTTGTTGAGGAATGACACTCCCTTCACTCGAGGTCAAAGAGACAATTCTATTGAAAACCATGGATGCCCTCCTGTCCACTTTGGCATTTCAAAAGGTTCCACGTATCGAATACGATAAGAAAAGAGCGTCTTCCACGTCACACAACGATGAGCGATCAAAACGTCCGCGGATCCTGGAGGATGTGTTGAAAGGAGAGACAGATCCGTCCCTCGTTCCGAGTTACACATCGACAGGTGAGTTTGTTTGAATCAGGTTACAAACAGGCATTCCCGTGTCCACGAAAACGGCTTCGAGATGGAAACGAAGCGTACTACCGTTGGCGAATCGGAAATCCATCGACGCCGTTAGTCATTGGGAAAAGGAAGCTTCTGCGCCTGTGGTACCGCCAAACGATATTCCCCTTCATCCCACATGTGTGATTGAGTACACGAGTAGGAGAGGAGTGGAGAGTTGAGTGTGAGATGAGGAGTATGAGAATGCGAAGTGCAAGACTGAGTACTGGGACAAGAAGGCGACCGACTTTTTGTTCTCGTTGTGTCGCAAGTGAGTGTGAATGAGGGGTGTGATTCGCAGCTACAATTTGCGGTGGCCAGTTGTGATGGACTTGCTGAGCACACGTCTGGATTTCAACATGGAGGCGTGTCAGTTCCGTTTCTACACCGTATCGAAGTTAGTGTTACGCTATCGCAAGGAGCAGGGACGTCCCCTGTCGAAGGAGGAAGAACAGCTCCTCAACTACCAGTAGATTTCTCGTCTCCTTTTCACGCAGATTCGACAACTCCCTCTTCAAGAATCGCCGTATGACGGTGGCGCGCTCCTTCTCGCTGAGCGTCATGAACAACGAGGCGGAACAGTCGATCCTCTCTCGGATCCGCTCGATCGACTCGCTGCTGGGTCGCATCAGCGGGATGGAGGTTCCGAGCGGCTACGGTCCCTACGACGATCTGGAGGCGATTCCGACGGTTTTCAAGGAGTCTCCAGTGTATCTGCGTCCGCTTCCCGGCGTCACGCTGCGGAGTGCGCGTTTCGACAACAATGTGGGGCTGGAGGAGGAGAATGAGAGACAGACGGCGTCAAGCTACTTTGCAGACGCCACACAGAAGCGTCTGCTGCAGATTCTGGGCGATTTGAACGTGCAGGTTCCGCGCATGGCGACGAAGCGAATCTGCGACACGCTGGACCGGCTGAAGCAGAACATTGTGAAGCTGATTCTGTTGCGAGTAGGTGTGGAGAAAGAATGAGAGGCAGAAATACTTCGCGCAGAACGACTATAAGATGCCGTCGACGAGTCCGACCGTCGTGCAGCCTGCGGAGCCGAAGGTGCGAGTGGGGAGAGGATATGAGGTGCAGAAGCGACGGAAGTTGGGGTCGGCGAATTCGGTGGGAGGATCAACGAGGGGATATCGGTAAAGTGTGGAATGGTGTGTTTGTTGAAAAGGAGTGTGAATAGGAGGAGTAGGTGCATTGATAATAGGAGGAATGGGTTCATTGATAATAGGAGGAGTGGGTTCCCTATTGAATAGGAAGGACTGGAATACTCATCAAAGGGAATACAATCATCAAATGCAATGAGCGAAGAAACCAAATCCACTCCAAAACAAGAAGCTTCGAAGAGCCTTGTCGAGAGACTGCGCAGCAGGTGCGTATTGTGAATCCATGCGGTGATGGGTAGTCAGCTCGCCTTTTACATCCAGTCGATTGGCTTTTCATTCATTCTCATCGGAATCAACTATCTCATCTTCCAGGAACGCCTGTTGGGTCAAAAGGCGGTGACAGTGGAGAAGTATGTGAACGAGGCCGTAGAGAGTTCAGGTTCCACTCAAAGCTAGTTCGTTCTTCCCGATGATTCGACTATACGCAAGGAATACGACCGTGACATTGTGTTTTTGCAGTCCATGTATGTGACGGTAGTATCTCACTGTCAAAACCATCCGTAGCCTCATCCGCGTCATGGAATTCGCGAGGAGGAGTTCGATTTGTCGTTTGGAAAGCAAATGCGCGTGTATCGTATCACAGAGTACTGTCAGTGGAAGGAAGTAGGAAAGGAAGTGGAAGAAGATCGTAGTCGCGAACAGTGAACGGAACTCTCTACTACGAGAAGGGATGGTTCGACCATGTGTATGGTGTGCATTCGTTCTCTTCCCATAGCATTCCATCGGACAACTTTGTGGACGCAGAACATCACACGAACAATCTCCGTGACCCGTTCCCGAGCCGTGTGGACACGCCACGTCAGATTCTGATTGGTTCCTTCGTCGTGGACTCTCCCTTCTTTGCGAACGTGGTAGGCATGGAATCGGGGTGCGACACAGTCAACGAAGCGCTACCGCTACCAGCCGACATCGTATCCGACCGACTTCATTCCCCTCTCGACGAAGAAGGAAGGCTTCCTGTACGTGAGCAACAGCTGGTTCTACAGCAAGGTCGCGGAGAGCGGCAGCTCGGAGAAGGTGGGTCACGGGAACATGACGGTGCTGAGCGAGGAGGCGGAGGCGCGCTTCGACAGAGAGTGCGAGGTGGGCGACATCCGCGTGGGGTTCGACACGGAAGCGATGCCGATCGGGGTGACGGTGGTGGCGGAACAGCAGGACTACCGTCTGATGCCGATTCGCGAGGAGGGACAGCCAGTGTACATTCTGCTGGACGAGCAGCTGGAGCCGGAAGAGGTGCTTGGATACATGGAGAAGAAGATGGGACTGCGATTGCAGTGGTGGCGGTTCCTGTGTGGCGTGTTTGTGTTTGTGGGAATGCTGTGTCGCTTCGATGATGGCTGGCCGTTCCCTGTAAGGATGAGGGAGGAGTGATAAGGTAGAACATGCCGCATGTGCTGCGGTCGCTGAGTTGTGCCGTGCTGTATCCCATGGTGGCGACGCTGGGAATCCGGGCGTATCTCTACGGATACAATGACATGAGTGTAATTCGCATGGCACTGTACATGATTCTGCCTGTGTTGCTGTTGATTTCGACGGATGTGCTGTGCAAGTTGATTCACATGTACCGAGTGGGATTAAAGATTATTGCAAAGGAGAAGAAGGATTGGTGTGTTTGTTGGAAAGGAATGTGATTCATTGAAATGATACGAGTATGTCGAACAAGCTTGATTGTCACCTTGAAGTATCAAAGATACTAGTTTTTCATAGGTCCGAAGTAGTATAGTGGTTTAGTATTTCCGCCTGTCACGCGGACGACCGGGGTTCGATTCCCCGCTTCGGAGACTCTTTTCTTTTCACAAACAATTCATTCTTTTAGCTGCGTATTTAGAAACTCCACAAACGATGCGGGAACCTTGTCTTGTGCGATCTGCTGCTTGCCGATAATGGAAAGATACTGCTTTCTCCAATTCCTCAATTGGAATAGCGTCACACGCTTGTATAGGATGACGAAGGAGCCTGTTCCCGTGACCTTCAGCTTGCTTCCGATGATTCCGCCGTTCATCGTCTGCTCTCGAATGATGTCCTTCACGATCACATCCGTCGCGTTGTTGACAAAACTCACATAGTCGGAACTGCTCAGCGACTCCGCCTTTCAGTCACTCATGAATCGAATTCGTACCGGAGGGTTGATTGCCACATGTCTCGCCTGCGTTTTGGTGATGGTGAGACTCTCCCAGATGGAATCGAACGGCACTTCGTGATACACTGTAACGTCGGACGTGCTGTTCTTGTTGAGACCGAGACTTAATGAAATGGTCTTCTCCTCCGGATAGATGCTCGGGTCCGCAACAGGACATATCCGGAACAGAGGAGTGTCCCAGCGCGTGAGAGGAGAGGGCGGCTCAAAACGACAGGCAAGATCGAGAAGACTAGATCTCAACGTGGCAAGACGTAACTACACTTCCTCTGTGTAGTGGTCGCATTGCTTGTTGAAATACTCGATCGCGTTCATCGGAGTGTCCACCCATACAACACATCGCGTCGATCGGCAGCCCCGCGCGATGCAGTACATTTCGTATCGGTATCCTTTGATGAAGTTCATCGTATCGAGAATCACAAAGTTGTCATTTCGCAGGAGTCGCGACACTTCCGTCTTAACAACTTCGTGTGTGTTTTTCTCGTCGAACGCGACTAGGAAATTATATCAATCAAGAACATCCACCTCCATAGGAACTCTTCGAGTCGAGTTGCAGCGATTCTAAATTGATGAGCGAGACTTGATGGCCTTTGGACGCGATGTAATCGGAAAGCTGATGGGCGATGGTTGTCTTCCCCGAGCAGGGTTTTCCACACACTACGATCAGTGGCCTATAGTGTTACGATTCATTTGCGATTATTACATTGCCGACGAACGTGGGCAAAAGAGAAATGAAGGATAGGGCCCATTTGGCGATCGAGGGACCGAATTCAATGATTGCCCGATCTCTGCGTGGTACTTTGTCTCAATCGTTGCGGTGGACAGCCGTTCGTCTATTCTCGTCAGCGGTACAACCCACACTATTTGAGAAGATTGCAAACAAGTCCATCCCTTCTGATATCATATTCGAGGATAGCGTCGTAGTTCAATTCGTTGTGGAATGACAATAGTGTTGTGCTTTCCGTGATGTTCATCCCTGTGCCCCCACGCACTTTCTCGTCGTTCCAAAGGAGTGCAACAACCTGACGCAGCTGCGGTATGTACGTTTCGGTTATCGCCTTCATGGATAGATGCGCGATGATCAGGAGCAACTCGTGGGACACCTTCTCCACGTGGCCTCCAAGCTCGCTATTCACGAAGGACTTGAGAAAGGCTATCGTATCGTGATAAACGATGGAGCAGATGCTCGTATTCACATGGTTTCATTTCACATGTAGTTCAGTCGGTATTCCATCTTCACGTACACGTCATTGGAGGAAAGAAATGCGGCTGGCCTCCCGTTTGAAGTGTTTTCTGGAAACAGTAAATCACACACATCGTTAATTCCACTCTCTCTCTAGGTCATCCAGGTCGAGATCGCCGTCATCGGCAGGGGTCTCATTTCCTTCCATGATTTCGTCAAACTCGCTGTCTTTGGAGAGATCCATATCAGACTGCTCTACTTGCTTTTCTGGGTACTCCGTGTTTTCTTGGACTTCCTGGTTGTCATTGGACACAGTTTCCAGTTCCTGTGGATTGGTGTCAGCCACATCTTCAGGGTTGTTTCCATCTTCCTGCACTTCCTCTGCTACTTCCTGCACCTCCTCACTCACTTCGCCTGCTTCTTTCACCTCTTCACTCACTTCGCCCACTTCCTGTAATTGCTGCAGATCGAACGTTCCACTCTCCAGCATCGCCTGATACTTGGGGTATTCCTTGGCTGCCACTGTCATGGAGCGAAGCGGCTCCAGCGAAGTCTCCAGCTGGAGAGCGTCTTCGAGTCCCGGGAAGTAGGACATGTACTCCTGAGGGTTCGCCAGTAATTCGGCTGCGATGTGATGGTCCTTTCGCAGAGCCTCTTCCCACATCTGCAGCGCGCTGTTCACGTGCGAAGGAATGTGCGACAGAGAGAAGAAGGCGGCTTCGGGGAGACGATCGCAGCGCTGCAGCAGCGACAGACAAGCCTCGGCGTCGCCCGCGATATAGAGCGCCAAGAACGCAATGTTCATCTGGTTCTGCGCCTCCGCTTGCTTCGCAATCGCGTACAGCCCCGGTTTGTCTCCTGTGCAGGAAATCAGGAGCAGCGACAGCGCGAGGTCGCCGGCGCTCTGCGCGCACTGCTGGGCGACGTCGATGCGGCCCTGCTGGATGCAGAGGTCCGCCAGCCGTCGCCAGCGCTGCGGATTATAGGCATTGCAGCGATCGTCTTGGGAGAGAGGGCCCTCGAGCAGCTGACGACACATCTAGCGATCGATGAGAGACCAGAGCCCCACGTCCACGTTTCCGAGCTTGAGTGCGAAGTCGAAGCACAGCTCCTTATCGCTGGCCAGCTGGATGGCGCCCTCCGTGAAACCCTGCTCGTCGAGGAAGCGCGCAAGATCGTTGTAGCGAGTGGGCGACACGTTGGACAGGAGCGAGTTCGCCAGGTCGAAGTCCTGAAGCACGACCGCGCACTGGTAGTCGAGATATGCGTGGTCCAACGAGTACGCGAAGAGATTGCACTGTCCGTCATGATGGTAAGAAACACCTACTGCTGGGTCCATAAAGAAGACAGTGTCGATCGACGGTAGATAACGCAGCATGGTGTAGGTGGGCGGCACGTAGGAGAGCGGGTCGTCCTAGGTCGAAGATTCGACGCGACACTACGTGATCGCCGATGTGGATGGTCAGCTTGTTGTTGAGGACGGTCAGATAGGCCTCCTTGTACCACAGGCCGCTCCGCGTGCTTCCCGACACCTCTCCCGTGATCTCGAAGCTTTCCTCGACCTCTCCTTCCGCCGCTTCCGCAGGAATGAGCTCCGGATGGAAGGTGAGCAGATGTGTGCAGGCGGCCGTGCGCAGCGCCACGTAGCGTCCGTCATCATTCCAGCTCACGTCCTTCGTGGGAGACGATCGCCGCGCCTACCTCGACTTGCGCGTCGATGCGTCGCAGGAGTCGTCCCGTCGTCCAATCATAGAAGGCGAAGAACTCGTGGTTGCAGTCGACGCCCAGACAGGCGCCGCCGAAGACTCCGCGGATGCGAGAGGGCAGCTGCATCATCCGGACCTCCTTGAAGTCTTCGAACACGCGCAGCGTGGTTTCGTTCTGCGTCGTGAGGAGGAGAGACGACTACGATCTGCACGCAGTACCCGTTTCCTCCCTGCCGCCACACAAAGTCGATGCCCTCACCGAAGGCCTTGCTGCGCAGCTGGCGACTGGTGTAGACGACGTATTCGCCCTCTCCGACGACAGCGAGGAAACGACCGTTGGGGTTGTGGGCGATGATGGTCGGTGACACCTCGCAGCGACCCAGCTGGGGTTAATCCACCTCTCTGTGCGATCCCAGGATATCTCCTTCTCCACGACGACCACGGGGGCACCCTTCAGCGTCTGTTGCGCGAAGTCGTTCCGCTTCTCCTCCAGAAGCCCCTGCTTCACCTCCTGACGCACCGACCACACGAAGCGGCCCTGCACGTCCATGCTGGCGGGTGGGAGGTCGCGACCCATCGTGTAGACGCAGAAGCCCTCGTCGTAGCCAAGAACGAGCCAGTTGCTGTGCGGCGACACGGCGAGCGACCAGCAACGGTCGAGCGTCGGCTGCACGAGCACGCGCTCGCGGCGGAAGGTTCCGCTGTGGAAGAGACAGGTGCGGTTGTCCTCGCCGGTGGAGAGAATGTAGGGGAGACGCGGGTGGAAGAGCACACCGGTGAGGTTGTCTTCGTGGCCGGTAAGCGTCTGGATGCACGCGCGCGTCTGGTAGTCCCAGATCTTGACCGTCTAGGGAAGAGAGGGAAGGTGAGACGACGTGGTCGTCGCTGCCGGTCGCCAGATACGGCTTGTCGGTGCCCGGGTAGAACGCGAGGCAGTTCACTCCCTTCTGGTGGCCGAGGAGAGTGAAGTTGCAGTGGGGCTGGGAGAGGGACCACACCTCCGTGGTGAGAGAGGCGAAGCGATACCTTGACGCTGCGGTCCAGACTCACCGAGGCGAAGCTGCTGTTGTCTTTGGGGTTGAACTTCACGGCCATGACGACGTACATATGACCTTCGTATCGCTAGGGGTCAGGGGAGAGAGACTCTCGGACGCGGACAAGACTGAAGTTGTTGTCCCAATCCCACAGCTTGATCAGCATATCGTCTCCGCACGTCAAAATGTAAGGGAGCGATTCGTGGACATCGATTCCACGAATGTAGTCGTCATGCGCCTTCCATTCTTTCACCTAAAGTTGATGACCGAGAACAGCGACTACTTTTTCTCCTGTGTTGTAGTTGTAGATACGGATTTTCAGGTCGTCGCATCCAAAGACGACCCACTGCTTTCGCGCGATGAACTTGCCGCAGCGAACGGGAAGATATCCCGGCTCAAAGTGATTGCGAATTTCCTTCTTTTCGAGGTCGTAAACGATCACTTTTCCCGAAAACATGCACAACAGAGCCCAGGGCTCGACGGGATGGAAGTCAATGCATTTTACACGGTCGCTCTTTTGCAGCACGGACAACTATCCTCTCACCCGACACTCCATACACATGTACTTGGATATCAATGTTCTAAACGGTCACGAGCAACTCAGGAAACGTACCATGACGATGCGGTTGACTCCAAGGAATCAAAAAGAGATTGAGTGATGCTCCTCTCAGAATGCTCGAATAATCGCGGACTCGCGTTTAGACATGAATCGGCAACCCGAATGGCGGAAGTGATCATAGCTTGTGCCTATGGCATAAAAGCTGTGTTTCAAACAGGTAGGATGATGCAGTGGGAGTAATACGCAGTCCACTCCAATAGCAAGGAAAAGGTCAACCAGACCTACCGACTCAAGCTGTTCGAGCTGTTAAGTAGCTTCGAGCACCAATTGCGGAAAAATGGGGTGAACCTCTCCCCTGATTCTCTCTCAACGTAGAAACATGGACGATTTGGTGAGCGCGTAGATTAGAGTCCATTATGCTTGATGTAATTTCGTTCCAAGACAGTATTGTGTGAGCGATGTGGGTAACCGGTAGAAACGAATCTCCTCACTGCCCCCAACGTGGACCTGTTCGCAGCCTGTCTCTCTCTCCTGTATTCTTCCGGTGTTTTGTCTTCTACAACCATTTGCGGTTTTGGCAGCGTGGCTCTCTCACGCGTAGACACAATGATCCAGCTTTTGGGAACTGGTACGACGGAGTTGTCCATTTCCATCCTGTGCTTTAAGTGTTTTTCGAAGCTGCTCGATCAGCGGTCGGACGACTTGAAGTCCGTCTACCCTTTGCTTTTAGTATTGCTAGTTACTCTCCGCGATCGGCAGGAAGTGAGAGTGCGAATGAGCTGTGACGTAGGTCGACTATTGCTTAGCCCGCTACGGCTGTCTGTCCTCGGCAATCCGATTTCATTCCAATGAAGAAATGAATATTTCCCTGATTTCCTTTTTTCCTCGCATTGTCCGACTCGCGTCCACTCTGTTCAACGTTTCATTTCCACCTCCCCGTAACTCGCAGAACCGAAAGGAAGTGGACGTCCGCGCCATGGCGCCGCTCCTTCTCTTCCGCTGCTACCTGTTCCTGACGCAGCGTTCCGTTCCGTCTCTTTCCATCAACCTTCTGTTCAAGATCATGCTGAGTCTCGTCGTGGACGCCGACCCATCCATGCGTAGCATCGCCGTCCAGTACATGGGCGCCATGACCGCCAATCTCATCATGCGTACCCACACCCAGTCCTTTACGCACGACCGAGACTACCTGGAGAGTCCTCAGGAGGAGGAAGAGGAGGTAGGAACACAATGGTCGCTTAACAACAGACGAACCAACCGACTCCACCGAGAGGCGCTGGCAACCTCGAGGTGTTCGACTTCACCTTCGACAACGTGCTGAGTCGTCTGCTGAACTGTATCATGGGAGGTGGGGAAGAGGGGAGAGTGGGACGCGTAGACACGCAGGTCACGCTGGCCGTCAGCTGCGTACAGGTGCTGACGATCTGCGTGGGCACCTGCAGGGAGTATCTGCAGCAGCGCGACATCCAGTTGCTCGTGAAGTCTCTCTTCGTCATGATGGATGGTGGGACTCGATGGGGTTTCTCACGCAGACATGCAATCACTGGAGCATTCCGTCATGGTCCACTACATTCTCCAGCGGACGCTGTGTGAGCAGTTTCCCGAGAGTTACCAGCTCGTGCCTCTCCACATCATTGGCGGCATTCTCATGAGTCAGGAGAAGTCGTTCCACGAGGAAACCTTGTGTTGTGCCCATCACGTCTTGATGTAGCGTGTCGTTGATCGATAGTGCTTGGTTTCCCTGCTGAAAGTGCAAGGAGAAGCGTCGTCGGGATACAGTCGGACGCTGATGGATGCGCTGCTTCTTACCATTCTGGAAGGGTCGTCGAACTTGTGGGCGGCGAGACTGCGGACGGTGACGGCAATTGTCCAGTCGGCGCCCTCGCTTCTCTGTGAGGGTCTGCAGCAGCTGACGCTGTTGCTGAAGCGTCTCTCGAACGACATGCAGGAGTGCATCACCAAGGGCAAGGACCTGACGGACAACCGATTCGTCGTCATCTGTCACTACGTCGAGGGCATGTTGGTCGCAGGGAGTTCCAGTGGGCGTGTCGGCGGTTGATTCCCTTTAGAGTACGAGACCGTTGACAGGGACTTGCTGTTGACGCTGTCCAATCACTGCAGAGAGTTCTTCTCGATCGACCGGCTGATTCTGGACACACATCCTGCCATGCAGAACGCTCTCGAGCAGTTTCCGGTTATCCGCTTCACGGCACGGTGCGGCTCGTTCAGTCTCCTGTCGGGTCTCGTTGCGCAGGGAGCGGAATGGATCCAGCCCAACCATGCGTTGATTTTGGATGTGCTCTTTGGAGTGTTCGCTGACTTCGTGGAGCCTTCCATTTCAAACAACGCGCGACTGGCCCTTCTGCTTCCTCTCCTTCCTGCCCTCCGCACGCTGTCGTGCCTCCTCTCTGCAGTCATTCGTAGTGTTATTCTGTGGCGCTGCTTCCCTCGTCAGTTTGGATATCCGTCTGCTCTCTGTGCTGTGTTTGCAAAGACCTGTCTCTGTCTCCACGATCTCCAGCGGGATATGCGACAGGACCCGTCTGTTCACGTGTGGCGCAGTCTGTTGCTGTGTCTTCACGTCATTGCTGTGCTTCCTCCTGATGTGTTGGCTTCCTACCTTTCTATTTTCCTCTCCGTGGTGATGCTATGCACGATGAAGGCAGGCTCTTCTTCCAAAGTGTTCCATCCTTCTCCCTTTGTGAAGTCGGACGGATTGCTTGATTTGGAGCAAGCGGTGGAGAACGTACAGTATACGTGCTCCTTCGATGATAGCGATCTTACCTTCTGTTTTTTGCTCCCCTCGCTCTCCACCCGACGTGAGGCGGTCGCATTGCCGTTTCTCTTTGCACCCACGGCGCCTGGCGGGTTTACGCGTTTGTTTTCGATTATGGTTGATGCCGTGCTGCGCCTGTTTCCACTCCTGGACGACGACGGTTGCTACGAATACCTCTCGTTTATCCAAGCCATTCTGCCGTCTCCCTCTCGCTCCTCGCCGCTCCTCCACAATCTGCTGACGGTTCTTTGGCACATCACACATTCCCTGAAGAAACCGATGGAGATGGCGCGTTGGCAGCTGACTCTCGTTGAAATGCTGAAGCCGTCGCTGGGATCATCGGATCGTGAAACTCGCTACATTGCGGGAGAGACGCTGGCGTTTCTCATTTCCAACTGTGAGGCGGAGCTGCAAACGCACGTGGTCAACTATCTGCAGAGTCAGTTGCGGTCGCGTCCTTCGGTGTTCGCGGTGAGTGGCTGCATGTTCGCGCTCTCGAAGCTGTTCGATCAGTGCCGCTCCGCCTTCCGTCGCGCCATTCAACCGAACCTGATGCAGATTTTGGTCCACGAGAGCGTGCTGTTTGACGAGACGATTCGCACGTGCAGTGTCCGGTGCATCCGGCTGATGTCGGAACACATGACCTTTGGAACGACGACGACGAAGTGGCTGATCAACGTGGCGCTCAGCCAGCTCCTTGTTGACGGCGGCGGACCCTCTCACGTCAACCGCAGAAATGTGGCGGTGGGGTATCTCAAGCTGGTGGAATACCTGTTCAACCGAGTGAACGAGAAGATTCTGAAGGAGCAGATGTCGAGCGTCCTTTGTCTGATGAACATGACGGTGTGGGTGAAAGACCATGTGAATGACGTGTCGGTGTCTGTTTACGTGTTGCGCGTCGTTACCTCATGGCTGTGTCGCTTGGAGCCTCCGTTTCGTGCGGTTAAAAGGGCGCTGAACATGACAACGGCGGATATGACGCAGTTCGTGCTGTCCAGTCTGATCGCGGACCAGATGATGGTGCAGGAGACGGCTGTCGAGTGCGTCGACACGCTCCTTGCGAAGCGTCCGGGGCTTTTCCAGAGACAGTTCTCCCTGCAGCACCTTCTGACCAACCTTCTTCGCGCGTATAGCGACTTTTGGAGGTAACGATAGTTTCGTGTCTGAACTGTAGGCAAGGGAAGGAAAAGGCGAAGGAATTCACCGCCAGTGTATATGTGCGCATTCTCCAGAGCATGTTGAGCCGCGTGTCTAAGCAGTGGGACAGGGTGTGGGAACTCCTCTGTGTGGCTTCGGTCGTTGTGATGAACGACGCACCGCTGCGAGTGATCGTGCCGTCGGCATATGAACAGCTTTCCGTCTCGACACTGGCAGACGAGCGATCCTTTATCCGTGAAGACAGTTCGGATCCTTCTTCGGATACGATGGAATGGCCATGGGCTTCTCGTCTTCTGGCTCTTGAGGGCTGCACCATTTTGATCCGCCATTTGTTGTCGTTGTCAATTGGAAATTCCGAGTTGCACTACCAGGAGCTGGGGGAGTTGGTTCGTTTTGCCTGTCACGTGATCACGTTTACGTACCAGGATACCGTAGTGAACAGCATCCAGATTCTTGGTCTGACCCTCCTCGACAGCATCATGGAGAGGTATTCGACTGTTCAGGAGAGCGAAACGGGACATTGTCTGCTGGAGCAATATGAGACGCAAATCCTGGCGGCGCTTCGACGTGTGATTGACGAAGGAATCCACGAAGATACGGTTCTTCGCGCACTGGTTATCCTCTTCAATCTACTTGCGAAGAAGGTGATTACGCGGGAAGATATGGCGATGCAGGCGATCGAGCTGTTGTACCAGCGACCGCAGGTGCAGGGACTAGCCAACATCATGCAACGACACGTGCAGCAGAAGAAGCTATTTCTCCTTTCCCAACTGTACAGGATGTGCGTCGTTCCTCTTCAGAGCGGTCTGAGCAAGAGCGTGCAGAAGGTGATTGTGAAGTTTGTGAACGATAATCAGTCGTTCTGGAAGCAGCACTGGTTTGCGACGATCGAGACCATCTTTCAGAACCAGTCGCAGAATCACCGACTGCTTCCGCTCTACTTGCTGAATGCGAGTACGATGTTGGAGAGCGTGGAGTCGATGGAGCGTGTCGTTTTTCTCCTGAGTTGTGCGTTCACGTTTCTGTTGGATGAGGAAGCTTCCGAAGAGGACGTAACGAGCTGCATCCTGTCGCTCACGCTGATTACTCCGCATCTCTTCAGCATCGATAACAGTGATATCGTTTGCGAGGTCATTTTGTACATGTTCCAGGAGCTTCGTCGTATCTACGTTCGCTTCGTTTGTGTGGAGAATGGGAATCATGATGATGGAAGAAGGGATCATGATGATGCGATTGGCAACAGCAATGCGATTGGCAACAGCAATACCAACAATGATACCAAAACCCCCTATGTGGAAACCAGTGGAAAGACCACTACCAGTGCAAACGATTCCACAGACGACGCAAGCGTCCACACCAACCCAGCGAAACAACACTCGCTTCTACTGCACGCCCAACTGGACCTCTTCTTTGCAATGCTGGATTTGATGGTGAAGATGCGGATGAACACTCGCTTCCAAATTGCCAGCTCTCTCCTCTCGGACATCCGCAACTTCGCGAAGGGCAGCAATCCCTTCGTGCTGGCAGACTTGGTCGTCGGCGATGGTTTCGTGGAGGAGTTCCTTCTTGACTTCAAGTACCACTCGGAAACGGCGTCGTGGAGAGACTACCAGAGCGTCTTCCAAGCACATGTGATCACAACGGAGAGCCAGCTGGCCGACACCATCACGAAGTCCTTTTTGGACGAGCGATTCTCGTCCTCCAGCGCGACCACGCCGCTGTATAACCAGGGTCTCCATCCGTTTCACTCCCTCTCCCACAGCGTGTCACCGCTCAACGTGAACTTCCGAGGACCTTCCTTCGAGTCGCCTCTCCGCCACCCGCAGGAACTGGACTCGCCGGACACCGAGTTCTTCTCAGACTCGGAGGCCTCCTACCTCTCGCTGGGTCGGGACGACGACCCTCTTTCGCCGGCGCCGCTCACGCTTCCTCCGGTGTTCGACAGTCTGGAGCTGGAGCCGCTGAAGACGCAGGGAATCTCGCCTCCGCTGGGTCGCGATTCCCTGCAGATCTCCACGGTGTCGCTGACGGCGCGCACGCCGCGACGCATCCGCGACCTGGGCTTCCACTTCAGTCCTCTTTCCGACAGCACACACTCGAGTCCTTGCCACGACGACGACGCGATGACGCAGAGCGTGGGGACGCCTTCTCACTTCTACCACCGCAGTCTGTTTTCGAGCCGCCACCGCGTCGTCAACCGGAGAGAGATGAAGGAGGCCTTCTGCTACCCGCTGAACTGCGTAATCTTCGGGTTCGTGACGCACGTGCTGTCAGACTACGCGACGGAGGAGCAGATGGAGTGTTTCCGCCGCGTGCTCGCCTTCTACCAGGACAATGAGGACTCCGCGTTCCTCATCCTCACGACCTACTACCACCTGTGGATCTTGCCGACGATCCTCCGCGAGCGGCGGCGCAAGAAGCAGTTGCTGCGGTTCCTCCTGGAGCTCATCCAGCAGCACCCGCACTGGGGCGACACGCTCCCGGGCGAGGTGGCCACGCAGCTGGTGGTGCTGCTGAAGCGGAGCGCCGGCGAGCGCTCGCCCGCGAACGACGTGTATCTGGAGACGCTGTGGACGACGCTGCTGTTGCTCTACAAGCGGTCGCCGGAACAGGTGTTCGTGTTCGTGCTGACGACGATGACGCAGTTCCTCGCCGTGTCGATGGAGCTGGGAGACGCGTCGTACCTCGCGCTGACGACGCGGCTGCTCTCGGGGCTGGCGGCGCTGCGCGCGCACGACAGGCAGCTGCTGATGGAGTACTACGACAAGTCGCTGATCGTGATGCTTCCGGGGCGGCTGGCGATCATGAACGCGGACGCGCTCGTGGCCGTGGTCCGCTTCGTGCAGACCTTCTTCGTCAGCAACGGACTGGCGAGCCGGACGCCGCTGCTCACACGGCTGGGCATCGGGATGGCGAAGCAGTGTCTGGCACTACAGCACAGGGACGTGACGATGGCCGACAAACACACGTGCAAGGAGGTCGTCTACAGTCTGGGGTACTTGTTCCTGCTGATGGCGAAGGAGGCGGGGAACAGGTTCAAGAAGGTGCTGGTCCAGTACTCCGCGACGGACCAGTCGGTCGTCCACTACTGCTGCCAGCAGTATGCGAGAAGGAAGCGTCGCGATCGCTTCCGGTTGAGGCGGAAGAAGCCGCTCGTGGTGGACTCTTCCAATTTTGTGTACTAATTCTTTTCTGAGGTGTTTGTTGCTACACATTCCGAATGGGCAGAGACAAGAAGAAGCCTGAGCCTGTTTCCGCAAAGACCCAGACGGACAAATCCAAGGAGAAGCCGTCGGAACCTGTGGACACGTTCCGGAATCCTGATGGCGTAGGAGAAGAAGGGAAAGGGTCACAGACAAAAGGGAGCGGGAACCGTGATCATTTCGAAGGGAGAAGTGGGGTTTGGGAGACGAGTGATCAGACTAGGTGACGGTTGGAGGCGTCGTGATGAAGGAGTGGCAGCGCACGCCGTCGCAGCTGGTTCAGGAGTACTGTCAGAAGCAGAAGCGTCCCAAGCCGATCTTCCAGGACTCGCGCGCTCCGCCCGGAAAGTACTGGTACTCCTTTCGATTCGGGACGCACTCCTAGCATTCGCGTGATTCTCCCCGATCCGAAGAATCACGAGAAGGACCTGATGTTTGTGAGCACGGACTCCTTTCCCGATGCCGTGCTTGCCCGGAACTGCTCCTGTCTCCTCGCCCTGTATCATCTGCAGCCGAAGCTGCCGCTCCACCAGAAACTTCCCGAGCCTTACAGTTCGATGTGGCTGAAGCTAACGGGCATGGAAGTGAAGGCGGCGAAAGCGGTGGAGGAGACGCCCTCCTTTGCGTGTCCCTTCTGCGACCGCGTGTTTGAGAAGGAGATGGGGTTTTTCTGTTGTGGTTTTGTAATGAGTAGTTTGAAAGTGCACGTGAAGAAGGACCACAAGGGTGAGAAGCTGCCGGAGACTTCTCCTTCCGATGCCGCAGAGGATTTATCCGCTCCTACGACGCCCGCAGAGTCTACTGAGAAGTCATCATCGCCATCAGCATCGACGAATTCAGGTACTGCACCGGTATCGACCAAGACGACGATTGCACCACCATCATCCACTAAATCAACAATCACACCATCATCCTCCACAACGCCCGGTCGCCGGCCCGTGAGCGACCACCGCGACTCGGAGGAGCTGCGGAGCCTGTCGCTGGAGTCGCGCAGCCGCTTCACCAGCAAGTACGAGCAGATGATGGAGGAGGAGAAGCGACGCGTGGCGCGCGCGCAGCGGGAAAACCAGCGCGCGCTGCGCGAGCAGCTGTCAAAGCCTCCGCCGGTGCTGCTGAGCGAGGCGAACCAGCAGTTCATCCTCTCCCTCCTGCGCGACGCGGGCGAGGAAACGCCCACTTCGGAGTCTCACAACCACTCGTCGTCGAAGGAGACGGCGCTGACGAAGGAGCTGGTGCGATTGGGGTTTCCGGAGTCCGGCGCGGCGGCGGCGGCGAAACGCTGCGATTCGGTTTCCGCGTGCGTCGAGTGGTGCTGCGTGCATCTAGAAGATTCGCAGCTGCCGCCCGCCTTCCGCGCGCAGGGAAAACAGTTCGAGGTGACGCGGAACGTGCGGGGCGCCGGTGAAACGGCCGCGCGCGTGCTGGTGGAATTCGGTTTCTCCCCCGAGGACGCTGTAACGGCCGCGACGCGTGAAACGACGCTGGAGAAGAGTTTGGCGGCGGTTTGCGGCGCGCTGGTGGAAGCGAGGTTCGAGAAGGAGGTGAAACGGTCGTGGGAGACGGTGGAGACGGAGATCGAGGCGCTGAAGGCGATTTTCAACACGGACGAGGCCTCGCCGGCGGTTTCAACGGAGACGATTCTGGACTGTCCGTTCCTCCGGTTTGTGGCGGAGAATGAGGAGACGCCGCTGTGTTTGTTTGTCGTGCTTTCACCGCTGTTCGGATACCCGTCGCGGGCGCCCGTGGTGCTACTGCGGAGCGAGAAGGTGACGGCGGTGCGGCGACTGGCGTTCACGCGCTGCGTGTTCCGTCGCTATGGGGAGAACTGCGAGGGCGTGCTGTTCGAGGTGTTCAGCGACGTGGCGGCGCTGCTGGAACAGGCGGAGACGGAGACGCCGGCGGTGGCGCGCGTGCTGCTGAGCAAGTTGGGTGTGACTTCATTATCATCGGGTGTATCTTCATTATCATCGGGTGTATCTTCGTTAGCATCGGGTGTATCTTCATTATCATCGGGTGTGTCTTCATTATCATCGGGTGTGACTTCATTATCATCCTCCACACCCTCCAAACAACCCAAACCACACTCCTCCAAGCGATCCACTTCCAAACCCACCCCCTTCTCCCGCGTGGTGGACAAGCAACTCCTCACGGGCTCTCCTTCCGCAGAGGTGGTCTCGCAGCGCATTGCGCTGCCGATCGCGCAGTACCGCAGCCAGGTGCTGGCGATGATCCGAAACAGCCAGGTGAGCATCCTGAGCGGAGGCACCGGCTGCGGAAAGTCCACGCAGGTCCCGCAGTTCCTGCTGGAGGAGTTCCGCGAGGGTTCCGAGCGGAATCTGAACATCGTGGTCTGCGAGCCGCGGCGGATCAGCTGTCTCGGTCTCTACAACCGCGTGCTGGAGGAGCAGGGCTTCCGCGAGGGTCCGCAGTGTCCTGTTGGCTACCAGGTGCGAGGTGATTCTAAGTAGGTTCGGTGAAGTGTATGAACCGTAGAGTGGGCAGCGGCACGGTGATCACCTACTGCACGACGGGAGTGCTGCTGCGACAGCTGCAGGAAGGCTCTCCGCACAACATCACGCACATCATCGTCGATGAGATCCATGAGCGGTCGGTGCTGTCGGACTTCCTGCTGCTGCTGCTGAAGCGGCTGCTGCCCGCGCACCCCGCGCTCAAGGTCGTGCTCATGTCCGCCACCATCGACCAGTCGCTCTTTTCCGCCTACTTTGGTGGCATCCCCTCGCTCTCGGTCGAGGGACGTCTCTTCCCCGTGCAGGAGAAGTATCTCGAGGATATCGTCTTCGACACGCGCTACAAGCCCTCCGGCGTGACGCAGCCGCTCGGCGAGGCGACGTCGCCGGTGGACCGCTCGCAGGTGCTGACGGAGTGGTGCGAGCGCTACCAGGACTACGGCCTCATCCCGCACCTGTTACAGCACCTCTTCAGCCAGACGTGGAAGGGCGGCGTGGTTCTCGTGTTCCTCTCCGGCGCCGCGGAGATTAAGAGCGTCGCGCGCCTCATCGATGAGGCCTTCGCAGGCTCCTCGCTTGGCGTGGAGGTGATCGTCTGCCACGGATCGCTGTCCACCGCGGAGCAGAAGCGCGTCTTCGAGCGACCCGCCGCCGGCCGTCGCCGCGTGGTGCTGAGCACGAACATCGCGGAGACCTCGCTGACGATTCCCGACTGCACGGTGGTCATCGACACGGGCCGCGAGAAGCGCGTGCTCTTCAACCCCAACAGCAACATCACCGAGATGAAGGAAGTCTGGGTCTCGCGCGCCTCCGCCGAGCAGCGCAAGGGCCGCGCCGGCCGCGTCCGCAGCGGAACCGTCTTCCGTCTCTTCACGCGCGCGAAGTACCGCGCGTTCGAGGAGTTCACGCCGCCGGAGATGCTGCGCTCGCCGCTGGACGCGCTCTGTCTGCAGACGCTGCGCATGCAGCTGGGCGACCCCGAGGCGGTTCTGGCGGCCTGCGTGACGCCGCCAGCGCGTGAGAGCATCCGACGCGCGATGGCGACGCTGCAGGAGATCCAGGCGGTGACGACGACGAATGACGCACGTGGAGTGACGCACTTCGCGCTAACGCCGCTGGGCAACCACGTGGCGGACCTGCCGCTCGATTGTCGTCTGGCGAAAATGCTTATTTTCGGGTGTCTCCTGCAGTGCGTTGACGCCGTTGCGACGATGGCGGCGTTTCTATCGCAGCGCAGCGTCTTCCGCGCCCCCGCGGAGCTGCGGGACGAAATGACGGCGAGGAAACGGGCGTTTTCGCATCGGCTGAGTGACCACCTGACGCTCCTGCGCGTGTACGACGCATGGATGAGTGCCGGGAATCGCAGGGAATTCTGTCGCAAGAACTTCATCAACTTCGAGTCGATGCTGACGGTGACGACGCTGCGGCGGCAGTTTCTCGACGAGCTGAAGTCCATCCGCTTCCTCCCGCGCGACTACCGCGAGGGCGACCCGCTGTGGAACCACAATGGGAAGGAGGAGAACGTGCTGAAGGGAGCGATCACCGCCGGACTCTATGCGAACGTGGTGAAGGTGGAGAAGACGCGCATTCGCTTCCACAAGGTATCGCTGTGACAGCGTGATCAGTAGACCATCGAGGGAGGAGCCTTCGAGGCGACGCCGGAGGCCAAGGAGTACAGGCTGCTCATCCACCGCGAAGTGGAGGGTTGCGAGATGCGGAACGGGTCGACGCGCGTGTACATCCACCCATCGTCGATCAACTTTATCGAGCGCGAATACCCGTATCCGGTGATGCTCTACGTACGAACGTGGCGGTGGATGCATGGTAGACCTCGGTGATGAATACCTCCCGACTGTTCGTGCACGATGTGACGGTGATTCCTCCTTATTCGCTTCTCCTGTTTGGTGGAACCATCGCGATCCAACACATGGAGGGAACGCTCTCGGTCGATGACTGGTTTAAGTTCACCGCCCCTGCGCGAGTGGGTGTGCTGGTGCAGCGACTGCGTCACTACATGGACACGTTGCTGGAGAAGAAGTTTGAGCATCCCGAGTCCCTCATCGCCGACGATCCCGTTTTGAAGGGAGTGTGCAGTCTACTCATTTCCAACGGTCTTTGACCTGTTTGCAACAAACACATCACCTAAACCACAACGTAAGACACTTTCCCAACACCAAACAACACACACATCAGAAACGGCCTAAAGTGATCTCATAACCGAACGGTTCATACTAGAGATGTCAGTTTAAATCGTATCATCATGCGAGTGATCGAACGCTTCTTACCTACAGACCATTAGCACATTCCTAGACCAATAACAATTCAGTATTAAAAAGCTCTTAGAACTCTCAGGAGTCAAGTCTAAAGGGTTCATCCTTTTGTTATTGCACAGACTCAGACACAGCCAAGGAATCTCATCAGGAAAAAAAAGAAGATCAGAGACTCCAGTTTGTATAATCACCGTCGAATCGACTAGTCAGTTCAAAGATGACACTAATTCTTGTCGTCAGGATTCAGAGAGATTCCCAATTAGTATTACATCATTCTAGTTCGACTCACAACCGAGAGGTGCTTCAGATTTGGTTACGTTTCATGGTGGACTCAAAGGTGTCCTAAGTTATCACCACCAGCATCTCTTCTCTTGCAAACAACAACAGCAACTCCACTTACCCTTTCTACCTCGATGCCAATAAAACAATGACTTCCAAATGGGGAACACCGAGATTCAAGGGAGATTCGCCCTGATTACCAAGAACCACTTTGCGTGCAACAAACAGTTCTCACAACATAGAGTATGGTACATTATTGCATCTGACATTCGGTTCCTTGCCTCTCCTCCTCACTGCTATCGCTGATCACATCTCCCTGCCCATCACGCGCTCTCCCTCACACCTACCACCGGCTTCTGGTACCCCGGAACGCTGTTTCCATATTGCACGTTTCCTGCGTCCTGGAGTACATAGGAATCCGTGTGTTCGGGAATGGGCATCGTAGGCATACCCAGTACTGATTTCAGCACTTCCTGTTGCTGTGCGCTCAGTTGGTTCGGGAATTCCACGTCGAAGACGATGAACAGCGACCCCTTCTTGAAGCCATCGTTCCCGACGGGCATTCCCTCTCCCGGAATGATTTTGGTGCTTCCTGGCTACACGTCACAGCCATCTCCCAATCCTACTTTCACTACTTCTCCAGGGTTGCACGCCACGCAAATTGTGCGGCCGTCAAGATGGATAAAAGACCGAACAAAGCCACAGAGAGCCTCACCGAGCGACACCTTCATGTGCATCAGAAGGTCGGCGCCATCTCGCTGGAACACGGGGTGCGGACGCTCCTGGACAATTAGGAGCACATCGCCGGCTTCGTAGCCGGGAGATTCGTCCGCAGCGCCGTGAAGACGAATCACGCTCCCCGTGACCATGCCTCGTTCAAGATAGAAATCAGTTTGTTTTTGTTCTGTTACGACGCGCTTTCCGTGGCATACGGAACACTGCTTGGAGTCATCGAAGAAAACTCCCGATCCATTGCAGCAGTCGCACGGGATTACCATGCGGCGCTGAAACATAAAGCCCGGAACCTCCACAGAGACTTTCCCGATTCCATGGCAGTAATCGCAGCTTGTCATATACCCCTCACCCCCTCCTCTTCCATTGCACGCCTTGCAGACGATCTTGTGGGTGATTTTCATGTTGATACGCTTTCCCTTGTACAGATCTTCCAAGGAGCACACAATCTTCTGCTTCACATCCTTCGTTCGCTTCGGCGCACTCGCCTTCGCCATGGCACCCATTCCGTCCTCTCCGCATTTGAATCCCTCCTCACCGTACCGATCATACATCTTTCGCTTCTCTGGATCCGACAGTATTTCATAGGCGTAACTGATCTCCTGGAACTAGAGTTCACAGCAACGTTATAACAGTACCTTTGCGTTATTTCCTCCCTTGTCGGGATGATTCTGCTTCGCTAATACCCTGTACGCTTTCCGAATTTCGGCATCCGAGGCGTTTCTATTTACTCCTAGAATGTCGTATAGCCTGTGGGTGTCGACAGGCTCGGAATGATCCTGGAACGTCGCTCCGAAGTTGCCTCCGTGCATTCCATCGAAGTCGAAAAACTGATTAAAAAACATTTGCAACCAAAACACTCAAACACTGAACCCACAAACTCGTAAAGTCGACCTTCTAGAACAAAAGAAAAAGAAACGAATGAGCGTCCGTTGTGTGATTGTCCCGTGATCCCTAGTACGATTACTCTGCGTGGAAGGGGAAGAACGTTATCTCGGTGAAAGACTTCACTAAGCAGAATGTCGAAGAAGTCCTCGCCGTGGCGACGCGCATGAAGGAGCTGGTGGCGAAGAAGGGCGGATGCGATGTTCTGAATGTAATCGAAGATGAAGTCTTTCATTGGTAGCACCGTATCATGGCGAACGTGTTTTTGGAGCCTTCGACGCGTACCGCCTCTTCCTTCAACGCTGCCTTCTCCAGACTCGGAGGAAAGGTGATCACGATCCAGGAAGGAACGTCCTCGACCAAGAAGGGAGAGACCCTCCAGGATACGATGCGCTGCGTCGAATGCTACTCGGATGTGCTGGTGCTTCGTCACCCCGAAACGGGAGCCGCCAAGCTGGCTGCCAAGTACGTTAAGAAGCCCCGTAGGAGTGGCGTATGGATTGTGAGGATTAGTGCTGAATGCGGGAGATGGAGCGGGCGAGCATCCTTCGCAGGCTCTTCTTGACATGTACGTTTTCCTCTCTCATTCGAACCAGGTTCACCATCTTCAACGAACTGGGTCATCTGGATGACATCACGGTGACGATGGTGGGAGACCTGAAGTACGGCCGCACGGTGCATTCGCTCTCCTACCTGTTGGGCTTCTACAACGTGAAGCTGAACTACGTGGCTCCGGAGAGTCTGCAGATGCCGCAGCAGTTCATCGACGAGCTGTCTGCGCGTGGCGTGAAGCAGGCGAAGAGCGAAGAGCTCACGGACGCCATTCTGAAGGACACCGACATCCTCTACGTCACTCGTATCCAGCAGGAGCGCTTCGCGACGCAGGAGGAGTATCTCAAGTACAAAGGCGTCTACGTGATCGACAAGGCGACCGTGCTGAAGGGAAAGGAGACGATGGTAGGCGAGATGGGGAGTGATCATGGAAGAGAGTGATGCATCCGCTGCCGCGCGTCGGAGAGATCCTGGAGGACGTCGACGACATGCCGCAGGCTGCCTTCTTCCGAGAGATGGAAAATGGAATGTACACTCGCATGGCTCTTATCTCACTGGTCACCGGAACTGCAAACGAGGTTTTCCAAATCCAGCTCTTGCCTGTTTGTTCCACACGCTTCATTGATGCTCTATCCTTCTCGATTCCTTCAAAGAAAGCGGTCCCTACGGAAGAAGATTCTCTCGGCTTCTATCAAAGCGCGTCGGCAGAGTCATCATCAAGCGAGGAAACTGGAAGTCGAAAAGAATGACTCCGATTGTACGCATTCGAGTACGAAGCGTGTTTCCTTCAGCGGCAAACTGTCCATTTGCACGTTTGACAAACGAGTACTTCCACATCAGTCCAAATCATCCGTAGGAACCGCCTGTAGACTCTATCATTCGAAGACCGAGTCGCATCGATACTGTGGAATTGTTGGAAGCCCATCAGGTGTAGTTGACGACGCAGGCGCTGCAGGCTGAGGCGGACCATTTGAATATCTCCTTCCTCGGGAAGAAAACGGAGACGGTGAAGCGAGAAATCATGGAAGCGTGGACCGATGCGATGCGGACGCGACTCGCCGACGTGAGGATCGATCATACCTGGATCGATGATGCAGTGATGGAACCCTTTTTCAACTATTTCTTGGCGTTGAAGTTGGATCGCGATCAGTCTCTTATCGTAGACGCTCAACCGAACTGCGGATGGCGGGAGTAGAGTTGACACCCCAGACGATGACGATGGAATCGCTTCAGGAGTTCATGCAGAATCATGCGCTGAACACCGCAGTGAACACCACGCGCGAAGCGTGTGTCCAATCGGTCGAGAACTACCTCATGGAGCACCTGACGCGTCGAGTCTACGATCCTCTCTCATGACTAGCCATCGACAGTCCGCTGGGCGATCTATCGCGCAGACGATTCTCTGCTGCGGATCTCTTCCACACGCACTACGGACTGTGTTCTCCGAAGAAGATCTCCGAGCTGTTGCGAAAGAATGACTTGAAAGTGCCCAAGTGGGAAGAGGAATCGGATGAACAACTAGAACGCTGGCTCAACGCAAGGAGGTATTGATCGATCTCTTGGACGCTCGACTGAAGGAGGAGTTTTTGGTGGATATAAGACGCTGAAGTAACATCCAGGAAACGCTCTCTTCGCTAATACAAGACTGTCTGAAGGAGTACGGTGTCTCCACAACCGAGAGCGATCCCAGCACCCTTCTCCGGGAACTCTTCCTGCAGAAGCAGGCAGCGAAGGAAGTCATTTTAGAGGAAACAGAGTAGAGAGGATTTGTTACGAATCAAGTGATGTCCATCGAACGGATCTTTCCGCCACAAGAAATAACTCCAATAGAGTGTATCAGAACAATCAAGTAAACACAACTTATCCGCTGTGAGGGACCTCATGAACCTTGCAATCATCCTTTCCGTCCGTCAGCACAAACACACGCTGGAAGTCCAGATCACGCGTCATCGGATCGCCCTACTTATGAGTCCAGGAAATCGTCTCCTACAGGCTTGATGTGCACCACGTGGCAATCGGGACGATCCTTCAAGATCGCCGCCTTCGCCTCCTCGAACGGAAGACCCACGACTTCCGGCCATCTAGCTCATTACCCATTCTTCACACGTCCTTACCTGTTCTTCAAGTTTCTCCAAGGGTTCATGATTCACGGAAATACAAATAGGAGAAAGAAAGACAGATTAAAAAAAAGAGGTCCGATGGGATCAATAGGTCCCACCTTGTGCCAGTAGGATGGCTGGAGTCGGGTCCGAGCAATCCCAAACGACATCTGGGAAATGGACTGTCAAGGAGCCACAGATAATTACCAAATTACTTTGTTTTCGTAATATCAAAGGTGGGGTTATGTGAACAATCGGTCTATAGAGAGATGGAGGACGGTCCTCGTCCCCTTCTTCCTTTTGCGAAACCCTCGCTAATGTGCTGTAGATGTCCACTGAAGTTGTCTGGAATGTCGTCAAGAACCACAGTGCTTTCATGAAGAAGCAGAAGCAGGGATGCAAGATCACCATGTTCTCCACGGACAATCAGAACGTCCTGAACGCGTACTCGTAGGGCTCTGTTGGTTTCGAGTGACAGCTAGTCCCAAGTACATGGGAATCTGCCAGAAGCGCTCTGTGGGTGTGAACTGCGAGGGAAAGCACATCATCCTCTCCGTCAAGTCCACCAAGAACGCGAACAAGCCCTCCAAGGCTGTGGCGAAGGCTCATGTGAAGCGTGCTGCTTCCGTCGCCAAGGTTGTAGGAATCGTGTGGAATGGTTCACGTGTAGGTGTCTCAGAACAACTACCGCCCCACTGTGGAGGCTATCGCTGTGGCTCGTTACAATGCCCTCGATAAGGTAGCTTCTCGACGGAGGTGTGACAAATAGGCTCTGCGTCGTGCTCACTAAGCGGAGACGTGTATGTTACGAGAACAAGTGGTTTCCTCGATTGTTTGTTGGGAAGAAAGAAGAGAAATTGACTTTTCCGCTGTGATGCAGATGCATCGGGGAGACTGTTTCCGGTCGAATACGCAGTCCACGCGACATCGCACCCCATGGGTCTGCAGGAAATAGACACGATCCGCGATGATGAGCGACTCGAGAAGCTGGCAGATGGTGAAATGAAGAAACAGAGCAGTGATAACGCAAGGATATAGACTCTGCAACACGAAGAAACCCTGGAAGAGCTTGCGCGACCGCGAAGACTGGCTGTATAACCGATTCACCTCTTCTGCAAGTGAACATCGAGAGAAACCAAGACCCTCCAAGGGAATGGAAGACTCGGGGTGCTTCTTCTGGAAGAACTCCCTCACGTACTCGTAGAAGGTGGTCTTACCGTATTCAAAATGCAATTTGCCAACAGGAAAGCGAATGGCATCCGATCTACTTCATCACCCTCTAACGCTCCCACTCTTCTGGGAAATGCTTGCAAATGACCGTCTGTAGAAGCGACCGAAAGAACAGCCGTTCAATCGCAGCCTCCATCTCCGCCACCGAGTCAAACTGTGTGTTCTGCATCGAATCGGTTTCTAAACCCTACTTGAACGATGCAGTTGCGCGCTCGATGCGAAAGCGAAACTGAAACCACATTGGGACTCAGCGGGAAGCCGGCGATGGCTCCCTGCGTCTCCTCGGACGTCGTGAGCAGATTGTAGCAGCAGCCGACGAAGGAGAGAAGTCTGCAATGCGCGTCCGCCTCGATGAACAGGCGACACATGGAGGCGGAGAGGTCTCCGCAACAGTGCAGACCGATGAAACCGTAGTCGGGAATGGGCATGTCGAGACACACGCGTTTGCAGGCAGTTTGTTCGGGGACGAAGACGAGCCGCTCCAGGTCCCGGGCTTTCAGACCTTTGAAGATGTTGTAGGTGATCATGTGGAAGTGGTCCGTTGCCTTCTGGCGATTCACCTTCTCCACCAGCTGCGATTGCGTCTCCACACCGATCACCGAGTACTGATACTCGCGGGCGAGAAACTATGGTGAGGGGAGATAAAAATGTATACCTCCGATATGTAGCCTTGACCTGCTCCAATGTCGACGATCGTGTTCACATGATGGGACTCCCAGATCGAGTGGAGGAATGGACAAATCTGAAGGACTTCGTGCGCTTTCTTCTCCTTCATGCCACGCAGTTGTTTCCGCGAGAGGAGGTCGCTGTGATCACACCAACGGAATACTCCCACTCGGACGGCTTGTATTGCAAGTGCGAGAAGACGGAAAGCTGATTTACCGTATTGCAGATGCGACAGAGTAATGGGGACGACGATGCACAGACTCCATTCAAAAGCATGTCGTACAATGCTTCGGAAGATGAATTAATCAATTCTTCCTGAACATCGGCGGGGATGAAATGCTCCGTACCCAGCTGAATCCAATCAACCTGCATATTCAGTTGGAAAAGGAACCCTACGAGCGATGGATCATAGAAATGGATGATCGCCTCTTCACTCAGAAAGTCATTCAGTTCGGAGAGATATCTCCGTGTGACAATTGCTATGAAACGTACGTTCGCGTAGCATCCGCATTTGATACATCAAACACCATCACTAAATCAACATGTCCTTAATCGCTTCGTATAACCCTTCTGGATTATCCACCTGGACCCAGTGTCCCGAATTCCTCACCAGCCGCGTGCTTAGTTGAGGATAGTCGTTTGTCAGAATCTCCAGCCGCTCCACAATCTCCTCGGTCCACAGCGGATTGCGCTCGGCACGGACGAGTCGAATCGAACACGACTCGGGAGGATTTCCGAAGACGTCCCAGTAATCAGCCTGTCGATAGGTCTTCAGCATGGCGCGAATCGTAGACGTCTTAAACACGAACTCGTACTGATGTGTGGCATTGCGACGAACGCTTGTGCTCAGCCAGTCCGCAAGTCGAGGCGTCAATCCATTGGCGAGCAACTCCTTCTTCAAGTAGGAGTAGTTGGGAATGGGTCGCTTCACACCGTCGACAGCTTCGATGACGTTGTCGATCCCTTGCATGGCTTCCTCGTCTTCGATGGCGCCAATCATCGAGTACAGTCAAGGACATACGAAGAGCGGCATGCAGGATATGTCCAAAATGATCGCACGTGATGGAAGCGAAGGTCTGCTTTCATTGAAGAAACGCAGATACTCCAACACGACCTTTCCTCCAAACGAATGACCCAAGATGGTGTCAATGGAAAGGTGGTTATTCTGGAGGGTTGTGTAGACACTTTCCGCAATCGTGCGCATCGTAACAGAGCCATCACATGCAGGCGAGTCTCCATGACTAGGTAAATCCATTGTGATGTACTACATGTCATTCACCGTAATGAGGATCACATTCCAGTCGGGATGTCGTGTGCTTAATCTACAAATAAAGCTCATAGCATAAAATATACAATTTCACAAAGTCTCCCCAGTTGCGACGATTCCCCATGATTCCATGGAGAAGAAGCATGTTGCGATTGGCATGGTTGTCAACAAGCGAATAGGCGAGTCCGTTTCGGGAACTGAAAGAGCGATACACCAATGGAGCGCATCTTCCGGCCGCTCCCACGCCGGATGAGCAGAAACGAAGTAGCATGATTCGCCTTGAAAAGAAGGTGCAATCGTGTGTATCAATGAAACAGGACGCATAAGTTACAGTGGATTATCGAGGGGGAACGGGAAACAGAGCGAGTCGTCCTTCTGAAACAGCGACGTGTTGCTGAAGGAGACTTCATTGCCGGTCCTCGACTTCAGCGACGCGTTCGGCAGCGGACTGAGCGGTGGAAGACTGAATCCCCCCTGCCAGCTCGTCGTCTCCGGCTGCGTCATCCGAGAGAACAGATTCGACAGCTTGCTGTTCACGTCCGGGAGAATACCGTTTCTCCCCCTCGAATTCACGTCGAACGGAGGTGAGATCATCATCGGCGATGCGAACAGGTCGTCTCCCGTGCTCTCTGCCTTTCCCATGGCGCTCTGCTCCTTCTCCAGCCATCCATTGCTGTTCAAGATCTGTAGATAGTTGTCGAAGGTCGGTCCGGTGTTGCCGTTATCTTCCTGTGCTACTCCTCCATCCAGACCTCCCTGCGCCGCACTCTGTCGATCATGATCATGACGCGCATCGACCTCTCCCTCCGGCAGCGCCATCTCCGGCAGTGGCGGGACCTCAAACGGGTCCTGGAGACTGGACCCCTGGCTGCTGCTGTTGATGAACGGCAGCGCGTCGGTGAACGACGTCAGCAGCGACGTAGCGCTGCCTGAAATTCCCCCGATTTCCCTACCCCTCCTCCTCCGCGCGTTTCTTCGTCCCGCGCCGCCGCGGCGTCTCTTTCCGTACTCTTCGTCCGCGTCGCGGGCGGAGGTCGCCAGTGGGATCTCCGAAGACGTCGCGACGAAACACGTCGGTCTGCGTGGCTCCGACGAGCAGCGCGAGCCGCTCCGGCATTTCGGCTGCGTGGGAGGGACATATCGAGTCTACAGGGCAGCAGCGGGGAGAGGAAGAAGGTGCGGATGCGGCGCGAGTGGGAGACGACGCAGTAGCTGGCGTGAGGCCCCGCGGGAAGACCCACTCGATCGAGAGCTTCAGCGGGTCGCCGAGGCCGGCGAGCGCGCGCAGCTGCTCCATGGAGTTGCCCACGCTGTTCCCGTACGCCTGCGGGAGAGAGAGGGAGAAACACGACTTCGGCAGCGCCGGCGGACTTTTCCATGCGGTTGGAAAGTAAACTGTTCGTGTCGCTCAACACGACGTGGGGAGACACGACAAGCGGTTCCTTGCTGGAAACACGACTTTCCACCCACACGCCCGTCGTGCTGGAGGCGGCGATCGTCAGGCGGAACACGCCCTGCACACGCTGGCAGAATTTGCTCCACCGCGTGCGCAGGTGCGCGAAGAGCATCCGCACCGTGAAGGTGGTGCGCACCGTCAGCTCCAGCAGCGGCGTGTACCCGCAAGAGCGCAGCGCACTGTCTAAAACGTCCGTCGCGGGAACCAGACGGATGACCATCGTCTCCTTGGGAAGACCGCTCACATGGCGCGGGAGCGTGAGCGGCTGGAAGAGCGGGTCCTTGGAGGTGGGAGGCTTGGGATCCGCCGTGAGTGACACCGTTGTGCTCTGTCTGGAGCTGAGGGGAGAGTCTGGAAACCACTTGAGCTGATGGCTCTTCTCCTTCGCGGATTCCTCCTGCTTCCGCTTCTTGGACGCCTCCAGTGCGTGTCGCTTGTTGATTTTGTCGATGCTGTGGCGGAGACGGTCAATGTACCTAGACATCACAGAACGGATCCGCGCCTTCTTTTTGCTTTTCATCGTCTTCTGCACGTCGTTCCCTCCGCGCAGGAGAGTCGCGTAGCTGTTGAAGATGCACAGCAAGTTCTGTGGAACACCGGCATTCAAATCGCTTACGTCTTTGTCGTCCCAGTTCACGATACTTTGGGATTCTCCCAGAAGACTCTGTATTCGCTTCATCTCGCGATAGAAGCACTGCCGAATTTGCGTGCAGCTTCGCGACGGCAACTAGGTGTCATTTCATGGATCCCCTCGTCTCCCACCATCTCATGGATGAGAGCGTACTTCTTATAGTGCTTGTTAAACCCCTCATAGAAGATCTGTTTCTCCTCGGGGCTCCACGGTTTGCTCTCCCGTTTTTCCTCCTGACCGGATGGCTCTCCGGTTGGCTGAGCTTCTGTTCCAGCATGCATTTGCAGACCCTGGAAGACAGAAGAGAAACAAAGTGACACACAAAGAGATTGTGATCAACAAACAAGTCCACTCAGTGTCAATATTCAGTTGTGTGAGAGACACGACCGGTTTCACAGAAACGGTTGGAGCAGCCAACGGAGCACTCTCACCAGAACCTCTTCGGAGATACATCTCCCGCTCATTGGGGTTCACATACGCCAATCCCGGACGTAAGGGCTCGTGCGGTCCCTGTCGCTCAGATACCCCATGAGTTCCCTCCGGACGCCTCGCTCCTGCCGCGCGCATCACGATAGGTCGATGGGTCTCCTCCAGCTCGACGACGACTCGGTGCAGCTGTCTGCCTGCGGGAGCGATGCCTGTTGATGTGGCTCCTGTGGATGTGTCTTTGCTTGGAGCGATGCCTGTGGATGGGGTCTTTGTTGTCATTCTTGTTGTCGTACTATTCATTCTTGTGGATGTGTTATTCATCCCTGTCGACATGTTATTCATGACCATCCCTGTCGACATGTTATTCATGACCATCCCTGTCGACATGTTATTCATGACCATCCCTGTCATCTCCACCGAGTTCCTCTGTCGCAGCGGTGCCTCCAGCGGAAGGCCGCCTTCCGACACCGGAACGCGATGCAGTCCACGCGAGCGATGCGACTCCGCCACTCCCACGCGCTCCCGCGCCGAGCTCGCGACAACGGAATGTCCGTGCGCGTAGCTGTGCGTGCATAGGTGGTCGTGCTTCACAAGCCCGCCGTGGTTCGGCGGCACGTACTCGACGCTGGACAACAGCGACGGAACGTCCTGCAGGAAGACGCCGTCGCGGTTGGAGGAGGAAGAGGAGTCCGTCTGCGACGGCCGCGGCAGCAGCTCCAAATTGCTGTCCAGCGCCGACGACAGGTCGCTCTCCAGCACCAGCTCCTCGGCGGCCGTAGACATGCTGTAGCCGCGCGTGAGCACGCACGGCGCGTCGCGCGCCACGGCCGTCAGCGGGAACGGCATCGCTGGGGTGTCGCGACCGGGAGAAGCCAGACGGCGAGTGGGAACGTTGGCGTAGGCGAGGTCGGGAACGGAACATTTGCGGTTCGCGGAGCGGTCGGGAGCGGAGGCGACGCAGCGTTTCTCCAGCTCTTCGGAGACAGGCACCACGGGCGGAGAGACGACCGGCAGTCGCTTCCGATGACTTCCGGCATGCGCACAACAATAACAAAGAATAGAGAGGACGCTGAGGAGGATGCAGGCCACGAGAACGAGGATGAGAGCGAGCAGCCTGTGGTACTTGTCCGCGGAAGCAAGACAGAGCCCATCGCTGCAGAGCCCTTCCTCGCAGTCCCGGTCCATTTTGCACCGCTGCTTCCGCTGGCAGCGCCACGAGCACATGTTTCCGCCGCAGTCGACGTCCGTCTCGTCCTCGTTCTGCATCCCGTCGTAGCAGAAGAAGGGGTCCGTCTGGTTGGACCGCATGAGGAACGCGCGCGAGACGCCGACGGCGGAGATTCCCTCGACGCCCAGCAGCGACGTCTCCAGTTTCTGCGCGAACAGCGACGTGGTCGCCTCCTCGAGCTTCTGCGATGCGACGGTCGCGTTGAACTCCACGTAGATCGCGTGAACGTGTTGCACCCAGGCGGAGACGCCCATGCGCGAGGACTCGACGCCGAAGAAGGAAGCCAGCGCCGTGACTACACGTTCGCGTTGCCGCTGCTGCGGGAAGGTGAAGGACGACTGCGTGAGGTTCTGCAGCTCCAGATAGAGGTAGAGATAGGCCGTGGCCGGCGAGGCGGGGCGATGCTGTGTCAGCAGCGGCAGCTGACAGCTCTCCGTCACGAAGGAGTCATCGCACCAGCACTGGAGATTGCTAGCGCCGCAGCGACCGTGGCCGCCGCACTCCACGAAGGCTGTCGCGTTCACCAAGAGCAGACCGGGACAGGAGTCCGTGCAGCCCGCGCCGTAGAAGCCCGCATCGCACATGCAACGCTGGCCCTGGAAGCAGTTGCCGTGTCCGTTGCACACGTTCCCATCGACGACCGGACAGTCCAGCCAGCCGGTCGCCACCTCCAGCCGCGTGTCGCACAGACTGTTTGTCGGTTGCACGCCCAGCGACTCCTCCGCGCAGCACCACACGAAGTAGGTTGTACCCAGCTCGAAGCCCATCAGCGGCACGATTGTCTCGCCCTCCGTGATGTTGCGCGAGCGAGCGAACGGGTCTGCGCGCAGGGCATCGCAGGAGGATGGAGGCACATCCTCGACGGTGCGAGTGCAGAAAACCAGCGCTTCGTAGCCGTAGCGCACACGCACGCCGATCATGTTGTACAGGACGCTCTGCAAGTGCGTCGAGAGCACGGCGGAGGTCATGGGAAACACGGCTGCGGCCGCGGTGTTGCTGGCGCCCGCGGAGCTTGTCAGGACGCCGGTGGAGAGAATGACGGAAAAGTCGCTTCGGAGGAAGGGCATTAACATCACGCGCGCGAGCGTCGGGTTGAGCATAGAGATGGAGGAAACGGCACAGTTAACGAGTGTGAAGTGAGACGAAGAGAGGTCCGCGCTCAGGGGCTGTGAAAATGTTACAAGAAGGGGAAAGGGAATGGTGTTCACAGGAGCTGCCACATCCGAAACGCCGTCGTCTCGTGCGAAGAAAACACTAAAGGATGCTAGGACTGATTCCTGTGAAGCGTTTCCCACCATCACGGACATCGGCGACAGCACGCGGCTGATAGGGCTTCTTGAACACTGAACGAAAATGGACTGTAACAACGGGAAAGTCCATTTGCAAGTGAGATGCCATAGAGTATCCAGCAAAATAGGCATACTCAGGACCATCGATCTGGTTCACCAAACAGGAAATAGATGTGAATGCATGAGCAGTGGCGTTGACACATGTGTTCACCCGCGCACTCACCTCACGACTTAGTGAAGATGGAATTGCATTGGCAGAGAAGAACAGACAGATGACAGCAGTCTGCGACGGTGCCACTGAAAAGACAATGGATTGGTTGTTCTGGCTCTCTACATGCACTTGAAGTTGATGGGTTTGCTCGGATGACTCTTGAAGTGGAGTCTCCCCCACAATGCACAAAGCGTGTGCAAACAGAAAGAAGGTGGCAATCTAGGAGGTAATCGAGCGAGGAAAAGGGTTTACGACTCGAAAGAGTATCATGCTAACAAAACAATGGGCTTCAGAGTTCGTTCTAGGAAGTAGATAGAGCGAGAGGAAGATAGGAAACGGAGTCTTCGCAGAGGAAAGAAAGTGTGGGGATGAAGGAACCCATGACAGGGAAAGGAATCGGTCAGTTCTACAAACTCGAATGAAGAGAAGACGCTTTGGCAGTGTAGGGCGACCGAGAGGAGACGATCAGAAAAGGGTTCAACGACATATGAGTTCAGAGAACACTGATTCTTGTGACGATTCGCAGGTGAAGGATGTCAAGGAAGAGGGAGAGAAGGAGGTGGACAATGATTCAAGTGCTGATGTCTCCATTGATGGAGGCGAAGAAGAGAACACGACATACGAGATATGGAAATCGAACGCTCAGTATTTGTATGACCTCCTCCTTCACCACCACACGCAATGGCCCTGTTTGAGTTGTAGCTGGGGTCCTCTTTCGGAGGAACGAAGTGCGATCCCCTCGTCTCCTCTTTCGCAAGTCCTGTTTACGACTACCCACACAGGTAGAGATACATTGTCGTGATAATGGGCAGACGGAACGTACAATGACGCGACGTACCGCTGGAAAAAGACGCCCGAGTCCATCACGACATCCATCGTTGAGTTGACCAGGAAGCGCGGAACGCAGTCGTGGTTCATAGGCAAGTATACCGAATCCCAGAGAAGTCGCTATTTCGTGAATGTGCGATCGATTATCCATCCGGGAACGATCAGCCGTGTTCAGTAGTGCTGTCCGTTGCGTTGAATGGTAGGTCGATTCCGCATACGATGTGGGTGATTTCTCACTCCAACCACCACCATGTGTACCTGTGGCGATCGATCATCCGTGGCTGTCGCTCCGTTCGTGACAACATCGAATCGACGGTTCCCGACATCACGTATCCTTCCTTCAAGCATACGATGCAGACTCTACGTGAGCGGCGAGGACACACTGGACGACTATCCCCTTGCTGTTTTCTGTCCCTACGTGAGCAACCCCAACGACGAGCAGATGGCCCGCATGATTCGCGTCTCTCGCGAGGAGTCGGAGGTGCCGCGTCGTCGCTACCACCCGGAGGACCCGGAGCGGCGCGCGCGCCGCATTCTCCGCGAGCAACAGCGAAAGCAACGCGATCGCGAGCGGAAGGAGAAGAAGGAGCGTCGTCGTGCGCTGGACCGTCTGAAGCGCGAGCGGACGAAGCTGATGAAGGAGAACGAGAAGCGTCGCGCCATGGGAATGGAGGAGCTGGACGTGGACAAGATGATGGAGGAGAAAGAGGCGCAGCTGGGCGTGAAGGAGGAGACTGCGGAGACGGTTGCGGTGAAGGAGGAGAATGATGTTGGGAAGGAGGAGAATGGTGATCCGAATGAGGAAAGTATGCACGGCAATGAAGATAACGCGGTCACTGTGAAGGAAGAAAATGCAGCCATTCCCGATGAAGCCAACGTAGCCACTCCCGATGAAGCCAACGCAGCCACCAATCCCGCCATTCAAGACTCCCTCATCCCCAGCGCGCCGATGAGCGCCAGCACCGACGCCGACTGCGTCGTCATGGCTTCCTCCGTGAACAAACTCCACATCTGGGTGCTTCCCAAGATGGAGCAGATCAAGAAACAGTGCCAGTCCATCGTCTTCGACCTGGCGCCCGAGGTCCCCAACCTCGAGATACAGGACGTCGCCTTCCTGGACGGCTTCGATCGCAAGGGAACCACGGCCGCCGTCGCCGCCAAGGGCGGACTGGTCCTCGTGGTCGACCTTCTCAACCAGAAGGTGCTCCACAAGGTACGTGCGATGGAGTCTGCTGATCTCTAGCTGGAGAAGGCGCACGACGACGACGTCCACTGCGTGATGGGCGTGAACACGGTCCACGCCGACCCGGAGACGGTCACCGGCGAGCTCAGCAACTACCTCATCACGGGCGGAGCCGACAAGAAGGTGCGCATCTGGGACCTGCGAAAACTCGCCGAGAGTGGGGGAGCGAGAGCCATTCCACGTAGATCCGCAGCCGCTCCTCACGCTGGAGCTGGACGAAGCGGTTCTGTGCATGGACTATTGTCCGCAGAATCCTAGGTACGTCGCTGTGGGAACGGCTTCGGGCGAAATCGACCTCTTCGACCTGCTCGCGGTAGTTGTGGGGTGGTGGGATGACGGATAGAACGGCGTGGAGGAGCATCTGGTTCTGCGTCACCTCGGTCATCGGTCGGAGCGGAGAGGAGTCGTGAGTCGTAGGACGGCTGTGCTGGACCTTCACTTCAACCCCGAAGAGCCCATGACGATTGCGTCCACGTCAGACGACAGCGAGACCATCGGAGGAGGTACCATCGAGATCTGGAGACCGCACGAAATGCTCCTGGTTGACATCAACACGAAGGACGGGAAACCGAGTCCGGCAGTGGAAGAATACGTGAGCTACCTAAAGAAAAAGTGACCTGTTTGTAACAAACACTCGAAGCAAACACGATAACTCCGTTCTTCTCCGCCATTCCGTGCTTCGCCAGCATCTTCTCGGCAACCATCATCGGGCATCCACCCACGAACACGGCGTCCACAGTCAGCTTCATGGCCTCCAGCGCCTTGACGGCAGCCTCCTTGTTCATGTTCTTCCATGAGTTCAGCAGGTCGAACACGAGCTCGCTGAGCAGACCGTCGTAGTGGTCCTTGTTCTTCCAGAGCTCGACGATCATGGGAATCGTCACCACCTCGTTCAGCACCAGCAGGAAGTAGATGTTGCGGAACGCCAGCAGCATGTGCTTGTTGTTCTTGCGCATCTTCACGTAGTCCACGAGAATGCGCTCCATCGCGTGCGCCATGTTCTCCTTGGACACCACCTCCTTCTCAATCAGCTGCAGCAGCAGCACCGCGCCGCGACGCTGCTCCAGCTCCGAGCACGGCGACAGCGCCTTGATCGAGCAGTAGAGGAACGTCTCCTGCTGCTCCTCGTCGAACTTCTCCACGTCCTCCACCACGTCCTCCACCACGAAGTTGTGCACGAAGTCCAGCCACAGGTTCTTGCAGTAGAGGATGAGCTCGTTCTGCTGACGCAGCTGCTCCGCATCCTCCTCTGCGATCTCCTTCTTCGCGTTCTTGCGGCGACCGGCGACCGACTTCTCCCAGTCCACCGCTACCGTCGATTCCATGTTCTTATCCACCTCCACGGTGATCACCCACTTGGCGTCCTTCAGGTCGCGCAGCGCACGCACCTCGTCGATCATCTCCTCGGGCAGCAGACCTTCCTCCTGCCACAGGTGCATCGTGCGGAAGATCTCGTCGATCGTCAGCTTGTTGGCGATCTCGCGCTCCATGAAGGAACCGATCGTGCGGATCAGCGTCATCGCGTAGCGCACCTTGTCGTGCTCCTTCGGGTAGCCGTGCGACAGCTCGATCAGAACCATCAGAATGATCTCCTCGTGGATCATCTCGTTCACGAACAGAGCGCCCAGGAAGTGGAAGAAACCGTTGCGCGAGTCCTCGTAGATCTTCTTCGCCTCCTCCGCAACCTCCTTGCCCATCTTGCTCCACTCCTCCACCGGAGCCTTCTCCTGGTACTTCGCCTGACAGCAGTTCAGCAGGCATGTCTTGAACACCAGCTTTTGCTTCTCCGTCATTCTGTCAACGACCACGCGCAGCACCGCGATGAAGGCATCGCAGTACAGAGCCTCCGTGGAGCACTTGTTGATGATCGACTCCAGAGCCGTTCGCAGGATGGTAGGCTCCTCCAGATAGCCCTCAATGTTGTTGTACAGCATGTCCGTAATCAGCTCCGGGTTATCCAGAGTGAACTGGTTCATGATGTTGCGGAGAGCGCGCACACGCGTGTCTACACGCACTGTGTTCGGAACCTCCGTCTGGAACTCCGTAGCAGGAGCAACTACCGCCTCCTTCTCGGCGATCAGGTCCGCCTGCTCCTTCAGCATCTCCGAGAGACGCTCGTAACCAATCACGCAAGCCTCGTCAGCCATCTCGGGCTTCGCCGTGTTCGCCTGTCTCAGCTTCAGCATATCCTCAATGCTGTAGCGGATGATTCCCTCGGCGTTCTCCATGTTCTCCACTCCCTCCATGGCCATAATCGCCTTCTCCTCGTCCGTCACATCGTTGCGGCGGAAATGCTGTCTGCGGAAGGAATAGGCCTTCGACTTTTTCTCCTCGCCCTCGGGCTTCTTGGCGTAGTTCGGTCTAAAACTCATGATATGTGATTAGGGTGAATGGCTGTTTGTGGAGTCGGGCGTTTCATCCGAGAAAACCGAAATCAGTACTCTTTCTGTCAGAGAGCGTTCTCGTTATGTGCTCCTCTACCAGAGAATACTATATTCGCATCGAACATAGCATCTCATGATCTACATCGCAGAAGCATTTAATGGTAGGCTCTCATCTCTCTGATCACCGATAGGCGGATCACACAAGCAGTTAGTGGACCTCCTTTCCGAAGAGTACGAAACAACCGTTTTGTCCCTTCGACCCAAGAAATGGCATTGGAAGATGCGGTTTCTCTTATTCACCAGGTTGACAGTGTAGAACCGGAGGATTGCAGCTGGCCTATCAAGTGGATCACGACGTGGTGGTGAGTGAGTCGGATGTTCTGTTTGCAACGAGTACGTTTAATCTGTGTGAGTTTCTCGCACTCCGACCCCAGTTTCATCGTGCAAGGAAGGTGATTGCTTTTGGTGCGAGTAATCCAAGATTCTCTACTTCCACGAAAATCAGCTCAACTATCCCGTCGAAAAGGACGAGGAGCGGGATTTCCAGTTCGGCTGGAGTCAGATTCTCTCTTGTTTGGTTGCAGACAAGGTTGTTTTCAACTCGCAATGGAACAGGAACTCCTTTCTGGATGCGATCCCAGCCTTCGTGAATCGGACTCCCGACAAGGAACCCAAGGGTCTTCGCGAGGCTATCGAGAAGAAGTGTTGCGTTCTGTACTTCCCGATCCGAGTAACTGAGAGGATTCTCTGTGATGTAGATCGAGTCTTCGATCCTCATGTTACAGCGGCTCTTTACATTGTCCGAAGAAACAAAACCTCTCCACATCGTCTGGAACCATCGTTGGGAACATGACAAGGATCCCGATACCTTCTTCCAGGTTCTGATCGATCTCCACAATGCGCACATCCCATTCAATCTTTCCGTTCTCGGCGAGTCATTCGACGAGGTACCTCAAGTAGGTGTCCGAGGATCATGCCATGGAGGTGTTCCAAATGGCAAGAGACGTTCTCAAAGATCACATTCTCCACTTTGGCTTCACGGAAACGAAGGAAGCCTATTACCGTATTCTCCAAAGTGCAGATGTTTGCGTGTCCACCGCGATTCACGAGTTCTTCGGCGTATCCGTCATCGAGGCGGCCTTGATGGGATGCTATTGCATCTGTCCAAACCGATTGTCGTGAGTGATGGAATGCAGTGTCTATCATAGCTACGTTGAATTGTTCCCACGGAGTCATCTCTACAACACGCCGTCACAGCTGCGGAAAATGCTAAAGGACTATTGTCTGCGACCAGAGAAGATCCGCGGTCGTGATATTCAGGAAGAGCGTCAGTGCTACAAGGTATACTTGTGGGAGCAGCAGAAGGCGAAATGGAATAATATTTTGCCCTGTCTTGTTTGTTCTGATGGATCTGTGACTTACATGGAAGTTGCTTTCGTTCATCAGTGGTTCTCTCCAAAACTACTGTTCATTGTGCGTATTCCGTTATGGTGATAGACGAGATAATCCATATGACACGGATACTTCCCCCACCCCGAATCAGCCCTCCATGATACTAATTCCAGTCAATGGAAAAGAGTAGTACGCTGGAATTGACACACGCAAATAGAAAAAAGAGTCTCCGAAGCGGGGAATCGAACCCCGGTCGTCCGCGTGACAGGCGGAAATACTAAACCACTATACTACTTCGGACCTGTTAAAAGGTCGATACACGCCTAGATCAGTACTTTCATTATCAAGTCCAACAAACAATACACAACTCGTTATCTAAAAGAGACTGGTAACACTGCTGTAACTCACTGTCGACACACGGGCCATATTTCCACGCCGACGCATACACGCCCATCTGGTCGGTAGTTGCCTTCTGCATCGACGACACGATGTCTCGCCGCATCGACAAATCCATACGCAAGTTCTCCAGAAAGGCAGACAGAAGTCGCTCCATATCCTGAATCGTCGATACGCCATCGAGAATGTAGACAGTATTCAACACGTCCTCCTCGATTAGCTGATTGAGTTCACGGTGAATGTACTGCATTCGCTCCAATTCCATCTGAATGAGACGAATACATTCACTCTACGATTTGAAACTACCAACCAAACAAACGAAGCGGTCCAGTGCTTCTTTGCACGTCGCCTCCTGAGACAGAATTTGCTCTTTCACCTAGTATCATTCAGTAATTCACGAGATACATACCTTCCGCACCGTTTCATCTTGAATGGACTTGAAAGGAGTGAGAACTCCCCAGTTGTCGGAATACACATATCTGTTTATGAACACGTCTCATTTCTGAATACGTGAGCTGTGTAACTGTGTTGGAATAGGAGATGACTGAATTCAAGGACTCATTCATTAATTCCATATATCGCTTTTGTTGTTTCTGACAGGCTCGGAGACAATTTCGTAGTTGTGGCTGAAAAGGACCGATGATAGCCTTCATGTTGCATTTCTCCATAGGAGGCAATGGATCACTTTCCGCCGTGGTTTCCATTCCAATAAACACAACACAACACAATGGTACAAAAGACTATGCAATCACTCTATCTTCTTCTCCCTCCATTAGATCCCATAACATGTTCGCAATCTCGTACTCGGACTTTCCCTTCGGATCGATTTCAAAGTCGATCACGTCGTTGAAGCGAGAACGCGACATGATACCGGAAACGGTTGGCTTTGAATAATCCCACTTGATCTTTGTGAACTCGTGGTAGAGGACGAAGAACTTCCTATACTATCGACTCCATGTGTACTCTTACTTCACCTTCTCCTTCGTTCTGTTTGCCTCTTCGCGCATCTGATCACACTGCATTACCAATTTCAAATGTTCCTCTTGCAAACGCGCAATGTCCGCCTCCGTTTTTCTTTATGTTAGGATTCAAATCGGAGCAAACGTAACGTCCCGTCGACTTGCCTCCAGCTTCTCTCGCACATCGTCCCTCTCCTTCCTCAGCTGATCCAACTGTTCGTGTTGCTCTTCGATCACGTGGGACAATTCCGCCGCATTCTCTTGCTCGTTCACTTCTGCTTGGAGATCTGACAACAAGTCGCCTCAAAGGAAGTACCCTTTTCCAAATCACGAAGCGACTCCTCGGCATGACGAAACGACTCGCGTTCATTGTTGAGGAGACTCATGGCTTCCTGGACGGTTTCCGCGTCATCCTGTGGACTCAGTACGTCCGTGATCTGCGACACGAGCATGTCGACAGAGGTCCAATCAACAGAACTCTCCATGGAAAGATGAATGAAACAAACAAACGGATAATGTATAAGAATCTCAACGCTACGAGTGGTGGTTCCGACTGTGAGAGGAGGAATGACTGTGTGAGGACGACTGCCGCGTATCTCGCCGCTTCCTCCTCGCCTCTTCCTCCGCAGACCACTGACGCTTCTTACTTCCACTCTCCTCCTTAGCTTTCTCCAGGTCCTCTGACATGATAACCCCTCCGTTCCTCTACCAATCCGCTTCATTTCCTCCGAATAGTCGCCATCGTCGTGGAAGCTACGCAGCTGCGCCTGCGCAACACGCACGTGGTTGATTGAAATGGGAATGTCGAACAACTTCTCGAAGTCCTCTTTCGGAAGGAACGCATTCCGCTCCCGCGTGTTCTCGATCAACGCTCTACGACTCACAACTCCCCTCTGCACCCACTCCCAATGCCGATTGATTTTGAGATAGGCAGGGTTGCCGATGATCCACAGCGCCTGCTTCGCTCGCGTCAGCGCCACGTTGAGTCGCCGGAGATTCGACAAGAAACCGAGACTCTGCAGGTTCTGCGCTCCCTTCACCTGCGAGCGAACACAGGAGAGGATGATGATGTCGGACTCTCCGCCCTGAAACGAATCCACGGAGCTGATCTTGATGTATTTGACCTCGGTATCGAAGCTGTTCTTCCGAACGACCCCGTCAACGACTTTGCGGATCTCCCTCACCTGCGCGACGTACGGCGCGATGACGCCGATGGAGTAGTCCGCCTTCGACGGCGGAAGCGACGTGAGAAGCTGTGTGATGATGGCACCGACGATCGCCGCCTCCTCCCGATTGAGGAAGCTGCTGCGCTGCTTCTCGCAGATGCCCTACGCTTCATCCAGGACTCGCAGACGCACCTCCACGTTCACAAAGGCGTACGGGGGTACGGCGCTCTGCGCGAACACGGAGCGGAAGCAAGGGAGACAGACGCGCTTGCTGTTGATGAGCATGCTGCCGTAGACGTAGTCGTTCGGCCACGCGCAGATGGCGGGACTCATGCGGTACTGCACGTGGAGCGAGAGCTTCGGAAAGCCGTTTCGCTCCAGCCGCTCGAAGAGCGAGACTCCGTAGCCCATGCGGTCGACGGCGGGGTTTTGAATCGTGGCGGCGAGCTGATGACTGTCTCCCACGAGGACCATGAGCGACGGCTTCACGCAGAGCGGGATGAGGCACTGCGGCTCCGTGCACTGCGTGGCCTCGTCCACGATCACGACGGGAACCTGCGTGCCCTGGTTGAGAAAGGAGGTCACTTGGGTGTTAGCGGAAGTAACGAGCGTGGAAACGATGACGCGCGCCTTCATTAGCAACTCCTGCTCGAATTGCTTCCGCAAGTAACCGTCGCTCTCGGTGTTGCCGCGATTCGCGCGGTCGCGACGGAAGGCCTCGATGCGCCGCTCCACCATCGAATCGAGTTCGTACGCCTGGAGATATTGGCGGTCAGCACGTTCCTTGTCATGCGTGTCTCCTCCGACACGTCCCAGTCGGATAACAGTCGGTCGGTCGTAGGAAGAGGGGAGAACTAGCACAAGCTTCTCCAGAAGCGTGTCGACGGCAGCGTTCGAGGGAGCCGTAATGAGCACGCGTGTGAACTAGAGGGAACGAAGGCATCCTGGAATACGGCGTTGGCTGCGAGAAGCGTCTGGACCACCGAGATGATGGTCGTCGTTTTTCCAGTTCCCGGCGGTCCTTCGATGAGAACGATTCCGCTAAGTCCCGGACGTGTGAGCGCTGTTGCGACCTCCATCTGGTACTTGTTGAGTTGCTTGGAGAGGGTAGCAAACAAAGACTCCGTGAGAGAAGAGTCAAAGACGTACGTCTGGGATGTGGGAGTGGTTTGAGGAGTTGAGCGACGCCTGCTCGCCTGCGTACCGACGAATAAGCGCAACGCCCCACGAGTCCTGTCTGTGTTGCTGGCGCAGCGACGTCAGCGTGGCGAACTCTCTAGGATGAAAGCAATGCGACAACCCTACCGAAGGAACGAAGTGAAGGGTGTGAGTGAGTACAGGAATACGGTTGTTCCGAGTTTGCAGGTGGCCTGAGCCCGTTTGTTCCATCGGAGATTGATGATCCACTGTTCATGCTTTGCATCCAACACACCTCCCGCCTCGCTGTTCATCATCGAGCAGTTGCAGACTCCATAAGCCAACCACGCGTCGCCGGTCGCTTGGGCGAGATCGCAATCTGCGATCAGAATAATAGACTCGTTCCACTTGTAGGGAGAGGAAACTGCCTTGTGAACAGTTACGTGGATGAAATCTCCTCCCTTTTCGCCGACTGCAGTGATGCGACCCTTTACATGATCGTATCCATGTCTTGATTTCGTGGAGTCTGAAGCAGTCGATGGTTCGGGGAGGAAGGGAGTGGCGTGATACGCCTCGAAGAGAGAATGCGTATCGCTGGAAACGGAATACGCTAGCTCTTCGAGGACACAGAAGAGCATAGACTCGACATACTGATTCAGACTAAGGAATGACAACACAAGAGGGAGCCTACTCGGAGTATTCACTGTGGAGACGGATCTGCTTGCTATTCTGAAAGGTGTAGGAGCCCTGAACTTCCCTGCGACAAATGTAGTTGATAAGGAACTCCTTGGGATTACTCCAGCAGGTAGTGCGCTTCGACTTGGCTCGGTACTGTGCCGGCTGGAGGTTCGCGGTGGCTTGTTTTGCGTTTGCCTCGACGCCCGAAACGATCTCCTTGTTTCGCTTCAGCAGAGACAGGAAGGAGGTTGCGGCCGCAGATTTGACTTCCTGTTCACCCTCACGACAAGCATCCTCATCAGAGTCACTCTCCGAACTCTCATCCATCTGGCTCAGTTGGGACACCAGGATCGATGCATCGACTTGGCTGTTGGAACGAAGAAGAGTCGGCGGAGGAGACGGTTGGTCGATGTCGACGAAGCTGGAATCGGAGACGGTTTCTGTTTCGCTGTCGGTCGCTTCGGCTGCTTCTTCGGTCGTATTCATATCGCGAATGCGGTCGAGGTTGAAGAGAGGTAATCCCGAGGGTCCTTTAGCATTTCCCGTGTCCTGTGCGGTTTGAAGAACGGACTCATCGATCTTGATGGGCGAGCGAAGAGGTTTAGGCGACGCCTCTTCCACTTCAAAGAGAGAGCTGTCGGAGTCTTGTATGGTATCGGATTTCTTGCTTTCTTCTGCTATCTTCTTGCTTTCCTCCGCTTCATTCTGCTTCCTCTGTTCTTCTTCTTTTCTCTTCTTCAATTCTACCTCTTCTTTCCTCTTCTTCTCTTCTTCAAGTCTCTTTGCTTCTTCTCTTCTTTTCTCTTCTTCTTTTCTCTTCTTTAATTCTTCCTCCAGTTTTCTCTCTTCCTCTTTCTTTCTCGTTTCCTCCTCAATCTTCTTCAATTCTTCTTTCCTTTTTTCCTCTTCCTCTCTCTTCTTCTCTTCTTCTTGCTTCTTTTCTTCTTCTTCCCTTCTCTTCTTCTCTTCTTCTTGAATTCTCCTTTCCTCTTCTCTCTTTCTCTCTTCTTCCCTTCTCTTCTTCTCTTCTTCTTGAATTCTCCTTTCCTCCTCCTCTCTCCGCATTCTCTCCTCCTCTTCCCTCTTCTTCTCCTCTCTCTCCTCCTCTCCCTCATACTTCTCAACACAACTCATTGTCTCCTCAAGCTCCTTCGCAAACAGCTGCAACGGAGACAGAGGAACCGATCCCAATACAACAGCAGACGGACGCGTGGATACCGAAATCGCAGGGACAAACACGAAGGAAGAAGGCACCGAACTCCGCTCCATTCCTGAACGGAATGACGGTGGTATTCCATTTGAAACAGTTTCTCCAGGATACGTTCCAGGATGAACCGGCCTCATCGGTTGAGCGATGTTGGGATATGAGGAATATGCAGGTGGATAATAGGAATAGCCACTACCTCCCATTGGTCTTGGAGGGTACATTGGTTGCACAGGAGGGACTGGTTGTTGATAGGGTGGCATCATCGCGCCTCCAGGAGGACGGGGTGTAAAGAACTCGTTGATGGACCGTCTCGGCTTTGGACTTATATTCTGCTGAGAAGATGGCTGACCTCCCACTCCATAGGCATCTACAGACAATGAACAATTGACCAAACGAAATGTACCATGAATGACATTCATTTCCTACGCAAGAATTCGCACTCGATCAATGAGGAAGGTTCTTCTACTAGTAACGGGAATGCATTGCGTACTTCCTGATTAGCAAAATAGATGGTGTAAAAATGACAAATCAGGGGTATTCTGAATGGAAGTGTCACAATCCAGTAAATAGGGAAATGGATTCCAGAAAGTGACAATCCAGTGGTGTGGGAATGGGAATTTCAAGGAACCGACCTTGCTCCAGGAATAGTGTGATGCCGCCATACACGAAAACGAAGGATCTCATAGTAGAAGTGAAGTGGACGTTCGTTTCGTTTTCTCCACCATGGATGGGATACCATTGAGTACCATTTGAGGAGTCGATATTTCGGTTGGATTTGCGTATCTGTCAGTGTTTCCAAATCAAACGGGAATTGAACCCATCATAACTGGGGAAACTGGGGAAACGGATGCCATTTCAACAGTATATCTGTGTAACAATGTTCGTGAAGTCCTACAAGTGTCTTGCCGCTTCTTCTGCGCAATTCTCTCGCTTCTTTTCTAAGAGCCTGTGCGGCAAGGCTGCTGCGCTCCAGATTTTCGATGCTGGCTTGAAGAGAGCCGATCCGTATACCGCTGTGTACAACTACCTGAAGGAGAGCAAGGACGCCGTGGACGGTGTTCCCGTGGGGTAGGAGTGTGTTTCGAGTGACAAGGTAGTGAGTCGAAGTCGGTTGTGATTGTTGGAGGAGGAAAGGCTTCTGTCCGTATGGCGGAGGCTGCCGAAGATTTCTTCGGAGATCGCATTCACTCGGGACACGTGGTTACCAAGTACAAGCATGCTGCGGGCAACCACCTGAAGCGCATTGGCGTGACGGAGGCTGCTCACCCCGTTCCCGATAAGAACAGTGTTGCTGGATCGATGACCCTGTTCGAGACCCTGAAGCAGAAGCCCAAGGATAGCGTTGTGATTACGCTGATCAGCGGTGGAGGTAGCGCGCTGCTGAGCGCTCCCGCTCCCAACGTGACTCTGGACGACATCCGCCAGACGACGAACGTGCTGCTGGCGTGCGGAGCCACCATTCACGAGATCAACAGCATTCGCAAGCACCTGTCGATGATCAAGGGAGGTCATCTGGCGGAGGCTGCGTACCCGAACCCCTGCTACTCGCTGATTCTGTCCGATGTGATGGGTGACGATCTGTCCACGATCGCCTCGGGTCCCACGCATTTCGACCACACGTCGTTCAAGGACTGCAAGGCCATCATCGACAAGTACGGAATCTGGAACAAGCTGTCGGAGGGGTACGGAAGAGGATGGTTTTTCACGTAGTGTGCAGAAGCAGATCCAGGGAGGCGTGGACGGCACGGTGAAGGAGACGCCCAAGGAGAACAGCCCTGTGTTCAAGAAGTGCGTGTACACGCTGGTGGGCAACAACGACCAGTCGCTGGACGTGTCGGCGGCGAAGGCGCGCGAGCTGGGCTACACGCCCGTCGTGATGTACAGCGGTCTGGAGGGCGAGGCCACGGAGATGGCGCAGAAGCTCATCCGCATGGCGCGTGACATCAAGAGCGGAAAGAGCAAGGTGAAGGCGCCCGCCGCTATCATCGCTGGTAGGAACGCGAGGGGGGAGTGAGGCGCAGGAGGAGAGACGACGGTGAAGCTGGAGGGCAAGATCGGTATGGGAGGACGCAACCAGGAGATGGCGCTGGCGGCTGCGATCGAGCTGAGCGGTGAGAAGGGCATCACCTTCCTGTCGGGAGGCACGGACGGCACGGACGGTCCTTGTGACGCCGCGGGAGGCGTTGTGGACGGCGAGTCGTACGAGAAGGGAAAGAAGCTGGGTCTGGAGGCGAAGGACTTCTTGAAGGGTCACGACGCCTACAACTTCCTGAAGCATCTCGAGGGAGAGCACATTGTGACAGGACCTACGGGTACCAATGTGATGGATATTGCTGTTGTTCTGGTTGAGTGGGTTGTTTGTTTCATAATTCGTTAATGTTCATCGACGTATGTGTTGGAGTCTGAGTCCTGATGTGTAGAGGAGGAGCTACGGTCTTTGGGACCCCAGAGACCACGGCTTGCCCGAGGATTTCTATCTAACGAATTACACCAAGGTAGGTCTGTTGGAGGCACAGGGTTGATGTGCGTAGTTCAAGGGATGAGGTTGTAAAGTTCCCCAGGCCAAACTGTTGGAATATCTGAAAGGCGTGGGGACCAACCTGAAGGAGAATGAGACGCCGGGTTTGGATTGTGCTGTGGTGAAGACGAAGTTCCCGGGAATCTATAGCATCTCAACGACGGATTTCTTCTATCCGTCGATCGACGACCCCTATGTCCAGGGAAAGATCGCTGCGTGCAACGTTCTTTCAGACATGTATGCTATGGGCGTGGTGGACGTGGATACGATGCTCATGATCTTGGGCGTGTCTGTGGACATGGATCCCGTGGCCATGGACTATGTGACGAAGGAGCTGATTCGTGGCTTCAACGACCAGGCGCGTGTGGCGGTGACGAACGTGACGGGCGGACAGACGGTGCGGAACCCGTGGCCGATGATCGGAGGCGTGGCGAGTTCGACGTGTCGCGAGAACGAGGACTTTATTCGTCCCGTCCACGGCAAAGTGGGCGACGTGATTGTGCTGACGAAGCCGCTGGGAACGCAGTTGGCGGTGAACATGTTTGAGTGGATGCGCACGGCTGCGAAGTTTAACCGCGTGAAGGATCTGCTGACGGTGGACGAGATCATTGCTGCGTACAAGATGGCGATGACGTCGATGTCGACGCTCAACTTGGACGCTGCGAAGCTGATGCGCAAGTACGACGCGCACGGATGCACCGACGTGACGGGTTTCGGAATTCTCGGTCACGCGAACAACCTCGCACAGGAGCAGGAGGACGCCGTGGATCTGGTGATTCACACGCTCCCCATCATTCGGAGCATGGCGAAGGTGGAGCGTCATCTGAACAACCAGTGGAAGCTGTTCTTCGGTCGGTCTGCGGAGACGTCGGGAGGACTGCTCATCATGATGACGCCGGAGAACGCTGCCGCCTACGTGGAGGAGTACAAGCAGGTGACGGGTCACGATGCCTGGATCGTCGGCGAGGTGACAGAGGGAGAGCGGAGAGGAATTGTGAAGGAGGATCCCACCTTGATAGAGGTGATGGAGTGGTAAGAACGTGGATGGTTTGAAGAGTCGTGGTCCAACAGACGGCTCGCCAAACGTGCATTCTATGATGCTGTTAGCAGTAAACTCTGTGCTAACGGTTGAACTTGCATTCGTCTATGGTTTTGCCACATTGTTTGTTGCCAGGAAATCGCATCCATGAGATTGTCTGATCGATGTATCAATTGCATCCATTCGCTGTGTACGTTTAGCCATTCAGTGAAACTCTCAATTTGAGATTGAACTGTGACGATGCGACATCATCTCAACCAAGTCCTCCAAATTCACTGTGACACAATCGTTTGTTGAAACAAAGAAACACTACACACTCACTTCTTAATCCTCGCAAGGATCGGTATTGTCGTTGGGGAAAGGTCCAGCGGGGGCGTACACGTTGACGGTGTCGCCCATCTCCCAATCCCAGGTGAAACGGCACTGAGCCACCTCCTTCTCGTCCTCCATGTCGTAGTACCAGTAGTTATCGGCGTTGGTGGTCGAGCACATGGGAGGATAGTTCACAGTGACCTGCATGGCACGAATGGTCACACCCGTCTGTTTCTTGTTGCAAGCAGAACGCAGAGCAGCATCGAATCCGTTGTTGAACTCGTTGTACGCGTTGCTGTTGAAGTTCAAAGTGTTCAGCTTGGGGAAGTTCACCTTATCCGTGCACATCGTGTGCAGGTTGGCAACAATCTGGCTCTGGAGAGCCAGAGCCTCCTCCTGAGTTCCCTGGAAGGAAGCAGCCTTGTGACCCGAGATCTGGAAGTACTCCAGGTTCTTGAAGTAGCCCTTAGTGCGGTTGTCAACCATCCACTGAATCACAGTAGCCATACCCTCACGCAGGAAGGAACCGTCTCCGAACACAATGCGAGAAGGACGCGTGAACTCAGCCAGAGAAATCAGAGGCTCAGCCATGGTGGCATCAATGTAACGGACAATCTTGTAGTCGGAGTAGAAGTACATGTCCACAGGAGCGGGGTTCTTCACCTGCTTGCTCAGAGACTCTCTCCACAGCTGAATCGAAGGAATGGTCATTCCAGACAGAGCAATCACACGCGTGTGCTTCAGGGCCTCAAGAGGATAGGCGTCACGGACAGCCAGGTACTTCTTGACGACCTCAATATCAGGAATGATCTGGTCGTAGCAAGTGGACTGCACCTCGTAGTTGCAGTTATCTCCCAGAATGAAGGGATCGTAGATGGGGAACCAAGGCTCAGGGGTGGGCGTGGGAGTGGGAGTAGGAGTGGGGGTAGGAGTAGGAGTAGGCGTGGGAGTAGGCGTAGGCGTGGGAGTGGGAGTAGGCGTAGGCGTGGGGGTAGGAGTGGGAGTAGGAGTAGGAGGAATGGTAGGAGGCTCAGGAGTAGGCAGAAGCTCCGACACGATGGGACGAATGGCGAAACCAGCAATACCAGCAATGTTGGCGTCAGCCTCCGTCTCACGGATGGGCAGACGGAACACGAAGGAATCGCAAGCACGCAGACGAGCCTCAATGGCGAAGAAAGGCCACTCAGCGAACTCGGGCTGTCCCTCCACGGCGTACTGCAGGTACTCGACCACCACTCCGTACACGGAAGGTCTCCAGTAGGCAGTGTCGAAGTAAGGACCCTGGTCACGATCGTTGCGGTAGTACTGGAAGTACTCGGGGTCCAGACCCAGCGTGACGGCAGTAGGTCCCTTCATCACCAGATCGAACAGACCCAGCTTGTTATACACGGAAGGCTTCTCGTATCCAGCAATGTGGTACTTGTGCTCATCGGGAATCACCTGGCACTCCTCCTCCTTGTTGGTGTGGTGGTAGAACTCGCGGTAGGCAATACCGTTCTCGAAAACATAATCGAAGGCCCAGGCAAGAGGCAGACCGTCGCACACCTTTCCGGTGACTCCGTGCTCCTTACCGACGCAGTCAATCAGCTCCTGAGCGGAGAGAGCGACCTCGACGATCTGATCATACTCCTCGAAGTACAGCTTCTTGATGGCGTACTCAATGGACATGGTGGTGGCGAAAGCCCAGGTGACAGAGCAGTTCTGAGGCTTGCAGATGTACTCACGAAGAGTGTTCTCCTCCAGACGACGCTCACCGAACACATCGTCGCAAGGGTCCATGGAAGGCATCAGGTAACGCAGGTTGGAGTTGTTGTACACAGGGATGGTGGAAGGCACGGGGGTCTTGATTCCAGAGTATCTCTGCTTGGTGGTGGTGATCTCCTCGAACTCATCGGGATGCCAGTCAGCGTAGAAGGTGAACTCCATCCAGTACTTGTCCTTCATGTTCCAGTCGTGGATCTTCTCGCACGAGTCAATGAAGTACTCCAGACGAGTCTTGAACTCCTCCGTGGAGGGGTCGCGGGACGTGCACTTCATCACGGGGCTCCACTTGCTCAGATACTTTCTGTAACCCTTCTCATCGCAAGTAAAATCGGAGGCGTGGTAGGTGGGGTCCTTGGGGTAAGCGGGCTTTCCGGTCAGAGGCTTGCTCTTGTCGAAATCAGGCTTCTTGTGGCTCTCAGGAACGGTGGTCCAGTGCTCCTCAACCTGCTCCAGCTTCAGAACCTTGTAGTAAGGAGAAGTCAGGAGCTTGTGCTCCTCCTTGTACTCGTTGCCCTCGGTGGCGTCCATGTACTCAATCTCAATGGACGCGGGACCGTCGCAACCGAAGTAGTAGTAACCAGGGTTAATGCAGGAAATGTGCTTCGACGTGATCTTGTCCAGCAGAACCAAACCGTCCGTCTTCATGGAGGCATCGCTCACACGCATGCGGCAGCGAGATTCTCCCGATACCTTAGTCACCATAATGGCGATGAAGCCCTCCTCGCAGGTGCGGTCTACAAGTAAAAAGGAAAGATCAACGAAAACCAGCAACAGAGAGAGCTAATCATCAGAAAACGAACCATACAGCCTACCCAGAGAAACAGCAAAAAGAACAATCAATGAATTCATAGTCTTTTTTTATGAATCGGTCTGTGGTTCAGAATCTGTTGTTCTCCCGCGGGACTATGAAATTGCCACAGACTTCGACAAGTCCGTTTACGTCGTTGCAAGAACAATTACGAAACGGGGGCATGTGCGAGAATTGAGTTCTTTTAGCGTTATGCAACAATCGCCTCTTCTCGATTGGATGGTGAGAGAACGCTGGTCTCTCGATTTCAAAGTGTTTTAGGGGATGGTGTTTTGATAATAAGTGGCTTTTCACGTCCGTTTTCCCATCAGCATAACAGTATATTCCTATTGGATACTCTTTTAGCACGGTCACTCTTCCAACAAACAATCCACAAACAAACTTGTCGAATAGACGAGCCGCCATAGCCTGCCCGGAACACCTTTGTGTGGTTACACGGAATAGGATGGTCATGATAGCCATCATGGAGTTCCCATGCAGAAGCATTACCTTGCGCCTGAACCGCAGCGTAAATGTCCTCGTTGTCCCAGTCTTCCGTCACCTCCAGAATAACCGCAACGCCACTGCTTAAAACAACGCGCACTCCCGCTTTCGGCTTGGATTGAATATAATGAAGACGCTTATCGGAGAGCTTCGTACGAGGCGTAATGGGGAGTGGGCTGCATAACAAAGAAGGAGAACGACGTACATGGAATCCTGAATTCGATTTCCCTTCCCACTGAACCGCGATGGTGGAGCGACGTAATCCTCCTTACGGCGGTCTTCCACAACGACCTTCTTTCCTTGATCGCGCACAGCGGACTCCAATACCCGAGGAACGTATCCTTCCGCCACTGATTCATAAAACTGTTTGTGATCTTCCGTGTCGTCTTTCGGGCAGAACTCTTCCCCATCGACGATATATCCGTTTTTGAATACGCGAATGTAGATATTCCCTTCGTCTCTACTCAATAATCCAGTACCATGGAAGCTACGGTTCATCGGGTCCACCCACAACCGAAACACCACTACACACTTTGAGCCACCACGGGGAATCCCTACCTGCCGCCTCCTTGAGAGTTGATGCCTCCTGCATAGTACTGATTTCGTTTCTTCATATCTTCGTCGTCCGAGTTTTCCTCCTTTTGGTAGGACGATAGACTCACAATGGGCATGATTGGAACAAAACGAATGAACAATTGAATGAAAGTAGTTTCTGTTGCGCAGTAGGTTTGGGAAGAGAAGGAATACCGGAATGTGCGCGCTGGCGTTGGGTTTCCGTTCTCACTGATTCTCTTGTCAAACGTGTTGAATCGCTTCCTTCATGACGTCGGAATCAGAGGTGTTTGAATCCAGCAGTTACAGTGATATTATCACGGACGACGAGTTCAGTGATGAGCAAACTACCAGAAAGCAGGTGGATGAGAAAAGCAACGGTAGGAAGCTGAATGGGTGGAGTCATGTGCGTAGAGGAAGACGAGAAGGTGATTGAAGAGACAAAGGACTCCAACTTCGCAGATGCGATGAACAAAATTCTGGCGAGTTCTGTGGAGAACAAGGTAGGGTCGTTTTTGCTGGTGTGATGGATTAGGAGAATCCCGTGCTGGCAAAACGGAAACTGAACTACTCGGAGGAGAAGAAGGAGAAGGCGGAAAAACTCCGAGAGGCGAGGTTACAGAAAATGGAGAAGAAGCGAATTGCCGAGTTGGGTCATGTGCTTCCGTCTGCGACGGACGAGGAGTCCGAGAAGGCGCTCCGAAGGATTGCCACGAAGGGAGGTAGGAGGAGTTTTTGTGAATACAGGTAGTGACTGCTCTGTTCAATGCTATCAAGCGAAGCAAGCAAGCCATGGCGGAGACAGAAACAGATATGGAGAAGAAGGATAGTAGGAGTGGGTGGTTGTGTCCAGCCACAGAGAGAGAAAAGAAGATGACGTCCGCTGAACACCTTCAGAAGAAGATTCAGGAGTCGACGGAGAAGCTGGTGGACTCCGCCCCTAAGACCACCAGCAAATGGGCTGTGCTGGACGAGAACATGGTGGAGAAGACGGCGGATCTGCAGAACTGGGACACGAAGGAGGAGGCGGAGGATGATTGGGATGAAGAGGCGGATGACTGATTTGTTTTAGAGGGTGTTTGTTTTGTCGATGTGTATGATTTGTGGGAGTATTACTCTATTGTGGATACTTCAAATTGGTTGATACATGCAACCCCTTCACTCCATCGTGTTTCATTCCAAACAATCCACTTGGTAACATCTTTAACAGGAGGGAATGCGAGAACCTTAGAAACGACAAGCGTCTTCATGGAGTACGACACGTAACCCTTCAAATACCCCTTCCATTCACAACCCCCAGCTTGACTACCTTGTACTTGAGCATACTCAACAGACAGCTCAACTCGTCGTCCGTCATGTGTCTGTCCTGCAGGTCGAATGCCTTGTGAAGAGCCTTGAACGGAATCTGGGAGGACCCGTAGATGTCGACGGCCCGCTTCATGAATGTGCGCTGCACGAGCAGCTTCATCGACAACACGATCAGCTAGCTTCGCAGAGGATCTCATCTCCTACATACAGACCGCGATGAATCAGCGTCCGCTCGTAGTCCACTACAATGGCATCGTACTCTCTCAGATCGCCGAATCGGATCGCATGGCTCAGACGCTTGTACTACGTGTCAGTATCGTCTTCACCGAAACCATCGTCATTCCGTATCGCTCCAACGTGGCATCGGAGGCGAGGACGCCAAACATCATGTTCACTGGAATCAGGAAAAAGAGGATTCTCCTAGAGACAAGGCAGGAGACCTCTCCTACCGAAGGTTGTGCTCTGCAGTGGGATCGCAGGTCTGAAGCGCTCGAAGAAGCAGCTCTCTCGCCTGTTTGTAGTTGTCTTCGTAGAGTCGAACGCGACCGCAGTAGTAGTGGTAGGTGCACTGGTGTCAGAAGGAGAAGAAGGAGTACGAGTTGGCCGGACGAACACTGCATCAGTTCCTGCTCGATGCGGTCATTGTAGCTCTCGTAGATGTCTTCGCACAAACGGAGGTTGTTCTGCGCGAAGAGCACTTTTGCCAGCTCGTTGATGGAGTGACGTGAAGGACTCCCAACACGACTGCATTGAGGATATGCCAATGAATCCGTTCATCTTTCCGTAAACGACGTCCTTGCGGTTGTTGAAGACTGTGGCCACGTTGCGGAGCACCATCGTGCACTCTGCCATCTCCTTCGACTCCTTCCCTATCTGAAATGACAAGGGAGAAGAAGAGCAACCTTGAGCGTGAGAAGCCGACTCTCGCGGATGCACATCAGAATGGAAGGCACGAGCCAGTTGCTTTCCACTGATGGGAGCAGGTCCGTTAGGATTCGAATCATGAGAGTCCACGATAAAACGTACTCCACGATGCGCTTCTGATTTTTCCAGGCGAGAGAATAGTTCTGCTGACGATTGGCCTTCAAGGCAGCAATGTGGGTAAACACCATTTCCTCAAACCTAGGAAAGTGAATCTCCACGGAATATACGTTCGGATTTGATCCGGAAACACATGAACGGAGTCGGTGGAAGTCGAATGATGCAGGAAGCAAGCCAACCCTACCTTGGTGATGGCTGAAACGCAGTCGCTTCCTCCGTAGTGACTCGACTCGTTAAGCGTGAAACAATGAGCAAACGATTCCGCGTCCTGATCTGAAAGCGTTCGTAACGCTTCCGATAGATACTGGTTGATAACAGAAGCGAATGACGTACCCTTTTGTACATGCCAAAAGAATGATGAAAGTGGGGAATGCAGATTCTCATTGTTTTGAATATTAAATACAATGGAGTGTAATATAAAATGAATGGGTTGACCAATCACCGATCATGGGAAGAATGAATGAAAGAGATGCATCAAAAACATTCTCAATCGCAGCACTTCTCGATACCATCACTTGGCTCTGTACCCATGATGATGATGTCGTTGTGATTCTTCTTAATTACTATCGGATACATGTTCCTCCACTTTCCGAAAGATAATAGCAAACTCGTACTGAATCTCCATTCTTTCTTTCTGGATCCTTTCACCATGTTCCTCATTTGTACATTGCACTGGGTTGCATTGAAATGTAGACGGTATTGTGGGAGTTCTTTTGGTGTGTATCATTGTGCGAAGACTTGGAGGATTTGTTCCGTAGTGTGCATTGACCGTGTGGGTGCTCTCTCCAATTATCAAATCGCTTCGGCAAAAGAAACAGACTGTACATGAGTCGGAGACGGTATTTTTCGACCCCTTAACAGAGTAGAAATCTCTTTGATGTACCATTGTAGGACATATCAGAAGTTTCCTTCGGTGGATGATGCGCCTTCGCTGTATCTCTCCATTATCATTCCTGCGTACAACGAGGAGAAGCGCCTCCCCAAGATGTTGGACGAGTGCGTTCCGTACTTGATGAAGCGCTCCCAGTCGGATCCGTAGAAAGCGCTCTGGGAAGATGACTCGTAGTGAATTCACTTGGGAGATTATTGTTGTGGATGATGGAAGCAAGGACAAAACGAAGGAGGTTGCCTACGAATACGCGAAGCAGTATCCGAAGAGTGCTATTCGTGTGTTGGTTGAGTACTCGAATCGTGGCAAGGGTGGTGCGATTCGGATGGGTGTGCTTTCGTGTCGGGGACGTTATGTTCTGATGGCGGACGCGGACGGTGCAACAACCTTTTCGGAAGTGGAGAAGTTGGAGAAGGCCATGAAGGAGGGATACGATTTGGCTGTGGGGTCACGCAGCCAGCGACAGGAAGGGGCCGCGGCGAAGCGTGCGTGGTACCGAAGAGTGCTGATGGTGGGTTTCAACTTCTTGGTGCAGACGCTCTCCGGCATTCACGGAATCAACGACACACAATGCGGATTTAAGATTTTCTCACGCCGAGCGGCACGCAGCGTGTTCCACACTCTTCATCTCGAGCGCTGGGCGTTCGATATTGAAATCTTGTACGTAGCGTCGTGCCTTCATTACCGCATCGCTGTAGCCGTTTGGGGAGCTGTTGATTGTAGGAAGTGCCTGTACAATGGACGGAGATTGAGGGAAGCAAGGTAAGCATCGTCCAGGCATCGATTACGATGTTCCGCGATATGGTAGCCACTCGACTTGCCTATGTTCTTCACATCTGGCGCCTCCCAGCTATTCAAGATTCTAGTCGTATGTGATCTGTTTGTTCGATTACCCAAGGCAGAATCATTTGGAGAATCGATTATGCGCCAAGAAATTCGTTCTCCAATGAACTGGCGTATCATAAAAGGTGGAAATGGAGATCATTCCTTCCAGAACACACAAAATCTACGTACACAGAAAATGGCCGCTGAAAAACCCGTTTACTATTTGGATGGAGAGCATCTGACTCCCGAGGACGTAGGATTGGGGCGTACAGGTTACGCGTAGCTGATGGATCTTGGCTTCGGAAAGTACAGACTGGACCTGAGCAAGGAGGCTTGGGAGAAGGTGGACGTAGGCATGTGGAGGGGTAGTGAGTGGGTAGTCTGGCAGACAGGTAGTTGATGACATTGTGGAGAAGAAGATTGTGAAGTACGGAATCAACACTGGCTTCGGCAACTTCAAGGACGTCATTATTCCCCCCGAATCGGTGGAGGAGCTCCAGGTCAATCTGATCCGTTCGCACGCTTCGGGCGTTGGCGACAACCTCTCCTACGAGCGTTCGCTGCGCATGCTGGCTCTGCGTTGCAACGTTCTGGCCAAGGGAAACAGCGGTGTGTCCCACGAGTCTCTGCAGCGCGCTCTGGACTTCTTCAATGCCGGAGTGGTGTCTGTGATTCCTCTGAAGGGAACTGTGGGTGCTTCTGGAGATCTCGCTCCTCTTGCCCACCTGTGCCTGGGTCTGATTGGTGAGGGAGAGGCCTGGGATCCTGAGGACCGTCAGATCAAGCCCACGGAGGAGCTGGTGAAGAAGTACAACCTGACCCCCGTGCACCTGAGAGCCAAGGAGGGACTGGCGTTCATCAACGGAACGCAGTTCATCTCCACTCTGGGAGCGGAGGCTCTGGTGCGTGCTGAGCACGCTGCTCTGGAGGCCGATATCATTGCCGCCATGACCTTCGAGGCTCTGCGCGGAACGACGGCTGCTTACTGCCACTTCATTCACGATGCCCGCAAGCATGCTGGTCAGCGTGAGGTCGCTGAGCGTATGCGCGCTGTTCTGAATAACGACCTGTACAAGTCGGCCATCTTCGAGAAGCTGACGGACAAGAAGAAGGTGCAGGACTCGTACACCCTGCGTTGCGCCCCTCAGGTCCACGGAATCACCCACGACACCATCAAGTTCGTGCGTGGCATCATCACCACGGAGCTGAACTCGGCCACCGATAACCCCATGATCTTCCGCAACGACAACGGTGAGCCCGTGATCATCTCCGGAGGAAACTTCCACGGCGAGTATCCCGCCGAGGCGCTGGACTTCCTGGCCATTGCCATCCACGAGATTAGCGACATTTCGGAGCGCAGAATCGAGCGTCTGGTGAACAGCTCTCTGGGAGGTCTGAACCCGTTCCTGACGGTGAAGGAGCGTGGAGGTCTGGACTCTGGCTTCATGATTGCTCACTGCTGCGCCGCCGCTCTGGTGTCGGAGAACAAGGTGCTCACGCACCCCGGTTCTGTGGACTCCATCTCCACCTCGGCCGGTCAGGAGGACCACGTGTCCATGGGAGGCTTCTGCGCCAGAAAGGCTCTGGAGGTGACGGAGAACGTGGAGAACGTGATTGCCATCGAGCTGCTGGCTGCCTGCCAGGGAGTGTGGCTGCTGGGTGAGAAGCCCACGGAGCCTCTGCAGAAGGTGTACGAGCTGGTGAGAGAGAACGTGACTCCTTACACTCGCGACCGCTTCATGAGCCCTGATATCAAGAAGGTCCACAAGCTGGTGAAGGAGAACAAGATTTGGGAGGTTGTGGCTCCTTACATTGAGAAGTACCACCAGTACGAGCTTGAGCACGGTGCTAAGTAAAGGTGTGTCTTTGGTTTGTTTGTTGTGATTCCCGTGGGAAACGTGCTGTCAAAGGATTATTGTTTTCTTATTCGGAAAGCATCGTTGTGATTTGTATGTTCTTTGGGTGTATTTGATTGCTAGCGATTTGAACAAGCCGAGCATTATGCCTGTTTGATGAGTTGATATTTGGTAATACGTGTAGGCAAACCCAAAGAAGAATGGACCTTCGAAGAGTCCTATAAAGAAATCGCAAAAGAAGTCGATCGAAGAACAGAAGACGTTACATGACATTGAGGTGTGTATTGTGTGCTTTGCATTGATTGTAGGATGACGTGAAGGCAGAATCGAAGGTTTCTGTGGGAGAATCGAAGGCTCCAACAAAAGAAACCAAACAGTATGTATTCATTTTTCGTTTGATAAAGTAGAAAGAAGAAGGAGCGTAAAGAGGTGATTCGGGAAAAGGTGGGCATTGTGGGTTCGTTTGTCATGGTTTTGTAGAAGGAGAAGAAGGATCTCACATCGAAAAAGGAGGGAAAGGAGACGGAACAGATTTGTGCGAAACGTGTGGAGAAGGGAAAGAAGGCACTGAAGGAGAAGGTAAGAACGGTGTATGTAATTCATGGTAGACGGAGGGCTTGGCGGCGAAGAGGAAGGAGAATGCAATTGTTCCGAAGGAGGTGTCGAATAAGGCAGTCAAGGAACCGAAGCAATCCAAGTGCTCCTCGAAGGAATCCCCGAAGAAGAGGAAGGGGACCCACAAGACCACAGACAACAAGGACGATTCACTGTCGACGGAAGTGATTGGGGAGAAGGAGGAGAGCAAGAAGGTGGAGGACGACTTCATGGATGATGGTAGGTGAGCGCGTGTTGGTTGATGCATAGAGGAGAAGTACCCGTATTACCAGTACGCGCAGCGGTAAGTGTTCACACGTAGCAAGCACCCGATGCTGTTCGCAGTGTTGATTCCCGACAACACGTCACGCGAGATCGTGTACATCAACAAGAAGCTGTACGTCATTGCACGTCGTCGCAATGCGGATTACGTGGTAGCATTGGCTGGCACAGTGGACGATAGATCACGGACCGCCGCGTGAGCAACGACGGCATCAAGATATCGGTGAACATTGAGCACGACCACGCGGAGATCAGCGCGCGTCGCTTCTCCGCGTCGTCCGTGGTAGTGAACGATACCATCCAGCTGGAATACATGTGGATGACGCTGATCAATGGCGACACACTGACCTTCGCCGACGGCTCTCGCTACGTCTTCTACAATATCTACAACCACCGCGACATTGACGAGATCACGCTGGACGGAGCGATTGTGCGCTACGTGCGACGCAACATGCTGGACGAGGAGAACAAGCCGTTCGGGTCGGTGTCGGTGCTGGTGCAGGAGACGAACTTCGATGCCATCGACCACTCGCACGACAACGACGAGATCTCCTACGACAACTCGGAGATGGAGGAGGACTTGCCGGTGGACTCGCCGGTGGTCGTGGAGGAGCTGGTGCCGCAGCTGACGCCGTGGGAGCGGAGGAGAGGTTTCACGACAGAGAAGACGTGGCGGGCGGTCTGGGGAAGTTCGATGAGAAGGAGCGGAAGGATGCGAAGACGCTGCAGAAGGAGCTGCTAGAGAACGTGAGCGCGCTGAACTCGCTGATCGCGGATGCCACGAAGGAGGATGGACTGGTGCTGCACGCGTCAGAGAAGGAGGACCCGTTTGACGACGGAGCAGGCGGCCCCATGCAGGTGAAGCGCAAGGAGGATCCGCGCCGGCTGCTGGTGGACACGATGATGCTGCAAGACGCACGTAAGCGTCTGGCGCCGCCGAGCGACTCCCCGCTGCAGTTCCCGCCGCCGTCGGTTCTGAGTATGATGCCGAACCGCATGGAGAGACGCGGACTGACGGACAAGCCGTTCGAGGGCGAGTCGAGCAACCGACTGGCCGGCATCATGGGCGACTACGATGAGCGCACATTCATTCTCTACCGCAGCAAGACGAAGATGATGGCCTCGACGACGGACGTGTACGACGTAGGGACACTGAGGAGTGGGAACGTAGATTGTGGTGGATGCCTTCTTCAAGCAGCTGATGGAGGGCATCGACCTGGACAACATCCGAGCGTGGGTATGTCGGAAGTGTGTGAGTGGTAGGGTGCTGACTCAGAACAACAAGAACCAGAACAGCCACTACCGGCAGCTGATTCGCGACACCGTGGAGAAGGACATCCTCACGCCGGAGAAGAACAAGGTCGTTGTGAGGAGTGCATGTCACGTAGATGACGTTCGCGACGTGCGGCTACCACGTGACGGAGTCGTTCCAGCGCTACTGCGCGCTGCTCTTCGAGTCGTACATCAACAACGCGAAGTTTGCGACGAAGGACGGGGAGATGCGTCACGCGTACCCCCCTCAGTTCGTACGCATGAACAGTGGGCATGATAGGAGCGTGCAACGTAGGTGAGAGCGGCAAGCAGTACATCAACAACATCATTCAGTCGCTGGCGCATGAGGAGAGCGCAGACGTTCTGGTAGCGACGGAGTGTGCTTGGGACATAGATGTTCAACTACGAGAAGAATATTCTGATCGAGGGAACGCCGCTGTGTTACCGCAAGTACCTCTTCGGTTTGTTCCCGTCGACGGTGCACATCAAGCCGGTGCTGCAGTCGATTCCGAAGAAGAAGAAGACGGTGGACTTTGGGAACCGCTCGGACTCGTACGAGGAGATTATCCTGGACGACCCCTACATTACGATGATCGACGAGGATGGAGGCGAGGATGAGATGGAAGAGGGAATGAGCGAGGGCGAGGAGGATAGCATGGACTTGATGGACGACGACTACAGTCGAGGTTGGGTTGTTTTTCCTCATTAAGGTGTAGACGACAGTGCGGCATCGGCGGGAAAGCAGGATGCAAAGGAAGAGGACGACATCATGGAGGGCGACATCGTGATCGTGTCGACGCAGGGGAAGGACGCAACGAGCGGTCACCACTTGATCAAGTCGAGCAACGTGAGGAGTGAGGAGGGGTTGACAGGTAGCCGATGTTGCTGCACTACTCGCACTCGATTTCGATTCCCAAGATTTCCGAACAGACGAAGCACAAGGAGAAGGAGCGCCGCGCGGTGGTAGTGAAGGTGGTAAACAACCGAGTGCGTACGAAGAACGTTTCTGACGTAGTTGATTCTGCGCTACCTAGACAAGGACGATTCGGAGGACCGTCAGCTGTCGATGCGTCTGTCGCGCTGCTCGATGGACATGGGAGATCCGGCGATGGAAACGAAGAAGCGCATGAAGAACCAGCTGCTGGCGCGCAGTTTGCACTCGTGTCAGCGCAGTCAGGTGCGTAAATGGGTGGACGAGGACGACCAGAAGTTTATGCTGATGAAGTGTGTAAACGAGGTGGGTTTGGGAGGGAGCGTTCATGGTAGATGATCAACGAGCGCAGCGAGGCAGTGAAGAAGGAGGAGCATCCGTGGGCGTGGTGGGGTTGCTTTATCTGTAGTCGTCCCCTGTTTATCGTTTTCGAGGACGCACCGATGCTGACGAAGCGACGTAACGCCAACATTCTGTCACTGCTGAACATCCATGACAAGACGTTTTCGTTCCCGATCTTTGTGATTCTGACGGAGCGGATCCACGGTCGCCAGCCTACGCAGAACAACCTGATGATGATCAGCGGACTGTCGATGCTGATGCGCGGGTCGATGCGCCAGCGTCCGACGAACGACCCGCGGTCGCACATCGAGCAGTACTTTGACACGATGATGCAGCGCGCGTTCACGCTTCCGTACGCGGGCATCGACCTGACGCTGCAGACGGACATCATGGTGATTGAGGTGCCGGTGCCGGTGGACAGTCGCTTCAAGTACTCGCACGAGAAGAAGGTGGAGGAGGACGAGAAGGCGGAGATGCGTGTGAAGCACATCAAGGAGATGGAGTTCTTCCTGCGCGCGCACCACCTGTACTGTCCCGACGTGGAGAAGATCCGCTACCTGGACCTGAAGCGCGTGAAGAACATGCTTTCGGTGATCCGCATGGCGTACAGTCTGCAGGCGAGCAAGGGTCTGACGTACGTCAAGGAGGGCGACATCTACGACGTGTACAACAAGGCAAAGGATACGATCGTCCGGCGAGGCAAGCCAGTGTACGTGAGCGACAACCCGAGCGACACGCCGTACGCGGTCATCGACCGTCAGAACATCGAATACGCGCTGAAGGTGGCGTACAACACGCAGAAGGAGAGCCAACCGGATTCGGCGCAGGAGGTAGCGATGGGTGGAGAGGTCAAGGGCAGATCCGCACGCGCAACGAGAGCGAGAAGCGACTGATCGCCAACGGGTCGCTGATTTCGCCGAACAACATCGCGGTGGGTTTCGACGACGTCGGTTCGCTGGAGAACGTGAAGTCGAAGCTGCGGGTGGGTGCGATGCGTGTGGGTGACGCGTAGGAGGCGATCGTGCTGCCGTTGCGCCGTCCGGAGATCTTCGCGCAATCGTCGCTGCTGAAGTCGTGCAAGGGACTGCTACTGTTCGGTCCTCCGGGTACCGGCAAGACGATGCTGGCGAAGGCGCTGGCGCGGGAGAGCGGCGCCAACTTTTTGTCGATCGCGACGTCGACGATCTTCAACAAGTACGTGGGCGAGAGCGAGCAAAACACGCGTGCGATTTTCACGCTGGCGGCGCGTCTGTCTCCGTGCGTGATCTTCATCGACGAGATCGACAGCATTCTGAGTTCGCGGTCGTCGGGGGAGAGTGGTGAGGAGTACACGCGCAAGGTGAAGAACGAGTTCATGTCCTGCTGGGACGGTTTGCTAACCGACGAGAACCTGCGCGTGGTGGTGATTGGCTGCACCAACCGGCCCTTCGACCTGGACGACGCGGTGCTGCGCCGGTTCTCGCGGAAGTTGCTGGTGGACCTGCCGGATGCGGAGCAGCGTGAGAAGATTCTGAAGGTGATTCTGCGGAAGGAGAAGCTGAGCGAGGACGTGAATCTGAAGGCGATTGCGAGCGACGCGATGACGAAGGGCTTTTCGGGAAGCGATCTATTCAATCTATGTCAGACGGCGGCGTACATGCCGGTGCGCGAGATCATGGAGACGGAGGAGAAGGAGCCGAGCAAGTCGCATCAGCCGAAGATGGACTCGATGGGACTATTGCCCCTGGACGAAGAGGAGGAGGATGCAATGGAGGTGGAGGAAAAGAAGGAGGTGGTTGTGCGTCCGTTGAGGATGAAGGACTTTGAGAAGGCGTCGAAGGAGGTTTGGGTGGTGGCGAGGTGAGACGTAGATCACGTTCAGTTTCGACGAGACGAACAGTGTGGTTCGCGCCATTCGCGAATGGAACGAGAAGTACGGAGACAGTGGGTCGCGTCAGTCCAACGATCTATCCTACTACATTTGATGCGTTGTCTGTTTGTTATCCAGAGAGTCCGAAATTGACGGAATCACAGGGAACCAATCTGATTGGCTCCCGCGGATCCGACACAAGCCACTCATTCTTTCGCTAAGATTCGATCAATAAAGGACTACTTATCTCGGATGTTCTCCGGAACATTCGGATCTCTTCGTTCGTTCGGTATGAAAAGAACGAGGAGTGACATTGTCTATTCTTGTATTCCACGGTTGGATCTTTCGTTGGAGATTATGGGGTAGAGTGAATAGTGTTTGGCCGCATTGCGGGTTGTGCAATCAGCGTATTACGCTAGATAAGGAGATATTCATGTAGGGTGATTCATTTGGAGACGTAAGGGCTAGGTTTGGTGATACTCCCTTTTGTTCTGAGAATTGCCGATCCCTTGCGATTACCGCAGCTAGCCGTCTTTTAGGGCATTGAATCGTGTCTACCGTAACTGTTCCTCCCTTGTTCCATATTTGTATTTCCACGTTGTTCGTTGCTCTGGTGTTTGTTGGAGGAAGTGCAGTGGTTTTCCAGGAAAGGATGTCGTAGAGGGTCATGTGCTGTTGAATGGAGGACGATTGGTAAAGGTCCCATTCTCCCCAATCGGTTTCATCCTTGTTTCCATCGTAGAAGGGTGCAATTGCAGAACATAACGCGTTTTCAAAAGGAGAAGCACCTATTCTCAACAATGGCTCACTTTCGAGATGGAGGAATCAATACCGTGCGCCCAATCATCTTCGTCCTTGGTTTCCCCATTCATTCTTCAAATTATGATAAGCAGGTTTGCAACAAACCACAAAATCCTCACTGCGTGCGCGGGTGCTGCGTGTGGAGGCAGTTTCCTTTTACTAGACAAGGACAATCGGTAGAAGAAGAGGGTTTGATTGAGTGTACAGAGTGAAGTTCCAAGATGCCATGGGTCAGGTGTCCCGTACATGTTACTTTCTCGGGAACATGTCCCTCTTGGTGTTTGACTACTGGTATTCGTTCCGGAAACTGGAGAATGGTACTCCGGAATACCAGGAAATGGAGCATACTGTGAATCTGCGGAATGCGGATCGTCTCTTTAAGATATGTGAGTGCGGGTTGCGGATGTATGTAATACGTAGTCATTTAGGTGGGTATTTTGCAAAGTTCGGGCAAATGGCATCGACGATGGAGCAGAGCATCCCTCCCGAGTACACGAAGACTCTGGCGAAGTGTCAGGATCATCTGAGTTCCGTTCCCTTTTCGGTGTTTGAAAGGGTGATCCATGAAGACTTCCACGCGAAACCGGAGGACCTCTTTCTCCACGTGGACGACACTCCCGTGGGTTGCGCTTCTCTAGCGCAAGTGCACAGAGGAGTGCTGCGCACCGGAGAGGAGGTAGCCATCAAGGTCCAGTACCCGACGGTGGCGAAGGACACGGAGGTGGATCTTCGGAACATTGAGTTGGTGACCAAGATTTGCGGAAAGGTGTTTAAGAACTTCCAGTACGACGTGGGAATTCTCGTTTCCTCCTCCTTGTAGTGGATCGTTCCGAAGGTGCGTGCGACGGTGGAGAATGAGTTCAACTTTTTGAAGGAGGTCGACAACATGGAGGAGTGTCGGAACGACTTTCTCTCGAACCCGTCGATCTACGTTCCCAAGGCGTATCGCGAGTACTGTTCGAGTCGCATGATTGTGATGGAGTACATTGAGGGTGTAAAGGCGAACGATGTGGAGAAGCTCCGACGTCAGGGAATCAATCCTCACGACGTGGGGATGCTGTGTGTGCAGGCATTCGGCGAGATGATTTTCAAGCACAACTACATCCACATGGATCCACACGCTGGCAATTTGTTGGTGCGCACGATTCCGGGAACAAACAAGCCGCAGCTGGTGATTCTGGATCACGGCATGTATTACCACTTCCGTCCGGGAATGAATGAGCAGTTGAAGAACCTGTGGCTGGCAATGATCCAGCAGGACGAGGAGGCGACGCGGGAGTGCTGTAAGCCGTGGAACATGGAGGAGTACGCAGATGTGTTTTCGCTCGCGATGACGGGTCGTACCGGAAAGATGAATCGCAAGTGAGTGTGGTGCGTTTGGCTGAGAGGAAGGATGGGTGAGGAGCTCTCGAAGGAGGAGATGGAGAAGATGCGGGAAGAGATGATAAAGCGCATGCGGCAGCAGGACCGTGAGGCGATAGAGAAGCGGATGAAGAAGATGCAAACGATGATGAAGAACATGCCGACGGAGATGATGGCTGTGTTCCGAAACCAGATGATGGTAGGGCTGTTTGGAGACGTCGAGGGTAGTTGATGAATCTGATGAGGACGATTGGATGTAAGCAGTATGAGCGTCTGGACGAGATGACATTGTTGGCGGTGGAGTGGGTTTTGACGGGAGAGGTGAGGAATAGGAGTTCGTACGAGGATTCTACGGGTCAGATTGACTATTTCCAGATGTTCAAGTTGAAGTGGCATTTGTTCCTTCTTCGCTTCAAGCAGTTTTTCAACGATCTAATTGTCGACTGGTACTATCGCTGGTACCTTGGATCGAGTAAGCTTCAGCTCCATTCTTTGAGTTTTTGCATTATTTATTGAATCAATCTCTATTCAAAACAAACACACACCCTAATATACATGTTTACTTAGGAATGGGGAGAGGCGCAATTCCCGACTGGAAGTGGCGCAGTCTCAGCTCCGCTCCTCTCACGACAGCCACGGGGGCAATCTCGTGTCTGGCGTCGTAGACAGCCTTCACGGCCTTGACCGTGTAGTTGATGTGCGAATCATTCAGCTGGTTACGAGGCACGGCAAAACGAACCAGATTCAGCACACCCTTCTGCTCCTCCTTCGTCTTCTGATCGTACTCGAACGCGAAAGGACCCAGCTCGCAAGCGCGAATTCCGTAGTGTCTGAGCAGCTCGATGCAGAAACCAACTCCAGGGAAGGCGAGGGGTGTCATGTAGGGAATGCCCTCGAAGAACTTGTCCATATCCAGGTACACGGCGTGACCTCCCGAAGGCAGAATCACAGGCAGACCCTCCTTGGCGAATCCCTCAGCGAGACGGCGCACCTGATCGATTCTGCGCTTCAGGTACGTCTCCTTCTGCACCTCGAACATACCGACAGCGCAGCACATGACGTCGCGTCCGCTCAGACCTCCGTACGAGTCGTTTCCGTACTGGAGAATCTGCTGCTCCTTGATGCGGGTTCCGATCTGGAGCTTCTCCGTGGAGAACTTCTTGCTGAACAGACCCTGGTCTCTGAAAGCCAGAATACCACCAATGTTCACCAGACCGTCCTTCTTCAGCGACATGGTGAAGGCGTCAGCGTACTTGAAGCACTCCTGGAGAATGTGAGGAATGGACCACTGCTTGTAGGGCTCCTCGAACTCCTGGATGAAGCGCGCGTTCTCGACGCAGCGGCAAGCGTCGAAGATCAGAGGCAGGTCGTACTTCTTGCAGATGGCGCTCACCTCCTTGATGTTGGCAAGAGACACAGGCTGACCAGCACCCGTGTTATTGGTGATGGTCAGGAGGACGAAGGGGATCGTGTCCACTCCGTGGCTCTTGATCACCTCCTCCAGACGCTCCGTATCCATGTTACCCTTGAAGGGGTTCTCCGTCCAGATCTTCTCCACGGGGAAAGGATCGTAGAGATTCTTGGCGAACAGGTTCATGGGCTGGAACAGGTTGTTGCGAGCGTTTCCCTCCGTAGTATCGAAGAAACCGTTCGAGGGGATCAGGTACTTGACCTTGTCGCCCGTGCGCTCCATCAGCACCTTGCGGAGGGAGGCATAGAGAAGATTCTCAGCGCAACGGCCCTGAGGGCAGATAAAGAAGTTGGGACGCTCCAGCTGGAAGACGCCACCGTTCACGAAGCCGCCTTCGCAGGGAGCCAGCAGTTCCTCGATCAGCTCCTCCGTGGTAGCCTCGTCGGTCAACACCTTATAGACCAGTCTCTTCTGGTTGTCACCACGCTCGAAGAGGTCACGCGCGGCGTCCAGGAAGCAGTAGTATCCATGGTTTCTACCGTACGCCTCATCTCCACGCATCAGAGCGCACCACTGGACATCGGTCATCGAGGACGAACCCGAATCCGACAGATAGTCGACCGTGATCATGGGAGAGGGGAAAGAGAACATGTTGTACTCCGTCTTCTCCAGGATGCGGCTTCTCTCCTCCACAGTGCAGTCACTACAAGTCACTATACGCCATTGTGTCTTACCGAGTGTTACGGACAACGTACTGGTAGGCAGTAGGCACGGAAACGTTCAGGGTATCAGCTTTGGCGAAAGGCATTTCGGTAGAAAGAAATAATGATCGTATCTTTGTATCATCCTTTGGGGAAACCGTGGATACTGATTCAGAGATGAATGAGACCCAATTGTGGTTGCAAGTGACTGGAAAATGGGGCCCTTTTAATCATGTGTTGCGTTTATGTGCCTCCTGTACATTGCGTTATTTCCTCTATCGCTGACGGATGCAGACATACGAGATGGAACCGAAAAGAAACAAAGATAGGAAGCGTGTTGGCAGCGGGATATCTGCTCATTTGCTGGATTCAACGATGTCTCCAAATTGCACAGAATTATTCAGACACTTGAATAGAGCAAACACTCTTTCGCGTGATGATGTGACACAGGGATGTGAAAACAAGGATTCTGCGTTGCCGTAGGCAAGTCACTATCTCTGAAAGGAGTATTCTTTTCCAATGAGTGATTCCCATAAGTAGTATTGTGTTGCGTAATGGATGTAAACACTAGTATAAAGGGAAAGAAGGTATTCCGGTACGGAAATTATGACAGGTACGCTTCCTAGGAGTGATTGAAACACAGATATTATGGATACCGTCTTTCACTTTCGGGAAGTGACATCGACTCGTCCAAGGTGTGTGAGTGTGTGTAGCTGTGATGGATAGGTATGGAACGATCCGCGCCTTTCGATTCTGAAGAAGAAGTACTTCAAGAAGCGAACGGTGTTGGACATTGGATGCAACGCTGGATATTTGACAATTGCGATGGCGAAGGAGCTACGTCCCCGTCTGATGTTTGGAATTGATTTGGACGGAATTCTCATTTCGAAGGCGCGAAAGGTGCTCAATCTGCGAGCGCAAGAAATCTGTGGGCATTATTCGTATTCGTAATGTGTAGCACAAACACAGACTACGCAAAAGATGCGTTCCGAAGACTTTTCCGAGGGAGAGAGCGATAGCGACTCCCAACTGCTTTCCTTTGCAAACTACCACTACAAGGGGCAGTCAATCTACGAGGATTCCCCTCAGTCGATCGATGCGACAACCTCAATCGAGACGGTGCTGAGACGATTCCCCTACAATGTATATTTCAAAACGGAGAACTTTTTGACAGAGCCGCATTTCTTTTCCCAGTACGATACGATTACGTGGTAGGTGTAGCTTGGTCATTTGACGCCTAGTTTTTCGGTGACGAAGTGGATTCATCTGAACTGGGGAGACAAGGGACTTGTGTACTTGTTTTTGAAGGCGTACTCGCTGTTGAAGCCGCGCGGTCTGTTCATCCTCGAGTATCAGGAGTGGAAGTCGTATCAGAGGAAAGCGCACTACACGGAGGCCATTGCGGAGACGTTTCAGGGGATCCGAATCCACCCGGAGCAGTTCGTGTCCATCTTGCAGAAGATTGGGATGCAGCTGGTGTCGAATCGGAAGGTGTCGTCAAACACGGAGCTCGAACACTCGGAGACGAAGGGGTTTAACAGGCCGATCGCCGTCTTCCGGAAGGTGGGGAAGGAGCTTGCGTTTGACATGCGGGAGGTGACATTGGAAAATATGGACTCGTTTGTTTCGATGGATGCGTATGTGTGGTGTGTTTTTTGTGATATTGTATGATAGTGAATAGACTTCATGGAATGTATGGTAGTACATTGTTCGACAAGTGAATAACTACGTGTATTGTTCGACTAGTGAATAGCTTCATGCACTGTTCGACTAGTGAATAGCTTCATGCACTGTTCGACTAGTGAATAGCTTCATGCACTGTTCGACAAGTGAATAGCTTCATGCACTGTTCGACAAGTGAATAGCTTCATGCACTGTTCGACTAGTGAATAGCTTCATGCATTGTTCGACTATACCACTCACAACAAACACGACTTAACAACAACACTTTTTCTCTTCAACCGGTTCTGGTTGCGCAGCTGGAGTTACAGCGGCCGAGGAATAATTGGAAGCCGCTGAGAGCATCTCGCTCCGCTTGCGACTGATAATACTCGTCGCCAACTCCGTAAACAGGGCGTCCACATTCTCGCCCGTCTTGGCTGAGGTATAAAACACACGCGCGTGGATGGATCGAGCGTACTCTTCAACAGCCTGCTTGTCTAACCTGACGCTCTTATCCATCTTGTTGCAGGCAAGAAGCAATGGAACTACGGTCGGAAGGAGCACGGACACGTACACTGACGGCCTGCGTTGTGCTGGTTCAACTCGTTGAGCCATCCATTCAACACATTCATGGTTTCGGGGCGAGACGCATCAAACACGATAATCGCTACAATGGAACAGAGGAACGACGCATACCTCCATCCACATCCTTATAGTACAGAGAACTCATTGAACGGAACACCTCCTGGCCTACACTTCACATTATCGATCGATTCCTACCTGCCGTATCCCAGATTTTCATCGTAATGGACATGTCTCCGGAAGTCACCGTTTTCATGAAAAACGATGCGCCAATTGTCGTCGTCGAGTGCTCCGTGAATCGGCCGCGCACATATCGAATGGAGAGACACGTCTTGCCCACATCTACCATTCGCTCTCATTCGCATCAACTACCGGGAGGTCCGATGACGACAATCTTCGACTCTAGCGAATCCATCACAACCGCCTCTTGTACAAAAGTAGATTGTGGGCGCACTATTCTAACCATCACGCACCATGTTTCGGGTAGTGAAGACGCTTTGTTCTTGTAGCGGAAGACGTTTGCTTCCCTTCGTTTCGACACGATCGCTTCACGAACTCTCACGTTTCTCTTCTGCTTTGACGTTACTGTAGACGAATCTTTCCACAACTTATGGGATGACGTTCGGAGCGGAAGCGGCGATCATCTCAACATTCAGGGTTTCGCTTGATCTCTTTCTCTCCCATAGTCTCAGAATCTGTAACGGAAACGGAATTCATTGACTTTGTTTCGATGTGTGGTCAACAAACACATCCCGTCATCGACTCGTTTGTTCTGTATAGTAGACACTGCTTGCTTTGGTTTCTGTACAGATTATCCACTTTCACAACGCATTGTGACGACACTCTGCGAGCAGTTTCCCAACCCCGGTTTCTCCTCCCTCCACACACTAAACCTGGGAAGTGGAGCCACCGGATCGCTTGAATGTAGATACGGGAATCAGTACCGACCAACTCACCTCACTTTTGGCTTCACTCCAATCGAGTCCGTCTCACTTGGTGACACTGCAGATTGATTGTTGACGTCCCTCCTCCTTCTGAGTGGTAGCACTCTCGTCGCTTCATGGGAATCTGGGGGATTGGAAGTTATTTCCGAACTCTTTTGCCTCGCTACGCGAGTTGTGCGTCGACTGTAGTGGATGAAGCAACGTCTGATGCGCAGCGGACCAACTCACGACGGAAGGGATTCGTCCTTTACTGGAACTCATCCACGGAGACCACTTGTCGGAGATTCGGACTCTGACTCTGCGTGAAAATCGACTTGACGATGCCGGATGCATGGAGCTGATTCAGGGCATCCATTCGCATTGCAAGCGAATCCGTTCGCTGGGTCTCTCGCGTACTCGATTCTTCTTGCGTATTTACTAGTGAATTCCTTTTCGGATTCCTTTTTGAAGGAACTATCGCTCCTGTTCAAGAAGAACTACTTGCCATCGCTCGGAGAGATTCAGCTCTTGTGTGGGTTGCGTGTTGGGGTGATTATGTGAAGCCTCTTCTGTCCCTTCCCGTTATGTGAGTGAGGCTGGGCTTGCGTTTTGTCGGGAATGTGCTTCTCTGGATAGAGATTTGGCGCAGTATGGTGTGTTCCAGCGTGTGGCTGGCGATGAAGAGGAGTGAGGGGTGATTGTGTTTGTTAGTACATAGTAGGGATGGGATAGCAGTAATGAAACAGCGCGATTCTCCATGAATCGTCACCTCTTCCAATGATATCCATCCTTCTATCCACTCACCCATACCACTCCATCCAGTCATCACTATCCATACCACTCCATCCAGTCATCACTATCCATACCACTCCACCCTCCCAACCACTCATCCATACCACTCCACCCTCCCAACCACTCACCCATACCACTCCATCCTCCCAACCACTCATCCATACCACTCCATCCTCCCAACCACTCATCCATACCACTCCATCCTCCCAACCACTCACCCATACAACTCACAATTATCCTTCCAATTCAAATAGCTCATGCAAAAACAAGAAAAGGTGGATCGCGAGTCTGTATCCACCTTCCGTGACGCTTCTAACGCTCTAGGTGTGTCCCTTCCTCATCCGCGTTTTTATTCGCAAAAATGACAATTTCAGGTTGGATTCTATACACCAATCCTTTCATCATTGTAGAGAGACAGAATTTGGTATTAATGGCAGCGTTCCTCGCGATTGCGAGATTAACATTCACACATGGTATTCTACTGCCAACAGAAAGTAAACTGTAGGAAGGATGCGACTCTCAAGGAGCTCTGTGCCCTAATCAAACAGGTGAATGAAGATGCGCGCAAGCGGTCTGCGACAGTGGAGTTTTCATCGTGGTAACTTGATCCTTCTCTTTGGAACCGTAGCTTTGTGGGAAGAGAAGGACGTTTCCAGTTCCGCCAGCTGGGTAAAGTGTGCGCGGCGAAGCCTGGAAGCGACGAACGTATCACTCTGGAGCGCTGCCGATTCCAGCCGGGCGATCATCTTTGTGTTGTAATTCGGGATCGGTCAATCTAAGTCGTCCCTTCTTTAGTGCATATATCCCTGTTTGTTGAGGGATACACTTGGATGGTTAGAGAATGAACTCTTTTGAGAACCCAACGATTCCATCGTCCTCATCAAGTACGCGTGGTTCGGGAGACGAAGTGGAGCATCTCCTCAAAGAACTCGTTCCGGCATCGTATCTGCGCATGCGAATGCCATTTCATGTGTAGCACAGAGAGAGTACCAACCAAACAAGACGAAACGATTGTTACTAGCATTCACAAGATTGACGACATCCGGAAAACGGTGAACCAAATGAAGGACGTGAATACAGCACTCGAAACGATGCTCCGCACGTACGAGACGATCCCCAGTTCGGATGACCGCCTCTCCCTCCAAAAGAAGATTAGCCTTATCATTGAACGAGGCAACGGGATTGCAGCGAGCAGTCGCGTGGGATCTGTTTCCATCCTTCTCTGTAGTTCGCCATTCAAACCCTCAAGTTGGACTACAACAATCGTCTGCGCGGGAGCATTTCTACTAGTGTCAGCAAGTAATTCACTGTGAAAGAATGAAAGCTAGTCTCTACGCTCAATCCTACGCTTCCATTGCGCACAGCTTCGTCGAGCTCATCACGCAGTACCAGAAGTTGCAACAGCGCTATGAGCGGCAACTCGAGCAGAACTACCGGCGTTCGTCTCTCCACGAAGACTCGGAATCCCTCTCCGTCGATCCGGAACCGTCCAAACGCATTGTGGAAGATGAGTAACGGATCCACCTGTAGCTGGTGTCCAGGTCAGTGCCTCACCAACTGGTCGAAGCCTGCATCGAGAGTGAGATGCAATATCGCGTAGGGCCCCGTGTATCATCAAAGAACAGGAAATCGATAAGATCCAAAAGAGTATGAAGGACATTCAGCAGATGTTCTTCGACCTTGCCTTACTCGTTGATGAGCAGGGAGAAATGCTGGATTGTGTACAGGTGAATGTAGAGTGCAGAAAAACGCAGTATTCCCTAGATTGACACTACTTCGGAGCGGACAACTCAAACAGAGATGGCCTTACGTCAAACAATTACGCGCAAGAAACGGATGCGCAAGCTCAAGTGCTGCATTCTGATGACGTCGATGATCCTTCTCTTTGTTGCCGCGGTTTCTGCTTTCTTGTTCGTTAAAGCGGCTCTTTGATGGTCTTTGTTTTACCACATGCATGAAACGAATGGATGGTTCTTTCGGAGATTCGGTTCCAACTGGAATGAAGAAAGGGATGGTTGACCATTCTTTTCCATGCCTGCCCACAAGTTTACGAAGAAGGAGAAGCGTGTGTTCTATTTGAACCTGATTGTCGCTATTATCGGTTTTGTGCTGTCGTTGAACATTTCGATTATGGTGAGTGCTTTTGGCTTTGGAATGATGTATAGAAGTCACCGGATGCATTGATTGCTTCCAGTGTGTACCCTACGTAGTTTGTTGGAAATGAGTTTTCTAGTTAGGGTTGGATCGAGCATCATGGGAACTGCCTTTATCGGCATGTTCGCTCTTCTTCTGTCTGCTCAGTTCGCTCATTGCTGGACGATTGTCGTAATCAATCCATTCCTCTCCTCATATTCAGTATATGATTGCCCAGGTTATCCTCATTTTGAATATTGCGGTTCTGGCGATTATGATGGGTGTCTTTAGTTCCTTGTTCTTTGCTGCCTTGGTAGGACCGCGTTATCCGTTTCATTCCTAGAAGAATGGTATCGAGTCATTGGATCCGGACACGATTGCTTCCTTGAAGAATGTGACAATCGAGATGGATTCGTTCATGACGCGTAATCCGGATACTGGAAAGTGGTATGCCACATTGGAGTCCACGTTCTCGTTCTGTGGTTTCTACGACTACAACGACGCTTTGGGCGTTGGTTCTTCGCACTCCGATCCGGAGACGTGTCGTCTCTACAAGACGCCTTTGCTGGTTATGGTCTTCACGTTCGTGGCGAAGTTGTTGAAGAGCACATGCACTTGGATCACCATCTATCTCTTGATCGAGATTGTCGTGCTTGTGTTCATCTGCACTATTTTGAAGGTGGAGCCCGAGGTGGCGGATGTTCCCGTGATGCCGCTGCTCTCCAGCCCCGAGGTGAAGCCCCAGCCCTACTATCCTCCTCAGGCGGCGCAGCCTGCGATGGTCCAGACGGCACAGCCCGCGATGGCCCAGGGAGGCGCGTTCCCTGCTCTTCCGGTCACGGCGCAGTCGGGTCATTCATGAGTTCGCATTTTGTACAATGAAATGTGTTTGTTGGTATTTGCATTGTACCTCTTCACCACAGCCAATCATGATCTTCCGAATCGTTTTCCATAAATACAAACTTGAAACGTTCCCATTCTATGCCGACCAGGAATCACTACTCCATTCCATCATTCCCCTCCCAATCCATCACTCTCGATGAGCTCAGTAAACTGGATTGGAACAACCAAGATGCGGGTAGGAATGAACGCATTGCGTTATGATTAGTGGACGATCCTCCCAATCAACTTGAAGGTGAGAGACATTACGCTTCTAGATGACGGATCCAACGCGATTGTTCTCTCGAGAGAAGGATGTTGCTTGATGAAACTGGATGAATCTTTCGACATAACGCATTTGTTCCACGACCCCAACGTGAATCCTACTATGGTTCGCGTGATCTCGTCCGACCCGTGTCTGCGGCTACTGTGCGTGTATCCACTCTTCTGTTCGATCGTGGAAGTCCAGTATTCTTCACACATTTTTACGACTCGTGTGATTCGGTCATTCTATCACTTCGCCAGTCCGATTTGTTGCGGTAAGAAACGCAATCTGTGGATGACCCATCAGTGGACGTGCAAAGCAACTGGTTTGCTGCTGCGGAAATCAATGGGGACATTTATCTACAGAAACTATCTGATGAAGAATCAACCTTTACAATCCAAATGAGCGAGATTGAAAAGCAACACGGAATCCGACCATTCCGTTCCAAGTTGCGAGGCATTCGAGCCATCTCCTTTGATCACGTTTTCAACGAAACCTACTTGGGTGTCATGACAACCGAACTCTGCTGTGTATTTGACGTGTGCGCACCTACCGCCCCCATTCACGTCCTATCAACCCAGTTCTGCCGCCCTTTCTTGAAAAGCAATCTGCCGACTCCCTTTCGGTCATTCGCCTTTTGCGGCAATGGATGTCTTCTTGTACTGACGGACAAGGATATCTTTCGGTGGAATTACCTCGAAGGCACTTCTACGCATCTCCCGTCCCTTTTTACCCATACAGAGCACTCCTCCTTCCGCAAGATTGAGTTCAAATCAGCGGACAGTCTGATCGGTCCATTTTCCCACCTGCTGTAACGTATAGAGGTGCTTTCCACAGACAGTTTACAGCTGTTCCGTTACAGCACGTCCACGAGCGACATGATTCGCCACACAGCCAACTCTGCGGTCACTCGCATCATGTCCATTCCCATCAAGAGAGTGGTTTCGTTCCAGTCCATTCTGGATCTGGACCAGAAGCAGTGCGTTTTCTGTGCATTCGAGTGCATTGTGTGACGTAGATTTTCTGCGCGAGAATGGCAGCATCATGCAGTTCATTATTCACCCTCCCAATCTGAACAAGCTGCGGAAGAAGCACCAGAACGGGTCAATTCGGCTTGGCGCCAAGCCCGATACACCTTCGAATGCAGCTACGTACCGCAACGAGAGCCATGGAAACGACATGTGGGAGCACATGGTTTCTGCAACGTAGTTCGACCGATCTGGAGGAAGGGATGACGTTTCTCCGCTCGCAAGACAATTCCTCGGGCGTTTCGCTGCTGGCTGGAGATGTGGAGCGCGGGTTCCTCGTCGCAGGCTACCGACTCCTCTCGGCGACGGTGGTGGTGACACTTCATTTCCGACGTTCGCTGCGTTCGTCGATTGAGGACATGGGATCGGGGAACATGATACACGACATTTCGGAAACGAGTGTGATGTCGCAGCCGGGCCCTTTGCTCTTTGAGAGTTTGACGATTGACGGTGGGGAAAGGGAGAGGGTGCAATGTAGTTGACATGATCGACCCGGAGAATCGCTTCTACGGTCTACTGGATATGCTCTGTTTGCGGTGCCATCTCGTAGCCAAGGAGTTGATGACGTCGGAGAGTCGCATCCAACCTGGTCGTTCTACGAATCGTGTTCGTTTCCTGCTGTCGCGGATTTACGTTCTCTTTTGTGGTTTGTTTGACTGTAGCGGATCGTTGAGGAGGTGAAGCATGCATTACCGGAAGAATGGAAGAAGCCGGACAACCCGAAGTTGGAATCGCGAGAATTGGTCAACCACGACGATCTCATCGAAACACCGAGTCTTTTCGCCTGTGTTGTAAAGTTGGAGTGTTGGTGAGAGAACATCGTAGCAATGGAGTTTTGATATCGGTGAGCAATTCCCACGTGCTGAACGGGGTGAATCTCGTGGTGAACACCCCCTCGCATTATGGTGAGTTCAAGAAAGTAGGAGTGGAAACTGTATGGAATTTAGATGATTTCAAGCCGTGGAAACCAGATGGATTTGGATTCGGACGAGTTTGATTTGTTTGACGACACATCTTCGGAACCGTCGCGTCGTCACCACTCTTCGGTTGCTTCCAAGCCAATGGATTTTTCCTGTTCCCAGGTTAGACTGGATTTTTCATCGTCCAGTGCGTTTGAGCTGTTCTGGAGCGAGCTGCGTCTTCCGAGTCCTTCGTCGTCTCTATCAATGCTTGCTGAGTTTTCTCAATCCAATGTGAGTGTGATTACGCGGCTGAGTAGCATGTGTACGGAGTGGAAGCAAGCCATTCTTCCCTTTACGATTGTGCATTCGATCTTTTCGACTGCCTCCTCTACACAGTCCTATGGGGCATTACAGTTTCGCCGTCGCCTTCTCAAACGTCTGTGGCACGTGGCAATTACAAACGGTGGGATCCTTCTTTTGGCGACCATTTGCCTCTTTTACCGTTCGTTTCAGTTTGCGGATGGAGGTGATTGGCTGATTATGGACAGTGAAATTGACTTGGACCGAGTGATTCTATTGTTGGGTGAAGTGCTGGACCGTGCGGGCCATTTTATTGGGAAGATGGAGATCCTCAAGTTTGTTGATATGGAGGCAATTCATCCAACCGTTCAGGTTCCTGTTGGTAGGTATGATGTGGATGTGTGATGGACAGTGGAAACTGTTACGCCGACACCAGTGGAGAGCATTCGGAATAGTCGCAACAAGATGAATAATAGTGATCTGGAGATGATCGAGGAGCCGAAGAAGACTGAGAACAATGACAACAGGAGGATACGGTGTAGTGTCTGCCACTTGCCCATTCAGGGGCTCTTTGTTACGTGTGAGAAGTGTCACCACGTGTCGCATGTGAGTCACTTTAGGGAGTGGTTCGATGAGAATGAGCAGTGTCCGGTGTTGAGTTGTGCGTGTTGCTGTAATCATACTGATTCAAATGATGAGATGTGGGTGTGTTTGTTATGGTATTAGTATGTGTTGTTGGTGCAATTCATGGTGTTGATTATAATAGTATTGGGTAGTGTTGATTATTGTATTAGTACGTGGTGCTGTTGATTATAATAGTATTGGGTAGTGTTGATTATTGTATTAGTACGTGGTACTGCTGATAATTGTATTAGTACGTGGTACTGCTGATAATTGTATTAGTACGTGGTGCTGCTGATTAGGTGGCATGTTGCTAATGATACGATTTCACTGACCAACCATCGTCTATACCTACTACTTCATAAGGACCATAGATAACACAACACCATTGATACAAGAAAGAGAGTCACACAAATACACAACACCCACTATTCTCTTCCACCTCAATCGGAAGAACAAACTGTTCCTTCATTTCCATTTTGCGCTGTTGCATCCTCCTCGCTGCCTCACGCTTCCTTTCTTCGATCCTCTCTTGAATCGATAGATCTGCAGTTGACGAAAACGGAGAATACAAAGGAGTCACTTCGACCCGATCATTCTTGTCCAAAATGGCTGACGCGAGGGCAAATGCATCGAATCATGAGGAGTGAAAGGTGAACGTACCAGAGAGAACAATCAACGAAGTGTACTGGAAACTGTAGCGACCGAAAGAGACGCCATTTAGTAGGAGTTGGGGAATATCTGCATGGGATGCTTCAAAAGAAGGTACTTTCTAGAATCACCGAACCGACAAACCGGAAGTTCTCTTCACTTCCTTTGAGTGTAGTCAATGAGGGAAGGTCTATTGGATTGTGTGAAACGAGATGGAATACTCCGCATCGTCAGCATGTTTGTGTAGTGATTCGCCGTCCCAATGCATCTCCTCTGAAGGTCGTTTCCGTCACAACAGAGAGCTCCTCCACCCAGTATGATGGAATGCAATACAGGCAAGTCTGAATAAGAGGAGAAGAGATTTTGGTACTTTCAAATACAACGGATTGACAACTCACGAATGCCCTATCACGGAGAGTCACGCACTCCAAATTGGGAAGATCTGCAAACTGAGTCCCTATACAAAGTCGAACGTGTCAAGGAAAACTGAGGAGCATGATAGAAACAACCCACTCCCAACCGTATCGATTGAAGCGAGGGAACGGAATCCAGTTGCAATCCGTAGTAGTCTGCGAAGGAACAGTCTCCAATGACAATGGATTGTAGCTTGGGACAGCTCCCAATACGACAAGCCCCATCCTCTTCATCCTTCTTCCAAATCGTCAACCAGTCTTTGGCAACGGTAAAACACATCCTTCCAATCGCGATGCTCTCCAACTCATGTAGCCCCATCATTTCCAGAAAGCGGACATATCCAAATGAATCATCCCCTACCACGAAATGCCTTAGTCGACAAAAGTCGTTTAGTTTCAATACAATCATATTCGAGTCGTTGAATTGATGATTTCCAATAACAAGCTGCTGGACTTGAGAGGGATTGGTGGTCAGGAGAGGGAGAATCACGGATTCCTTCTGATAATGTCCTTCCACCCACAACCCATAGTTAATAGTGTTGCCATTCCAATCGATTTCTCTTCCACAGCCATGTCTCTTTCCATTCTTCCATTCGCCCACGTACTTGCGAATGATTCCACACAACTCCTCTCCAACTCCCTCTCTCACTCCATTCTTAAAGTCCCCGAAGTATATGGGAGTATCACCGTCTTCGCCATACTCCTTGCCTTTTCCATCTCTCAAGAACCCCGTTTTCCAGTCTCCCTTAAAGTAACCATCATACCTTCTCCGATTGTTTGTATCATACTCTGTCATAAGAAATGCAGAGAAAACGATGGGTACATGACACACCAGATCGTTTTCGTACACGCATTTTCGCTTCATATTATTCCGCTCATCCAATTCAAAGAATACCCCACTCTTCTTTCCATTCATCCAATGACCGATGCGAATGGTTGTTTCAATATAATTCGGACAGAGTCCATAGCCCGAAATGAGCGTCCTTACATACTCCTTTCCTTCTCCTTCTCGCATATATCCACTTTTCATGTCTCCTTTGAAGCCTCCTTCATAGGTTATCTCGTTGTTCGCGTCGAATTCGGTCATGATGGTACCACGAAACGCAGTGATCACTCGTTGAAATTGACCCTCCTCATACAAACATACACGTGCCACTCTTCCATTCTCCAACTCAAAACACGTCCCATTCCGTTTCATTCTATTTGTGTCATAGTCGGTGGTCATCCAACGACAGTTTAGTTTCGTATACTCATTGGTGGTTGCTTCAAAGAGTGGAGTACTCTCATCCACGTGGAATACATCATTCGGATCCTGTGGAACTGTATTTTTCCGACTCTCATTTTCCATTCGTTGCGTTGTGTTCGATGGCTGCACGTATTGAGATACGCAGAGCAACTCTCCATTCATCACGTACCTCTCGTTATAGTAGTCTTCCATTTCCTCGCTCCTCACCACTTCGGAAAATCGTTTTCCATTCCGATAATACCCTCTCCAAGTCACCTTTGCCCCATCATATTCCTGGAAAATCCCACTCTCCACTCCATCGATCAATCGACCCCTCAGGTCAATCGATCCAGCATCATTCATCCGAACAATATTCCCGGTCAACACTCCATTCGTGTATTCCAACTTGAGAAAGGGGATATCACCTTTCAACATCATAGCATCACCCTCTCTCTTTCCATTTTCCAGCTTCACCATCATTGTGTACATGCTATGATCGCCTCCGTAGTGTACGATACAGTTCCCATTCAGACCATTCGCCGTCTTGTCAATCTTGTTTTCAACAAACCCACAGAGGAATCCAAAAACCGTTGCGTGTCTTGGTACTCTTTCTTTGAATCGCATGGTTGTATGAGGATAAATGATAATGATGATATGATCTTTGTTGATTGATGGCGAATGTGTTCATTATCGATTTTTCATCATACTACATGTGAATTGTATTGTTTTGGTGATGACGAATTGTGCTGGGATTTGGATACTTGGTTATTGTATTCTACAGAGCGTATGCATTGCGTTGAAACAAAGATTATCGGAGTTTCTGACATCTTGTCAAAAAGGAGAGATTGATATGTGGGTATTTCATTGTTCGGCTATGATTAGAGCGATGTGTATAATACGGTGATGTGATTCATTGGAGATGACGGACAATGAAATGTAACATGAGTGAACGGAGAATCGTGTTTGGGTGGCTATCATGTACTCTCTTATGGGTGGTCCTCTACGACTCAACTCGGAGCGCTTACAGAAAGAGGTACCTGTAACCTGAGTTGAGAGGACCCTTTGACTCTTCCATAGGGGTGTTCGTATTCCCTTCTGTATCTATTCTTCTATTGTTCAAAAAACACAAATAACCGAAACACCTTTTTGCAAAGCTAAGAATGTCTCACAAATAACCAACAACTATCAGGGCAATCTGAAGTGATCGGTCATGCCGATCGATCCCCTCAGGATCCCACCGTCAGTTAACCACTAGGGTACCTCGGTATTCCTCATCCCCAATCTGGTACCAAAGGAGCCGTATCTCCCCTGGTGACCGAGATTGACGATCAGGAATACCGACCGATACACCCAGCGCCATTGTACTTATCTTACCCTGTCCTTCTCATCCCCCTTCTCCTTGACCTCCTTCCTTCCCGACCCCGCATCCCTGATCCTCCATGCGCTACAGCTCTTCCCATGTTCCATGCCTCCTGATGGCACTCCCACAGCCGATCTCGGAACACATGTCCACTACCCTTCTCCCTCCTCAATGGACATCTGCCATCTTCTCTTGGGCTCATCTCCTTCATCCTCACAGAAACAGAACGAGACCGCTTCAAGAAATCCATTCACGTCCCCTCCGATGGACTGTACTCCATGATCCAACTACATCTACTTCTCATCACCAAATCCAACTCCTTCCCTTTCTCCACTCCTGTCCCTGAAGACTGTCCAAGGACTATCTACAACTTGGGATTCTTCTGGTGTGGTGGCACTGTGAAGAATCCCACATCCTATCTCCTACCATTTCCACCCTCCTCTTATAAACATCTATATCATTAGTGGGGCTACACATGCAACCCAACGTAAACCCTAAGGACACGCTGCTCTCCATACCACAGCAACTCCTACTCTGCACCTCAACATCACAATCCATCAAGTCTCCATTCCCTCCTTCCACTTGTCTTTACCCTTCACAGTACCCTCCCCATGAAGCGATTCGAAGCTTCCTACTGTCTTCACGAAGAACCTCTTGCAGCGATCTTTCTCAAAAGCGAACACGAAGTGTCTTCAGTGGAGATGTAGAAGGCTACCTAAAGCGAGATGAGCACAGGATCATGACCAAAGGCAAGACGTATCACCTATCACGGCTTTCAGAAGACGGAATGAATGGTTGAGCCGACCTTTCATTCCATCGTCTACATGTTCACCTATCTCTTCCGGCATATGGAGTGGCTCTCTCCATATCCTATAAGAAGGTAGGCAACTGGTGAGGTTTACCGATAGGAAGGGTCGTTTGCTCAATCAACCAAAGCTCTATCGTCTCTCCTCAGCCATGTAGTCTTCCAACCCCTCAAGGCAGTCATGCTGAACGATGGAAACTGAACCAACACTGGGCATTGTTGAACAGGACAATACCAGAAGAACAGTGTAGTGTAGTTGAAAGAAAAGACTATCTGATGGTAGAAGACAATGGAGGAAGAATCGCGAATTGAAACAAACAAGAATAGACTCAGAGAATATAGACAATAGATCGGTGGAGATACGTAGTGACTAACAGGTGAGGTGAACAGTCACAAGGGTAGAGGGGAGTAGTGTGAGAGATTCACTTACCACGGAAAACTGTCATGAAATACAGTAGAACAGTGAATGAATTGATCACAAACAGTACAATTAGGAACTATCAGATAACAATCACATCATCAATGTCAACCGTTCAGTATGGGAAATGGATAAGAGTCATTTAACTGATTTCTTGTTGGCTACAATGAGATGAAACAGTACATAGTCACCCTAGATGTTAGTATTAAACAATATCACAATACGGAATTGCCGTTCACCTAATTGCCGTCCTCAGAGAGGTGCCTACAACTAAGCAATGCGACATGCTATCACAGAAAACGAAGACAAAAAGGAGGGAGCATACAGCACTCCTCATAGGAAAAACTAGACTTAAGCCAAAAGAGGATGGAAACTCGGAGGGTACACGATGATGCTCACGAGAGTAACGTAGAACTTGAGATATATCTAGAACTGTGAACATACACACGAGAAAAACATTCTTGCTGCTTTCTCTTCGTCTCATTATTTGCATCAGCAAGCTCCATGAATCGCGACCTATTAAGAGGACCAAGCCCTTCATGATAGCCCCATTCTTTCGCAGATTCAGCATTCACATTGTGCTTCCTATTAAGGCATTCTTGAATAAAAGCATAGCTGTTGTAGAAGTCATTGGATGCACTCTCAGTAGCCATGACGTGAGGATAACAGAGTGGATGATCAAGATTAGAGTGGCATACAAAGGTCATCCTAACATTATACAGTGATATGGACAACAAATGAACAGATGAGCACGATAGTTGAACATCATTGAGGAACGACCTCTGTATGGTAATAAACAGTGAAAAGAGAACACAGATTGGAGTGCAAATAGATTCCCATGATATAAGGAACAAAAGCAGACTGACCCCAACTCTTCAAATGCGAAATGAAAAGAAGCGTTTTCCAGATTTGGGGTGAAATGGAAACAACACAGTAAGCACTTGCGAAAGAAGGCATTCCAATACCTGTATGAACAACATCATCATCTCCATAGAATTGATCGCTCTATCGTTAGGAGTAATTACAGGACAACCCATTCCACAGGGACATTGACTGGTTCCAATCCAACGGATTCCAATCATCATGAAGTCAACTCAACATACGGATTCTACTTTTTCGATGTGATATACCTCCAAAGCCATTATCGACGCCAAAAGTAATGAGTCAATGGAAGGTGTACTGGCGACAAGATGATGGGTTCGGCACAAAGATGATCAGTTTACAGCGCAAAAGTGAAGTAGTAGCGATAAATAGGCCCTTTCTGGTGATCATCGGGTTCTACAGATCCACAATAATCTTCAACACAAGAGGATAACTAAACCACTTCATCTGTATGCCATATAGACATCAGATTAGTAGCACGCATTCAATCACCAGTGATAGGTTGTAACTGATTCTCTTGCAATGCTCGATTACCATGTCAGATTCAAATCGATAAGACGTTGGAACAGTAGATATAGAATGAACAATCATCGCGACTCTCGTAATGAAAGACACTCATACCTTCAATGCCAACTACCAATGACAACTGAACCGTATAAACGAAGGGAAAGCGAACATTAAAACGATTCTAGAGAACATATGGAGTCATTTTCATGTCAAATCGACAATGACAGTTGCCAATCACTCCATGCATCCATAACGCTGCACATCTCTTAAAACAACAGAAGTAACTCCAGCAATAGCATAATGACGATGATACTCCTTTTGAAGCAGGGACTCCACATAGAACCAAATGCATAGTTCCAAAATCATAGCGATCGAGTGAAAAAGCGATTACCAACAGCGATACCAGGGGATACTACAATGATCATGGTTCAGCCATATGAGACATGAAATGTCAAATTAGAATTAGTTGCACCCGCATAAATCGATTCCCGCGCATTGCTTGCAGATGTAAGAACCTCACCATCATGCCATGGTGAGTATCCCTATCTCGGGATGCTGATAAGTCCATAGGGGTCTGTGACCCAAGTCACAAATATAGCGTACATATAGAAACAAAAAATGAAATACCCGAATAAAAAGGGGGTAACTCGAGTTACAGTGAATTCAGTGAAATCATTCTTAGGATTCATATCTCATTAGAAATGACAGTTCGCTTTGGAATTGGTATGGAGTTGTGTTGAGGAGTGATGCGTAGTGTGTTTATGTTTGGCTATTGGAGCAGTTGCCTTCAATGGAGAGTCAGTTAATTTGTTCGAAGCGAGGGAGGACTTCAGTTGTGATGAGAAGGGATATGTGGAGTATCTGAGCAAGTGGAGTGTGGCTCAGAAGAGTACCTCGCGTGATGTGAATAGTGAGGAGTTCAAGAAGCGTCTGGGCTACTTCGTTGAGTCCTGCGAGAAGATCCACGAGTGGAATAAGATGAAGAAGTACCGAATGGAGTTCACCTTCTACGCTGACTGGCATCCCGATGAGTTTGAGGAGTTGACTACCACCAAGCAGCGATACTCTGGAGTGAAGGCTCCCGTGCCTTCCATTACTCTCGTGTACAACAACACCAACTATCGCTATTTGATGCCTTCCATGGATCCGTGTGATGGAAATGATGAGTTGAGAGAGTTGATCTCGAAGCCTCAGAACTGTTCGGTGTCGTGGGCTTTTGCTATCACGAACTCGATTGAGTATGCGATCAAGAAGATGTACTTCGAGGAGTATGATCAGATCGTGGAGGTGTCTCTGTCTGCTCAGGAGTTGATTGATTGTGTTGGTAAGGAGCATGGAGTGGTTGGAAAGATGTGTGATGGAATGCCTCTTGTTTGGGGATTCGATTACGTGTATGAGAATGGTATTGCGTACAGCGAGTACTATCCTCACACGAATGTGGAGGGAGAGTGCAAGAGAGTCGAGGACGAGCACAAGTACCACATTGGTGGATACGAGAAACCTTCTGCGTACAACAAGCTGGGTCTGTTCGATCTGGTGATGAGAGGACCTGTGGCAGTGACGATGGGTCTGGATCCTGAGTTCTTCCAGTACTACCGTAACGATGGCGAGGAGGGTCCTTACTTCAACACTGCGTTCTGGAGACCTTCCGTGAATGGAGTGGTTGTAGAGTATTCTCAGTATGCTGCCAATGGTGAGTCCGCGTTGTCCCAGAACCCGTACTTCGCTGTGGAGACGCGTCTGCGTGGATGTGATTCGATGGTGTTCCGTGTACCGATTCTGGAAACGATTGAGAACGCCAACATTGGTGGTATTGCTGGATTTGCTATTCGTCCGATTGTGACGGATCTGATTCCAGTGAAACCGACGAGTGAGGTGACAGTGAAGCCGAGTGTGGCTCCGACTGTGGTTCCTCCTACCCAATCACCCACTGAACAACCCACTGAACAACCAACCATTCCACCCACCATTCCACCCACTATTCATCCTACCACTGTCCTTCCTACAACACAGCCCACTACTCTCCCAACCACACAACCTACTAATCCACCCACCATTCAACCTACCAATCCTCCTACTCACACACCCACCATTCCTCCCACTGAAACACCAACAACCCAACCCACTATCGAACCCACTGAAACACCCACCATTCCCCCCACTCTCACCCTCACCTCCTGTTCCCAACTCGATTCCCTTCCCTCTCAACTCCCCTCTGTCACCCAGCTGATCCTTTCAAGTGAATTCGATTGTGAAGGAGCAGTCGATTTGAAGCGATTCGAGAATTGTGAGTCGATTGTGATAGGATCGAATGCGATGGAGAACGCAACGTCACTGGATTTGAGTGGAATGGAATCGTTGAAGAGTATTGAGATTGGCGATGACAGTTATCCTGCTCTGACAGAAATCATTGTTGGTTCGACAGAGTTCAGTCAACTCACGAATGTGACGATTGGATCGAATTCTCTCAACTCCCTCACCTCGCTCCCTTTCTTCCCTTCTCTTCGATCGGTTACTATTGGTGCCAATTCTCTGACATCGGTGAAGCAGTTGGTGATAAGCGAATCGTTGCAGTTGGATGATGTGACTATTGGTGAAGGAAGTCTGAGTGGAGTGGAGGATTTAGTGCTTGGCAATGCTGGTCGGAGAAGACGATTGGCTGATTCTGGAATGACTCGGTATTCTGGAATGAGTGCGTTTGGACTGCATTCGGATGGTTCTGGTTACATCTTCTCAATGAACAGTTGGAGTGTGTTGCGAAATGTGAAGAAGATTGAGGTGAAGGAGAACAGTTTCAACAACGTCCATCGATTTGAAGTGACTGGATTGATCAAGTTGGAGAGGATTGTGGTTGGACCAAATAGCATTTGTGGAGAGGGAGAGACGAGTGCGTTCATGGTTGAGGAGTGTCCCTCTCTTCAGACAGTGACGATTGGAGATGGATCGTTGAGAGAGTATGGAATGGTAGTGATGAGAGAGAATGCGAAACTGACGCGAGTGGAGTTGGGAGCTTGGAGTTTCAACAAGGCTTGGAGTGTTGAATTGAGAGGTAGAAGTGAATGGATGGTGTGATGTAGATTTGGGTTGTTTGGAAGAGCTGGTGATGGGAGACAATGCTCTTCTTGGTGACAACAGCACGAGCAGAATGACGCGTTCTGAGTATCCGTACTACTTCAACAGCACACTGATGATGCGAAGTGGGAGTGGATGGAGGGAATGATGGATAGATCTGCCATCGCTGCGTGCGTTGACAGGAGTGTCAAACAATCTGGTGTACTTCGGTTCAGTGAGAGTGGAGAGTGATGGAGAGGAGAGGAGGTGATTGGTAGATATTGCATCGTTGGAAGAGAGTGGATTGGTGTTGAGCAAGGAGGCGTTCTCGTTCACGTTTGAAGTGGAAGCGATGAGTAAGGAAGGGATGGGAGTGATAGGTAGATGCGGATGTGTTGGAGAAGTTGATTCGAGAACAGAGTGGGTTTGGGGGAGGGGAGTGATGGATAGTGTATGTGAAACCGACAACGGAAGTGCCGACGATGGTACCGACAACGGAAATGCCAACTGTTCAACCAACCACCTTTGAACCAACCATTCCTCCAACTGCGATTCCAACAACCAAACCAACAGTGACTCCTACAACACAGTTGCCCACAGTGATACCAACAATTAAACCCACAACCATTCTTCCCACAATGGAACCAACAGTCATTCCTACCACAATGGAACCAACAACGATCACACCCACCACCTTCCCTCCCATTCCCATTGTTGTGGTTCCCGAGGACATGGTATACGATCCCGAGACGGTTGAATCAATCGAGGAGACAGTTTTGACATGCAACGGTTATGAAGGAATGGAGTTTATTCTGAAGGGTCTTCCCAAGCTGAAACGGATTGTGATAGGAGATGAGTGTTTTGGAATGGTGAGAGTGTTTGAGTTGGATGGATTGAGTGAGTTGGAGAGTGTGGAGATTGGAAAGGAGAGTTTCATGATTAGTGATGAAGAACGAAGTGATTATTCGTATCGAATTGTGAATTGTCCAAAACTCAAATCCATTCAGATTAGTGAAGATTCATTCTCTGATTATCATTCATTTGAACTGAACAATCTCCCTTCTCTTCAATCCATTGATATTGGTGGTTGGTGTTTCGAGTATGCTCCATCCTTCTCATTGACTGGTTTGATTGATGGATTGTTTTGAATTCACAGATCTTCCTCAACTACAATCAGTCAAACTTGGTCAGTCTGCATTCCAGAATGTTCATTCAATTGTGTTTGAGAGTGATTGAATGGATGGATTTATGATTCAGATTTGCCTAAACTACAATCCATTCAACTTGGTGCATGGGCTCTTTGGGGTGATTGGAGTGATGATCGAAAGACGATTAGCGATGCGCCTTACAACTACAATAACACATTGACAATGCGAAGTGAGATTGAATGAGTTGATGAATGAATAGATCTTCCTTCATTGACACAATTCAAAGGAGATATACAAAACTTCGAGTGTATCGGTTCAGTGATTCTGGAGAGTATGGATTTGGTGTTTGATTAATGTAGATATCCCTCAATTATCATCTGATGGAATCATCTTCGATGTAGGCTGCTTCTTCTGGACCTATTCCCTCCAATCCTCAAGTACTCATTCTCTCATTTCCTCATCATTCGATGCCGCTGGTTTAGAGAATTACATCAATTATGGAACAATGGAACCATCATCTGCTAGTACAGTTGTTAGGAACCGAATAGAGCTGAATTCAATTCCGTTGGATGTGGAAGATCTATGGATAAGTCGCTTCGATACTTCAGGTGTATCCGAGTTTTCACCGAGCAGATTCCAGTCACTGAAGACTCTAGTGATTGGCAATGGTCTATTCTGGTCGGTAAACATACTCGAATTGAACAACCTGACTTCTCTTCAGATCTTATATATTGGTAATGGTTGTTATAAAAAGGTGAGAGTGTTTGAGTTGGATGGATTGAGTGAGTTGGAGAGTGTGGTGATTGGAGAGTATAGTTTCATGATTAGTGATGAAGAACGAAATTATGGTGATTATCGAATTGTGAATTGTCCAAAACTCAAATCCATTCAGATTGGTGATGAGTCATTCTCTGATTATCATTCATTTGAACTGAACAATCTCCCTTCTCTTCAATCCATTGATATTGGTATGTATTGTTTCCATTATGCTCTATCATTCTCATTGACTGGTCTGATTGATGGATTGGTTTGAATTCACAGATCTTCCTCAACTACTATCAGTCAAACTTGGTTTGTCCACGTTCAATCATGTTCATTCGGTTGTGTTTGAGAGTGATTGAATGGATGGATTGATGATTCAGATTTGCCTAAACTACAATCCATTCAACTTGGTGAATTAGCTCTTAATGGTGATGAGGGTAATGATCGAAAAACGAGTCACGAAGAACCCTACAACTACAAGAACACATTGACAATGCGAAGTGATATTGAATAAGCTGATGAATGAATAGATCTTCCTTCATTGACACAATTCAAAGGAGTAAGATCCAACTTCGAGAATATCGGATCAGTGATTCTGGAGAGTATGGATTTGGTGTTTGATTGATGTAGATATCCCTCAATTATCATCCAATGGAATCAACTTCGGTGATTACTGCTTCCGCTACACCTATTCCATTCAGTCTCCAAGTACGCATTCTCCCATTTCCTCATCATTCGATGCTACTGCTCTCGAATCATATATCAGAAACATAACTGATTACGTCTAATTGACAACGAGTGTTTCTAATCAACACACCAAATGAACATGTGATAACAACTATCCGAACAAACATGGTATAGAACTCATAGTAGAGAAACGTAGATGATGCGAAGCGAAGAAACGAAATGAATGGGATGTGTAGGATGGAAGATAGAGGAATAGGAATAGAAATGGATGAAATGAATGAGAGCGGCGGATAATGAAGTGCGATGATACCACTGAACATGTGAGAATGAAGAGTCAAAAGAGTATGGTACTAGAATCCCAAAGGTCACCCAAACGAAAAGTAGTAACACAATTTCTGGATTATCTCGATAAATAAGAGACCTATGACTCCGATGTTTGTTCCTATACGTTTATCTCACCCTCCTCTTCAATTCCTGTTGACAGAATATCGATACGACCTCTATCCGCTGAGATATGAAAGTGGCTGCTGGATCTCGGTAGCCCCTAAGCCAATGCACAATCTGTCAATAGGAATTCATTCTTTTCACAAGATAATCAGATCCCCAAAGCCATTTAGTCACACCATCAATCCTCGCTGAGATATTCTGACAAGGTAGGAGCAAATCCCCGCGATTCCATCGACTCTGACCTTCATAATTCTTTCTATCATTGTTGATTATTGCACTCTAATTCTATGTTCTATTCGTTGTTTATTGCATTTTAAACAGTTTCTATTGATAGTTTTCTCTACTTCATACCCATGATGTCATGTCGTCATTGGCCTCCTATGCTATTCATTCATATTCCAATCGACTCTACATCTCCTTTATCCACTACAATCCGGAATATCAGATCCATAGCTATCACTTTTCACCCATGATTATCATCTTTCATTTCAAGTACCAGAACACCCTATTCATCATTCTTATTGTTGTTCCAGCTCATACCTATCACTGATTCATATAACTCACATCATCACATCATCACAATCATATCAACTACCACTAGAGCCACACTCTCCATGTCATCCTTTTTCATTCCTGCTATTGCCGCTTCATTTCATATCCCTGCATTTGTGTTCCATCATGGTAAGAAGAGAAAAGAAGGGTATAGTTGACTGCCTACACCTCTTGCTCTTTTGGATTGTCGCTTCATTCAGTTATCTTGTCATTTATTCAACCGAATTCATATCTCTCAACAAACAAAAGACAATACTGACAAAACGTCTTTACCATAACATATCGCATAGAATACATCCTTCTTGTACTTGATCATTGCAATACTACGAAGAGTGTCGTCGTTCATATTCGTCACGTACTGTCGCTTCACAGTAAGCGACGTTTGACGAAAGAAACGTTCACATACTGCTTCTGTTGCTGGAACACTTAGCACAGTCTCCAACAAGCACTGAATTGGGTTCTGCAGACCATCAACTGTTTGGTTCCAGGAAAACGCTTCAAACGAATACAGTATCATACAATCGGATTTGATCTCTTCCTCCTCCATCTCCTCTTCCACATCGTCCACTTCAATCTCTTTGTCCTGATTCAGCATTCTATCCAGTTGTTGTTTCTTCCTTTCCAGCTCAACTTCAAGGTTATTAATCCTTTTCCTTACACCACTACTCTCTTCATCCAACAGTCTTTGTTGCAGACTGAGTGTATTCAAGTAAGGATTATCCATCAAGCGTGAACGTTTAGCTGATCTGGCCTTCTCCATGCGCTTGGCATTGCGTTCCTTCTTGCTTGGTCTCTTACTTGGCTGCTCTTCCTCCCGAATGACTTCCACCACTCGTTTGCTTGTTTCCTTGATGACCCTTGCCTGTTTTTCCAGCTTTTTCAGTTTTCGTTCGGCCTCTTCCAGTACATTCTGTACTTTATCAATTGCCATCGTCTTTTTATTTATCGAAAGATCAGTTATTCCGTCAAGGAACAGTGTCGTGATTATGTCTTTATCGATTCCAACAACTTGACAATCTGTTTTCAAGGGAGAGATTGTTTCCCTTAATAATCCTTCTGGCAGAGACACACTCTGAGCCATAGAATCCTGAAACGACGACAAATCAAAGAACATGCCTCTATCAGTACACACGTTCATCTTCTTGTCTTCCCACTCGGCTTTCTTCAGTAATAGAAGAGAGTTTGCTCTCTCAATCCATTTAGCAACTGGAGATTCTGGAATGAGAGAAAACATACCGGGATACAACACAGAAGCTGCACAGCAGTAATCATAGTAGGTTCCTTTAGGAATAGTCAAACATCCTTCCGTTAACTCGTAGTTGAGCATTGCCTTCATTGCCATTCCAACCTTAGTCTGAGGTTTAAAGGACTGAAGACACTTCTTCATTGTCTCTCGCACTGGTAGCACCAAATGAAGAGTTGGTTTGTTACTAGGAGTGAGTAGGTTCATTGCCCTCTCCAGCATAAACACAACATAGGTGGACTCTTCAATTTCAGCGAAGAAACTACACAACCAGTTAAACTTGTCCTCATGACTCGATATGACGAAGCGGTAGAAGAGTAATCCGTGCTTCAAGATCCATCGCATTTGTACAGCCACTCCAAGCCACCGAGTTGGTGCAATTCTCTCAGGTAAAGCCTTGGAATACTCCACATCAGTATTGACGAATCTATACGCTTCCACAAACTGCTTATAGTCTCTTGCCTTCGACCCAGTCAAATAAGTACAAACGGTATTGATACGACGAAAATGCTCACGAACAAGCTTCAAGTCCTCAAACGCGACTCCATTCTTCTCACCACTGTAGTGTCGACAGTTGCTTGTCATGTGTGCAATAACAGTACTGATAGCATGCGCGCTGCAGATTGCTCGCTGGTCCTCAAACGCCTTCTTGTTGTTACTGGCACCGTCAGTTGTTATCATAGCACTTGCAGCAAGATTATACTCCTTCTGAATCATCTCGAGTTTGTCGACCAAATCCGTTGACGCACTCCTGTCCATGGACACGCAATCAATCAAAACAGATTTGAACACATTGTCCTTGAATACAGTAGCAAAGAAGACTTCCATACTCTTCGCTGGTTTCACAACCGACCAACCATCACAGCAGAGTGAGAGGAATGGAAAACCCTCAAGGTATTTCTTAACACATGACTGATACTTCGATATCAGATCACTAAGCGCATTCTTGATATGATGGTATGATGGAATACTCAACGCACCAACAATATCCTTCAAACACTGATCCCCATTAGTGTCCCAAGCAATGGGAATACCCAAAAGGATAGTTGCAAGAACTTGTTTGTTCCGTTTTCGCTCCGTTTCGCCTGGAATAAACACTCTGCGTTCCTGATCTTGAGATGACTCGGCATTCTTCTTTTGATTCGGTACCTTGTCTTCACTTGTTGTTGGAACCTCCTTACTCTTGGCAAAGAAATGGTGAATACGCTTTTGCTCGGTAAATGAAAAGTCGCTCTCACCTGTAGCGTTATCCCAGTTGTAGTCTTTCAGAAGATGAGCCATTGTTGGATAGAGAGATGACACGGACGTAGCGAGACCGTAGTGAACAGAATCAAGATGACTCTTGAGAACATAAGTATTCCTGGTTAGTTTTCCGTTTCGTTTCACCTCCATTTGAATAGACGCATTGCAGATGATACAGCGTAGACCAACATACTCCGAATCCTCCTTAACGGTATTCATAGATGAGTCAGTAACAAAGAATAAAACAGAACTTGATAAATCGGGAGAGGAAAGAGAGTTGGTTGTCCATGCAAGGTTTCCACGACACACCTGTGATTGAACACTCCGATGGCTCTTCTTTTTCGCCTCATAAGAGTGAACAAACTCCTTCATTCCCCTAATCAAGATATCCATGTCAATAAGGTGCTCTTCCTGGGCATACTCTACAAACTCATGCAATAATAACTGAGCCTGTTTGATGGCCTCTTCATTTCGCATCCAAAAAAAGAATGGCAACTGAGGGAAGGGATTGAGAATCAAGGAATCACTGTATATACGAAATGCAAATGCATGTGGAAAAACAAATCAGTTGGAATTGAACTCAACTGGATCAGGAAACTAGCTACAACAAACACAGCTAAACCAGGTGCAACTCTCTACTGACTCCCATACCCTATACATGAGGTCGACCCAAAAGACCTCACCCAAACGGATACGCTTCAGGAAATAAAGTCACCCAAACGAAAATGGGTCATTTTAGTACCATACAAAAGAGGAATGGTAAATGAATGAGAATGATAAAATGGAATGGAATGAGAGGATTGGAATGGAATTGGTAAAGAGTGATTGTGATTGAAGTGGTTAATAGGAAGATTGGGATGGGAATAGATAGAAATGAATGGATATAGAATATAGATGCGAATGAGAATGAAAAGCAGGAATGTGTGATAATGAAGGTGATGGAGTTGAAATAGGATGGAAAGGAGGATGGAATAATGAAGACGAGGGTATGATAAATAAAATGGTTGAAAATGAGTTTTGAGGAAATCGCGAAGAGCACCATGGTGAAATGGATGAGTGGAAAAGTGAAAAATGCGAGAATGATGGAATGGAAGGAGGATGGAATGAGGATGATGTGGGACGAATGATAGATGAATATGCGAGGTGATGAGTGTGATGCAGATGAGATGATGAGATAAGACATGGAATGTGGTTAGTATGAATAGATGAATAGCATGATAGAGGAGAGAGTGAGAATGATGATGTGAAGTGTGAAGTGATGAAATGAGATGAGAATGAAAATGAGAAAAGGAGAGAGTGATATGATGAAGTCAATAGGAAAGAATAGGAAATGAAGAAATGAGGGTAGTGAGAAATGACATAGGGTAGAGAGTGTGAGTGAGGAAGGATGAAAATGGGAGTTTATCGAAATGGAATGAGCGTTGAGAGAGAAGTACAATGGTGATAATGAATGAATGAAAGGAAGTGATAGTTGATGCGATTAGTTAAGGTGATGTGATGAAAGTGATACGAGTGAATGGAAATGAAAGGAGATCAACGAGAAGAATCGGAATGAGCCATAAACGAAGATTGAAGTGTGTGAATGGTGTGATGTCCATGGAGAGAGATGACCGTGGAAATTCGAGAAGCAGAGAGTGTATGCTTGTGTGTGGGTAGGGTTAGGGTT